>CM075852.1:104752368-105417368 GCA_037975125.1 Latrodectus hesperus | reverse complement strand
TTGAAAAGTGGTATAAGTTCAAATCCCATCAATTAAAATCTAATCACAAATATATTGTGTATGAGAATGCTGACCTCATGTTTATTTTATCCATAAAATTGAGATAATATATTAAATTAAATGCAAAATAGATTTATAAACTATGATTGTTAAAATATTGTTAGTGTCCAGAGACAATGAGCTTATATGACTTAAATTATACTTCAGTTCTGATATAAACTACGACTTCTGTTCTGATATTTTCTCATTTTTTTATTTGGATTATAATATATCTTGGGTTTCCTACAAAAACTGAAGTTCTCTATTTCTCAAATAATCACAGTAAAGGTTTTTGTCGATTAAGTCTTCCTAAAAATTAAACAAAATCCTGTCTTTTCGGATAATTTAAATTCCAATCAAAGAACTTGTGAAAATTTTAATTAATTAGAGAATATTGCTAAATTAATCATATTTTAATAAGCGCAATAAAGGTATATATTTTTGTATTCTAAATAAATGCACTTTTAGTTTCTTAAGAGAATAATAATAAAATTATAAAATAGAACTATAAAGCCTTGCCGAATGGGTAAGTTCATACAAAGAAAACTTGATCCATTTTGAAAGTTAATCTAGTTTACACGTATAATTTGATTACATCAAGCGCTATGGAAATTATTTTAACGGAGAGAAATTTTATTCAAGATTCAACGCAATGCATATGTTGAGTTGAATTAGCATATTCAATTTCTGAAATCCATGAATAATGGCACTAATTGGTGTAGTTGTGCACATTTGGACATCAAATAATTTTCCAAATGCAGAAAATAAATATTCAAGGAATGTTCTCTTATTAACTCTGAATACAGGCTCAGCAATTTATTTTAATGAGAATCTACAAACCCTCGTCACACTGACACTTTAAATAATTTCGCTTAATCCATTTAAGAGAGCGTCTCTAATGGTCAGTTTGCGAAGACTTAAGCCAAGTAGGAGTAATATACAAAAGACTGCTATTAAAATGATTAAATTTCCCATTTTATATAGTAATTATTTGTGTAAATGTTTGCAATAAATCAAAACGTTACTTTTAAATTACAACAATTTTTATAATTTCTTTAATTAATTAGCTTTCTAAAATGTTAAACTTTTGTATTTTTATTTTATGCAGATAACGGAAGTAGCTTTAATTTTATTTACTAATGATGTGGATTAATATCTGTAATAAAGCTCTCAGTATAAGAAATTTACATCAAAATTATTCCTAAATAATTTTAAGGAGTTTTATGAAATGTACATTAATCATAATTTTATAAATATTTTTAAACATTTATTATATAAAATATTTGATTATTATAAAATTAAAGTACATAACAAATATTGATTTTGAAGAATACAGACATTACTAAATTATATAATTTAATTAAAATTTATCTTTAATGTTCTATGAATGAACAAGAAATTATTAATTTTAGAAAATATATCTAATTTAACTCAATATAATAAAAATAAAGTTGGAACAGAATTTTTCTTGGAAGGTATATTTAAAATAAATTTAGTGTACTTATAATAAACAAAAATTTTTGAATATTCAACATCCATTAAAATTATTTTTTAACACCGAGCAATTCTTTTGTATGCGAGTTAGTAAATTAAGTGTTATATACTTTTAAGCATTACAGAAAGGACTTTAAAAGCATGTGGGCCTAATTTCATCCGATAACTCAAAGGAAACCTTGCATGTAATCCATGGCAATTCCAAAAATTACTGAAGAATGTAATTTAAGTATTAATTATGTGCATATTTTAAATTTTTCCTAATGAGGGAGTAAAGATGTCTTTTTAGCTGACAATCTTAAAAGCCCTCTCGTCTTTTATAAATCTCCTAACAACGTTTGCCAAGTGCAGCTAAACATTTTAAAACATGACTAAATCTTTATTCAAGCAAATGAAACGTTAAACTTAACTTGACTGGTGATGCGATCCAGGAATCTTAATTAGCACAAGACACTCAGTGAAGTGCTTAAATAATGTTTAATGCTAAGAAGTTAGAAAATAGTAAGCACGTTTAAGAGAGAAACAGGTGGGGTGTTTAAGTCTGCAAAACTGCCTTCTCAAATTTCAGCGAAGAATTGCAAGATGTTTTAACTTCCTAATCTTACATTAAATTAACGATTTTAATTGAAACTTCTTAAGATTACTTTCTAAGCTTCAGATTTTCTATTTAGATTAATATGATTTTCAAGCCTAATTCTGTATTTGATATTTTTGATCAAAATCTTTGTATTACTTATAAAAAGTTTTTTTATGTTTAAGTGTCTCATAAATGATATTGAATAAAGGAATTATATATCCTTAATTTTATTATTTCTCTTTTATAAGTTAGCGTTGGGAAAGAATAAAAATATGTATTTTTAATTAATTACTTAAGAAAAAAATTGCAAATTAATTTATGTTTATTTTAACTATAAGATATAAAATAAAATTGGTACTCTTAATCATTGTATGTATTTTTAAATATATTTTAATAATGGAAATTAAAAATTAATATGCAATTGTTCTTTGAGATTTGGGTTGGCAAACTATTAGAAGAACAATAAAATGACAAAATTAATTTATAAACAGCGTAAGTAAGTATATTGGAATTTTCTTATTCTTGTGTAATGAAAGACAAGTGTTTTTCTCGACTGCTATGAGGTAAATACACCAAACGCCTATCAGTAAGACAGTAAAGTATCTTAGAGATCTATTTATTTTACTTCAATTTGATACGAATCACATAATTGTTTTAATCGAGAAAAATTTTAAAAATAATGTTAAGTCCAGTGTTGAAAGTATTTCATCTTTCCAAATAAGAAGTTTTTCTTATGAATTATATTAGTGTAAAATTTAAGAAAAACATTCTATGTGATACGTTTCTTCAATGAAATTGTTAAGAATCACCATGTGTAATCATAGTTAAGGTTTAAAGGTACGGATGAAATAATACATAATATTCCTAATTCATAATGAGCATGTCTCTAACTGCCAAACTTTCATTTGAGAAGAAATAAAATTTTAGGGTAAATACATTAAAAGATACTTTAAGAAATTAAAATATAACAGTAATATGACCCATAATTTAGACTATAAGCAATGGATATTCATTTAATAAACATACTATTACATTTAAAACTGTATGAAAAGTTAAACAGTTTAAAATAGACATGAAAGATATTGTTCTCTTTGATAAATTATTATTTACAAACAACTAAATGGTGTGCGTTTTGCTTACATTTAGTCCGATTTTCCCTCTTTATTATCTTCATATAAGTACTATTACCTAGTTTAGGCACAAGAGCTACAATATGCAAATGCGTGACAACTCAGTTTTCCCTAAGCGATGATCAAAGATAGTTATTTTATGTCGAAAAGAATGAAAATGTAGGTAGATACATACATTTCTAAAAGACATCTTCGTACGTTCTGTTTTATTCTATAAACAAACAAAATGCCTAGAAAAAAGATACAAACAAAAGTATGGAATAAAAAATCAACTACACAAATACACCATTCAGGAAGAGGAGAAAATTCATTTTTTGGTAGTTTATTTACTTATTCCTTTCTCCATGCCAATGAAGATAAAATAAAGAACGAGAAAGATGCAGCAAAAAAGAACACTCGCATACTGGTATACGTTTGATACGAATATTTTATTTTTTATCTTTCTGGGAATAAAAATGAAAAGGAAAATTACAAAAGGTAGAAAAAAGAAGAAAAAAGGTAGAACAGACATTGAAACACAAAGAGAGCATGAGGATAGTTTCTTCTTACTACTTTGTCTGAGGGGTGGAGAGGGGAGCTCAGGAAATGTACAAGTACCATGAGCCCATGAGGACTGGAAAGCTAAAGTTTAAAGTTTCGATTTTCTGCTCCGAAGAAGACACTCATTTAGGGAAGAAACGTACGCTGTTTATGGAACGTGCATTTCTCACAAAAGTTGCTTATGATTATTGTGTCAATTTGCAAAAAAAATCAAGTGCTACAAAGATTTTAAATATTTTGCAATGTGGTAAGAAAATTGTAAACAACATTTTGAATACACTGGTAAATGTACATTGTTTGGAACTTAATATTTAATCAAATGACTTATTTTGTGTGTGTTAATATTATTAATTTATTTTTAGCACTACTTAATTTTCTGAAATGCTGTGTTTACCTGTATCATACTTGCACCTTTATGTCTCTATAATCTAAATATAAAACTTTGCGCCAACATTAAGTACAATGCAAATGAGATTAAACAAATTCAAGAAATCTATTTTATTTCTTAAAATATAAAATATGAATCAATTGTTGACCATACAAGACAATGACTAGTGTTATGAAAAAAATGTTTTCCAATATAGATTAGGTAATTGATACTATAAAATCTTTAAAATCCACTTTGGTAACAATAAAGTTTAATAAAAACTGAATGCAAAGATAATAAAATAATATATTATGAGTAATTATATTATGTTTAAGGAAATGACTGCATAAAATAATATTTTATCTTTTTCTGAAAGTGTACACTCTTAAAATTCTTCAGGAACTTCAAATAATACTTAATCAAATTTTGACTTCAATAATGCTTATTTAATGTTTTCATTTGACAATGTTTAGTTCACAGTTTAGTTATCTTAATTATAAAAGAATCAAATTAAAATGCATATTTGAATATTGAAAATAATGCTCTACTTAATTAAAGGAATTTATTTAAAAGTTAATCATGAAATAACTGTGAAATAAAGTGATATAGTTATTCCACGATTACTTTTAAAATGACTGCTTAAAAAAATTTATTTCAAAATATTTTTTTCCATTTTAAGTATACTTTATGTTTTAGAAAATCACAACGAATTTTTTGTAATTATAAATATTATAGTTTTAACCCTGTTTTTAAATAGAAATGGATTTTAATTCATAATTTTTACTATCATTAGATGTACTAAGAAAGTTATGTTCAAACATTTTAAAAGTGCTTGGAAAAAAATTGAGTTATGATTCAGATAAGTTAAATATTTAGCTTTTATATTAGAAAGATATTTGACGTTTCATTTTTTTGTGAAAAAAAAAGAGAAATAAAATTTAGAGAAGAAAGAGATTCTTCTCTTTCTTCTCTAAATAAGAAAGAGATAACTAAATTCATAATATGGGTAAAATTATTGTAACTTAAAAAACTTCTTATAAGGCTCAATGGAACATTTAGGATAGAAAACTGCTTATACTTTAAAATAAGACAAACCTCGCATCCCATAAAAGGGAGAATGCATGTATTTTTGGATAAAGTAATACCACAGCCAACAAGAACATATTCAATGAAATTTTATATTGAATTACTTCATTTTATATTCCAAATAAAAATTGAAATTTCTATCGCAACTCAAACAGGAATATATAAGCCTTGAATTACATTTTATTTGTGATTTTTTTTCACTATTTATTTTTGCACTTTGAGCCAAATATTTTTTTCAAAAAATATTTTTGAAACATGACATTGTTTACTCAGATAAATAACAAGATACATAAATTCATTGTTATAACAATTAAGGGATAGGAACATGTCTTTAAGATGCGTTAATAACAAAACAATGTATAGCATACCTTCTTAACATGAAATAAAAGAGCGGTTTAGTATTAGTATTTTAAAGACACTTAATAATTGTTTTCTGCACTTTTAATAATAAGGTTTCTTGGAAAATCAAAGAAAAGAAATGTAATTTCAATTAATAATAACATTAAATATTTATAGATTTTTGGATTATAAGTTTGCAAGATCAAGAGATTAATCTAAAATATTATATATGATTGAGTTAGAAAAAAATTTAATAATGCATTCTCGTTTTGTTGTACTGTTTCAAATTATATATTATTTATGTAGTACAAAGAAAATTTATAAAATACATGTTGGAAATATCACTTTTATAATGCATAACGAAACAAATATAACCAGGAATATTTGCATTTATTCATTACAATATTCATTAAAATTAAATAATAGTAATTTGTGAGTTTTAAGTTTGGTTAAATAACTAAAAATTCTATATTTTCATTATATTTATTTTATGCCATTTATGATTTAATTTACTAAATGAATAAATATTTTATATTTCTCTTACATTTAATATTTTTAAACAATCTATATTTGTTCTGTTCAGGAAAAAGATCGTCTGACAAAATAACTTTTACTGACATATATCAAAAACATTTAAATTTAAGTAATTTTTAAAACTTGAATGAACATTGAAAGATTGCAAAAAATATCCAATTGAAATTATTAATTACTGTTGTAACTTTTATGTAATATTTTGACATTATCGTAAATTACAATAACAATTTTATTTTTAATGAGTTAAGATGGTTTTTAATGAATAGATTTATTTTAAACAAAAATATAAAATTACTTATACAAACTATTATGAGCTAAATATCGTTAAAGATTATTTGAATAATGACTTAATATACATAAATAGTTTCTCCTCTAGAATGGATATCATAGATGATTTGAAATATATTATTTTTATCTTATGCAGCGTAGGATTCAAACCCATTTCAAATATATTATCTGAGAATTTAATTCAAAACCACTAATGTGCGCAGATTTATTATTCAGCATTCTCCTCCATGGAATGCTCATTCTTATACCCATATTAGAGGAAGCAGAAACCCTGATCCATTTATGAGCGATGTGTTCCGATTCTCCTTAATATGCTTAAGGGCAGTTAAATGCACCTAAGAATCCATATGGGAATTATAAATCATTTAATGAACGTATATTAAACCTATATTAAATAACTACATATATTTTATAAATGTTCGCTTTTAAATAAAGAAATAATTTGAAAAAAACGTGAAGATTTATGAAAAATTGTGTAATTAATTTATGTAATAAAAATGCTATATATTTAAATTATTGATTCGAAGAAATATATAATAAGTTATATAAAGTGAAGGACAAGTAGTCAACTTAATGGAACTTATAAATTGGTTCATCAAAAAATAATCTTCACTATTTTTTTGTTTATTTCCATATTTATCAGGCTCATGTTTTCATACAATCATTTGTATATGATTCAGAATTTAACAATTTGCCTTCTTCTTACAAGAAAAAAATAATGTATATCAAATAAAAATGAAAAAAAGAATTTAATATTAGAAATGGAATTATATTAATAAATAGTAATAACTATTTTGTTAAGATAGTTATATAATACAATAAATTACTATGACAACTGCATATGATTTATAAATATACGTGGTAAAAACATTTTGTCTTCACATCTCTTTAAATATATTTATAGAAGGCACTAAGATCACAATATAATTCATTCACATGAAATACTCTGCATCATGAGTAATATCATTTAATTATTACAAGCAAATTTAGTATATATAAAAACACGTGTGTTGCAAAGAAATTAAACATTTTAAAATAATTTTGATGTTGTTAAAATAATATTTAACAGCATCAAAAATTAGGAAATTGATTTCTTACTTTTGGCCAAAATTAAAAAATGTAAAAATACATTATAAATTGTTAAAACATATGAAATGAAATTTTAGATCAAATTTAGTTTAAATGTTACCTTCATGGATTTCATTATTTAAAGAAAACTCACAAACCGATAAATGAAATCATTTGAATCTAATATATATATATATCATGTAGGTATATATATATATATATATATATATATATATATATATATATATATATATATATATATATATATATATATATATATATATATATATATATATATATATATCAGATAGATAGATATGCATACAATAATCTCAAATTTGTACTTATTATTACCAGAAAGTAAACAAACAATTTTACGATATGTTTTTTTTAAGAAATTTGTAAAATATTTATCAGAAAGTAAAAACAGGTTTTGATTTGAAATATAAAAAAGTTTGTAAAATTATTGGAATCAGCATAGACTGACAAGCAAGATGATATGACTTTCTTTTTTATAAAAGATATTGCTTTGATATTTTCACATTATAAACTTCTAAGTTTGAAATGCAATTAATGCATTTTTATAGCTTAAACATCAAGTCAGAATCTTAATAGGAGAAATTTACATAATAATTCATGGATTTTATTACTTTTCTTTTATATTTTTTATAATTTTCTCTGATTTTTTAATTTAAAATTTATTTATGTTAAGTATAGGTTGTTTTCCTAAAAAATAGGTATGTTATTTAATTTAAATCAATAATATGATGAATTTAGTGATTAAAAATAAATTCATTAATTATCAAAAAGTAAATGATTATTCAGTAAATTTTCAGGTATGATATAATATATTCAGAAGAATATATAAACATTAACATATGTTTTGAACGCAGACATTTATTTATTTTATCATCTATTTTTATTTAGTTATTTTAGATTATTTTAATTAATTAAAAATAGAATATAAAATAATTTTCCCTTTTATGTGTTTAAAATAATTTGAACAATTTTGACTTTAAACTCATTGCTAAAGTTATTTTTAAATAATTGTTTTGCAGTATTCTTAACGATGTTTTTTTTTTGCATTTATAGCATTAATTTCTTTCTTTCTAATATAGGATTTTAAAAATATGTATGTATTTGTAAGAAAATATTTATATTTTTCATATTTCTCGTTTAAGCCTCATTTCCTATATTTTTATCTTTTACGAATAAACTTCTACTTATAAATATTCTATCACGGAAATTTTTTTACAACTTCCAAGTTCTGAAATAAATTCATTATTTTGTAGTAATAGAATTGATCAATGAAATTATTTTCAAATTTATGCACTTTATTTTTTTAAGTTTTATAGGATTGAAGTTTAAAAATTTCTAGAAAGGAACATAGCTTGTGAAATTATTTCTAATTTTTCAGTTTGTACTAATATAAACTATTATAATTTAATGCAATATGTTTATTTTTTTTTTGAAGTAATGTTCAAAAAATGTGATATTTTTACATATTTATAACATTCAATAAAAATAAATATTAAATATGGAATCATTAATTATATTTTTACTCACACAGTTAGGAAAATATGCATTTAAATTTAATGATATATATGCAATTATATTTCATCACTGCAATATTGCTGCATTAATAATAAATTATTTAGAACAATTAAAGCCAGCAGTAAAAATCATAATTTATTTTTAATTGTGACTTTAAGTGCATTGCTAAAGATTCTTTGTAAAAAAATTCCATATTAAATACTAATTTAAAAGTTTTTCATAGACAGAAAATTGCAAATTTTTGCTTTATTCCTATGTTAAAAATTTTCAAATTACAAGCTCATGAAAGGCCTTTGTGAAGATGCGCATAAATTAAACACTATAAATAGTGGATTGATGTCATTTGTATTTTAGTTTTACACTTTTTACAAATATAAGTGAGGATTTATCGTAAAAATTGTAATATTTTTTTTCCAAAATGCAATAATGAATTTCCTCGATTCAAAATTTTAATATGTTTGAAATTTAACATATTTTAAAACCGCATTGTTGTTAATATGTTAAAAGATTGCAAATTACAAGATCAGGCAAAGTCTTTGTGAAGATGCGCATAAATTAAACACTATAAGTAGTGGATTGATGTCATTTGTATTTTAGCTGGACACTTTTTACAAATACAAGGTAAAATTTATCGTAAATATTGTAATTTTTTTTCCAAAATGCAATAATGAATTCCATCGTTTCAAAAATTCAATATGTTCGAAATTTAACATATTTTAAAGCCGCATTGTGACTAAATTAATTTTTAAATTCTTTTTTACCTCTTACCCGCATTGATCAACTCTTATCATGTGAAAGAAGTTTTTTTATAAACATTATGAACATATTCATGTGGTAAACTCATATATATGTAGCATTAGTTTGAAAAAATCAAAGAAAAAATTTGCACCCTCTTCATATTTTTAATATTTATGTACCAATTATTTTGCAATTAGGTTTTCAAATTTTTAATTATTAATATAATTTTTATTCAAATTTTTTTTATATTTAAATAAATTTAAAATATTACCTAAAATTTAAAATATTATGATCTGATATTAAATTACTAAAAATTAAAGTAAATCAAATACGTTTTATGTACTTTTGTATATAATTGAAAACCGTGTAGCTCATTAAAATCATTAGAAAGAATTTCGATAAAAACAATACATATTTAAGTAAGAAAGGAAATATCTTATGCATTTACATGTTTTAGTTTCATAGAACTAGTTAAATATGTCATATTTAAAAGAAGTGTATCATTGATGTGAATCATGATATAACATTTCAGAGTAAAATTGTGGATTGGAAGAGAAAGATTTAATCAATTACAAAGATGGGATTCTCAAAAATCGATCACATGAAAGTACCCATCTAAAGATACAACATATCCAGGCTTTAACAATATTTCTTTCTAGCAATTCCTATATCTTTAGGAAAATAATAGACTTAGATCGGAGTTTGCTCCGAAACGCTCTCTGACATTAAGATAAATGGAAAAACTCAAAGTTTATATTTTTATTTTATTTTAGTTTTAAAACAAAACACGCACTCTCGAAGAAATATATGTTTTTGTATTTACTATATCTCTTGAATGGAGACTTATGTTTCTTAAGATAGTCTTTCAACAGATGGCCTACCTGCACAAGGAAATGCGTTGTTTTAAAGCAGAGCAAACAAGAATAGAAATATTTTAAGCTTGAATAAAATCGTTAAGCATAGAATTCACTTATTCACTTTAATTATTACACTGATTTTGTTTTTTTTAAAAAAAATTGTAAATGAATTCCTATAATACAAAAAAGGTCTTTTTTAACATCAATAAAAAAATACATCAATTTTAAGAAAATAATGTTTCTTAGTATTGATCTATTTAAACAATTTTATGTTTCAAACCTAAAATATTAAACGTAATTATGTTTAATGTTCGGAGTAAGTTTTTTATATATTTTTATATTATTCCTCCTGAAAAGGTGATATTTATAGAAAATTTATTTTCATTAAATGCTTTCTTTTGTACCCAAAGATTATTATATAATTTTGATGGTAATTTTGCTTATTTAAAAAATTATTTTGCTTTATGACTATATAGTCACTTTTACACTAGGTTAATTGATTTGAAACATTTTAATTTAGCATATATTCTGAATTACTGCAAACAAACGTACCCATGATATGAAACCAATCCAAGAATTGGTTAATAAAATGGTCACACTAAATATTCCATTAACTAAAAACGGAGCTGTTAGCAATTAAATTATGCTGTTGCTGTTAGCAGTTACAACTTCAAGCATATAAGTTTTGCATCAAATCCCTATATAATAAAGAAAGAGAAAATTTTAATAATGCGTTTAACGTTAATTAAATTATGCTAAGAAAACATTTTAATTATGCGTTTTACGATTATATCAGTAAGTAAAAGGGTATCATGAACTACTTTTTTCATACCGTCAATTTTGTTATTGACAATAATACGAGGGTACTCTGAAATTTTTGAGATACGCGCAGAGGCGAGAATTTACAAAATAATAATAACAGTTTAATTTTAAAATACAAAGTATTTTAACTCAGAAGACGATTTTTTACTGACTTACTTCAACTTGTTAAGCGTAAAATAAATTTTAAACAGAAGAGAAAATGGAGTTGAGGCGAGAACATTTTCGCGCTATGATTTTCTACGATTTCAAAGCAGGATTCTCCTCATCTTTGCATTTTAAAAATAAAATTAAAATATTTTATTTAATGTAGATGTAATAACCTGTATAAATTATACTTTTCAAAGAAAATACATTAATATACTTAGATACTTAGGTTAAAAGGTTTCTTTCTTAGAATTTAACGTGTGAAAACTCAATTCTAACGGTTTGAATGTCAAAGATTCTGATTGTTGTTTACTTTTAACATCTGCTCATTCAGTATTACGTTTATACGTCCTAACAAAGATTTTCAAGTTTCGTACTAAATTTACTATTAAAAAAGAAACAAATTTAAAATTTTATTGTACAACTGCTTAAGTTTTATTGCAGGCAAATTAAATAGGATTAATTTTTACTTATATTAATTTATTAATTTTTATAACATATACTCGACAAAATTTTAAAATGTCAACATTTTGTAATTCGAATCATTACAAAATGCTGACATTTTAAAAAGCCAAAAAGAAGAAAATACATATGCCATAAAGAAAAAAAATAATTAGTTAAAATATCAATTGTTGGTACTATTTTTAATTATTTTAATTTTCTTTATACATCCCCATCATATTAAGCAAGATTTTTTATGTTGTCGCTCACAAATGAGTTCACATGTGTACAAAATATATATACTCAAACCAACATATATAAATGTAAACAACATAAATAAACTATACATATAAATGTTATCCTAGTATCAAAAATATCTGAAAATTTTTTTTCTACATTTTATATCTGCCATTAACTTTTATGCTCAAAAAAAGATCCTGAAATTATTATAACACAATCTTCAAAAATGTTCAAGAATAGAAGATTATTTTAAATCTTTACAAAATACTCTGTTTTAATAAAATTAATTTATTTTCTGATGAAATTTAAACATTGTTCATAATAATACATTTTTAACACAATAATAAGGAAAAAGAATACAGATAAGTTAAACTTTTATATAATTTATCTACAAAAATGCTTCAAGCCACGTTATATGTTGTAAATAATAACAGAATATATTAAAATAATACTATAAAATTAGATGTTTATTTGGTTTCAATAATACTAGTAAATTTGACAAAATATTACAAAATAGCATTAAATATTACATTACAAAATATTACGTATGTAAAAAAGGAATTTTTAATCAAAAATTGAAAACAGATTTATATTTTAATTAAATCATAAATTTCATATAATTATGAATTATTCGTGAAAGCATTTTTAAAATTATTTCTTTGCATTAAGAAATTTAGAAATATTTATTTCAAGTCAAATATCTATTCGAAAATTGACTGTGGATAGTATTTTTATAAGATGATATCTTATATTTAGTTTTTTTTATTATTTTAATAAAAATTTTTCAATTTTTTTACAAAATATCCCTATTATTAGTGAAAATGTGTTTTGAAAATTAAAGGAATTCCCTTTTATAATACATCATTTTATAATATATTAGTTGCATTTATTTTCTTACAAACAATATGTTACATTAACAATAATATTTTGCATACACTTCTACGGGAGAGGCAAACTAACTTCCTTAGTTCGTGTTGCAATAAAAAAGAGTACTAAAGTACTTATATTTAAAGTTTTAGTTTACATAGCTTAAAATATCATATTGGGCAAGTTACTTTAACCATTTTTGATGCACTGGGTGAAACTATTTCGTGGTTTGTCGTCAATCTTTTCAGCAAATTCGTAGATATATTGGCTGTTTCTCTTTGAATAGATCTTCAAATGTTTGAGTAAAGTCAGTATAGATACGTAATTTTAAATATCATCACAAAGAGAAATTTCATAGAACAGCATTTGGAAAATACTTCAAATCTCTTCTCATTGAAATGAGGCACTTGTAGAGGTGGTTTCATAGTACAGCCATCGATGTCCTTGAAGTTTGGGTTGTTGCACCTTTTTACTGAGACTATATTTCCCATAAGCACATTGCATCAAGTCGTTGCAAAAATTCTTCCAACATGTTGACATATAGGTATGAAATGACAGTTTTTTTTTATTTCCATCGAAAAACCATGGACCCATAATTCCAACTGATGAGAATGTGCACCATACAGTGCCACGTGGTGAATTAAAATCCTCTTATGTAGTTCGATGTTAAGGGTTGTCGACAGTACAATAGTGAATATTTTATTTATTGCTAATTACAGTCAAATGGAAATGAGCCTCAAACCTGAAAAAGACAAACGTGTCTTGAGAAACATGATCAATTCCCTTGAACATTGTTACTCATAAAAAAATAAAATTCTGGTCTGGAACAGGTCAATATAGAAGTGTGTTGTGTTTAAATAACCAAACTACCATTTTAAAAATAGGAGTCTGCGGCAAATGTACGGTGTTCATTACTCCAATGCATGATGGTGACTGAACCACAATGTCACACAACTTTTGGATCTCCTCTCTCGAACGAAACCAAGTCCACCTCATTATCTTTACTACTTTTTTGTAGCTGCAGATATCTTGGCTAAAAGAGTTGATAAACAGAGACTACACACTAACTTATCAGGAAATTTTCATTATAAGAAAAAAGATGAGACAAGCAAGTCTGGCTCACCCTTCCCACCCAACCGTGGTTCAGCAGGAAGGTCCTGGTGTTAGCGTTAGAATTCGGGTGTGACAAACATGATGAAATGTCCGTCTCAAGTCTATTAGTGGGTATCTGAAAAGCATGGAATACAAATCTGGGCGCAACGTCTTTTCATTCTTCACAAAAAGCAATCTGAAGTCAGCTTCCTTTGATCACATCCTGAACTGTTGGCGTTCGATCTTGCGAATGTTTCCGAAAGACAACTATTGGTGCTCTCTAGGGTCCACAGTATCATGGATCTCATCTAGTTGCCACTACATTCTTGAAGGATTGGAAATAACAACAACAACATTTATACTGCAATTTAAAACAATGCAGTTAGCTTGTCAAACCCTTAAGTATATTCCTTTAAAGTATTAAATTTCATTATGTTTTCACAAAAATTATTTCATTATTAATTATCAAAAATTCATTATTTTAATTAGATTATTCTAAGATTAAGTAATTATTTGAAATAATATAATTAAATAATTTTTAAATAATGTTAGGAAAGTTATTATATTAAAATAATAAAAAAGTTTGGATGGAAAAATTAATATTATATTCTTGAAGCGGAAATAAAATAATATTTTTTATTCTTTTATAAAGTTACTTTTTTGCAGCTTTTTGAAGGCTCTATTATGAAATAAAATTAAGATTTAGCGTCATTTTACATATATATGTAAGATTTCTTATAAATGTTTCCTTGAGGAAAAAGGAAGTTACTTTAAAAGAAATTATTTTCTTAATTTCGTTGGCATCAATAATAATCCTTTCTATTTTTGTTCTTTCTTATAAAATATTTAAAATTCTATGTAAATACTTATTTAAGTAGTATATTTTCTTAAAAATAAACCTAAAATAATTAACATAAGCATTCGTCTTAATCATGTCAAAACAATAATTTTTAATTAGGTATTGAAAGTAAAAAGTAAAAAATGGGTTTCTTTTCCTAACGAATCAGACATTAAATAAATTTCAATTATTTTCTAAAGGATACTTTTTTATACTTTTCATGAAAGACACTATATGTATCCTTAAATAAATCACTTCTCCTTATTCATTATATTTATTTTACCTATTACTATTTTGTTAAGTAACAAATTTATTCTCGATAAAAATAATGAACTAATTTAAAATCTTTAAATATTGCCATTCTGTATCAACTTCCTCATTTCTCTGATATGCTGTTTTCAATGTGTGGATCATTATTAGTTCAATCTTCTTAAAATCACGAAATAATTGTTTTTGTAGAATGAGATAGGTTTGAATGCATGCATTACTGTTGAATGAAGAAATATTTTAACAATAACATAAATTTTTTTAGTAATGAGAAGAAACATTTTAAGAAAGTTATATTTACATTAGTAAATTCTATCGATAAATAGAAGTACTTAGATATTTCTTCCAGATAATATAGTAATTATATGTGTATAAGCTAAGTTTATTTTAAATAATTACTAAAGTTTGTATTTACGGACATTGCAAAGACATGTTTAAAAATGTCTGCTGTAAGAATGATGTGATTTTTTTATATAATAATAATAAGCATTCTGAATGGTAAGAAATTATTTTATTTTCTAATTTAAATTGATAATTTCATTTAACTTATCATTGTTATTGAATAATATAAAAAATGGAATATACTAAATGAAATATTATTAAATTGACTGATTCATTAATTATTCAGTCGTTGATAAAAGTTATCAGACAACATTAACACGCACTGTAGGCAAAATTATTATTAAAATATGCAATGTGTATGTGTGTGTTCTTTAAAAAGCAACACTTTCCGCTTAGGCTAAGAATAAGTGCGTCTTTGCTGATCAAAAATACCGGACTACCATGATTAAATATGTGCATTTCCTAACATCTTGACAGTTTTTGTCTGGAACAAATTGGCATCAATTATTTTATCATTAATAATTTCCAGCAATGCTGTCAAACATAATTTATCATTAGTTTGTTAAAACTTTTGTTATGAGTTTATATGTACAATATCATTAACTTATAAATCTATTTTTATTATATCCACAATTATTAATTTCTTGAAGAAAATTTGACTTAATATTAATAAATGATTTTTGGTTTCATCTGATAATAGGTAAATACTAAATTCAGCTTATTAATAATTCAGTTTATAATACAGACTCAATAGTTTTTAATGATGAATTAAATACTTAATTAATCACTTAATATTGGTTTATTAAATAGAGAAAAATAAAGAGAATTCATAAAATCACATATCTTTATTGTTTCATACTCAGATTTAACAAAAATTTTTTATTTTCATTTGTTACAGATTAATTATGCTCTTATATTTTGATAAATTTGTGTGCGTTTTCCACTTACTGATCATTTTGTAAGCAAAATGTAATTATTTTAATGCTATATTTCTTCACAATATAAAAGAACTTTTGAAAACGTTTCTGATTATATTTGCAATTTATAATAGCTTATGTTAATTGAATAAAACAAAAAAGTACATAATATTTTCAAAATTTTACGAATACTTTTAAATTTATTAGAAATACATTTAATGCCTTTGATGAAAAAATTTCATTAATTTATTTAGTTTACAAAATACTGAACATTACATAATATAAGTTATTATGAATGTTTTTTTTAAATATAATAAATAAGCAAGATATGTATGACTTCATCGATAAATATGTTTTACTGATTAAATATTAGTCATTATTTTCAATATGTTATATAAGGAAACTTGAAATAAAATATTTGGTTATGAGGCTTGAAATAAACTATTCAGCCACCAAATAAATGTTTTTTTCCTTCGCATAAGAATTCCTCACTTGTTTACCGCTTTATTTCCTTTAACATGTTTTTCTAATATAGAATAATTCTAAATGTAAATACTATCTTTGATTTCTTGTATTCATTTGCACTTTAAGTTCAAAAATCTCCTTCTAACTTTAACCGATTTGAATCAGAAAAGCAATAAAAAAAATATTTTTTATTTCCATGTGACAAGACCGATTAGTCAAAGCAAGCGCATGTTTAAAATCTATCATTTTTGCTAATTTTATAGAATTTCTCACAAGTAAATTTTATAACTTTCAGTTTTATTGAAATATAAATGTGAAAAGCAAATATTATGTTTATTTTACAAAAACACGGTACTAATTTTTGAATTTCATTTGAGTCGAAAAAGAGTTTCTAATGAACAAATATTTATTTCCTCAAAATCGTTTTAAATATAATTTAAAGTACTTTTTGATGAATGAATTTTAAAGACAAGATATTTCAAAATGATCTGCACAAAAATTATTTTAAAAAATTTCCTGATTGATATTACTTATGTCAATATTATTCAGGAGTGATAATAAATCATAAGGATCAATGACATCCTATCTTTACTTCATTAAAATACCTAGGCTTTGCAGAACTCGATTAAAGATATTAAACATTACTTACAGATTCCTACTCTTTAAACATTCCTTTTCTCCAAAGTTGCACTGTTTTTTTTTCCATATCATATCGAAATTTAAAGAAAGTTTAAAATATTAAACATGTTTTGAAGATCAGCAAATCGATTCTGAAACAATTGTGAAGCGTATTTTGTTTCTTGAAGCAGCTATATTTTTCTCAATGCACGAAAGATTAAATGTATAAAATATGTATCAAAATATTTCTTTTTATCATTTTAGGCAATACTATACATTAATACAATATGTGGGTACAGAGAGTAACGCATTTAAAATATTTATTTAGGTACCGAAATACTGTCTAAGGTTTAAACAAAATATAAATTTACTTCAATTGCGATAGCATGTTATTTTCTTTCTTATAAAGCATGACAACTTATGTGTATAAAGTATGAAATAAAGATGGTAACTTAATTTTAATTAATTATTTTACTTTCAATTTAATTATTTTAAAGGTTATTCTTCATAAAATTGCGCGAAATTAAGTAGAATTAGATTAAATACTGAAATATTTATTACATTTTTATCTTTTCCCATTTTCACTATCATAACCCATTACTTACAATTGATTTTTATCTATAACTAAACAAGGTATTTGAATTTTATGATATATATAAATATTTTGAAATGGCCAAAATGTTAGTAAAATATTTATAAGCTACATTTCTACGAGAAATTATATGTATCGAAACATTTATAGAAGGATTCATAAGTTGACTAAGAAGAATGAAGAAATTTAAGTATTTTATTTTTGTTTGTATTCAACACGATGACATTTATTCAATTTATACTTCGTGCACTTCAGATTTTTCTAAATTATTAATCTGGTAAGTGTAACTATTTATTTTAAGTTAAAAATACAACGTATTTTATAACTTTTTTTTATAAATCTCATTTGACTCAGCATTGTGAAATAACAGGTTTTGATTTCTGTATAATATTTTCTTCGAAATTGTTTGGTTTTCACGCCTAAAAACAGACAAGTAGACATTCTTTCATATCATGATACAATGATCACAACAAGTGCTCATAAATAAAGAGAAACAGGACAGGTATACTTAATTCATTATCAAAAGCTTTTATTAAATTTAAAATATTCAATTTTGCATATGTATCCTTATCTTTCGATTATGTTATCTTACGATTAGATGGCACTAAGAACAGCAGAAAATGTATAATACACTGTTGGTCACTGTAAATGCAACACCCTGATGGAAGCATGCAAATTACTAGAAATTTACAACATACATTAGTGTAGATGAGATATGCAAATGATTAGAATTTCAATACAGACGCTACGCACACATATGGCGCCACTTCAAAGCGCAATCTAAGGCTTGGAGGTTTCAACAATTTCAAATCCGGCAATCATGCTTTTTTTAACAACCATTTTGCCTTGCAGAAAACAGCGATCATTATTTGATCAAGAACTCAAGCTCGACAGGCAAAGGATAGTGGCCTACCGAGATTGTAGATTAATCCGCAGTCGTGTTGAACGAAACCAAAGAACTATAATGCGGATGTGTCTTCACTGAATGCAAAATGGAACAACGGACAGACTAGTTCGATCGCATACACCTCAGTGCAACAATTTACGTGATGATAGGTAAATTGTGTGCATGGCATTGACGGATCGCTCAGTCCTATCATAAACCATAGCAAAGCACAACAGTCTGTAAAATATTATCCAGACGCCATTCGACGCCATTTACAGCAGAATGGTCTGGCTGTAAGACGTCCATTGTTTCGTCTACCCTTGATGAAGAACCACAGATGTTTCCGCCTCCAATGATGCGATGAAAGAAGAATGTGAACGGCAGAATGGAATGAAATTTTCTTTACTAACGAGTCACGCTTCTGTCTGCAACATCACGATGTACGCATTCGAGTCTAGAAACATCGTGGAGAGAGTATACTAAACTGCTGCGTTATGCACCACCACGTCTGCTCTTGCAAAATCTATTATGGTATTGGGTGATATTGGATATTACTCTCGCATTCCTCTAGTGCCCATTGCCGATACTTTAAACAGCCAGCACTACATCTCCGGGTTGTTGGATCCAGCTGTTATTCCTTAACTTCAGGGCTTGCCCATAGCCATATTTTAACAGGATAATGCGTGACCAGACGTAACACGCATTGTCCAATGATTCTTCATCAATAACCAGATTGAATTGCTTCTCTGCCCTCTCTCCGGACCTTCCGCCGATAGAAAACATGGTATCTATGGTTGCTCTACGATTGACCCAGATTACATCCCTAACTGCCACACCAGATCACCTTTGGCAACATGTTGAAGCTGCTTTCTCTGCTGTATACCAAAATCACACCCAAAATCTCTTTGAAAAAAATCGGAGGCGTGGCTACTGATTTTGTTAGGAACCAGACTTCAAAGAAGTCTATAAATTTAATCATTTAATACTTGATCAACATGTTATCCACAAAACAAATTTTGTAGTGATATCTCTTATCTTCCTTAGTGTTGCATTTTCAATGGCCTGAAGTGTGCTTCGTAAACATCTTATAACCATGAATCTATCATTTTATTTTTTAATAATTTATTACTTGTTTTACTTATTTGCATCAATAAAAGTTATACAAAATATTGCGTGTTTCATGGTTAGTCATACAACACTGGCTTACAAGGTACAATGCTTTTTGTATCTTACAATTGTATAAAATATAAATGATTATAAAAATTCAAATAAAAATTATTAAAATTGCTTAAATTAATAATTACGCCTTACAAAGATATCTATTTATCTATCTATCTATATCTATATCTATCTATCTATCTATCTATCTATCTATATATATATATATATATATATATATATATATATATATATATATATATATATATATATATATATATATATATATATATATATATATATATATATATATATATATATATATATATATATATATATATATATAAATTAATTTCAAATATTGGGAATTGTAAATTATTTGTTGTAGAAAAAAATAAAGCTATAATTAAACATAAAAAAATAATTAATTTCATACATCGCGATAACAATAAAATGCTTTGTGAGCTCTAATTTTTTTTTAATATTATTCTTAGATAGTTGCAGCTTTCATAAGTATTTCTTTAGAAATATAAAAGTAATCATGTTGTAGAAACTAATATATAAAAAAATTATATATAAATGTTAATTATATGAATTTTACCTGGAATCTTATTTATTAATACTGCTTGCAAATAATACTAATTCACTTATAATATAATAGAAAATAAACCCATTCATGGTATGATAAATCTAATATGCCATACGAATATTTTTTTCAAAAGATGAGAATATTTAGTTTTATAAAATAATTAAATTCGAATATTACCTAATAAAAATTTACGGGAGCTTAAAAATAGATTATGAACAAGAAATTAAAAATATTACAATATAACAAGTTTCCCATTGCATAATTTTTATTTAAATACAATAAACAATTTAATTATTTTTTCTAAACATAAATATTTATAATAACTTATTAGGAAAATATATGCAATTGCTAAAAAAATATTTACAATCCAATATATTGAAAAAATCTAGAAGTTACAAGTTTTGATAGTATATTTTCTTTTCTAATCTTCAAATAAATATATTTGAAATATTTGTAAATAAACTTTTTCCAAAATATATGTGTTCACTAAGCAAAATGCCTGAAGTTTTTATTCACTTTTGAACTAAAAATTTTGTTCAAAACATTTAGTACCATTAAACTCAAGCGTATTATAAGGGAAGGTATATCTAACTACTTAATTATTGCTTTCATTAACAGAGAGCGTTGTCGTTCTAGCAAAACCTTAAATGACAAGACATTAAACTCGGAAATAGAAAATTATCTGATAATCTGTTGTAGCTATCTAACGATGGTAAAAGCGGTCTTAATAGTTAATTAAAAGTGGTCGATATTCCCCAGCCGTCGACAACTTAAGATGGTAGTAGAAATTGGATATCGTTTCTTGAGAATTGAGCCAATAATCTTCTTTATTTCTCTTAGATTTCTTTAACCACTTCCTTAATTTGATTGGGAAAAAGAAAACGCAGTAAAAATTGACTTCTTAACAGTTTGTTTCACTTGTACATTGTTAATGCGAGTACATTTTTATTGATAAGTGTCACAACTTTTATTTTATATTTTGAAAAATACTACATGTGGAAAGGGTTACATATTTAAAAAATTTATTAATAAATATATTTTTAAAATCATTTTCTATTTAATTTTATACTTATGAACTCCTTTTATGTATTCAAAAGATGAACAGCTTAGAAAAAGTTTTTTTTTAATTTTAAAAGTTGAAATACCAACTGTAATTGGTGAATTATATATATATATATATATATGTATATATATATATATATATATATATATATATATATATATATATATATATATACATATATAATTGATAAAAAATAGCCATTGGCCAGAAAAAACATTTTTTTTTTTGGATTTAAAATAAAATTATCGTACAATTTTTATATTTTGGGATATCATGTTGAAATATTAATTAATTTTAATGACCACAATATATCATGTTAAAGTTAAATTACTACAAATGGAAAGCTTTTGCATAACTATTATTTGAATTATTTTTATTTAATATATTTCAACATTACAATAGCATAAATTAAGTTATAAAATAATGTATACTTTAATCATACAAGTGGCTTTCTTTTAATGTTTTTACTAACTTTAAATGAAATAAATAAATCATCAATTTTATCAAAGTATAATTAGCGGTTACATTACACTTTAATCAAAATTTTACAGAAACCAGTTAAAGACTTTCATCTTAAAGACTGAAATAAAAATGTTAAAAATAAAAGAATGCAAATATATATTCCGAGGACACAATTTCTAATTTACTTACATAAAAAATTATTTATCAGAGGATGATTTTATTAAACGGGATGATAAAATATTGACCGTAATCATTATCTTGTAACAAATATGGATGCAGCCATAATTGATATTTATAAAAACTAAGCCTTTTTAATACATAAAAGAGCCTTATTATTTTAAATTTTAAAGCAGAGTAACCGTTCATTAATTGTAGAGATGAAAAAAAAGAAGTTAGGGTGTCATAGTATTTCGTAAGATCATATTTTGTTTAACGGAAACTTTTATATATTTGTTCATTTTATTGTTGTACCATTGCATCATACATGATGAAAATACACGAAATTAAGATATGGTTAATGGAACAGAAATTACCGATAATATCAAAAATAAATCAAAATATAATTTAAGATATGATTTATGTGGTAAATCATATTGTCTGGGGCTATGTATTTTTTCTAATTAAAATTATACATCTAGATAAGAATATTAATTTTCCTATTTTCTGATCTTAAAATTAATTATTAATTACAGAGAAGTTTAAAATCGTAAATTATTTTAGCACAGATCACATAAATTGCTTTTTGAAAGGATTTTTACAGATATTGGGATTTATTCCAGTAATTCTGTTTTTCAACAATGACTTGGATTGAACCCGAAACCTTTTACTTTAAATAGCCATGTCCTTCCATAAGGTCATGGTAAATCGCCTTTAAGAGTTTCATTTTCATTTTTATTTATTTTTAAAGATATTTTCATAAATTTACAATAACCTTACAAAAATATATTGATCTTGAAAAGTAATATTTATCATTAAATAATGAGACAAGGGAAAAATTATTGATTTATTCAATGTTAACAATTATTACCCTTTACAAATACAATTAAATTACAATATGATTCATTTTATAGAACAAATTGAAACATGACATGTTGGATACAAATAGATGAATCTTATAATATGCATTTTGTACTTAGTTTGTTATCAATTTTATTAAGTTTATCAAAAAATATTAAAATATTAAATAAAATTCATTAAATTATACCTCAGTTAAATTAAGAATTTTCCATGCAAATTTATTAACTTTTTCATTTTTATACACAATAATATTTATGTGAAATAAACAGCACATTATTTAATATATAATTAGCAAGCAATTTCATATATAAATGTTTTGAAAAACTGAATTTTGATGCGCTTCTAAATTGTCAAGTATTTTATTTTTAATTATAAATTTGTTTTAATATGCAGCATTTTAATATGTATCTAACATAAATTTATTAAAATATTTATCTGTCTGAATGACGTGTTTTAATCAATATTTTGTTTTTATTTACAATGAATCACTGCATTTATCGTGTATTCCGTCCCATAATAAAAGGCTTATGAATTGGAAGGAAAAAAATCACATGTGAATAAAGGGAATTCCTTGATCAAAAATTCCTTTTGCAGTTGTATATGAAGATGTCATTTTGTTTCTTTTATTTATACAAAATCAAAAATATTATAATGCAAGAATTGAAAAATAAAGTAAAATGTTTGAGAAATATTTACTTCTTTTCTAGTAAAAAGAATTTTAATATTCATCTGGGCATATTAATATTACTCTTGGTTGTATTTATTATTAAACAATTGAGGAATTAATAAACTATAAAAAACATTGCTCAAGAGTACATTTGTAGACTGTGATGCAAATTTTAAATTTAAAATATGCACAAAGTGTGAATTTAGTTACAAAATTACTTAATATGACATCGAAATTTATGTATGTATGATTTTTATCTAGATTTTTATATTATAATTTTATAAAAGAATTTCGTTCTTTATGTGCTATATGCAGAAATTAGATTTAAATTCATATGCGAAACTTATTAGTTTTTAAAGCTAAAAATAATGAATGTGTTTTGAGGATACATGAAAGAAAACATAGTTCTTCTGAATAGGAAATTCAAAAATTCTTATTGCATTTAAATAATATAATAATTTATAAAAGACTAATTGCATTTGAAATAAAGCTAAAAAAAGCTGATATAAAATAACAAATTAAAGAAAAATGCATCCACAATGACATTCTGGAAACAAAATTGTGTAATGGTTACAAAAACATGACATTTGTCAACAAAAGTGATCTGAAAATTTAATTTAAACTGGAGTTTAATGAAGAGAAAATAATATTTGTGAAGCTGCAGTCAATATGTTTTATATTAGTTTACAGTCAATGCAATTTTATTGTAATGTATTTGTAATACCTATTTTGGCTTAATTTCTAAAGGAAAATTATGTTTACCTTTTAAATATTATCAAATTTTATAAATTCTCAAGAATAACCTTTAGATTTATCTTATAATAATATATTCTTCTGAAATGATAATGAACTTTCCATTAATTCTTTTTTTAAACATCCGTAATATGCTTGTGTCAGAAATGGTATCCTAACATTCAAATATACTGCATTTTATAACACAAAAAAGCTGCTTGTACTTATTTTCTCTTAAAAAAATAAAAATTAAATAAAAAGATACTTGTACTTATTTTATTTTACTGTAAATTTTTATCTTCTATAATATTTCTGAGTGTATAGATGACAGCATTAAGTCTCACTACACTTTAATATTTCCTCTATTACTCTCTATAGTCAGAATATCAAAATATCAAGGAAGAATTGTTTGTTATAAAATTTACTCTTCACATATCTTGAGATTCCAATAGCTTCAGTTTATTAAATTTCCGCATTCAGGAGATGAATATTAAGAAGTAATTCACTACACAATCCAAACTCTTTTGCTTTCTAATTGCAGTTGTACTTACTTGACTGTAGAAATTTCTTTTGAAACACTCGTGTTATTTAGAGCTCATGTGTATTTGAAAGAGCTTATGCTTCTTTATTGCATACATGAATTTTGAATGAAACCAAAAATAGTTCAATGTGATATTTGTAGCATTGTTTCTATTTGATAATGATAAGAGGGAATCTATCTACAACTAGAATGTTTATTAAGATCACAACGGGATGCAAAAGCAGTGATTGATAGATATCTGTCACACACATTAGTTTCCACTTATAAACAGTTATTTGTGTTCCCAAATGTATGTCTGATTTGTACTTTTATAGATAAATGAAACCACAAAATTTATATCGAATGCTAAGGCACCTTTTAACGTATTGACAGTAGATTAAACAATGCACAGAAAGGTAAAAGAAATTAATTCATTTTTGTGGTGCTGGCATTAATCTTAAACTTTTTTTTCACCACAAACATGACATTTGATAATAAATGACTCGGAATTAGTGACAACTAGAATCATAGAAACAATAGCTATGTTCATAAAAGAAATCATAAGAAAAAACCTTATAAACTTCAAGCATTTAGCCGAAATACCAGTAGAAATTTACACCGTAACGTACGTCGATATCACCAGGGATTCCAATAATAAGAACTCGAATATCGAAGGTAACTAGTCATTAAAGATTTTGTCTTCTTAATGTGAATACTATTAGTATAGCTAAGATATTTCTCTCCAGAATTAATTTATTCTTGTAGGAATGCATATTTATTGAGTTAAAGTTCGTCGAATTAAATCAAATCTCTACAGATTCTAAGAGATGTTTCCAAACGTCATTCCTTGTCATGTTGCTTGTATATCATTTTTTTAACTTCGTAAAAGATAATATACAAGCAATATGAACGATGCTTAATGTGAATCACATCTAATCCATCTCTGTTATAGTTACTGCAAAATATAAAAATAAATTTTTACGCAGATTCACTTTGGAATCCGGAATGAGAAATCTTGGATGTATTGAATCCTGTGGGAGACATTACATATATATCTTTACAAGATTCAATAAATCAGTTTGAGTTGAATGACAAGACATATTTTTCTGAGAATTTCTACGTTATTAATGATTCTTATTTTATGTCACAGTATGATGACGAGAAAATTTAACGATGATACATGTTTTCTTCTGGATAGTATTGCTAACAAGCCCAAGATACGATTATTACCCGAGATAAATAAAATGATCATTTAAACAGAAAACTAAACAAATTAATAACATTGTAGCTAAATGGTAATTTATTATCTAAAATTTACCATTTAGGATGCCCTGTCTAGGAAAGCAATCACTGGGTGTGTTTTTATGTGAACTAGGGTTAGCTTATCAGTTTATTAAGCTTTTGAAATACTCTGACATTTTTCAATAAGTATTGGCTGAGTGATTAAGTAAGGTTTAATTTATACAGTATGTGGCTTTTTCACTCTGTACACAAGTTATATTTAATTTTATAGATGTGAATACTTTAAGCTAAAATTATTTCATTAATTTTTTTGATATTTGAGGAAAAATATATGGATTTCTTCCTTATTTATCCGAACTTACCCTTCAAGACTGAATTCAACAGTTCGTGGGTTTTAATCCCTCCTTGGGCATGGATGTTTGTAGTGGTTCGGAATCCACTTTAAACCGTAGGTCCCGGTCTAATTAGCCCTCATGTACAAAAAATGACCGTTGAGTGACAAACAAACCAAACCTCAAGACTGAAGAGTTTACCGATGAACTTTATTATTTTAACATTTAATAAGATTGAAGACACAGTTAGATAGATATCTTATATGTCTATTTCAGATAACATGTTGCAGAAAGTTACTGACACTTTTATTCTTAGTTAGCCAAAAGCGAGTTACATGAAAAGTGAGTATTTTAATTAGATTTTGATATAAGTGTAATAAAAGCTTTTGCATTATCCTCTATATACAACATAATTACGAAATTGTCTCATGAAATGCTGTTTATAGGAGTTACAGATTATCATTTAAATTTTTATGAAATAGAAATTTATAGTTTGATTTTCATATCATTGCTTATGTCTACTCATCATAAATTTTGAATAATCTATTTTCCATTGTAAAACACAGTGCTGTTGAAGTTCTATAGTTTTTAATTGTACTTGATGTCGATAACAGAAATTTCTGAAGAAACGAGATTTCAATACGTTGTTTTATACATCCCATTTGTCCATAGCAAGATGAAATTACATTACATATTTTGAAAAACTTAATTCATTGGTCTTGGGTCGTCATTTATGGCACATTTACAACATAGTGATTCATAAGTGATGTTCTTCAAAGGAAATTTTACTGTTTGATTTGTGATAGAATTTGCTTTTTTCAGTACGATAATTCTGGATTTTATACATCATATGTAGATATTAATTTTCTCAAGCGTGTGCACCATTTATGTATCCACTTGGTCTTCATGCATATTTCAAATAAAATGTATTATATTTCGCAGAAATATTAGCAAAAATAATTAACAAATTATAATTATTGTTGAACTAATTGATTCAAGAATTTACATTCAAACCAGAAAGTGACATAATCTCTGAGCATTTTTAATGCAATTGCTTCGACTAGCATAAATTGATTTGAAATTTGTCCAATCTCACAGTAAAAATAAAGCTTTGGTTTTAATAAACACACGCAATTAATAAATACGATAACTTAATTCAGTTGTATGTAATTAAACTACACAATTAAAAATATTTAAATTAAAATATAAATAAGCATAAAGAACTAAAATTTTTGAATAATTGTATTCACTTTTAATGAAAATTTCTATCATATTTTATTAAGAAATAAGTCAATAATTATTTAAGTAGTTATATACTAAATGTAGAAATGGTTTTCATAACATCGCAAAAAATATCATAATTACAATTATAAGATTTTACTATTTATTTGTAATTTTGGTGATGGATTTTGCATTCTATGAGAACAGCTTGGAATTAAAAAAATCAAATACAATTCTAGTCCTTTTTTTATTCAACATGCACTTTCATAACATATAAATTATTAAAAAATTACAATTAAAATATGTGTAGAAAAATTATTTAATCATTAAAATTTTAATAAAAATAGCATTCTTATATAAATATACAAATTCATATAAATAAAAAAATATTGTAAGTAAATAAATTAAACAGATGTCAGTAATAGTAAAATATTTATATCCTATTTTAGATTTTTCATAGACACTTTTTTATCAAAATATTAGTCAAATGCTATTCATTTTTTTCCAGTTATTTGAATATTGTATATAATAACATGTATTTTATAAATTACTTTTATGTAGTTGAATGTAATGAAAAACAAAGCATAAAACTAAGAACTAATTTAAATATTGATAACATGTTTGATTTGGATTCCTTTAAAATGAATTGATATTAAATTATTAGTCATAGGTCTCATTCATATATTAAATTATTATTTCTGACTCATATGATAGGTCTTTATTCATTTCGAACTTCAATATACACTCAATTTACTTCGCTTTTTTGGCATATAAGAATAAAATGCTTTTAAAAATTTGGAAATCAAAAACATAGCATTCCTATACATTTTAAAATTAATAGAAACCACAAATAATTCTTATTTATAAGAGTAAAGGAATAGAGTTCCAGGAAATGTATTTCTTTTTGTCTGAAAGTATTAAAGTAAGACAAATGAAAAGTATTTTGAAGCAAAATTCAGTTTCATATTGTATACTTAAGTTTTGGATTAACGCGTTACGAATAAAGAAAATTGTATTATTTTTATTTATATTATATTTTTAATTGATTAACGAGATAAACAAAACATGCAAACTTTATTTTATTAAAAAATTAATATTTTAAAAACTAACTTAGATTAAACAAACTTAACGAAATTTATATAGTTTATAAAAAATTATTAGTTAAATGAATTTATATTCTTGTTCTCAATATATTAAAACAACTATAAACCTTTTGGCTGAATTATTCATTATTTTATACTGTTTTGTATGACTGTCTTTTTTTCTTCAAATGTTGCACTTTTTTAATTTATCAATCATTTTATTTCCAATATTTAACTATCTCAATTAGCACAAAATTTTTATGAAATTTTACAATCATTCACACTAGTTTTTACACAAAGAGCTTACATTATATTTAGCCAAGAGACTCTATTTATATATTTTAATCATAACTGGCTTTTGAATACAGATTAATTTGATTTTGTTCTTTAAGATTATAAATTCCTTTAATCATAAGCATGTTATTTAAAGTTAAATTAAATTTCTTATTTTCGTATTTGTTAGAATTCATATTTATTTTTTCAATTTTAATTTATTTAAATCCTATAATTAAAAGCAATTTTCTAAAATTTAAATTAAGAATTCGTACTTATATATACACACAAAACCTACACTTATAAGTACATTTTAACAAATATGTATTAAAATAGAAATCGGAACAAAAAACTCTCACATCTCCAAAAAAATGTAAAACTTGTGAATTATAGTTTTAATAGCAATGTGAAATTTGATCTGTATATTTATAAATAAATGAAGATTGGTTTAACAGTGTTTAGTAACAAATACAAGTAATATAAGTTTTTTTTTGCATTAAGAACCTTTTCCTACTGTTTGAATAAATCTGCAAAACCAGCAAAATTCTTCTTCTCAGAAAATGTGCACAAAATCTCTACGAGTTATAAGTATGGACGATGATAATATATAAATTGCGTGTGAAACTCCCTCAGTTTAATTGAGACTATGCTTCACTATTTTATCTTAAAAAAGGATATCTTGGATAGGAAAGGTAATTGGTAAAAACATTGTATAAATGTTTCCTTTTGCATATTATTATAAATTTTCTTTTAAAAATTCATTTTTAAATTAAACTAAAATACCCAATACAGTTAAGAACGATATTTTTAAACTACACAATTTAAAATATTTGTATTATTATTATTTTCCTTCTTTTCTTGATTCCGGAAACAGATAAAATTTCTAATATACAAAAAATCTTAATATTCATGCCTGTTTATTAAAGATAACTATGAAATCTTATATGATTAGAAATCTATATTGCATAAGTGATGCTTTAACAAAGAATTGAAAATATTTTCATTCAAATATAATATTTATTGCATATTTGATTTGAAATCTGTAAAAAAAAATTATTTTTGTTTGATAAATTGAAACTGAATTTGAGATCATAAACTTAGTTAGAGAAATTAACTGAAACTAATATCTTCTTACTCGTAATTCTGTTTTTATTACTTTTTCAAGTCATACGATTTTTATGTTTCGATTATTCTTGCGGGATAAAAAAATTGCTTTTGAGTTTTAGCTAATAGTTTTTTGTCATTTTCTTTTAAAAATAAAAGATTATACAAGCGAACCATAAATTTTATATCGGTCAATTTAGTTATTTGAAGAAAAAATTTGATATTTTGTTAAAACAAAAGTTCAGTTTATTATACTTAGCCTATTATAATTCAATTTTAGTAATTTTATTCAGATTATTAAAATTATTTGACCATGTCCCATAAGTAAAAGGCATATAAAAATTATTTTTGAATTACTATGTTAAAATAACTGTATATATTTTCTTTTTTGTTAACATTATGTACACTTTATATTTGATTCCTAAGGATATTATAAATAATTTTAGTGTGATTATACGCTATTACTTAACTTCATGGCACTCTGTAGAAAGAAAATATTTCTTTTATTTTGCAATGTCTACCATTGAAATCTGTTAGAATGAAACCAAAAGAAAACGTGCAAAAGAGCGAATTTAGTATATTATACAATTACAATATTGAATTTTGAAAGTAATATTTATGATCATTATAAAGATTTAAAAGAGACTTAATTGAACTAAAATAAGCTGTTCCAGTCTATATTGCTTAAAATATATGATAGCTTCTTAAAATAAAATATATTTTCGTATTTTTAAAACTTCATTGAGATTTTAGTGTCAGGTTATGAAATTTCAATTTTTTTTTTCTGAACAAAATGTTAAACATATAATTTTTTAACACATATTTCAATTTTTTTCGTATCAATAATGAATAATTGAAACTACATGTGCCTAAATAAAAGATATTCTATTTTAAATGCTACATATATTTACTAGTAAAAAATTATAGATACTTTTAATTCAATATTTATAGATTTATATCACTTAGAATTTCCTTCAATTAAATTAACTTAGATGTTTGTTCGATTAGCTATAAATTATACTTAGAGGAACTAAATATTTTATATATTTATTATATTTTAAGTACTATTAAATAATTTTATTTATAGATAGTTGTTTTTTCGGGATATTTATGCTATATTTTGTTATCGTTTATTTATTTTTTGTCATCGTCAAAGGTATGCTAAAAGATAACGGCAGTAATGTTAATGATTTCATTATATGTTATATGTAACTATAGTTAAATATAGTTGAAAATAAGCTAGTAAATTATATTTATCACAAGCAAATAACTTATTAAAGCACTTCCATATGTATTTAAAATACAACTTAATTCAATATAAGTAGGCACATAAATTTAATCTTTATGTTCATGATATTTTTTCATATTTTGGGAATATTATAGCATATTTCATTTCCTACATTGAAACTTTTTATTAATAGGTTTGTATATTTACTATTTTTAACTTTAAACCATTATTAAATGATTCTTTTTTCAAATAAATGTAAACTTTTCAAATATTAATACTTTTTGTTCTTCAAATTACGTCAGATATAAGAACTTAGCATAAATGAAAAGACTAAAATATTAATATTTTTCTACCTACTTTTTATGCAAATAAACCAGAACAGATTATATTGTCAAAATAGTGTGTCATATTTTTTATTTGAATACCATTTAAAAACCCCGATTTTTTTAATAATTTTAAATTCTCAAATTTTTACATTAACATTTAAATATTATTCTAAGATAAAAATTATTGTATTAAATATTATCAAAATAGTTTTTGAAATTAATTTTGAATTACAATAAATATGTTCAAATAACTAATGAATAATTATATAGAAGTGCTATATACCTTAAATAAATTCTATGAAAATAATAAATAACTTAATGTTTGACAAAACAATTAGTATTAAACAGATATAACATAAGCAGAAATATTGTTCTCATATTTTTATCAATTTTAGATAAAAAAAAAAAAAACTCGATGTTAAAATTTAGGGTAGCTAGAAAACAAATTTTGCATCCAACTTTTGATGTAAAGTTAGAAAAATAGAAAGATTCTAAAAAAATACCAAATAAACCAAACGTTTTAGGAATGAGTTAAAGTAACGTAACGATAAATCACAACTATTTTTAGAATGAAAATTGGTTCGAAATCCGTTAAGAAACAGTTCTGATAAGTGTAAGGAAAACATTTGAGTATACAAAAGATATTGGGTGAAAATTGACAAGTGAATATTTTTTCAAAACGAAAACAAATTCTTTGTTCATACTAAACGACACAAGATTTCTCATATGTTTAACTATTTGGATTTTGAATCATTTCCAACTGCTACCCTTTAGTAGCTGTCAACAACATGTTAAACTAGAATTTTAAGGCAAATCAATGCCTTTGTTTATAAATTATCATCACTCATAACAAAGAAATGGATAGTGAAAAATATTAAAAAAATTGAATATCAATATAATCTAAGTTAATAGCGTTATTAAAAATTCATATCGAAATTTCTCATTTAAAAATATACCAAAAATATTCCACACTTAAGAATTAGATTCTTCTTGATGATTTACAACCAATTTTAAAGTCATTTTATCTTTCTGAAGGTTATTTAAATAAGTAAGCTACACAGCCATTTAAAAATAATGAAGTAATTATTAACATTGTTCACAATAAACAAAAATTTCTTTTCATATCTTACTTACAAATAATAGAACTTGATTTTTTAAAATTTTAGCTTATTAATAAATTGACATATGTGATTTTGAAGCATTAAAAATTGGTATTGTAGAAGCTAATTTAACAAATTTAAGAATAGTTTTTTATTTTTATAGTTAAATTAATTTTTTAGAATAAACAAATTTATCTATACATTCTCAAAACCTTTTCTAAAATCACCAAAAAATAATAAGTGTAAGTGGCTATATATAAACATCAACTACAAAGCAAACTGCGAAATATCTTCATTCACGCAGGAAACCGTTTAGTTAAAATTATTAAAATTTTAAGAAACTCATTTTTCTTTTTATATTAACATTGAAACCACTTAAAAATGTTACTGTATCACTTAAAGATATGGCATAATAAAAAGTGATTAAAAGTGACTGTGATAAATTGTAGTCACAGAGAATAAAATATTTTCATTGAAAGTGATTTTTAATCTTGAAAATTTTAAAAACAAATACTTATTTATTTAGAAATTATTTTTCCAACATATTAAAATTTATCTCTTAATTTTATTGGTTTATCAACATATTTTTACTACATTATTATTATAATAAAATATATTTATAAATTCAAACCCCATTACATAGGTAATAATGTCTACACAATATAGGAGATATGGAAATAATTTCGTCACACTTGACTTCGCTTCGCTGTTTTTCTCTGAAAACAAAATTTTGGATTTTTTTTCTTTTTCTCATAAAGAAAATTTGTTTTTAAGAAACATGTTTTTAAAAATTATCTAATGTACACTTTTACATATTGGCTTGTTTATACTTTAAAAATATTGTTGTTAATAAGTTATACATAATAAAATCATTACTAATTTAAAATTATATTAAGTAAAAAGTGCTTAAATATTAAATATTACCGTTGCTTAAGGGTATTATTTTGAAAAATATACATGAATAGCTCATTGCTTAACAGTCACTTTGCTTAACAGTTTTAAATTAATAAATACCCCTCTTATGTTTGAGGAAGTAGAATTCCAACTTTTGATTTAAATATTATACAGACTATATTTACCGTGATGAATTATAACTGTTATTTCCGGGACTTGGACTATCAAGCAAATTTATTTTATTTCATCAGAGGAAAATATTACTTAGTTTTAGCTAGCTTCACTTATCAAAGATAGCAGTCACTTGTTATTCTCAGGAATTTATTCAAATAATACAAAGTAGTCATACTATAATTTTCTCTACAAATAAAGAATAATAAAGAGAATAATTTATTTAACTTAAATTAAAAGATTTAATCGTACAAAAATTGATTTCTTATATTTATTATTGGAAATTTATTGATTTATATTTGTTACTAAAAAAATATTTTTCATGGATTATAAGTAATTCAAATATTTATAAAAACAAAATTTCAAATCCTGGTAAATATTGATAAAATGGCAAAAAAATTCCACGTTCATAAATCTCACATTTTTTTTTTCATTTTTAAACTATTCCATCTCATAACTTTTTTCATTCTCAAAAATTATGTTAGCTTATCAGGATGTCCTATATTATTCATTATTATCAGTATTAATTATGTTTCTCCTATTTTAATAATAGTGTTAATTAATAGAATAGGATGTTAAAAATTTAAATAATTAATAAATATTATTCTAAAACTAATAATTTGAAATTCATAATAAAGATTTTAGAGTAATTTATTCTCACATAATTCACATTTGTCAATAGTAACAAAAGCTTATTTAAATGTACTTGAATATTTTTAATTAAATTTCAAACCATTTTATACATTACTGGGGAAAATAAACTATTTTGAATTCAAAGTTAATCTATTTCCCAACTCTAATTGAATGTATCATAATTTTTAAAATCTAGAAAGGAAGATATTGTTTCGAATGACAACTGCGCAATATGAATGGCTTAATACTTAAAGTTTTCATAAATTGAAAAGATAAATGTTGTTTATTTAATAAATATCAAATGTAAAAAAATGTTTTATTTCTTTTCAAAAGAGAATAAGTGAGTCAAAACTTATTTTTAATGAAAGAAATATTGGTAAATTAAATATTTCTGACTGTATATGTATATGCAATTTAAAAAACTTCATTGAAGTAATTTTAAATCTATATTAACAATTGATTTATGCATGAAATTATGATAGTTTTTACTTTCATGACATAAGTAATTGATATATTTATTGCCATCTTTCATATTATTTTATTCAGAAAAATCCAAAACTGGATTCTTTTAAAGAAAGGGAATTATCTTCATTGTCATTTCAAATCAATCAAAGCCTCAGCATTGGCAAAAAAGAAAATACTGAATAAGTTTTAGTATTTTTTCATATAACGAATAAGCCACAAAAATAATCATATTATAAAGTATAATTGGTATAATTTTGAATTTTATTGTTCTCAAATTTTATTCTTAATACGAATAAAACCACAAAATACCAAACCAAATTTCCAAATGTAGAAAGTTATTGATTACTGCCTAATCATCTAATTATATGTATATATATATATATATATATATATATATATATATATATATATATATATATATATATATATATATATATATATATATATATATATATATATATATATATATATATATATATATATATATATATATATATATATATATTTCTCAATAAAAAAGGAAATTGGAAATTCGATGCCAGTATATCATTATTGATGCTCAAAATTAAATTATCGAAAGAATATAAAAATGAAAGTTACGTGTTAGTTTGAATTAGGCTATTAAATACTACAGCAGGTTTTGAAGTCTCTTAATAAAGTTCTTTGTTCTTACTATTCTTAATTTGATAGCTGTCTAAAGCAGTTTATCAAAATTAAATAGTTATGTTTGTTTGAACATAAACTTATAAGATTCGCGTCTATAAGCATTTTTCAGGCAGATAATGAAATATGAAAGAAATTGTAAGCTTAAAATCTGAAATATCATTAAACGTAAAATAAATATTATTTTAATTTGAATTGTTCCAAAACAAATATAAAAATTTAAAATTAAAAATGATATGTTTTTAATAAAAAGAAAAGAGAATAAAAATTATGGAAAGCAAAATATAATTTTTTTTAAAAAAACATAAAGTATATTTCCTATAAATTATAAATACATAGTCATATTGATAATACAGGACCACATATGTAAATACTTTTAACAAGTAAAATTTTTATGAATTATTAAAACGTCCTTCCTATAACTTCATTTTTTAAAAGCAAAAACAATTTCTCAACTTTCTAATTAGTTAATCTAGTTAAAGTCTGAATAGATTGCTGAGGAAATAGCTTAATAATTTTCCATTAATAGGTTTGATTCACATTTCGGGCATAAAAGAATTTAATTTATCATAATCAGAAAATCTTTTCACAAGATTTTTCGTTTGAGTAGTTACTATTTGACATCCAGGAAAACAAGTTATATGTAAAATGGTTTTCTCAAAAAATAAAGAATTTACTTTATATTTGTATAGTAACTTCATATCCGATACAAATAACATATACAGTTGCAATAGAGTTAAATGAAATTATGAAACTTTAATTATATTCAGAGCATTAAAGTTTGAGAAATAGTTTTTTTGCTTGTAGTTTTTGGTTCTGAATTGTTTGAAGTTTTAATATGCATCAAAATCTGCACATAAAACTATACTCATTGGAATCCAAAATGGTGTATTACTTTAAATAAAAATCCAATGCACATAAAACTTTACTCATTGGAATCCAAAATGGTGTATTACTTTAAATAAAAATCCAGTATTTTTTATTTTGTGCCTTCATCCAAGTGTACTACAATTTTAACAAATTAATGTAAATATATGAAATATTAATTTTTTAATATTTCTGTGTTCTATTCCATATTATACATCAATAGTGTGGAAAAAAACACAAGAACGCTGACAGTTTATCATGAAATCAAGGAGAAGATGACCTATATTTTTGGGAATCATAACTACCACATGTGTTGGTAACATCTCTGATTAACAAAGAAAAAATCCACGACTTATTGAACTAATAAGGGCTCTTGAATTGAATGCCGAACCAGTGAAGGGAGGTTTCTAACCGATTGACACCATACTCTGTAAAATGAACTTCGATCCATCAGGTAAAAAGTGGCTTTCTGTAATTCATAAGCATTTAGGACAAGAAATTCTGCAGCAAAACCATGATGCACTTACGGCCGGACATTTAGGAAACGACTATTCAACGACTACATTGAAAACGACTATACTAAGCATTTTGTAGTAAACACTGAAGAGGCCAGACAGTTAGCCAGATTGCGTACGTTCGAAGCACAAGAAAGGGACCGCCATCGTTATGACTCCAAGCATCGAATGGTATGCTAATCACCGGGAGATTTATAGTGGGTTTTCACACCTTTTCGCAAAGTAGGTCTGTCCGAGAAGCTGCTTAAGAAATACTTTGGACCATACAAAGTGTTGCGACGATTATCCGATGTCACCTGCGACGTACGAGATCATGACTCTACATGGAGACGCCGAAAACAGAGAGACACCATCCATGTACTCAAAATGAAGCCTTATTTCGACCTAGAACAACAAGCACATGGTTCAGATAGTGATTCTACAACATTGGAGAACAGAATAGATGAGGAGGACACAACTTATTCTAGGAACATCCAGTACACCGGCCCACTGACTCCTTCAAGATCAAGGACAATGACTAGATAAATATAAGAACTGCGGGACGCTGTCCTTCAAAAGAGGGAGCAATGTCGATTAAAACGTTTCACTGTCGTAGTCGCCGTAGCTCAGTCAAGTCAGCTGATTTCCATCAAATCAGCCAGATTTCAAATCCTGCACGAGTGGTGTGGAAGTTTTTTGAGTTTAATTTCAAGTGCGAATATTCTAGAAAATTGTTTGGTACTGGAACGGTGTTCCAGAACTTTCTGTTATCGTATAAAAGAGCAAGTAGCTTATGTAAGTGAGATTTCACTTATGTGAAAGAAAACTAATTGTGAAATGAAATGCTTTGCCGTAAGAGTTTCCCAATTTTTCTACGAGACAGTATATATATATATATATATATATATATATATATATATATATATATATATATATATATATATATATATATATATATATATATATATATATATATATATATATATATATATATATATATATATATATATATATATATATATATATATATATATATATATATATATATATATATATATATATATATATATATATATATATATATATATATATATATATATATATATATATATATATATATATATATATATATATATATATATATATATATATATATATATATATATATATATATATATATATATATATATATATATATATATATATATATATATATAAATAATATATATATATATATATATACACTATTTATATTTATATACATATGTATGTACAATGATGCAGTGTTAAAGAGAAATTGCGGTGAGCTGCTTATATGTAAATGCTTAATGTAGACAAACAAAATATTTTAAAATAATTCATTCAGCATTTAATGCCTAGCTTGGGCAGTTATATATGATGAAGGATATTATCAAAAAGATCCTTTATGATTGAATGAGGAAATTATTCTTAAACCACATTCTTTGTTAAATGCATAGAATAGATAGATAGATGATTACAAAAATTATTAAGATTGAAATCATTCCTATTTGTATTGTTTTTAAATAATTAGAATATTTGTTTCTGTTGGAATATGAAAAAAAAATTTAAAATGGAGCATTCGGCATATTTTAACTGCATTTTGTTTTTATATTATATGCACAGTAATTAATTGATATTATTATAATGGAGCAGTAAAAAAAAAAAAAAAACTAAATGTGTTTCAAATTTAATGTTACATAAAGTTATTAGGTATTAAAAATTAATTTCACTGTAATTTTTACTTTTTTGGTGTAGTTTTAACGCATATTTCTAATTCCTTTTGGGTGATTTCAATTTTATTCTGTTTGTGTTAATCCCCAGTAAGCGTTTATTTACTATTATCACAAAATATTTCCTATTTCAGTTATGATACACAGAAAAATACAATTTTAACAATTAACTTTTTAGCATTGTTTAAATTAAATTAAAAATTATTTAAATTTTTCTGAATACTTGTTAATTTGTTTTAAATTTGATTTATGCTAAATTCAAATAAATTTATTACTTTGAAACTAACTTTCAAGTTGAAGTAAAAATATATAGCTTGTTTAAAAAGTACTTATTTTAAACAAATCTATTATTAACCACAGTTATTTGAAAGTTTCTTTTGATTTAATATGAAAATTAAGGATGTCCTAATAACATAACTCAAATAGTACTCAGTACGAAATAAAATTTGAAATATTTAAACAAAATTAATATTAATAAACTAGTTTTTACTTAAAGTTCAAATTATGAAATTATTTTTCTTAATTCATTAAGCCTTGAAATTTTTTGATTTTTTAAATAGTACAATAAAAATCTATACTTCTCAAATAACGTGCACCTGGTGCCAATCTATTGTAATGTTGTACGTTAATTACATCATTGAACTATTGAATTATTTGCTATATACTGCATTTGGTTATAAGTACCTTTACTTAATAATATATTTTTCATGACTTGCACTTTAAATATACAAATACTGTTTGAATTCTTGTTTTTTGTGAACTTCAAAATATAACATTTGTGAAGTTTTGTGACATGAATGGAATAAACTTTCAAAAAAATATTTTTAATTCTCGTCAACAATATATTTCTCAGTTTACAAAGACTTTAATATAAATTAAATTTACGCGCGCACGCGCGCGTGCTCATAAATACTTATTTATACTCTTTATATTCCATTCTTATTTGAAAAGTGTAAGTCATGGAGTCACTAAAAACACTAAACCTGTAGTATTTAAAAATAATTCATTTCATTGTCTTCAAAAATATTCTATTATTTTTCTATTTTGTTAAAATAATTTATCATGCTAAATACATTCCCAATTTCATATTTCTACAGGCTGAAATTACTAAAATCCACAACCAGTTCAAAATTTTGAACCCTAATCAAAGATGCAAATGTGTCACTCGATCTGACATCTTTTTTCTTGGTCATATTGTGTCAGAGAAAAAATAAAAATGATATTCTTATTAAGACTCATTAAGACGGTTTTGGGTTAATTCTATCATTTTTCCTTCTCTTCGGATATGGTTTTCTCATAAGATGTGGCGCAACACTATTGAAAACTATGTTTGATGTCATCAAATCAAAAACTACAGGCAATTATTAATGTTGTAAAAAAATCAAACATTCATATTTCACTTAAAATTTTTAAATAAGTACGTAATCAAGTGCCAATATTATATTTGAGTTAAAATTGTAAATGTGTAAGGTCATGAAAATTTACTTTTTCTCATTTAAAAGTGATAATCTATAATTTATCTATGCAATAAGAACTTTTATGTATCATCTTGCAATGGGTACTTATTAGAATTATTTGGTGGTGAAATATTCTAAGCTTTTGAGCTTTTCCAAGTTATGAGGAAATAAAGCAATCTTAAAAGTACACTTTATTGCAAATCTTAAATCGAAGAAATTATCATTTTCTTTTTAAAAGAATAATTAATTGCTAAAAACAGCATTCATTTCACTTTGTTTGGTAAAAAAATACATAATTATGATAACAAAAATTTAGAATGTGTTATAATGAACTTCTTTAAATCAGTTTCTTTCCACTAATGAAAAAAAATGAAAACAACTATGAAAAAAATCTTCACAATAAGGATTTTTTTAATATTTAATCAAACGATGTAAATATAAAGAAAATTATTTAAAATATTGTGTAATATATTTTGAGTATTCTACTTGTAAATTTAAAGACGCAACACATTTCGCATTTATACGAAATGAAGTATTACCTTAAGATATAAAATATTTATGTTTCTTTTATAATCTCTATTCTAAATCACTAATGTCAATCCATAAAAATACAATATTAATACATATTTTAAACAATGAAATATGGAATGAGAATAATTTTATCGTTAAAATTAAGGTTGAGAGTCACGTTTCTTTGCTATGAATGTCAACAGACTGCAATTAAAATTTAGTTCATCTTTTCTGTATGATTCAGATGTGGGTAAGAGATAGAGTGGCTTGCTCAACAAAAATTGTAAGGTACAATGTTCCCTGCTTCGAACTCTTGGAATCACTGGCATTCAATAGCTTACTGTACAAAACTATTTTCAAAAGCATTTAGACCATATTGGAGATCAGCATTCGGCTCATTGCCTTTGGTTCTACCAGGGAGATATGGGAAATAACCATCACATGTTTTTTAATGTTTTCCATTGCTTTAATGTTTTGTTTAAATCATGCAGCCCATTCTTTCAATGTTCCTTGAAGACAACCCTACAAATCCTTATTTTAATTCATTTTCTGCTTCATCATCATATCATTGGACTGATCGTCAATTAATGGTAGTTGTGTTGAAGATTTGCTTAAGATAATAATGTTATTTAAATGTCTATATAAAATAAAATTTATTCGTACATGAAGAAAGAATAATTCAAACTTATGGAAATTAAAGTAGAGTTATTTATTCATCGACGATAACTCTGCAATCTCTGCAATACACATTAATATGCTTTGAGCATTATTATATATATATATATATATATATATATATATATACTGTTGATATATTTATGCAATTCGAATGAATGAAAAGAAAGTAACCACAATAATTCAGTTACAAATTCAGTAAAATAATACAAATTTATTGAAATTGCTGATTGTAAACTATAAAACGAATAGTAGAATGAATGAGTGATAATAGTTAAATACAGGAAATAGATTATTATACCTATTTATTTTAATATTTGAATTAATTTTATTTTTCTAATCTATTACAATAATTGACTATTGTTATTAGATAAACAAATATTATTAAATCTTCGAACAATAATTTATATAAGAAAATTAGCTCCAGAAGATCAAAAAAATTTAGAATTCCTCATAATTTATTCACTAGATACAATTAAATAAATACATTATTAATTCATAAATAGTTTTGCACTATTTTAACTTTTGCAAGAGTTATTTTCATGTTATTAAATAATTATAACTTTTTCTTTCCAAACATCATATGATCTGGTAAAAATTGTAATTTAAGATAATAAGGAGGACAGAATCATATTTTCAATGAATGAGCAGTTGTGGTAATAAAAAGATAATTTGATACATAATTTTTAAGATAATTAAAAGCAAAATATTGATTCGGACTAGAATAATTTTTAATAAAGTTATTTCCTTGTATAAACCTTTTTTTATTACATATTGCATTTAATGTAAAAATTAAAATTCTCAATTTAATGTAAAAATAAAAATGAAAGAAGTTTTATTATTGATAAATAACATTTTGTAGACAACAGTAAAACATTTTAGAGATGTAAGGGAAAAAATCATTTAATTTGACTCACAAATCTTAAAAATTCTCAATTTTATTTCACCGCTGGGGTATATTGAAAACAGAAGGAAATGCACCGAACAAAAAATTAGATGGAAATGAAATTGGCAAAACCGAAATAAAGGTAAAAAAGCACAATGTGCTGTTTTACTTGAATGTGTTTTTTTTTATATTTCTCATCGATTCTTTGCTTCATCGATTTTTTGTGAGACTGTCAACTATCGATGATCTAGACCACATATGATAAATATTCTTGCATCATGAAAAATTTATATTCGATTCTTTTCTAAAGTCTTTCTCAATGTTGGAAAAAAATATTCAGTAGACGTCTCAAAACAAGCGTTTAACAAAGGTAAGACAAAGTATACCTTCTTAGGTATATTTTACTGCAATTTGAAAACAATGATAATATATGTCACAAACGTTTCATTTTCACACCCCAGTAATTTGTTATCTAAGTTACAAACAATCTTTAAAAGAAGCAATATTTTTAGTTATATTTCACATATTTTATTTAAACTTCTAAAGTAAAGCACTACCAGTATTTTTGTCAAAAATGAATAATATATTTTTATCATTTAACATTTGAATGTAAGATCCCATCGAAACTATTCATAATACAATTATTGTAGCAAATATACTTTGCGTAATACTTTGTAATTAAAAGCTTACATCAAAATTCTAGTGAAAAATATGTTTTTTTTAATTGTATCAAATTCTTTGCATCTGAACAAAAGCGTGTTTATTATTTTAAAAAAGTTAAATAACTATTAATGTTTAAAATTTTATGCATACTTTTTTGCCAAGCAGAGTTAGTAATTATATTTAACAATGTTTTAGGGCTTTAGTTATTAATAATGCACAAATGAAGTGCCATGAATAATATATGAGAAAAGAAAATAGGCATTTTCTTAGAATAAAAATGAAAACACTTTAAATAAAAAAATTTGTGAAATATGTACAACAATTTTAATTCACTTGCATGATTTCCATTAAATTAATTTTTAACTTTATATTATGTTATTGAGTTATTCTTATTGGAATTAAAGTGCCATTCAATTGAAATTTTCTGTCAAATAGTTAGTTTAAAATAAAGCCGCTTAGCAAATTTACTATTAGTTTGCAGATTTTAAATTCGTTTTTAATAAAAACTCTCATGTGAAATATTTAATTAATCTTTTCATGAGATTATCTTAATTTAACTAAACTAAAAATCATTTGTAATAATCTTCTACCCAGAATACTTGAATTCTTTCCTGTTACTTTAAATTATATGAAATTTTATTTTATGCAGACTAAGTTTAGTTTCTAAATCTTCATTAGAATTGCGATTTATATGCATTAATATTTACGAATTATAATTGATCTGTTTGTAAATTTCATTTTATTAATTGAATACTTTGAATTAATCCGCGCAATTTTAAGCGAAATTTTCGAGTTTTGTGTTCACAAATTAACTAAGCAATTTGAATTATATTTATTAATTAATTAATTAAATAATAATTGTCGCACTTGATTAAAATTTGAATTGTCGGATAATACTAAAGCTAAAATTAAAATCAATTTGTTTACACTCATTAAATATTAAGGCAATTAAATATTTCCATTTTTTTAAAAAAAAAGAGTTCTGTGCATTTACATAACCGTTGCTTTTAGTACACTACTTCTTAAAAAAATAATTATGGAAATGAAATTTAATAGTTGAACTAATAAATAACTTTATTTGGCAACACAAGTGTATTAAAATAAATAACAAAGCTTAATAAATATATACCTTCAACACATCAAACATTTGAGAATTCAAATTTTTTGTAACATGCGTCTGAGTTATACTTACAAAATTGTCTTAATTTTTTCAATCACTCTACGTGTATCTTAAACACTATAAAATAATGAAAAGACAAGAGTTTCTTTATAATAAATGTGATTAAGTAAGAAATTCAATGTAAAGCAAAGCCATGAAATAAAGATGACTTAATTTTAGCCATTCTAATCTAATACCAAAATATATATATTTATTTAAATATATATATATATATATATATATATATATATATATATATATATATATATATATATATATATATATATATATATATATATATATATATATATATATATATATATATATATATATATATATATATATATTATATATATTTCTAATGATCGTGAATTTATATTTAAACATCAAGACTATATGACGAAATTCCTACTGTGGATCTTCTTAAAAAGAAGCATCTAGAAATTTTATACAATGTAAATTACACTTTGCAGATTTTTAGATTCCAGTATACTTCAAAGCGATAGTGATCTCGTGTTTATAGTAATCAGATCATGAAAAATGTGTATGCAATGTGATTGGATTCAAAAACTATACATGGAAAATCTATACTCATACAAGCTCCAAAGTCGATTCAGTGTGCAAAGCCGAATGTTGAAAATAGGATACAACAGTTCTTGGTAATAAATGGTCTGAAGGAATATGTTTTGTATAACTTATGATAAAAATATCATTTCATGAAAGTATAAAATGAAATCCTTATGAAGCAATATTTGAGATACACTTAAAAGTAAATTTGAAAACATTTTCCTACCCGATTGACTAAATCAAAAATCATAGAACTGAAGTTGAATTTCAGGCTTTAATAGAAGCTTTTAACACAAATCTTCTGTAACTGAGAGTGAAACAGAAGATTATTTTAATGAGAAAATAAATTACCCATTGCTAAATAACTGTTTACCATTAATTTATTTTGTGATTTAGAATATTAATCATGAAGTGATCCGTTTCAACCAGACAGATATTTTAATTGGCCATGAGCAAGTAAGAAAAAATAGAAAAAGTTCTAAAGAAAATTATGAATCACAGGCAATAATGTTGAAAGTTTCAAATTTTAAATTTTCTTTTGGTAGTAATGGTGACACAGTGAAACTACGAATTCAAGATATAAACAGAGCTATTAGTAATAAACAAAATGTATTATTGATAATATTAGAAGTTCAAAACAGACATTTATATTATAGAAAAAATAAGGAATATTTTCTTAGTGGTATGCAAGTAATCTGCTCCCAATTTGTGAAGGAAAGTTTATTTTCCTTGAATTTTTTCCATACTAAGCAATATGACTTCGAGATTCGATTCTGTTAGAAAACTATCTTTCTGAAAAGCGATTATATTAACTATGTGTTTGGCAGAGTGCAAATTAATTAAGCGGAAATTTTAAAAAAAATTTGAGAAACTGTGCAGTTTTAAATGCCGTGACCGTCTTATTTACCTCAATAAGTAAACTCACACGTAAATACAAATAAATAGTTTTTTAGTATGTTGGTTTTATTTATTTTGACTCATAAGTGTGTTTTATTAATCATAATAATCTAAATTGTTTTTCTCCAGGCCTTCTAATTAATTAAGCTAAAAGTATCTATAAATACAAGCTATTATTTAATTTTAAATTGTATTTTACTTAATAAAAATAAAGTATTTATTGAAACAACAAGCTTTACTTTGAATAACTTCATTTTGTATTTTTAGTATAAAAATGCCTTTGCCTTTTAAATTTTTAATTTGAAATATTATTGTTAAGTTTTATGCTAAGGCATTGTCATGCTATTCGAATTCTTTAAATCACATGTTTAATATTGCTTGAAACACTTAATTTTTCAAATTAAAATATCCTTTCCCAGCCAAATGATCAGAATTTATCACATTCCATATTACGATTTACGGATTATATGTACTTACCACTAAATGTGATAAATATTTAAGAATTTATCACACATTTACCGAATTTAATGGAGATTATGAATAATCACCTATTATATTCATAAATCATTTTTAAATCGAATTAATCTCTTTTAAAGTGACATATGTACTATACAAAATTGTTGTTTATGTTTATGTATGAGAGGTACTATTCAAAATCGATGTACCTTTAAAATAGGAACAATATCTTGCTACATTTCTATTTTCAGGAAACTATACAGGTTGTTTATATTTCAATGTTTAGTGATTGTTCTATATTTGTATGATAAGTATGATATAGTATAACATTTTAAAACTGTATATATTTTTAAATGTATGTTTTAATAATTTTTGTTTTATCATATTAATGATCAATTTAATTCTAAGTAAATGCTAGCATTGATCCAAGATTTTAGTTTTTAATTTCATCATTATACGAACATAAAAAATCGATGAATATCAAAACTTTAAGAACTTGAACTTTTGAATGATATTCTTATAAAAAGATAAATATAAAACACTTTTCTATTGAATAGTTAGAATGCTTTGAAAACATTTTGAAAAATTATGATATCATTTTTATTCTCCAATATCTAGAAACTTTACATATATTGTTATACTTAATATTTCTCCTTTTAAATTAATAAACATTAAATTTTTTAAATACATTAATTTCTTAAACTTAAAAGGAAATTCTAAATAAAAATAATTCGTTTAAAATAAGTAAATAATTTGTAGCAGATTTTAAAATTACGCATAAGCATATAATCATGTTTTTTTATTTAATTTATTAAAAAGAAGCATTGCATAAATGTGTAAGCTATTAAAATTAAAGTAAATTTTCACATTTATATATTTCATTTTGTACTATATTATAAAAAGAATTTAGCATTCATTGCCATTAAATATTTAACACTATAATCAATAATTAAAAAATATATATGCGTAGTATTTAAATCAAAAATACACGTATTGATCAATCAAAAACGAATTAGTGTACAGAAAATATGATGACTGAATTTAGTAAATTGAATGTGAAATATTCAAAATACATTGTAGTTAAGAACTTAAATAAATTCAAAAATAATTTATTTTAGCACAATTTTCATTTTCCATTTTTAACAATAAATAATCGTAATATCATATAAATTACTAAAAACGGTTTTTGAAGAGTTAAGGTTTACAAAGTATGAAACATTTTCATCATATTTCATTTCATGTTAATTTTGCATTTCAATCTAGTTTCAAATTATTTTTTACCTTTTATTAATAATTCAAATATTTAAAGCATGGCATTTCTAGAGAAACAAATAATCCACACATAATGGTTATCATTTCAAAAAATGTAATTTTATACGAAAAAGCAAACCACGTCTGGTGAGAAATGTCCTATTCGCCTTACGTGAAATATATATTTCACTTGTAAAACATACCATCTGGACAACAGCTCTGTATGATACTAAAACTCGAAAAAGCCTCACATTTTTTTATTCTGATATGAAACATTTTCTCCGCTTTTTCCTGTTGGGTAGTTTCAAAATGTTTTTCCTGGAATTTAGCCCAGATTTTAAACATGAAATACCGTTACCAGAGAAAAATTTGGCTGCTTTCTCTGAATTGAAATGTCGGAGAAAAAAGGGTACCAGAAATGGCATTCTTTTATCTTTTGAGTATGATATAAAAAATTGGTGCCGTTTGTTTGTTATCTTTTCTTTAAAATACAGTTGGCGGAAAACAGTGGACAAAAATTTTTAAGAAATATATTCCATGAGGAATCGCAAGCATCTTAACACACATGTCAACTTATCTGTCTCTTTGAAAAGCAATGCGTATTGAAAAGACATGGAGATGAAAGTATAAGATTGCATTTCTTTTCTAATCGTACTTCAAACCTATGAAAAAAATTGGCTGAGTAGAATCACATCTTATGATGACAAAAAAGATGTATTTATAAGATTCAGATACGTTATATACATGTTTTTATATTCTTTTCCTTGCAGTTAGAAGACATTTGGGTAAAAATTATCATGAATATACATTTCCAGCATTCAAAATCAACAGAATTTAAAACAACGCTTTCCGAAAATTTAGAGTTAAATATTTTTCGTTAGTATTCTTATTTTTGCATAAGTAAAATATGTGCTTAGCACTGTTTTTACAAGAGTGATATAGAAATTATAGCTTTCTAATATACCTACAGATAAAAATGAATATTGAATGAAATATTCATTTTAATCAGTAGGTTTATTAGGATATTCTTTTGAAATATTAAAAAATTTTAAATTCTTAGCTTTTTGCAGCTTTAAATGAAGAAAATAAATTTAATTTTTGAACATAATTACCATATATACACAAGCTATCATAAAAAACAACTAATATAAACATTTTTAGATGTAACATTAAAATCTGAATGACCTTAAAATCATAGATATGACATTAAAATGTAAATAAATTCATTTCCATACATATCTTACGACTGAAGCCTATAGCAAATTATCCTATAACAAAAATAATAAAATTAAGACTAATGAATATTTTTTCCAAATTCAAACAAATGTTTATTTATATTCAAATGTAACTTTGATTACAAATTTGCAAGATGATTTCTTTTTTTAGTATCAAATAAATTTAAGACATTTGAATATTTCTTGCTTTGGTTGTATCAAACCATTCATTTAACAAAATCCTAGGTGTATGAATTTCTAAATGAACTTCATTATTGGTAGTAATAACACTTAAAAAAATGCTTAGTAGAATGATTTTTATAACAAGAATTATTTAATAGAAAACAAGTATTTGAAAAACGAATTTAAAAAGTTTAATTTGTTGCTACATGATTAATTTTCATTCCTTACAGATATTTCCGAATATCTAAGGTCTAATATGGATTCTGAAAAATGTATACAACAGCAACTGAGATCTAACAACGAATCATACTTACATGCTGAAAACCATCATTTATTTCCCAACTTGACCTCGAACCTTTTACAATATTTCTTTTGTTAAATATAGTTTTCTATCATATACTACAGATTACACAGATGACTATATTTTAATAAAATGCTCAATACATTGCAAATAATGTTACAAACAAAAAATGGTACATTGAGCAGTTAAGAATATAGAAATATTTTATTAGAATAATGCATAGAAATTTTATTCTAGTATCAAACAATATCAGAGTAGTTTTTAATCATGGCGTTTCAGAAGATTAATATACAGCTTTTTTATTAAATTAGATAATTTCTTTAAATTTTAATGTTTTCTCGTATGAATAATTCAATATTACGAATCTTAATGATAATTTATTTATAAATCAAACCACGCGCACAAATTTATCGAATATTTTTACGTTATCGATGCATTTATGAGAATTCTTTCACTAATTTTAATTTTCATTTAAATTTAGTTTTCTTTGATATATGGCCTTAATTGGATATCATTTTAGTTTTAAGGTATAGGTTGAGGAATAAATTTCTGAAGAAAAGAAGTTATTAAAATAATTTATCGTTTCCTTATTTTGTGAATTTTAGCTTCAGATTCATGCCTAATTGCCAATTTGAAATAAATATTTATTCCAATATTAAAATACATATCATGATATATTTTATTCACAGTAAACACAATCAAGCAAGTTTAAATTGAAAAATTGGAATGTTTGCTGTCACTAGTGCAATTAATATCGAAGTTACTATTAAACATATTGAAAAACCATGGATTGTTTTTGTTAGTTCAAACTATATACGGATATTTTTGAAAACATCATTGCTAATTTTATCAAACCTGAAACCTATATATATATATATATATATATATATATATATATATATATATATATATATATATTAGTGTCCCAAACTTAGGTTATGGGTATATTTTGTTATAATTTTGCAAAGAAATCATATGGGAGGCAAAAAATTCAAAAATAAGAGACACCATTTTGTACCTAAATGATAAAGAAAACAAAATTTCACAAAAATGAATACATTGCATATAGTGTGGAATCAAACAAAAACAGTTTTATTGAACAAATAACGTCGTTACACATGACTGACTGTCCAAAAAAACAACAAGAGGATGTTTCTCGGTAATGCATTTGCTGTCCCATTACTGCAAAAACTCATTCGCACTGTCTCACCATACTCAACTCTAGGATATTCAATTTTTTCCAGATAAGATTGTCCATTCTTCAATAAGCATATTTTTAAATTGTTGGGAGATCCTTGAACGATATAAGCATAACGAAGACAACTGTCCCAAAGCATCTCACAAATGTTCTTTCAATTACTTCTAACTCAAGTGTTTAAGATATCTAATCAATTCGAGTGACGTATTTTCTTCCTATAATAGCTGTTTATTAAGAGTTTTTCACTGTGGCCTTGCATCAAAACAGTGTTCTCAATTGGTACCCCTAAGCAGATGCACATGTAGAAGGAACACCTCTTTATAACAATCTTCGTTTATAAAACTTCAGTCTAATCTCATTAAGCTTGTTCCAAAAATATTTATGTAGACAACCCCAAGAGTTACGTAACTGTCTTTTTCCTTGATGTTACTTCGATGAAACCGTTCTCCACCTATCTCCAAATAAACTGGTGTTTAAAATTGCTTTGGACACTGAATTTGCTCTAGCAAGTAAGCGGTGACACTTATTACCATATTGATGTATACAGATATTGACAAATGGCGCTTGAGAAATGGTTTTAGTATTTGTCACTTGAAGGACAATATATTGGTTACTCACTACAGATGTTTTCATGGGATATATAACTACCTCTAGCATTTTTAGTAATTGCACAGACGTCTTGGAAATCTTTCCCAGCGTGACATTTTTGTTGATTTTGAACTCTTCAGCAATATTTTTCACGATATGCCGTTCCTCAAGATTCACTTAAACGTGAAAAATTTTCCAAGTGATTTCCTATAGCCATATTTCACGAAATAATTCAACTGATATTTGCGATGAATGTGATTAATTTCATCTTCGTTCCTTATTTTATTATAGTCTTGAGGAACTCGAACCGAACACACGTGTTTTTCATAAGTTTACATTTCTGACGTTTTGATTCTGATATTTATTTTTAATGAAACATACATTATACGGTTATATATATATATATATATATATATATTTATATATATATATATATATATATATATATATATATATATATATATATATATATATATATATATATATATATATATATATATATATATATATATATATATATATGTATATATATATATATATATATATATATATATAACCTAAAAATGATCATGACCATTACTTAACATTAAGACATTATATAAATAAAAATCCAGTATTTTTTATTTTGTGCCTTCATCCAAGTGTACTACAATTTGAAATTTTAATATGCATCAAAATCTGCACATAAAACTATACTCATTGGAATCCAAAATGGTGTATTACTTTAAATAAAAATCCAGTATTTTTTATTTTGTGCCTTCATCCAAGTGTACTACAATTTTAACAAATTAATGTAAATATATGAAATATTAATTTTTTAATATTTCTGTGTTCTATTCCATATTATACATCAATAGTGTGGAAAAAAACACAAGAACGCTGACAGTTTATCTTGAAATCAAGGAGAAGATGACCTATATTTTTGGGAATCATAACTACCACATGTGTTGGTAACATCTCTGATTAACAAAGAAAAAATCCACGACTTATTGAACTAATAAGGGCTCTTGAATTGAATGCCGAACCAGTGAAGGGAGGTTTCTAACTGATTGACACCATACTCTGTAACATGAACTTCGATCCATCAGGTAAAAAGTTGCTTCCTGTAATTCATAAGCATTTACGTCAAGAAATTCTGCAGCAATTCCATGATGCACTTACGGCCGGACAATTAGGAAACGACTATTCAACGACTATATTGAAAACGACTATACTAAGCATTTTGTAGTAAAAACTGAAGAGGCCAGACAGTTAGCCAGATTGCGTACGTTCGAAGCACAAGAAAGGGACCGCCATCGTTATGACTCCAAGCATCGAATGGTATGCTAATCACCGGGAGATTTATAGTGGGTTTTCACACCTGTTCGCAAAGTAGGTCTGTCCGAGAAGCTGTTTAAGCTTTGGATCATACAAGGTGTTGCGGTGATTATCCGATGTCACCTACGAGGTACGAGATCATGACCCTACGTGGAGACGCCGAAAACAGAGAGACACCATCGAATTACTCAAAATGAAGCCTTATTTCAACCTCGAACAACAAGCACTTGGTTCAGATAGTGATTCTACAACATCGGAGAACAGAATAGATGAGGAAGACACAACTTTTTCTAGGAAGATCCAGTACACCGGGCGACTGACTCGTTCAATATCAAGGAAAATGACAGGATAAATATAACAGCGGGACGCTGTCCTTCAAAAGAGGGAGCAATGTCGATTAAAACGTTTCACTGTCGTGGTCGCCGTAGCTCAGTCAAGGCAGCGGATTTCCATCGAATCAGCCAGCTTTCAAATCCTGCACGAGTGGTGTGGAAGTTTTTTGAGTTTAATTTCAAGTGCGAATATTCTAGAAAAATATTTGGTTTACTGGAACGGTGTTCCAGAACTTTCTGTTATCGTATAAAAGAGCAAGTAGCTCAGTATGTAAGTGAGATTTCACTTTTATGAAAGAAAACTAATTGTGAAATAAAATGCTTTGCCTTAAGAGTTTCCCAATTTTTCTACGCGACAGTATATATATATATATATATATATATATATATATATATATATATATATATATATATATATATATATATATATATATATATATATATATATATATATATATATATATATATATATATATATATAACCTAAAAATGATCATGACCATTACTTAACATTAAGACATTTAAGTAGTAAACAGGAAATAGCTAAGCACTAAAGTCTTCAATCTTCTGCAATAGACATAAAATACTCTTAACTCAAATTTTGTATAAAGTTAATTATAAGCAAGATTTTACCTATATCATAATAATTTTTATGAGAGAATTGCGTCAGTTGCATTTTATTGTTCACTGAATTTCAATTCAAGTCTTTTCACCAGTATTTAAGTTTTCATTGATGATTTTGCTTTGAATTGGTATTATTAAACTAAAAATATTGCATTTATTTAACAAAATTTTCTGACTCCTATATATGCACTATGTACTTTAAAAAATATTTTCGTTACAATACTTTTAACTACTTATTTTATGAGAGTGATGATTCTTTTATGAAAGTTTATGACTCTCATTTATGAAAATTATATCAGAAAAATATTTTGTATATGTATTTGTAGCTTATAATAGAAATACCCGTTAATTTATGTCATATAAAAAATAAAAGTATTTATTAAAAACATAAAATGAAAGTTATGGTATTATATTCAAATATGAGTCAGTATATTTAATTTGTATCTATTATCAATGATTCAGGAGAAGGCGTAAATTTTCAATTCAATTTTAGATGTATATTTAAGTAAGTTCATTTAGTATTATTCAATGCATAACAAATATTCGTTACGTATCAATTCAAGCTCATTTAATTCGCCAAAAGTGAGAGATATAGACGAATAGTTGTGTTTAGGCATCATTGGTTGGCGAAATCTCCACCAAGCAACGATTCAAATACGCCAAAAGCTTTACTAATTATCTCTAAAATAGAATGGTACTCTCCCTTTTGTGTGCATCAGGTAAAGTTGGAGAGAATGTTTGACTAAATATTTCCACTTTGTAATTCGGTTGTTGCAGATCAAGGGAGTTTATTACGACGCAGCGATATGACATAAAGTCAAAACTGGCAGCTGTGCTCATTCGTGATTGGATAATTAGCTATCGGAACTGAAGTTTGGTTTTATATAAAGTTGGGAACAAGATGAAATGACTTAATATTATTCGCCAAATTCCATATTTTGTTGTTTAATTATTCCAATAACTTTCTAGTTTGCATTTGATACCATACATACTTAGCATTCCCCTCTATAAATTATGCCATGGAATATAATATACGAAAGGTTATACACATTTAATAAAAAACACAATTAAAAATAAATACTTTATTTTTTTGTATACTTTATTTATTTTCTTTTTATAATTTTAACTTAAAAATTTGATTTTTTTCATAAAAATCGTAAATCTTATAGAGGTAAATTATAAATTAGTTTAAGATATTTCAAAAAGAATATCGTCCTAATAATCAGAAAAATTTTTCCTGACAATAATTTGATACATAAGAAATAAAATTTCAACAATATACATGCATAAAAATTTCAATAGAATATATTGATATTTTGTGGAAATGTAAAGAGTTTGTGGTATTCACAGAATACGAATTAAGCAAAACATCTTCAGATTACTAGACAATGAACCTTATATAAAATTGGATATTGGGAAGTTGGCAATGCATCCTCAAGCACCAGTTCCGTTAGGAGTACTTTGATACAATAATGTAAAACGTGTCTCAAGGATTCTAAAGCTGTAATGTTGCTTGATGCCTATCATTCTGACTATCATTTAATAATTCATAGGTTTAACTTAAGCATAATCATTGATGCTCATAGATGTTTGGAATGCACTTTAAATTGTATGTTATCGTAGAATTTGCAGTACGTATACTAGTGAGTAAACCAAACTTAGTGCTATATATGTAATGTTTGTCCTTGAAAAGTTAATTTTTGTGACTTTAATTCTTTAAATTTCGTAAACGTATATAAAGAATGGAATGAATATGTATCTCGTCCTTTGCATTATATAACTCTCGTTCTCTTTGCACATTTTTGTTTAAATAATTAACTCTAGTAAATCCTATTCCGGGAAATTTCACAAATAAGAGCTTGCTTTCAGATATTTCTCAACATGTGCCTTGAAACATAGGGATCATTTTCAAATCAAGTGAATTTCGTAATTAATTTTTATGCAATAAATGACATACTTTTATCCTATATCAAATTATTACATGTAGAATCCAACCTTAAATGTATTCAATGTTTTTGTTATAAATTATAATTTTCCGTTAATGTATTTCAACCAAAATTTTGAATTTGACAAAACTAAAATCACAATAGAACAAGCAAAGTTTCGTAATAAATCATAAGTGATTTTTGTATCGTAAAAGATATGACTGAAAGTAAGTGTATTTAATCAATTCCTATTGTTTGTCATATAAAATATGCGAACAAAATATTTTCTCTTACTTAATACAAAAATGTTTCATTAATTTGCAAACAGTGTTTTATGTTCTCCATACTCATAATCTTTTTGTGAATTTTGCATCAGTATTTTTAACTGTGTCTCCGAACGTTCTATAATTATTATTACGTATCCATATAATTCCCGGTGCTTTATAAGTAACTTATAAGCAGTGACTTATTTAAAGTAATTTTTTTTTCTGAATTTCATATTGATTTGCATTAGAATCATCTTTAAATTAGTGTTGATATAAAATTTGTTTTACGTAATAGAAAATACAGGAAACGTTTTAGAAATATCTCTGAGAAGTATAGATATAGAAATTAAAAAATGCTTATGACTTTACCAAAACTCAAATTGGTGCAATAATATTTAACAGAATCGGTTATCGCAGGAGCATAAAGCATACATTTAAACTTAATTTAAATGTGTGTCATCGGTTCAATGGAGTTCGATAATTGAATTTTCAAACAGAGTTTTATAATTTAAATAATATCTTAATGGTAAGGCCTTAATGCAGTATAAAAATACCATCGAAAACAATGTAATTCCTGTCAATTATATATTGAATAGAGTTCTTACTGATAAAAAAGAGTGTTCTTACATATTTAGCAAATAAACTGCAGTGTAATCTACTTCAATAGGATGCGAATATATTTTCGGCTTTGACAAGATAAAAATTTCAGTTTAGCAAATTTCCTTCATTTGTGTGTGTGATCAGAGAATTATTTAATCATTATAATAAAATTAAAATGCATAACACATTTAATAAAATTATGTGATGTAAATATGCATGATATTTTTATGAAAATGAAAAATAATAAGTATTAAATAATATAAGTATTAATAAAATCTTTTCATCTATTGATTTAAAAATTAGAATAATTTGTTATCCTGTCTTTCGTAAGCATTTATTTCTGTAATATTTCCATGTCTTCTTATATTATATAACGTTTACATTAATTTGATTTAAGAACTTTAACATAATATTCAAATAAAATACTTAATTTTGGTAATTTTACTGTAATGAATTTTAAATCTCTAGCTTTTCTTTGATATCTGAATTAATTTAAAAAGAATTTCAACAATGAAGCATTTCATTTTGTTGGAATAAAAATGACTATATATAATAAAATAATTTATGAAAATCAAACAATGCATACAATAATGTAGTATTAAATACTATTTCAAATTGAATATCTTGCTCTAAAATTTTTAAGATGTTATTATAGAAAAAAGAAGAGTGAAATATTCTCTGAAAATTAATTGTAGTGGTATGCCAGCTAAGCTGGCATTATGGGGTGCGCTGCTCCACTTTCCCAGCTGAACCATATATTGGTGTGGAGTCCGACTTCTTCAGTACAAACATGCCATAGGTACCCGTTTATAGGGTAGGCAACCATTCACACCTCATTCATACAAGGAAGGGACAAAGACAGTATAGATAAAGAGAGAAAGTACACCCATACCCGAACCGGGATTCGAACCCAGGACCTTCCTATTCACAGTCAGACACGCTGACCACTAGACAAGTTTGGCGGCTGAAACTTAATTCATATCATGAAAGAAAACCTTTGAAAACTTTATTCGAGTATAATCTCACAATAAAATTCCTAATGCCAAGTAAGCTAAACTATAAAATATCATATTTAAGAAAGTATTAGTGTTTCTTTCTCTGTTTTTACCTAATATGTATGTAATAAAATCAAAGTTTTTATACCTTTCAAAGTTACTCAGCTCCCTTAAAATGCTTCTTGCAGTTCATGAAATATTACTATAGCAGAAAATGATTTTTTAAACAAAAGACAAGATTTAGGTTCGAATTCCTTGTTTGCTAACATATACACTGATTATATTACAAGGATGACATTAAATATTTTTTCTTGAATATTTAAAAAAATTTTAACTCATTCTGACTAAAAAACAAATATTATGTAATGTTAGTAAAACATTTGAGTTAGAATCCTTTAAAATATGAAGATAGAATTACATTTATTTTATATATCATATAAGTAAACATCCAATTTGATAATTAGATTTTACTAATTTAGTACGTTTAATTTTCAACATTTGATAAATATAATTATATAATTATATGTGGATAATATAATTATGATTTTATACAATGTTTAAGTTTTATAAGTCTTAATCAATTTTGTAAAAATATTGATTATTACCTAGAAAAATCACAATTCAGTGTAAATACATTATACTTCAAAGTATAAAGCAACTCAAAAATAGTTTCTATTATTTATCAATTATTGTTTAATTTATAAAATATCTGATGATTAAAAATGCGGAAAAAATAATTTTGAATGAAAATTTTACTCGAAAACGCAAACCGAAAAACCATTCGATATTAACTTTTCTAAGAAAATTTCTATCTTATTATAACTAAAACAAAAGTGGAGGAAAAGTAATATTTAGAAAAAAATGCAACTACTTCCCCATCTAGTTGTAAAATTAGAATCGGAGGAGTACATTATTACGGCTACACATGCGATAACAAGAGCGCTTCCTATTCGTGATTTGAACGAAAATGCGAATCCAAAAGCGCACAAAACTCCAAAAACTCATCAAGTCCAACGAAATAAGAAAAAAAAGTTACGAAAAAAAGATTCCAATACACTTCTTCTAGCGTGCTACGCATGGTTCGAGATAAGGAATTGTTATAAAAAGATGTATAATACAGAATCTTCTTAGTCCTACGTTCTTTCTTTTCTTTCAAACTTTAGAATCAGATTGAACTTTTTTAAAGAAAAGAACTACATGAATTTTCCATGGATACCGAGTTCCTGGTACTTTAAACAGGTCCCTACAGAACTGAGAGTTTTCTTAGACATTGTGCATGGAATCGATTAAACGAACAATCGATATCGATGCAAGAAACTAAAAGAAAAATATGAAGAAAAATAAAGGGAAAAAAGGAGATTCTCTTCAAACCTCGTAATTTGTCCACCCAGCTACCGCCTCTCGTATCATAAGTTGACATTTGTAGAGGAGAAGGATTTCATTGGCATATCGTACCTGATAAATGGTTACTTTGGTATGAAAAATTTCTCTATTTTTTTTACTGCCGCCACACATATGCGAAAAATGTCAGATTGGCGAATATTGAACGAAATACTTGTTACAAAAAAGCAATTTTAACAGAAATTATTTTCAATTTTTGACAGTTCAGGAAAATGAATGAGGATTGCATGAAGAAAAGAAAACTGTTCCTTAAAATACAAAGTGGGACATGTTTGCTTAGTGTGAAAAATATTTCAATTTTAAAGTAAATTACAAAAAAATATTTCATAGGGAACTGATTTATATATGTATATTGCCGATGAATTTAATTTTTGATATGGTGCATTTCAATTAAATGCAAAATTATGTAAATCAATCTTATAATATTAAAACTAGATGTCATTTATGTTTATGTAAATATATCTCTGTTTGTGTGGAAATATATTTAAATCAAACATGCTTTTTTAATGTTTCTTGTAGAATAATTTTATGTATTTTAGTCTGCGTTCCGCTTAAATTACTAAAAATGTTTATAATATATTACCAAATCCTTAAAACATTTAATTCATATACATGTAATGGATTTTTCATTGGAGTAATCTTAACTATAATGTGAATATATATCTAATAATCTGAACTATTATATAAAATAGAGAAGCTATAATGTGTTATCACTCATTTTTCAGTAAAACTGATACGAAAGATTTTTAATTGTATTTTGTGAAGTATAACAGATTCCTGATTATTTTATTAAGATTTAAATTTTTTATAAAATATTCATCAATTTTATATCATTATTGATCCTTTTAATTCTGTCTAATAAAGAAAAAATGTATTGGTAAAAAATTGAAAATTGATAAAGTACATTTTCTTTAAAAGAAAAAATGACTGACAGTTGTCAAAGTATTTCCTTGAGAATAAATTATTATTAATTTATTAGATTAAATATTTATAAATTAGCATTATTTTTTATTTGTTAATGTATATTTTTGGATAAGTGACTAAAATAAGAATTTGAAGTTAAAAAACGTGTAAAATGTATCTTAATGTTGTGATATCAATACTAAAATCGTTATTCAAGACTTTTATTATAAGCATTCATGCATTGAAAACTGAATTTAAAAAAGCATGGTAAAGGAGAAAAAGAAATGTAAAATTTATTATTTTCCTCTTGGAAGTCATACATTCATATTAATATGTATATGTACATAAGTATAATGTAAATATATAAGAAGAGCAGAATATTGTAAATAATTTTTGAGTTCTTGTATGAAGCTCTTTCTGAAAGTTACCAGAGTTATTTCTCAGATTACTGACGAATCTTAAATTGAAAAATATAGTTTTATTGAATTTTTTATTAAGTGTTTTTTTCTTGGTTCATTTTTGTGTTGAAATCATAAATAAAACATTCTCATTAAATTTCTGTAGCAGATTTCTATAAGAAAATTAAAAAATTCAAGTGCTAATTACTTACTCTAGATTTTAGACAAAAATCAGCAAGATTATCACCTTTAGCAATATATCAGCACTATTATACAACAAATCCGCTATTTAGTAAACACTTGTACATTAGAATATACAAAAGTTAAGAAATTCATAAATTTTTCTAGGAGAAAACAATCGTTTATTTATTCTATAGTTACTTCATTTTACAATCAAATTTACAAATTAATCTAACAAAAATTGCGCAAAAATTTATAATTTAGAGTCCTAATCATTCCCAGAGAATTTGAGTACTTAGAAATATCATAGTAATGAATTGTACAGATTCAGAGATAATTATACTAAAGAATGTCTTCCTCTAACATTATTTATTTAAAGCTGTATATGAGAAAACATTGCAGGCTCTGATTTCAATAGATATTTGTTGTGTACAGAAGAAGATTTAATTCTGAGAAACAATCGGATGATTATTTTTATGAAATGCATTTTAGCCTAAATATTTTAGTGCTTTTAAGAGAATGGCATGCATGAAAATGATCAATCCGTGATGAATTCTTCCAAATAGAAGTTTTCATAGGTGTTTACTGTGTTACAATAGAAGAAACCCAGGAAAATTTCCAATCAGAATCTCCATATATATGCTTGCAGAAAAAATAAACATTTATCTCTCATTGTTTACCAAGGAATAGGATTGAAATCGAGACCTACCCCTCCAAGGAATACGATCCATCACTAATAGTGATCATTATAATGGTCACAGAAAAAAGTATATTTAACTTGTTGTAAGCAACCGGGGATCATTATAAAGCCTCTTGAGACATAACATTGCTTTGTTTTCTCCGAGATATTTGTATTTAGTGAATCATATTCTAATTTGATATAAAATAAACGTAAAAAAATTCCTGGTTTACATATACTACCTCATAAGCTTAAATAAAACGAAATTGAAAGCTTTTCCTCCTTTTGTTCTCAATAATTTTAGTTACTCGTACTCTTTCATAGTTGTTCAATCAATGACTTATAGATATGGAAAGTAAATAAACCATTTTTTTCAACATATTTCTTAGCATAATTCATGTGGAACACTTTTAAAGATACGCAGTCTCTTTGCGAAATTAATCTTTATTTTATATTCTAAGCAGAAAAATATTTTTCATTATAAATTTTGTGACTATTTCTCATTTTATCATTCAGTACTGTAATAATGAAAAATTTGAAATTTAGCAATATTTTAGTTAATACGGATTTTGAATAAATAAATATTTCCTTTAAACATTGTTTTAAGAACGTGAGTATGTAATAGGATATTTTGTTATGATTTAATGTTTAAGCATTAAAATGTAAAGAATAAGCTAGTAATTTAGATATAAGATTATTCTTAATTTAAAAAAAATATAATTTTTGTTACAATTAAAAATTCAAAATATTTTTTTACACGAAACAAAATGAAGAGAAATTTTCCAAGCTGCAGCTTTTTTAAGAATGAAATACAAAAATTAATGCAATTCAGTGATTGAAGAAGCATGTTTAATATTTAAAAAGATCAGCATTGAGATAAAAAATTTAATACTATCGACGAACATTTGAAAGAAGCGTCCAGTTGATGTTAGGATGAAGAGAAAACAAAATGTTCTATCTCACTTTCTCTATCTCTCTCACATTAGTCATGTTTTACTCTTCTACATTTGAATTTTTGACTTTTTACTGAGTAAGTTAGAATTATAAATTTTTTCCCAAATTCAGTTTATTACAATTAAAAAACCTCATTAATCATTGATGAATTTTCGTATTTTTCTATGCATGTCTCCTGCAAGCTATAGTATTCATTACAAGATATTCGCATGAAAAAGAATAATTTTTAACCATTGAAAATAAGCTTATAAAACTTGATATAGCACAAAAACGTGTCATTAAAAGTAATTGTACTTCTGATATCAAATAGAGGCCACCAAATGTACATGACAAGAATATTTAATATTGTACCGATCCGGTTTTGAGCAATTTAATTCTTTCAACAATAATATTTCATTTTACAAATGCACAAACATACCATTTGAAATTTTTTACATGATTTTATAGTATTCTAATTTTTATATTATATATTAATAATAACATAAGTGAAGTATACCCGTACACCTTAATTTGCTCTAATTTAGTTCTCAAATATTTCTTTTTGAACATCAAAGTAACTTTTTATCTAATTAGAAGTGCTAATCCTAAAAGACCTTCAGATTGTTACTTTTATTCAATAAGAAATCATCTTACTCTTACAATCTATTCTTGAAAAATTAAATACTTTTATTTGTTTTCGCTCACACAAGCAAAAAATTTTCAATTCTGTTTATTGTAAGTAAAACTATCAACAAAGATTTGAAAATTACAAAATTAATATTTAACTAATAAGCTAAAAGCTGATAAAATATTTATACATAAACTATTGGTCATTAATGTATTCTATTAATTTAGAAGTTTAAAAATTTTAAAGCATAAATTTATCTGTAAAAAGAAAAATTATCATAACTAATACATTAGATAAAAATAATTAATCAGCGAAAATGTTTATAATAGTTAGTTCACTGATGTTATTAAAATTGTTATACTAAGAATACAGGACAATGCCTATGTTCAATTAAAATAATGAGAAGAATACACCATAATGTGAAGATTAGCTATTCAAAGTATTCGCGTGTGCACATGTCTATCAAAGTGTTAACTGAAGATACTGTATACCAGGTTTCTCACATGAAAACTATGTTTCAACATTTTTGCGAGCAGAAAATAGTAATGCAAAAAAAGTAAGAGAGCATAAACTTACTTCCGTTGAATTATAAGTATTTTACTTTGCAGAATGATTTGTAGTCATTGCGTTTTATATTATTATTTGTTCGCGTTAGCGAAGATCCCATGACTATCTGGAAAATATAAAAATCGATGCGTACTGGACGGTCATATGAAACGGCATGCTTGGTTTCTACAATTCAATAACTCTAAAAGTGAAAAAGAGGATATATTACGCCTACGAAAATTAGACAAAAAAGTTATACGCACCGAGTCAAGAAACGGGTCATAAGAAAGATAAAAACACCTGTAAGAATAGTTTTGTTTGCTAGAAGGCTACGGCTACTCTTGACGCTGCATTACAGATAAAGTGCCTTCAAAAATGTGATCATTTAAGAGCTTATACGAAAAGATAACCTTGTGACGTGTTGTAAAATAATTCTATTGATGGCCATTTTTTTATTTAATGAGAGCATGAAAATGAGACACTGCTGGAGTTCATTTGCTTTTCTTTTCCATCACTTGCTATACAGGAAGAGATAAAAATATATCCATGATTGAACTATTTTATTTTTCCATCACCTGCTGTATAAGAAGAGATATAAATATATCCATGACTGTGAGCTATTTCCTGTGTTCATACTAAAGACACTTTAAAATATTATCACTTTATTTTAGTGCCTACTTTTTTTTTAAACATGTGATATGCTGTGTTTCAACAGGATAGTGCTCTTTCATAAACTATAAATTTCGCATGAATCTGCTTGAAAATGTTTGCATGATGTTATAAACTATTGGTTTCTCATACTTCGTGCCAATATAAAAAATGTGGTTAATGCCTGATGAGCGAAAGACTCGTCATCATCCATAAGTAACGACTGATGAAGATTTGAGCCACTGCATTGGTATTACGAAATAATGCAGATGTCTATTTAATCTAATACTTATTGGAGTCAATAGCCAGGTGTATAAGCGCTATTACTGTTGAAAGATATGATCGTTTTAAAATCTAATTTCTTAAAATCAATGATTAAAAATTCCTTTAAAATATTAAAGCACTTGCTGGTTCTAATATCAGAGAATTTTATTCAAAGTGTGCATTCATAACACACCCTTTATTCATACAACAAAAAAAAAGACTTGTTTTTTAGATATTAAAACTGGAATATACAACTTATCCTTTTATAAAGCCATTCAAATTAGTTTACAAAAATGACAATATCTGAATATTTTGTCCATTTTTCAAAGAACTGCATTGTATATATTTTCTGAAAAAAATAGATTACTAAAATGATTCTCTATTGCTTATTAGAGACAATAAATAAGATAAATTTCATTTTTATAGCATTTTCATTCCAATTTCTACACGTTACTTTCTCATAACGACTTTTTCTAATTTGTATCTTTAAGTTTTGAGCAGATTAAATAATTAAGTAAGAGCAATTATATATAGAATGAAAAGATTTGTTGAAAAATTCTGTTTAACTAGTAATAATTAATAGTAATATTTTAATTATATTTTCTGGAAAAAAATGTCTCTGCAAATCAAATACCTAGGGAAATTACAATATTTGTTCCCATTTAAATTCAGTTACATAACCTATAAATAATTTCATTATGTTCTCATAATTAACTAAACATGTTCTACATATTGAAGAAAATATCAATTTTGCTTAGAAAATTATGAAACTATAATTAATCTCTCAGACAGTTATCTCACACAATCCTATAATAATTTAATTAACTCAATGATTAGTCGCATGCAAACGGCAAACAAAAGCATAATTCATGAAACTTAAAGAAATATTATTCCTAAAACTTAAATAAAATAATTCTTATCTTTTATTTCAGGAAAAATAGCGAAATGGACATACTTTTCTTAATAATATATTTATATGAATGAATTTCAAAAGAAATGAATCACCAAAAGCATACAAATTTTAAACCTATTTTTATGAAATCTTTCAAAACTATTGTATCACTTTTATTTACAATGTATGGATTAAACTAATTATTTTCTTGCCCAAATTGTTCGGTCAAAACATTTCATTTTTATTTCACAGAATAACATTTAAACCAATATTCCTTTGATTCAGTATTTAAATTAGAGCAGCATATTAGCGCATGCACACTTCCTTACACCATTTTGCTTTTGGGAAAATTTTGTCAGTTCCAATAATGGAATATGCTTAATACATACTTCGATCTTGAAATCTGATTACTATAAACTTGATCAACTGAATATTTTTTTTATTTAGGAAAACAAAAATATCTCCCTGTGCACCAAGGAATACCACACAGGGCCCGAAGTACTACATAACTATGTACTACAATGTACTACCCAAATGTACTACATAACAAATCCAAATAAATCATGAGATGAAAAAAAAATAATAATAAAAGAAGGCAGAGAGAAAAATAAAAAAAGGAGTTAGAAAACAGCATAGATTAATTTTTTAAAAAATTCAAAATTCTCTTTCTTTACTAGGTCTACCATAATCGGGGGCCACCTGTTATTTAAGTCTTTACAAAGATCGTTCCTTTCTTCTGAAACAGATGGGCATTCAAGAAGAATGTGAGAAGAGTTGTCACTCCCAGAGTTGCACATGCACACCTCACTGTTTTTAATGTGGAAACAATGTAGGTAGCTATTGGATTGTCCATGTCCAGTGAGGAATTGCGAAATTTTAAAGTCAGTGTAGAACCAGTAATTCTTAATTCTGCAGGGAACTGAAGGGAAAAAAAGATTTTGTCAACTGAAATATTTCATATGAAAAAAATATGCTACTGAAATTAATTTTATTGTTATGAATTATGCACCTCATAAATTACGTGTACCAGAAAAAAATTAATTTGGCTTATAATATTATATAAATAATTAATAAAGTAAGACATAAATGATAATTAGTAATAATAAATCTATACAAATAACATTTTAGCACTTTATTTAATATTTTAAGTAGTTTTATATATTTTTGATATGTAAATGTTCTATTGGTTTGAATTTAGTTGTGAACCAAAAATCTTGGATGAATTGGCATTTTTTGCAAAAAGGAATCTCACTTTTACGCAAAATAGTCAATCTGAAGTTATTCACCAATACACCACATGACTAATTTTATGAATTATTTGGATAAACTTTTCAAATGTTCATTTTTGTAATTTACATGTATTGGGTGAACATAAATATTTGTGAATATAAATTCTATACGAAACTTCTTATTTTTATTTTTCATTATATACTGTGTATTTCTGTAAAAGATTTTAAGCATTGTATATGTATACTGCTTAAAAATTATAAAACATATATCCATTTTCACAGTTAAAATTAAACATTTATTAGCTAAATATTTATTGCTTACGCTATTATTTTCTTAATGCTTACACTAATTTTAAAATTTTACTGAAATTTTTTTTTTCTAAACTTAAGCATGAAGAAAATGTATTGATGAATATTATACGAAATTAAGTAAAGTAAATTCAAGAATTGAAACTTAATATTTTAATATTTAATAAAATCAAAAAATTATAAAAAATGAAGAAAATTTTAAATTTAAGCAAAATTATTTATCTTTTATTTAGAAATAATACTTTATTAAATCTGGCATCAATTCTAAACAAAACTTATAAATGGAATAAAATTTCTATACAACAGCAGAATTATGTAAACGACACATATGCGATGGCAAGATTAGTGTAGAAATAACGCTTGACAGTTAGGAATTTGTTTGACATTTTCGATTCCCATCTATCTCGAGCTAAATTCTATTTACTTTAATATTTCTAAAAATATCAATATTATCTCCTCGGCCCTGTCATTGTCACGATATCTAACGAGAATTTGTTCGGACATTCCCCTCCCCATGACTCCATAGCAGCCTCTATGATAATCATTCAAGAGTACTAATCTAGGACCACGGACATTTGAATACCCGGCGAAGCGTAAATGGGGACTCTAATGCCGGAATCATGCCGAAACACGCATACCAATCATCCAGTCCGGAACTTTAACAGCAGCTTTCCCCACTCCAACTACCACTCGGACATTGGAAGAGAAATTGAGGAAGTCCTCTCAATTGGATAAGGAAAATACCTCGGAAACTGATTTTCTATTTCCTATTTTAAATACACGTAAGCTGGAAACATGGACTTCTCTCAAAATAGTGCCTACGAATGCAATGTATTAGGTAAACTTTTAACATATAACTTGAACTCTAATAATTTCATTTTTCTCGATATTTTTCTATTTATCTATTTGTGACTAAAACATTTGGAGAATTATGAAAGTATAAATAATTTCAGCACAATACTAGACTTCATTCAGCTTATAAATATACTGCAATCTTTTTCGAATTGTTACACAGCTGCTGAATTATCTGTCAAAAGTAAATGTTGTTTTATAGTTTATTTCAATGGAGTTGAATAATATCTTAAAACTGTAAGCAATTTATCATCAAAATTTACACACACAAAAAAATGTAAACATTATTCTAAACTATTAACAATAATTTTACATTTGTAGGTGTTTTCGAACTTATCCTTATTTCTGTGATTCTCCAGTATAAACAATTTTCAATGTTATTTTAAAGCAGAATCACATCCATACTATACTTAAATAGAATTTTCCTCTTTAATTTTCAAATCTCAATGGTGAAGTGACTTTAAGCTCAAAAAGTTAACATGTTTTGAACGGTCCCTTGCAAATTTTACAGCAATATAATAAAAAATATCTTATGTTGCTTTTAATATTTTAAACAGAGCTTTTGGATTTTGCTGACTCTGGGCTTTTCGATTTCTAAAGATTCTAAGAATATTGTTAGTTAATTATAAAATATTTTCATTGTAAAATTAATTTTAAATATGCTAAAATTAGTTAGGATTTTTCCCATTATTACCCAGAAATAAATTTAACACATTATAAATTCATTATACATTCATTATAATACATTATAAATTCATGTATTTATATTAATAATAATAAATTCATGTTGTTTATGCCATAAATGCTTGTAATATGCTTGATTTAATGCGAAATCAAAGAGGCATATATAAATTTAATTACAAACATGATCAAATTTTTACTAACGTTACTTCATTTTATCTTAGTCAAAGATTTTTTTTTCCTTTTCAGTAAATGTGTGTGAAAGCTGGGAAAATAAATTTGTGGATTAGAATATAATTTCAATTTGAATATAACTTGCGGAAATTGAAAAAAATAATTTCTGCAAAACTGTAAAGGAAACTAAAATTCTAGAATGCAAAGAAAATAATTTAATTCACAAAAAATGTCCAGCCGGATATAAAACAATATTTCACGATATAAATTAATTAATTTTAATGAATTTAAAAATCAAACTCTGATAAGAATTTTAAGGAACCCACAAAAATTTATTCTTTTTCATATTCTAAGCTTCAAGCATATGATTTAACATTTCAATTTTTTTAATTAATAAATAATTTAGTATTGTAAAATCAGCGACTAATTATTCGGCTTAATATAAGTATGTAAAATGGTTTGATATACGACACTCGAATATTCAATTAATTAGCAAAAAGATTTTGCATTAAGGCATTTTAGTTTTTAATATTATTATGATTAATATTCACACATGACCTCCAAATATGTTTATTTACCTCTTAATCTTTATCATTTGTCCTGATGTTTCGATTCCTTCAAGTATACTATATAATAATGTATCCTACTTTATATTTGATTTTTATCTAGTAATTAAATTAAGGTATTTGTTGAACTAAATTTATTATTCAATTTTAACATAAATATATAATTTGATAATAAAATTATTTTTCTTTTATAAAAATACACAATTTTATAAGGTAATTCAAAAAACAGCAATGAAATTTTTGCCTGATATTTAGCATAAATATAAAAAAACATACGTATTAAGTCATTTAATTTTACTACTTATCAACATAAATTTAGTCAGTAAAAATCAATTTATTCTATAATTAGAACATGTAGTTTGATCATTTTTAATAACTTAATCGTACACATTAATAATCTTGTAAAAATATCCAATTAAATATAAGATATATTTTAGCGTTATTTTTTATCAGGTCAATTTATTATTTACCATTTTTATTGAATTTTACATATTATCAGTTTTTTTAACTATATTTCCAATATATTACAACATTTTCAAAGCATAGAATGTTTCATATTTAAAATGAAACTGACTGGAATAACATAATTAGATTACATGATTAAACTAATTATTACAAATTACTCAACAAAACTGTATGAATAAAATTTCTTTAGTTAAAATACATGAAACATTTCAAAAATAAACTTGGCAATACACAAATTCATTCCAATAATAAACTTCTAACTTTGAAATTTGCTTTTGGATATATCGATTTAATTATACATGAAGTAAACAAAAACAAAGAAATATGTTCATGATACAAAGTACTTAAAATAAAATCTAAATTGAGTAATTCATGGGAAAAACGTATATCTTAATGAATATTTATTGAACTTCGAATGTCGTTAAATTCCACTTTTTACGAGACTCGGCCACTTGAGAGTTGTTTCTTTTTCTCAGAGATAGTTAATTTAGGATTTTAAATGAACTTAGAAATCTGGCGGTTTAATTTGTGCATGAATATCTTCAAAGAACTTGATTTTAAATAAGAAAATTATGAACGGAAAGTTTACTTTCATAGCATACTATGTATTTACTCTTATTAAGGGATTCTTAATTTAAATTTCAAGAAAGACCATTATTTGTATGACCGATGTGTTTTAATGTATAATTATTTAAATTTTAATGAATTGAATAAAAAATATGTTAATAGTAAAGTTTTGTAAAACAGTGTAAAAATAAATGTAAATTAAAATATATTTTCGTAAAGTGCACTATAAATGCAACAAATTTAAAATATTTGATGTAATATAATAATATTAATATAATTAATATAAGTTTTTATTACATGATCTCTCTCTCTATTATAATATATTATATTATATTATATATTATTTAATATAATAATATTTTGGTTAAGATTTACTTGCATAAAATGAAAAAATTTATGATTTTCTCACCAGATTAAAGAACGAAAGAACATAATGTGCTTCTATTTAATATAATAAAACATTTTAAGACTCCCAAAAAAGCTCCTGTTCTTATTTTTTTAGGACATGAATGCATTACCAATTTTTTTTTCCAACGGCGGACATTTTGGCGACGAACACTGTACCACAAGGCAGAAACTGCTGCTTAATTGTTACCTAGCGAGCACCTGTGAACCCAGTCACGAAGGAGAGTAGCGTTGCCCGCGCTATACCACCACAAACCAGTTTATAGGGTGCGCCGCATTCACACATCATTACAGAAGAAATGACAGAGAGAACAGAGAAAAAAGTGACATCCATGCCCGAACGGGGATTCGAACCCTGGACCCACAGTTCAGGAGTTAGGAGTGGTAACCAGTCAGCCATCAGTCGACTTTTTGTTATATATATATTTTTTAATATTTCCAAATATTGCAATTGTAATTCATCGGAATGCATTTTATTTTTCAACTGAAGAATTTCAATGAAATTCAAAAACATCTTTATTATGATTACTGCATATTAAATAATTAATCAGGATTTTCTGATAATAAGTGAGGAGTATCAAACAAATTAATATCTGATTCTACTTATATTTAGAAGAGCTTATTTCAAGGTATACTTTTAAATCTGAGCAATATGTAATTTAACTATCGATTTTCGTGCTTGAATATTAATTTGATTCGAGTCATGATTTAAAAAGTCGTCTGGATTGGTATAAACATATTCACTATTACGACTTCAGAAAACGTAGTTGATTTCTAGACTTAAAATTATTAAATTATCAAATGCTGGCATTGAAACTGAATATCTAAATCTGTAGCTAATTCAACTATTTACAAAATATCTTTTCAAACAAATGAATGAAACAAATGAATTAATAAATAAAAATTCAATGTAAGAAAGTTGTTTAGTATATAAATTCTTATTTAACTTAAATTGAGATTGTGAAGAATAATAAAATAAAACGAGAAAGTTACATCTTGTTTTGAGCTGTATTAAATAATAATTGCTCATTATTATTTAGATACAACTCCTTAAATATATATTTATTCTAATTATTATTTCAAATGTGGAACGAGAAACCAAAACCACTCTTTGATATTTCATTTAGCCCTAATTTAAATGATCATACTGTCCATTTTAATCATTGCAGCAAACAACAGGAAATATAGCTTCAAAATTAAACTTATTAGATTAAAATATATTTCATTCTGTAAACAGCATTTTTCAGTGTTATATTTAAAAGAACATCTTGGCAATTCTCAGCAGAGATATTCTCTATTATATTTTACTTTTATGTAATATGTTTTTGTGTCCAAAACGAAATATGTAATTGATTTCGAAGTAAGATAGGTATATGAAAAATGTACTGCAAAATTTTTTGAACAAAAATTTAATATACAAAATATATTAAATTTTTGTTCAAAAATTTTGAACAAATTACGCACGGTTCTCACGCAATATTCTCTTAGTTATAAAATAATTGAAAAATACAATTTAGTAAAATATTTTCAAATTAAATTCAATTATAATTCAGTTCTGCAATACAATTTTCTTTTTTTGTTCGACCTTAAAATTAAATGCGTATACTCAAGTAAGCATATCATTTATTATAATTTTGAAATTTAATTTCACATTTATTTTTTTATTATCAATAGTGCAAAAGATAATCTTTTTTATTTAAATTTAAAATATTCTATATTCTAGACATTTATTAATTCCATTAGAGACTTTTATTTTATGATTACCCAATTAATTAACTAACCATTAATTTGTTGTTGGGAAACTCGCTCCTAATGTATTCATTTATCAATGTTTGAACGACCCTTGGCGTCAACAGGGTGAAGTGCAGTCTCAGGGAGACGAATGAAATGTGATAAGGAGCTTTTGAAAACTAGCGTCATATTACAACGCAGAAATGACACGCCGGCAGAAATCACTCTCAATTAGTTAGACGGATCCTAGTCGCGGGACGACAAAATAATAGTAATAATGATCATTTTCACGAGTCATCAAAACTCTTGAGAAGTGTGCTACCTTGTCCCTCGGCTCCCCTTCCCCCAACAAGTTGAACGTGACCTTTCCCTGTGTCACGTGACCGCACTCCATTACCTGGAATACACCAACCCTCTCTATTACCCCTCGCTTGCCCGTGCAGAATCGATTCCAGTTCCTATCATCAGCTGGAAAAAGGGGTGGAGAAAGGTGGGTTGGGACAGAAAGACGAGAACGTGGAGTGATGTGATTATTTTGAGGCCCCCACCCCTCGTGCTATTTGGAGCCACTCCCAGACCCCCAGCTCGGGATATTGGTAAATCACGTCGCCTTTGAAGCACGTCACCGTTTTCAGCCCCAAAACCCCTAAGGGGAGGGACAAAAGCAAAAAAATATACACCTGGTATATAAAGCGCATGGAACTGCAACTGCGTCGGCCCCAGGGTTATAAGAGGATACTTTGCGCTATATCCACAAGATTGGATGGTGTGTGCTGAAATTTTCAAATAAAAATGTTTCCCCATCAAAGATAACCTTCCAGTATCAATTTCTAAAATTTCGCATTTATTTATTGAATTATTTTCTGACTTCTTTTGGGTTTTTATAGTATGAAATAATCATACATGTGATTTAAAAGCACATTTTAATGTGGAACTTTTACAAAACTCATTAAAAATGTACTTTATCATAAACAAAAAAATAAATAAATAAAAATGCATACAATTTTTACCATATAATTATAGATTATCGTTTATTTTATTGCACATTTATATTCTCCTAAGAAATTGCCCTGTATTCGAATTATTTATTTTCATATGTTCAATTAATATCTGAAAATTAATTTTTTAAAACTTGTTTTAATGTGTAAAGTTCATGAACAGATTTTACAAAAATTTAAATATATTGTCATACTAATAATAACACAGAATAAATGAAAAGTCTTTTCACAATGTCTTGAAATCAAGGTCAAACAATGTGGACAATTAATATTATTTTACAGATTAAAATAAAATTGTCGAAATTCATTTTCATTAATCTTGGTTTTTAATTACTAATTCCCTTTATTCTATACATATTAGACTGACACATATCATATTACATTTGTTTGGTTCGTTGTGATTTAATACATGGTTTTAACAGGCAAATGAGATTCCCTTGTAAATCAGACACATGTATGTGGTATGCAGTATGCTTTCATAATAGCAAATGTATAGATTAGGAATGTATGCAATCATATCACTGTGTGATATAATTTAAGATAACACGATATATCAAAATATTTCAATGAGAATTCCAGCATAGTCATTCAAAAAAATTGAAAGCATATATGGAAATAAATCATATTGTTTTGTTTTGCTTCACAAAATCAAAAATATATCCATTTTAACAATGTTGTTATCTTATTAAATAATAAAAATGAATTTTATATATTTCTGAAATGTTAATTAGCAGTTACTTATAATTTTTAAATTCTATAATTTCTTGTTCAAATTTATAATCATCTATAAGAATTAATTTATAACAAATATAAAAAATATATTACATTTTTTAAATATTGTTAGCTGTAACACGTTATTTTACAAAATTAATTAATCATTAAACTTATTTCATAAAATTAGTAATAAAAAGTATTAATTTTTGTTTTGTTTTTCAATATTTGTAAGTGGATATTAAAATTCTACAAGTGTTTAATTTTGATTTTTCCTGAAACAATAGTTTACTTTGGATTAATTTTTATCAATTTTATATTTGTTAAATATTTAATTGAAGCTTTTGAATAAAAATTTTCATCATAGAAACAATTCTTAATTTTAATGATTTTATATATCTTGTGTCAGAGTATGCTTTTCTATCAGGCAAAATATGCAAATATAATTTCAATTCTCCTAATAATCAAAAAATTATTGAAAACTCGGAAATAATTTAAAAATGCATCACAGAAATTATTTTAAATAAAATTAGCTTAACTAAATTATAAATACATTTATGTACAGGTTACTTTCAATCGAGAATTAAGAATTTATATATCAAAATGTTTTCATAGCTTCTAGCTAACATTCACAAAAAATACAGAACATAAAAAAATACAGAACAAAAAATACAGAAATTTCTTCTTATTATTTCATGTCTTACAAATGAAAAAAATTATGATCAAACTAATGATATTCAGCACATATATATAAAATTTTAATGGCAACAATAAAAAACTTAAGGAATTGACTTTTGTGAATCTTTATATATATATATATATATATATATATATATATATATATATATATATATATATATATATATATATATATATATATATATATATATATATATATATATATATATATATATATATATATATATATATATATATATATATATATATATATGTTCATACGTATGAATATTTTTGCTTCCATTTTTTATTTTTTAATATTTATTCAGATGAATAGCCATTTATAAAGTCAAAGAGGTTATTAAAGTGATCCTATTATGAATCATGTAGAAACCATTCGGATTATGGGAAAACTATATATAGACCATGATAGAACGATATCTTCAATAAAAGAGCAGATTATATTTTGAGCACCAGATTGCAATGTTGAAAACTTCTTTATGTAAGTTAGTTAAACCAATAAACAGACTGGAAATTAGAGCCAACAATTCTTTCTGCTTAGCTTTTTTCATTATTAATGATGAAAAAGGACCGTTTTAATGATGAAACTATTTTATCACAACTGCAGCAATTGCTCAGATTCACTGAGTGAATTTTGCCATTTAAAGTGATTGTGAAAGCCCATTTTGGAGAATAGTTTGAAGAAAATAATTATGAAATTTGAAGAGGCTGGAGACTTGGGGTGGTGCCAAAATGAGGGCGCTAAGGGGTTACGAATAAAGCTGTCGAAACAGCTGTTACTCATGTAGTGGAAAGAGATCAAAGTTCTCAACATTCTTTTAGCAGACACTCGAACTACATGAGTTAGGGTTTCTTTGGTTAACTGTACAAGCAATTCTATATAATTTATGATGATGTTTGTATTAGATCCACATGATGCAAATAATACAATCTCCAGAATACTAAACATGCTTTGACTTTGGTTTTTGATTTTTGGTGGCAATGGCTGTTGATGATTTATGCCCAAAATTTCTACACTTGAAAAATATAAATGCAAAGAAAAAAATAAGATATCGTGACCTAGTGATATACCTAGTGATGAACCATTTGAGTGCAAACGGTCCTGGGTTTTATTCCCAGCCACAGTTGAACAACGGGAGATGAATATTCCATTTCTCCCTTCTGCATGCATGTCTGCCAGAATGGTGCTTGAGAATTTGCTGTGTTTCTTCCCTTGCGACTCGTGAATATGGTACACTATATATAAAAATTCCTCACAGAAAGTAATTACGGGGTGGATGCATTACAGCATCTGTTAGGCAGCACAATGCAATTTCAGAAGTACAATAAAAAATCTGTCTAATACAAAATTATACGTAATTAACATAAAATGTTTATGGTAAGCCTAAAATAATTGTCGTTTTGAAAATATTTAACAATTTAAAATTATATATGAAGTTCATTGATAATTAATTGTACTTTTTTGACTATTCACTTGTTGTAAATAACCAATTTTATTTATATGTCAGGTAATGAATGCCTGGTTTGTTTATTTTAAATTCTGGAATATAAATTAAAAGAAACTAGTTAAGTTACTCAAACTTAATTGAAGTCTAGGAAAAAATGTCGAGTAATCTTACATAATCAAACTAATAATTTATTTGTTTATTGTTTATGTAAAAAGTCTAATACTATTAATAAAATTCATATTGAAAATTTTCCCAAATACTTGCATTTGTACAGTTACAAATACATTTTTTCATTTCTTTATGAAAAATAGAACATTTTCTCTAAATTAAAAAAAAATTAATCATATTGCACCACATCAATTCCTTTAACACAGAAAACTATATTATACATACATTCAGTTGATAAAAAAGCTCTTTTCGATTACTATTTTATTTATTTACTACAAGGAAAAGGTTTATAAAAAAGGGAATGTAGTAAATACTAAAGGGAATAGTATGTGAATATTCAGTAATGCTTGAATACATTATATATATATATATATATATATATATATATATATATATATATATATATATATATATATATATATATATATTTAATTAAAAAAATATATGTAAATATACGGAAAATGAAATAGGTGACACAAATCAGGAAAAAAAGTTCACAAGAAAATGGTTTATATTATTAAATTTTCAACTAATGTATGTTTTCGAAGAGAAGGTGCATGATACATGTTCAGAGGAGAATTTAACAGTTTTATAATTTCAAGATTTTCAGAAGACGTCCTTTCAGGAACAGGTAGCTTAATTTGGATGTAAGTGAATATTCAATGGGTGTCCATCGACGTCCTACGGGCTTTCTCAGAATGTCCGGAAGTAGTACGCATGTAAGACGTCCACACGCACATCCAAGTCAGATGATATTTTGACGTGATTCGGCACACTTTTGAACATTCATAACACAGGCTTCCTTAGGTTGTTATTTATAATATTAAATTATTTATAATATAATTTAAAATAATTTATAATTATCAAAGAAAATCATACAGTTATAGTATACAATTTTCTTTATAATGGATAAAAAATAATTTAATACTATAATCATAATAAAAATTTTATTTTGTAACGATGTATATAATTTTTGTTTTGTTTTAGCATTAAATAATAAGCTTTATCATTATTTTAAAAGTAAGCATAACTACGTTTATTTATAAAACACCTTTAACGATATTATTATTTTGTATTAGTAAAATTAGATGTTTCTTGAGAGGAAAAAAATACTTATCTTTTCTACAATTAACTATTTTTTTATCTTCAATTTTTTGCATTGTAAGAGTACATACTATTCTGAAAAATAAACAAACGTAATTCATCCTTAAAATACCGATTGAAATTTTACTCAAAAGAAATAATATTTCTGTGCATTTACATTATTTTAACTCTTTTTAAATATGAATTTACACTGTTTTTAAATATGAATTTTTAAATCAAAGTGCATAAAAAAGTGGAAAAGTTGCGTTTTTGATTAACCAAACTTAATTTTCTGGAATAAGGCTAAAAATATTATCCTCCATTAGATATAAATGCCAAGTTGTTTTGACAATTCCTTGAGTCAGTTACTAAAAAAAATTTAAATATCATTGCACTTTTATATAAAATCATGGATCAGACAATTATATACAAAAAGTATTTGAAGCAAAAATATCTCAAACCATGCGTTTCCAAAAGTTGATATAATTTTGCTTTTATTTTGCTGTCGAATTAATTATTATAAAAAAAACAATTGTGTATCAATACAGTTTTATCAAATGCATCAATTAGTTTGTATTTAATAATTTTAAAGAGTTTGTATTTAATAATTTTCTTAAGAGAAACATATTTTTTAATATATTTTTTAAATAAGCAGCATCAGTTCACTTTAATTTTTCAAAATGTTAACATTTCCTTAATTAAGGAACAAAGAGAAAATTTTAAGGTTATTTATCCTACATTTTTAAATATAAACACAATTTCGGAGAAAACTCATTCTTTTATTTAATGGGCTTAAGATATTTTATCCGAGTTATGAAATAATGCATAATTTCTATAAAATGCTTAAAATCAAATTCTTTTGGGGCAATGCTTAACATATTGTCGAAGAAAGTAGTTTTTATTTATCTACAAACACAATGAAATAAATACATTCAAGTAGTGATTGAAAATCATCAATTATATATTCACACTCCTATGGCAAAAGTAGATTTCGGTACCTTGGAAATAAACATAAAAAATTCACTTAAACATTGATTAAAATGTACAGTTATATCATGCACAAACTATAAAAATAATAGTATGGAGGTGGATGAACTGTAAAATAACAAGAAACATAGCAAAATATAATTTTGAATAAATTTATTTTAAACAAACACAGTGATTCTTAATTATATAAATAAATTTACATTCTTATGGCAAAAAATAATTTTATACCTTATATAATATAAAAGGTTCTTTCTATATTATGGAAAGAAAAAAATTAATTTGAAAATAATAATAATCTACTGATTGGTGGAATGAAATGAAAATTAATGTGAAACATGGTAAAATATCGTTTTTCCTTTATAAGAAATTTATGCTATACAATATTCTCTCTCTCTTCTAAATAATATTTCAATTAATCCATTCGTTCTATTACGTGACAGTCAATTACATATACTTAACATTTCCCCTTTCAATACCTGAGGCATGTGACTCTGGATTGTATCTATCATATAAAAAGAAAAAATTATGATTTTGGTGAAATTTACAAAATCATAAGTAACATTAAAGTTCATGCCAAAATAAAACTTCAACGAATTAGCTTTTATCTAAAAAAATACAATATTTAAAAGTCTCAAAATATATCAAAGAATAAAGCAAACGACATGTATACATTACTTTTAGATTCTCATTTGATAACTATCATTTGATAAATGGTATAATATTCTTTTGTGATACTTAACATCTCATACCAAGACAATTTTTAAAATAATTTAAAAAAATGTAAGCAATTTAATCATAGCAAATGAAAAAAAATTCAATTTGATTATCAAGAATTAACTTTTGAAATGATTATATATTTGCCTATTTTAACGATTTTAAAATATTGATTCGCAAGCACCAGATCAAGTGTCATGACATTTTAAATGCAATGTCATAAAATGCATAATTTACCAATTTTATAAATATGGTAAAAATGCCTTAGATTCTTAAAATAAATTTTTATACACAGAAATATTTGTGACGATAAATAGTTTAAACAACTTTAAGGAAAAATTATTATGAGGCAAAATAAAAATAAAAAATCATTTATTACAAATAGTTGCAACTTGTACACCAAGTGAACGTGCATCTCCCTCTCTATATATCTTAAGTTAGCACAATTTTCATGGAAAAATTATAAAAAAAAGCTTTAACTGCCAGAAGGAAATTGCACAATTAATATAATTGTTATACCAAATTTACAAAATTACCATCATTTACATTTCAAATCAATGTTGAAGGTAAGGAACAGAAATTAAATTTTGAAATTTCACTGTTTATTTATGAAGTTTTTCAGAGCAACAACTCCAGTACAAATACAAAATAATTAAATTATAAATTTTCACATTAAAATTTATCATATAATCAAAAAGATCAAAAATATTTATACAATAAATCATTTGAACTTATACATCTAAAATTATAAAAGTAAAAATACAAATCTTTTTAAAATTAATTCAAAATATTTTTAATTTAATTATTAGTGATTCCAGGTAAAATATCTAAAAAATTCTACATTCCTGCTCAACTAGTAATAAAAATATTCTAAATAACAAAACAACTATAAAAGTATCCAAAGCATGCTATATATGTAAAATAGAGTGGGTAAAAAAACTTCAAATTTATTGGGGGTTAAAATCTAAAATAAATAAATGAAAATAAATATAAAAATTAAAATTGTACAAAGTTTTAAAGGTATATGAGAAATGTGGGCAGGTCAAAAAGAAGTATTTTTTATTTTATGAGTTTTATAATAGCAAATTTTGAATTTGATTTTGTTTGAATATATATTTGCAGTCATCATAAATTTGTTGAAAAAAATTAGCGTAAATTAGTACATTTTAAAATTCTATCAAAGTTTAAACTTCACATTTGTAAATAATTTTTTTTTACAAACTTTTGCTGAATTAAGAAAAAAATTTCTTTTGTGTATATTTATAAATAGGAATGATGGTATTCAGCAAATATATTGAAAAGATAAGAGAATTGAAATTTTTCGTTTTTTCCAAATTAACACAATACTTTTATGAGATAACATTCTAAATGGAAGTTAATTATTAAATCTTATCTTTTAATTATTTTTATTTAAAAAAAGACTGCAGTTGAAGTAAGAACCACAATTAACAAGTTATTGCTGATTGGTAGCAAAAATAGAGACAATAATTAAGGAATAAACTAGCTATTTTATGAACAGTAAATTTTTAAATATGTTTTTTCAAAATAGTGAATACATTGCGTTGTTAAACTTAGAAAGTTTCACATTTTCTGCACAGTACCTAAATATATACTATAATGAGACAATACAATACCTTCATTAACTTCTGGTACTAAAATCCATCATCAAACATGAGAACTTAGAATTATTTTTCTTTGACTTTACTGAAAAGAAGAAGAAATTTTAAAATTCACAGCAAAATCTAGGGATCTTAAAAAGAATGAATAACAATCAACTCTTAAAGAGAATGAGCTGGTGCGAAGAATTTTTCTTATTGGCAAAATGCACATTCGCATTGCTAAATGAAATTCAGCATTAAATATTAAGCAGGCATTAATAATGCACTGTGAAAAATAATACCTACAATTCCTCAACAGAAATTTCACATCCTTAAAGTAAATATGCAATTAAAAATAATGGGAAAGAAAGAAATGATGGGAAAAGGTGAAATATTTAAATTATTCTGGAGCAATTAATAAATTTAAAAATATTTTAGGAAATTTTTAACGTAGTTACAAAATTAAAATATATCAATCATAAAAAAGTAGCGAAACTTGGTGATTTACTTGATTTCAAAAATTTCACTGAGTTAAATAAATACAATGCAATTTGTTACATAAAAAAGCGACAATGCACTAATAATCATTTTTATAAAAATTCATCTTTTGAAATACGTAGTGGATTTGATAAATTGAGAAGATTAAAATTTTGCAAATATTGATAGAGCAGTCGTAAGGTAATGTGCACTAATATTACCAGTCAGGAAATTGGCATTAATATTAATGTTATCTGTTTTACATTTTTAAGTTGGGTCATGAGTGGTATGGGACACCTTTTATTTAACTCATAAAAATGATAAAATTATATATATATATATATATATATATATATATATATATATATATATATATATATATATATATATATATATATATATATATATATATATATATATTACACGTGTTATGATGGGTTTAAAGCATTGTAAAGTAATATATCAAAATACCATATTTCTATTAAAATTCTTAATCAAGTTTATTTTTGACAAAAAAATGTAGTGATATTTTCTTCCATAACCATGATTAAATGCAGAATTCAACATAACTACGGGTCAACAAAAAATGTTTAAAATAAATTATACATTTTTTTTAATTAATTATTTTTTATTTTATGCTTTGCAGTTAAATTATTAAATAAAATAGAATTACGCGAAATTATTTATAAAAATATATCTGAATAATTTATATTATTATTATTAAAATATAGAAATTTACGTGGTTATTCTTTTGTTGTAGCAAATTGAAATGACATTGAAACCCATAAGCACTGATCATTTCTCCTCATTTTACAACAGAGCCTAAAAATATCATTACAGAAAGCAAATATATCATTTAGTCTGATCAATAGGATTTTAATTTGTAAAATCACCAAAAAATCATATTTATTCAACTGATGAATTCGAAAACAAAATAGTAAAACAAGTACAAAAATTCTTTACTGCTAAAATCCTTGAGTTATATATTAATGGGGTTTGCTGAAAAATCATTCATCTGCAAATGCCATTTTTAAAAACACATTTTTTTAATTGGAATACTTTTTTGTAACGTTAAACTTTCTATACCCTGTAGTGAAATTATAAAGAGCTCAACTGTTTCACGAATATCCTATTATACTATGCAAATATATCTTATATTCCGAATAACCCAATTTATTACCTTCGGATATTTTGGCAAAACCTAGAATCATGTCATAATCACATGCTGTGAAAGCTCATTTAATTTCTTTATTACATCATCAAGTGTCATGGCATTAAAACAACAATCCTTTAAATTTATTTCGTTCACTCCATTACATATGTGAACTTTTGTTTATACATTTCCCTATTGCTGAAAATTATTCCTTAATCAGCGATACGGAAAATTATCATTTTTTATCAGCGTTAGGTAAAATTTTGACAGTTGGGATTTAAATATTTGCATTCTTGATAAAAGCAGGATAGAGGACGCTTTCATTAGAAATATCAATATAAACGATATCCTTTTAACTATTGTGAATGACACTGAAATTAGTTAATTATTTTTCTACATTAGTTGAACATGTTTAAGAGAATAATAATACCAATTTAATAGTGACTTCAAACGAGAAAATAATATTACAAAAATCATCATTTAAAAGACTAGAAAACTATAAAGCAATAAACACTATTTAAATAGTCTTTTTTTTCTTCAAGGAAATTAAAAGAAAACTAGCAGAGAGGTTTTTGCCAAATTTGCATATAATTTAAGCCACTAAGACTAAAATCTAAAAGAGTGTTTCCAAAAGATTCATAATACTTTTTTTAGTTTAATTGCTCTATAATAGAGTAAATAAATAACATCAGTCCTTAAAAATTTGAATATGTGAAAGTCTTTGTAAAAGTACTGATATGAAAAAGGTTTCCTAAATGCTTAAAAGAAAATGGCATTTAAAAATAGACATAACTGTTAATTATTGTAAGCATATTAAGTATACATTCCTAAAGGTTTCGTTTAATGGTACTGTTAAAACAATTCTCCTTGCTATGTTATTCTATATATGTTTTGAAAATAAACTTTTAGTCACATGATTCACTAATAAATGTGTTTCACATTATTTAATATTCTAGAGAAATATTTAAGACTAGAATAACCTTTCTCTTAAGCAAATATTTTAATAAGTACGATTATCTAAGTCAGAAATTTTGACAGTAGGGGGTTTAAATATTTACATTCTTGATAAAAGCAGGATAGAGGATGCATTAATTGAAAATAGTAATAGAAACGATATCTTTTCAACTACATTAGGTGACACTGAAATCAGTAAATTACTTTAAATTAGTTAAATATCTTTAAGAAAATAATAGTAGCAATTTAATAGTAACTTCAAATGAGAAAACAATAGAACAAAAGTCATTATTTATAATTATAGAAAACTATCAAGCAATAAACACTATTTAAATTGTCATTTTTTTCAAAGAAATTAAAAGGAAACTGGCAAAACAGTTTTTTAAAATATTATATACACATAATTTACATAATCGTGCTCATTTTAATGAGCCAATTAATCACACTCTGGGCCATTATATATGTTTCACATATTGTAAGAAAATAGATTTTATGTTTTTTGAAAAACTCATATCATATTTTTATTTTGACTCAGAAATTTCACTCAATAAATCAGTGTAATTTTGTATAACAGTATAATAAGAATTAAATCTTTTGGAAATAAAAATTATTTGTAAAGATGGTGAAACTTTGAGTTTTGGTAAAAATCATCACTAATTCTAAAAAGTAATGAAAAAATTTAAAAAACTATGTTTAGCATTACCACTTTATCTTGCATTCTATAAAATATTAAAATTGAGTTTGATCTGAACAAAACTAGAATGGTAAATAGATCTGCATCATAGATGTTTAAAAACAAAGTTAACATTTTAATTTTATTGCTAATAAGTAACTCTAAAATTTGAATCGGTAAAATTATACATTAAATAAAAATATTACTTTAAAAAATTTAATTCTAAGTAATTATTAAAGAATCAATATTCCATTTACATTGATTTTGAATTTATAACAATACTTACAAATTGCTTAAGAATTACTCCCCGAAAATATTATATTAAAATTATAGAATTAGAAATTTCAGGTGCTCATAAATTAAACTTGAATGGTATTTTATTTTTATTATTCATATAACAAAAGCACTTTTACAAAAGCATTTGTTGATCTAATAGTTATATCATATAAATACAAAAATTTGCCTGTGTTGGTGAAAATTTCAAATATTCAATAAGTAGCATTATTTGTAGTTGAAATAAGTTCCTTGTTGATTTGAAAAGTTTTGTAAAGGTTTCTAAGGAGATGTGGAGCTTTTTTCAATTTCTTCATTATAAATCTTAAAATATCAATGTCAAAATTCCATATTCCACATGGATTTGACATTTGAATGATTAAAGTTATAAATTTTGTAATAAAGTGACGTGTCAATTCATTAAGAAAAATATTATTTTGAATTGTAAAAAAACTTTTATGTTAGAACAAAGTAAGCATATTGATAATAACTAAAAAATTCAAAATTAAGAACAATATATCATTCATTCATTGTCGTGTGCCAGCTAGGCTGGCAACATGGGGTGCGCTGCTCCACCTTTCCAACTGAACCATATTTTGGTGTGGAGTCCGACTTCCTCAGTACACACATGCCATAGGGACTCGTTTATAGGGTAGGCAAATATTAACACCTCATTCATACAAGGAAAGGACAAATACAGGATATATGAGAAAGTACATCCATGCCCGAACCGGGATTCAAACCCAGGACCTGCTTATCCATAGTCAAGCAAGCTTGTTCGAATGTTTTCGAATTTGATAGTAAAATTTTATGCAATTAAAAATATTGTAAATTTTTTTTCAATGATAAACAAAACAAAGTTACTTTAAATTTAATTAATCTCTTATTATTAAAATTTTTCTCTGATGAACATAATATTTGCTTAATGAAATTTAAAGAAGGTAAGTTATAGGTAAAATTGTAAGTTAAAATTAGAACAGATATTTTTTAACGGGCAAATTAATTTTAGAAAGTTATAATATAATGAATGCTTTCATGCAATATTGTAATTAAGTGTTTTTTAATTTTCCCGAAAATCAATTTCACGAATTAATTTTTTAGAAAAGGCCTGTTAGTTTCAATTTAAGTTTTGAGAAATTATTTATCCGTAATAACATTTAAGTTTTGGAAATAATTTTCATTTATTAAAAGGTAACGCATTATTTCGCGCATTTTTCAATAATGCTAGAAATAACAGATTTTTGGATAGTGTCTGTTCATTGTTGCTAAAATTGGAAAATTAATTTTGAAGCTGATAATTGTGTTTTGCACGACATGCATACAAGATAATGCACTTTATAGCGCCATCATTTTGTACCATTTTTTTTGCATTTTTTGTTCACTATGTTGGCTGAATGGTTGCTAAAATAATTATTAAATATTTGTGACTCAACTCTTCATATATTCGATGTGTTGATTGGAAAAAATCCTTATTTTTATTCAAATATATTATTGCTATTTATATTGTAATGAAGTACTAAACTAAACTCCATGGCACGACAGCCGATGTAGGCCAAGGCCTACAATGCCCATAACTGTTTTCATGACCGAGGGCCCTGGGGTGCGAAGCATATGTCCCAGTTAGGAGGTCAGCCTAACGTAAGACCCCCAGTGTTTAGTTCCCAAGCATGCTTGGTACTCAATTAATTAACCCACTGAAGGGATGAAAGGCTGAGTCAACCTTGCCCAGCCCGAGAATCAACCCACTGAAGGGATGAAAGGCTGAGTCAACCTTGCCCAACCCGAGAATCGAATCTCGGACCTGTGTCATGGGAGCGTGAAACACTGCCACAAAGCCACCGGGCTTTTAAAAGAAAATGTGGAATGTGTTTCTCCTCTGAGTTCGCTGGAATAGGCGAACTCTTAAGGGAGTTCCGAATTTACACTCAATGAAGTACTAATTTACATAAATTATGAGCATTGTTTATATCTTTCTGACCAGCAAACAAAAATGTCATACCTAAAAAAGATATTGCAACTAATTCATACTGTATCATTGGGAAATGTTTGATAGCAAGCATTAATATATATAAAACTCTTATCTTGCTATTTAATAACTTCAGTAACGGTATTTTCTTTACGTCTCGAAACACTTGAACTACTTGATATTCAAATTAAAACATATAATTAATAAATTATATTACATGTTTTAATTTGAATATCAAGTAGTTATTTCTCAGAAATTATTTCTCATATTGATGTAAAAAATAGTATGTCAATAGGAGAAATAATTTTTGGAATTCATTCATTATTATTTTAATAATGCTGGAATAATAATAGTATGAATATTTTAATGAGATTTTAAGATTTAAAATGGATTTATAAATTATATTTCAAACAAATTAAGGATCAATTTTATTTTTGAAGAATAGTTTAATTGTTTTAATCGGAAATTATTCCTTCAAATTTAATTCATCAAAAATATCAAATTCCATTTATATTGGAACAAATACATTAGAATTAAACTTGATAGATAGCAAAGCTGTTATTTATAAACTCTAGATTTAACTTTTTAAGTATTTTATTTACATTAATTTATTCATACATCATCCATTTTCAAAATGATTTTGACCATTAATTTGTATTGATTATTAAATTAATCTTGTTTATATAAATTTTTATTTCTGTGTTCTCCATTAGAAATGTATATGTTCTGAATTATTTTTTATTTTGGAAAGTATAATAACAATCTGAAATATTTCGTCAAAAATAGCATCAAACATTATCAATCATTGAGTTGCTGAAGTATTTTAAAAAGTATATTTAATTTTGAGCTGTTTTAAATATTGATAGAAAATTTAGATATTAATAAGTGATTACAAAAGGATGACATTTATATATCAATAATTTTAAGATTAAGAATTTAAATGGTAGGGGGGTATGCAGAAATATATTGATTCCCGTTAATATAAATATCATACATCTTACCATAAAAAAGTGCTAATAAAATCATAAATACAAATTACAAATGATATAATGATATCTTTTCTATCATTTATAACTTTAAATAACTCATTATAATTTCATATTATGTGATAAAAACAATTCATAATATATCAGTGAAAAAATTTTTATAGTTATAAACAGGAAGATTTTTAGTTCTAAATAGTTCATATTCCATTATTTTAGCTCTCATTAATTTAAATTTTCATCAAATTAAACTGTCACTCAGGATTATTGAGTAAATATGATTGATAGGCCAATTAGGCTATAATTTAGATGACATGAAAATTTTTATTTAAATATTTTTCACATAAATTTCAACTTCCTTTCTATATTTATTTATTTAAAAAATAAGTAAAACTTTATTAAAGTAATTATCTACGAAAATTGAAAATCTTAGTTTTAAATCTTAGTCATTTTAGTCACATTCTCTTTAGTTAAAAAAGATAGAATGCATATTATTCAACTTTTATATTTTCCTAATTATAATTTCATTAAGAGAACAAGTGAATATTTGAATACAAAAAAAATTTCTATCACAACTTAGACTATCTATATAATTTTATGATTTTTTATATCCAAAATTTTAAATTTTACGTTGTTTTAGTACTATTATTTTTTTTATTGTAACTTTTTTATTGTTTTACTATAATGTAATTTGCCAATAATATGGGAAATCATTAAAATTTATTGTAAGCCAATTATCCAATTAAATTTTATAGTGAAGAAAAAATAGGAAAATATTATTAAAAAAAATAAAAAATATAACCACAAATATTATTAATATTCTACCCAGATATTTATACGTATACAACTTAAATCTATCATCAAAAGCTGTTTAAATGCTTCAGTTAATTTACTGAATGACATTGAACAACAAATATTTTCTCGAAAACTGCATTTTCTTTCTTCAGAAACGAACCCAGATGTTCTGTAATCATTTTGCTTCTTTATTCATTCATTGAAGAAAAATGTTAAGGAAATTTAATTATACGAGATTTAGATTTCAGGTGCAATTTGTCCCACACAAATTGAGCAATCTAAAGTTTAACAAATTAATAACAAAATATTGTTGCAATTAATAAGATTCACATACTTTAATGTGGCCACCTGCTTGCTCAGAGATACATCTCTGGTGCCAAGGTCTACACTCTCTGTCCCAAATGTTGAGTGGTTCAGGCCTCCCCATTTCATATTTTAGAATGCATTGGGTGTGAGAGAGGAGACATGGATTTGACACCGGACGTGATGCTTGAGAGACTGACTATTTTTGGATTCATGGGGCTGGTGTGATGGTACTGTCACGCCAGTCGGGGATAAGCAACAACAACAACATATTTAAAATGATGTTTTGTTTGCAAAAACAATAAGAATTTTAGAAACAAAAATGTTGTTGGAAATAAATTTTGGAAACATCAGCACTCATAATGCACTTTTTTAACAATACCCTTTAACAGGAAATTTAGAATTTCTACCTGGAGTTATTAAAGTAAAAAAAAATATCTAGATTAGAGAGAGAGAGAGAGAGCATATTTTAAATAATTTATCAATTTACCAGTATTTTCAATCACATTGTGAATAAGAGGATTATACTTAAGGTTTTTAATAATTATCATTGCGAATTGCAATACTGTTTTAATTTTTTTATTTTTTAACATCTTAAGTACATTTGTTTTTCAAAATTGTCAATTTTTGAACGCTAATTATACTGTGTCCTACTGTTAAAGGATGATTTTGAACCGTTAAACTAATCAAAGCTTTAGGTGGGATTTGAACCCATCGAGAGTTGAACCGAAAGTAAAAGCTCAAATCATACGGCTCCCAGCTGGGTTTTTAATACATTAGATATTTAAATTAAGATAAATACAATTTATTTTGTAATAAATAATGTTAAAGTTGTTATATCTGAAAATAAATTAAAATCTTTTATATTGTTTTAGGTATGAATTTAGCAATATCTATCAGTTAAGTTCTAAATAATATTAAATATAAAATAATAGAGAAAACAAAAGTTAAAATATGCAGTAAAGATTACTTTTATTTGAAAAAATTCTATATGGCAAATATAAAATAGTATTTTCTTTCTAAAACATGAAAATGACTGTTCAAGACAATAAACTTATGAGAGCGTATAAAAAGAGAATGGCTTAAAGAAAATTGAAAGTAATGGTATCCATTATGATTGAAATAATTTTTATTATGAAATCATGTATTTAAGGAGAGCTAATATTCATAAAATTCTCAAATATTTGAATGCACCATTTTCATTTACATTGTATAAATCCAATTATATATTGATTTGTTTTAACATTTCTTAAATCATAATTTTAATTAAAAGTGACCATATTTTTTCACTTACATTAGCTGCATACATTGTCTTATAAGTTACATTAGTAGCTTCTCTTAATATGATATTTAGATTAATATTATACGACATATGCTCTATCATCCAAATACTTTGTATATTTTGAATTTTTTATAGTAAGATGCCACATTGGGATCATAAAGCTAAATTTAATCACAGTTTTATTATACATACACACATACATACATATATACATATATATATATATATATATATATATATATATATATATATATATATATATATATATATATATATATATATATATATATATATATATATATATATATATATATATATATATATATATATATATATATACATATATAATAAAATTTTATGCTTATAAAGTATAATTGCTCCCCCTATTCCCTACTGCTAATGATATATTAAGGAAATTTAATATAAATCTCAAAACCCTGTTCATAAAGTTTCAGATTTTAATAGATATTTGGGGAATGTATCCTTATCAAGTTAACATTTGAGAGGATATCATTAGTCAGAAGCTTAATGACAGCAAGTTGGAACATTCAATCCAATCTAAACTATTACCTATTATTGGAAGAAGAGAAATGTCATTCATCTAGTTGGAGATAGAAGCTTTTCACTAACTTTGCACTAATGATGTGGATTAAATGATCAGAAGAACGATTAGTAACGGTTAGCGCAATGATGATAGTTGGGAAACTAGCATGCAATGAACATGAATTTAAGTTACATCACCAATAAATTGTTTTAGACTATAAGTCAAAGCCATTAATGCTAATATGATAACAGCTATTTATCTGACATATTTGTACCCACATTTATGGAATTCATTTAAAATAGAAAGTAGGGTATAGAAATGTGATATAAAATATATTACATAATATTGTATAGATATACTGTGGAATTGATATCATTATAATTTATATATATATATATATATATATATATATATATATATATATATATATATATATATATATATATATATATATATCATTTATGATGATTATGTGACTCTATTTGAAGTACAATACAAAATGTGAAATCGCATACTATGATACATATTATTCCTATTTTTATGAACACTTCCATATTTTTATGGATTTAATTACATTTTCTTTTGAATATTGTATTTTTATAACAAATATCTCTTTCCATATTTATATTTACCTGAATTAAATAAATTGTCTCATTGAAGCTCATTTTTATTTCTGGATCTTGCAACATTTTCCTTATATGTTTATTTTTTCCTGATAATATACATAAATTTTTATGAATCTGTTCAATGGTTCAATAACTAGTTATTATGCTTTCAGTTTCTGATCCTCCTTTTAATTTCTAAATAATATTCTAAAATTTATCCTTTAGAGAAACCATACATTTAAAAATTCTATTTATTTGAAATAAAATAAAATTTATATTCTGAATTTCTACGAATTATTTAACATCTTCTGAATTGTAATGTATTTTTCCTTTTCTTCTCTTTATAACCTTTCAGAGAAATCTAGAATATTTACTTTTACGTAGTCTATTTATTTAAATTTAAGAAAAATATAGTAGCTTCTATCATTTCACAAATTTATCCATCCTTTTTTAGATTAAACAATGAGCTTTCTATATTTTAAATTAAACTCAACATATTGTTTGCAGTTCAATTTGTTAAGTATTATAGTCATTGTAAGTCAAATTTATTTGAATGGAACAATGTGGAAGACTCCATAAAATTTCTTTAATCGCTTCCATTTAAAGAAGAAACAAATTTAAGTAAAGGTATTTTATACTTCCAGATTAGAAGTGATATGTTCGAAAAAATTTTCATTTGTATCAAATAAGATTTGTGTTGTTTTATCTATTTTCTATTTACCACTATCCATACCATTTCTGCAGAAAAGTAATTATTTCTTTAATTAACATTATCTGAAAATACATATCTCACTTTTCAAGAATGTCACTAAAACAATAGCATTCTAAATTGATATCAAATCTAAATTTTTATCTCTTTTTCACTCTCTTTCCAAACATAACGATATTTTATTAAACGAAGGTATCTTCTTCGAGCAGCTAAGAAAATGTCCATAAATTATGTTTGAATTTTCCAACACTCATTTGTATTTTAACAAATAATATTTCTCTATCCAGTTCTATTTAGGTAATGTTAATAGAATAAATTTAGCTTAAATCAGCTTTTGTGATATATTACATGTATTTTTGTATTTCAAATTTTAATTCCACTTAGATTAAAAATAAGTTTTTATAAATCTTGAACTAAAAATGTTAAAAATAAATACTTTTTATATTATGATATTCTATCTGTCAATTTTTGAATCTTCTATACCACGTTTTCTTTGTTATTTCCACTTCTGAATGGCATGATTTTTTTAACTTAAGTAGATACTTCAAAATAACAATTAACTTAAGTACCATTGGAATTTGTAAATCAATTTCTAAAATTTACATCAAATTTCCTTTGGTTTACTTTTTATCTCTTAGTAATGCCGAGATGGAAATTACGTATTCTTCTTTCGGACTTAATATTTATAAAATTCTTAGTTCCACTTCATTCACTAATATTTTGAACCGAATAATTAGTATACTTATGTTTTCTTTAGCCTGCTAGTTATCATAGTCAATCTGTTGAAAGGTTTCTGTAGACTTTTTATTTGAAATCGATTTGTTAATGATGAAATCAATTGTCTTTTCCGAAAGAATATTATTATCTGTATTTAAGAATTAATTTTTTTATACAGTGAAGTCAAAAATAAAAAATAAATAATCATAATTATTGCAACTATAATTATTTACGGTTTAGAAAATCATATAAATAAAAATCAATCTTTAAATTTCACAATTATAATATATTTTGATAAAGAAGTTAAAATTTAAACTTTCAACTCGAATTTATATATAAATAATCATAAATACTTTATATACTAAAACTTAAAATTAAAATCTATTTTGAATGCATGAAAATTGAAACACATAAAGTTAAATTTATACATTGGATTAAAGCAACAATTTTAAAATAATTTTTTTACAATATTTAATTCCTTGGTTTTGCAGTTGATGATTTGCTTATTACGACTGATATTTAAATATAGTTTAAAATCTTCTGTAACAATAAATTGATATTTAAAATGACTGATATTCGTATACACCATATATTATTTTATAAACTGTACGTTTCGGATATTACATAAGCAATTGTCGGTGTAAATACACGTTGATTTTGTCGAGTTAATTAATATATACTATAGATTAAATAGTCAAAAAAAAACCACTCATATACTCTAGCCCAGCATATGTATAAAAATTAGATCTAATTTTCCCGCCATCAGTATATCACTTTCAGAAATATCTATTGACATTTTAGGGTACTCCTATTAATCGATTGCCTAATGAGATTGTTGGTTAAAATATTTTCCGTCACTGAAATTTAATAAAAACTGGTGAATAATAAATAATTGTTAAAAAGAAGGTAATTTTTCTGTGTTTCATATCGTTTTACTTGCTTCGTATTAAAAATTAATTCTTACAGAAACGTCTGTCTTTTTCCATATAAGTCAATCCTTCTACCAAGAGTATTTTTCTAGCCAAGTCAAAAAGTAAATAATCCAGATAAATATCTTATTGCTAAAATTAAATTGGAAGGATTTTTTTATAACTTTTTATGAGTAATCTATAAGTGGATTATCTTTTTAATGAAGAGCCTCCCACACATTTCTTTGCATCTTTCTATGTATCAAATATATTTCAGTTCACTGTGCTTTATGTGCCATTTTCAGCGATCTTTCTCAGCGTTAATCTTTATGTAGTATTTTAGAAGATTTGTTTGTCCAAAAGAAATAAAATCACTTAAAAAGAAAAATGCAATATACAACAATTTTCAAAGAAATATTCAATAATGCTTCGTAAAAACAAATTGGAAATTAATATTAAAATTCAATGCCTTTTTCCTAATTTTGTGTAAATAATATAAAATCTTTATATAGTCTGGAATATTCCTTAAATCTTTGTAAAAATTATCATTTTAATGATCATTTGATAAAAAATACATGCAAATCTTTCTCAATTACAATCAAAATGCTATTCATCCCAGATACAATTATAAGCAGAAAAGATATCTTTAAATAAATAATAATATTTTTCATATGGCATGTGGTTAATTAAATATCATTAATAAATAATTTAATGGTTCTCTATTTGTACTTGCCACAACTTAAGAGATATTCGTTTAAAATCTAAAAGTGTCATATTTACTCATAATTTTTCATTTGAAAGAATATATTTTAATCTCACATTTAATGTTATTTAACGCATACCGTTTTTTGAAGTTAATAAGAAACATTAGAAAATAGAAACAAAGTTAATTTGATTTAACTGGCAAATGATATTTTTAATGTAACATTATTTATTGTTTTTACGTGATTTATTATAAATAAATATCGTTCACCAAAAATAAGTGCAAATCTAACAAATTATAAAATGTTACAGAAAAAATTCATGATGAAGCTGTAATATATTTTTTGTTGATGTTCAAAATTTATATTTTCATATTTTAGATATTTTTAAGCATATCAACTATCTTTACTCTCTACATTTATATAAATTTGTGTTTCTATATTAGCATTGTTACTTTTTCGAAAACATATTTGCTTATCTGAAATAATTTTATTACTATTCTATATTAAGTATTTGAAGGAACAGTCGTGAATTTCTGCAATTTTCTCAGTTCCTTAATAACTGAAAATAAACACTTATTTTTTATTCCTTGACAAATATAGTTCAACAATTTTTTGAACTCTAGTAATGTAAGAATTACTTTCAACCAAGTGACTCCTCTTTTCACACAAAACCACATTCTCAGAGAACAAAACACCAAAAACTCGAATTTGTTGATAGAAAAAAATTCTGCTGAGAAAGCATTTTTCGAGAAATTTTACCACCGACCTCATGTTCCTCTGCGAGGTGTTCGATAAGGAAGATTGCTTACAGCAGGAAAAATCGTTTATCAGTAAATACGAAGATTATTTAGCCTTTGGCCATTTCTTCGAGTGGACACAAAGTTACCCTAACATTCCTTTTACCTCCAAGCGTCTCATCTTACCTATCCCGCCACAACTTTTCAATGGACGGTATAAAGAGAATTACGTTTCTTTCCCCCACCCTCCATTTTTAGTAAAGAAAAGGAAAGAAAAGTTAAGAATGGATGAAGAGAAGTGAAGAGGAAGAAGTCAGCTCTCCGAAAGTGAGGATTACATGAAGGATTTTTTGGTTAGAGCCCTTGTTAAATTCTGCTGAAGCTTAAAGCCTTCACCCACTTCACCCCTTTCCCCAAGACATTACGCTAAGAAAAAAGTGGCTTTTTTAGATACGATAACGACTTCGTGATTTTGACTCAAGAAATCGAATTTATTACTTCACCTTGACTTCGTAATCAAGTGTGTTGTATTTTGATTGAAAATTAAAAATCTAATTGCATTTTTATAGACGTACATTTTAGGAAAAAAGAAAGATTAATGTATCTTTCTACGTGCAATAAATCATAGTTTGCAATTATCTACGCAGCAAAGATTGTGATTTATTTTGTCATTAGGTATTTAGAAATTATTTTGGATGCCATGTTTTTTGTGAAAGATTTCTAATGCAAGTAATTGTTGAAGCTAGTTTACAAAATTCATTAATTTATGTTTTATACTGTGCATAATAAATCACTGTTTTTTTAATTTATACGACATTCATATATATAAGATTTTCTATAAATAATTCAACAGAAATTCGTAATCCAAATAAAATTATTTTAAATATAAATTAATTTATCCGTTATGATAAATTTTTATCTTAAATCTTATATGACATGGAATTACTTTAGTAAGATGTTCTATAAAAATAAACTTAAAATATGTAATAATATGTAATTTTGGAAAATAGTTCATTTCTTCAAATTTATTGGACTCTAAATTTTTAATTAATCTACACATGAAATAATTTAATCTTTTTTTTTTTTGCTTTTTCTGTCAAATAAGTTAACACAATACGTATTAATGTAACCAATACACCTTTCATATCTTTTATTAATTCATTAAAACTTAGTATATAAGGTACGATGACAAAGTTTATACAATTATAAAAATATTCCTTTTCCATATATATTTTCTAATTTATTTTAAAAATTGCTCTTCTTTTAGCATTTTTTTGTAAAGGCAAACCGATTCAACATCAAAATTCAATCTCTGTAATGCTTCGTTCTTAAAATGAAGAATTTCTAAAGATTAATTTTTCATTATTAAAAGTGAAAGGTTTCAAGATTAGTTCCTGTATTGAGAATGTATAAATTTTAACTTTCTCAGATAAAAAATATTACATCAAACGTTAAAATTCTATATTCATAACTGATGCTAAGATTTACATTTTAAGTTATCTTTTTTAAAATAAGGTAATTCATGAGATTTCAATTTTAAAATTTGTAGAAATGCTTATATTAATATACTACAATTATATACTGTAATTGTAGTACATTAATATAAGCTACAATTACATATATTAGTATATAATATACTACTATTATATACTATTAATATACTACTATTCTATCTCTTTGATAATTGACGTAATGATAATATGAAAAATCGGAAATTTTCTGTGTTATTTCTATATATTTGGATGATGATGTAATTCATTCCAGTTACAGAAAGCATATTTTTTTTCATTCTACTATTCATGAATAGTAGAATGAAAAAAAAATAAAAGTCGAGAATAAAACCATTTGAATTGTCCCTCCTGAGCATCATTGATACCGCTGGGCGCGTCCATGTGCTTCCCTGGCTACTGGTCTTAACAGACAAGAACAAATGGCTATTACCCGTTTCAGAAGTGGCCATCTTAGTAACTTGAAATTCGTCGAGAATACGAAGAAATTCAAAATTTGCTCCAAGTATTTAAGTGAACAGGCCTCTTCTGAACGTATTCTTCAATGCCTTGGTCTCTCCGGGAGAGATCTGATGGAGAATCCACTTGTGGTGCTGGACTTTTTGAAGGTGTATGCGCTGATGGACCTGGTCTAGCGCTGCTGACCTCGGGGCATGCAACAACAACATATTATTTTATTTAAAAAGGCTTAAAATGATATATTTTACATTCACCAACAGAAAATTTTATTAAAATGGAGTTATTTATGATTAAAATTACTTAGAATATATTATTTAGTTGAACAACCATAATACTTTTTTTAGTAATTTCTGCAACTGTATCTTGCTTCGAAATATGTTAATCTTTATCATCTCTTTATCACAATCATAGGAATTTTTTAATTATTTTATCAATTTATTTTTATTAATACATCTATTCTAAAAAGTATTAAGCTTATTTTAGTATTTTTCCATTTTGCAAACTTTTCTATAGTTTACGAAATGAAAAGAGATTAAAAGAAACTTTTACATTTATTCATATATACACCTAAAAGATGAATCATTCAAATATGAAAAATCAGAAGAAAATATTTTATAGTAAAGTATGATTTTAGTTTATTTCTGCGAAAAATTTAAAAATGTTGAATGATATGAAAATCACAAATAAAGCAACAAATATGAAGTACACACTTGTGGCTCTTCAAATGGAGCAACTGCAGGAAGAGATTTGAAATTCAAGCAAGAGAATTTTTAGTTATTTTACTTGAATGAGATTTGTTTTTGTTACTGTTATAGCGTTCAACCCTGCAGCAGTTTTTGATTGGTGAAATCCGTGATGAAAGACAAATAAAGATATACTTCCGTATCGGCTTTACTTCCACTATTTTATAAAGACAGATGAATCGGAAACTCGTGTTCATGATTGTGAAAAATGAAAGAGTGGTATGTGAAAGGAAAACTCGAATTCTTTCTTAAAATAATTATTCTGCTTTGTTGGATATGGTTGAGTTGCTCGAAAGTTCATTCTACCAGAATAAAATACTTTGTTTGTTCCTTGACTGTAAATAAATACAAATATTTTTGAAATTCTTTTAAGCTACAATTGTAAAAATTATTTTATCTGTGATTTAATTAACTATATATATCATAATAAATTGTATAGGCATATAGCTGTCACACACATTAGAGTGGGATGGATATATGCTTAAACAATTTATTATGATATTCCCCAGTTGACACAGAAATGATCATTTCAGTTTACTATTCAGATAATTTGCACAGAGAGTATAAATACTTATACACACAGCTTTCCCAAGATTATTTGGATAATTAATGAATTAATTTAACAGTTGATTAATAAGCTGTTAAATAATACACATAATTAAAATATTTGTGTAAGTTTAAAAGTCGTATGTTAATTAGTCGATTATTAAATGAATTTAAACAAGCACCTATATATTTTGAATTTCAATTTGCTTAGTTATAAATGTTTCGTTAAATAAGAACTGTAGGTTTTATTCTGTTTCTCAAAAAGAAAGAAAAAACATTTTTAAAAATTACTTGAGAATACCCCTAATTATAAAAATACCAAGTCTGAAAATGGCTTGATTCCATAAATATCTTTATAAGTGAAATATTAAAAAAACGAAATTTAAAATAAATAAATATGATAAATTTTTATGATTGTTGAAAAAAATTACTTAATAATATAATTAAGTTACATCTTATTAATTTGGAATTTTCTATTACTTGGTTATATTAAATTATATAAAATAATTTTGCTTATTTAATATTAGGTAAGTAAAATAAACTTATTGTTAATTTTTATTTTTATAAACTTTAAGTGATGCAATAAAAGAAAATTGTCTTTTTTTCATTTTTCTTTAAGACCATTTAGCATTGTGTGATTAATTCTTTTACATGCATATAAATATTTTCGTAGAATACAACATAAAACTTTTTCTCTATTAATATGTGATTCCATGATTTCAATAATTAATTTCAATTAATTTACTCGTACTTTCTACTATTCTTTGTTCTAAAATTTTTGTTATAACCAAGCTTGTTTTAACTAATAACCTGTGAATTATTATTTTTATTTAATTTTAAGTTTTTAATGGTTTTAAAAGTAACTAATAAGAAATATCTTACAATAAGATTTTTTCATCCATTGATTGTCTCGTTCCTTCATGGTTTCTTTTGGTAATCAAGTCTGTCAAAAGTAAGAAATTTTTCAAGATTGCAATAGTGCACAGAAAATGCACAGAAATTCAAATGTTATATTACAGAAATATTGGGCTTTTATTTCTTGAGTATTACTAATGAAGTAATTTTAAAAATCCCTTATATATATATATTATATATATATATATATATATATATATATATATATATATATATATATATATATATATATATATATATATATATATATATATATATATATATATATATATATATAGATATGATATATATATGTGTGTGTATGTATGTATATCATACAATGTATACACACCCACTTTATTAAATAATATATATCATTGTAGTTACTAAAATAACGATGATAGTCAAAGCTGAATTCTTTGAATGATCAACTAATTTAGTTTGTTTATATAGTAAAGGGAAAACTTGGGCAAATTGAAATGAATTTATGTATTGAAATGAGAAATCATCCAACGCAAAGAAAAAATGATATATGCATATTTGTCTACAGAATCATTATAAACAATATGTTGCATATATTAAAATAATCAAGCTTTGGAATATTTCATATTTCATCTCATTTTCAACTCACTAAATATAAGAATTATTCTTATATTTTTCAATATATCTTATTTAAATATTATGAATATGAAGATGATTCTATTACTGATGACTCTAGTGTTGCATTTAGATATTTGTTTGCACCATAACACTTATTGCAAGAAAAATTGGATAGGAAAAATCACTGAATCATACATATATTGAGAAAAGATTTTGCTTTAAGATGTATTAGAGACTATTTAATATTATTTTTAATAAGTGTGTGTAATGAGATATCTGTCAATTTGTATACATCCAAAAGTAATATCATACGCTTAAGGAGTCTTAAAGGGTTATCGGACTTTATTAATAAAGTGGGTGACCCGAACAACTGGAACTAGGAAACATTGGGTTTGGAGTGAACAGTACAAAATGCTGATAAAAGCAGAGGTGCCCAATGACATACAAACCCAACTCTAAGAAGAAGAAGAATGCCATACGCTGAATATAACAATTGTGTCCATTGATATACCTCGCATCAATCTTTAGTTTTATTATATTGAAAATAATAAATACAAATGGGCCTATGATTCTAATTATCTTACATCTCTAAGAAATTATCCTTAATTATACCCAATATTTGAAAAATATATATAATTCCATCTTGGCTTAAATGTTTTAGTTAACTAAGCAGCTGATATTCTGATAATATAATTTGACAATTAACTAAACTAGTGAAGTGGAAGACTGTTACTCTTAAGCTTTTAATTTCTAAAATTTACATTTAAAGCTTTCAGTAAATTTTTGTATTATTTTTTTAAAATTTAGAACACCAATACTTTACGTTCACAAAAATGGTGTCGAGTTTCGGGACAGTTGTCACGTGTTATAAAATATATAATATAGATTGCCGATGGTGATTAACAAAAAAACTTAGCCATATTATAAAAAACTAAATGATATAATGAAAGATTTAAATACGAAGTTGTAGAATGGGAAGAATTTAGGATTAAAACTTTCTTTTTTTTCTAAAGCTTTCAAAGTTAGGAAGAATTGTATTGATTTTTCTACAAAATGCTCATATGTTTCACAGTGCAATTTACACGTTGCACTGAGATGAAAATTCTATGATTGGTGGATGAACATAGTCGGCACAGATTATGAAGGAAGGCTAGTGATACATGGATCCTAAGTTGCTGAAGAATTGTGGTGCTTACAAGAGACTAAAAAAGAAACTATTACTATTACATTAAGTGGGACATAAAAGTAAAATAAATAAAACAATTAAAACAATGATTATCAAACTCAGCTTGGTCAGTTACAGTACATGGCTAAAAAGAAACATGATGACTAGGTCTACTTAGGAATATCGTCATAGCAGACATAAAAGCCAACTCTAGAGCTGTTGGCATTTTTATGCAGTCTTACAAGGATTTACCTACGGTAGACAAAATACATAAATGAATTTCTAAAACAGAATGACAGGGGTCCTACTGGAAGATGAAATAAAATTATTGTATTCATGCAATATTTCAATTGGTATATTAATGAATCTTTTTGTACTATACTATGTTTGGATTTGCTGATCGACTTTAATAAATAAGTGAAAATAATTAATGTTAAAAAGACAGCAAAATTACGGAAATAAATAATTGTCAAGAACAAATATTTTCATTAATTGAAAATATTTACACCTGAAGTTGTCATTGAAGTGTATATTAATAAAAGCATACTTATTAAAAAGAATATCGTGTTTAAAAAGTGAAAATTTGTAAAGCTTTTATATTTATAAAAATGTTCGTAACACAAAATTTTTCATGATGACGAGTACAATTTAATAATTTTCTTTTGTCAAGTCAAAACTCATTACCAAATATTTTATTAAATTCACCAAGGTGATTAAATGAAGCGTTCAGTTCTTTTTTCACTAGTCATTTTCAAAAATTGGTGTCTTATTTTGCAAGATATTTTCATTATGATGAAAATATCTTGGGTACAATTTCTGCAAGAATACGGAATTATTCACTGTAAATGAAAATGTACAAATTAGTATGAAAAAAGATCTATTTCAATTCTAAGGCAGTACTGAACGTTGGGTGTCAAATTAAAACGTGGCAAGATAGATAGAATTTATATTCGAAATATAGGTTTGAACAACTGGGATCGTCACATACTTGTAACTGAATCCGGTCTCTGAAATCAAAATACGCAAAAAATGCCTCTTGGTGTATTTTAATTAGCCTATGATTATTATCTTTACGGAAGTTTTGATTTTTCAAAGACAATCTAAATAATTTCTCATGGATTTGTCTTAATATTTACATTTCTGCTCATATATGCTGCATATTTGGCATCTCAACATATTCCAAGACTGGTATGTAAAAAAAGTTAACTTGGAGTAATTATCCAAACAATAAGCATTTATGTGTAAAAATATTAATAAATAGATGATGGTTCTTGTCAAGTAATTTTGACATTACTTTCAATGAGTCAGTTGATATGATCTAAAAGGTAATGAAAATTAAACAAGAGTCTGGGAGTTATAATAAAAGTCAAGAGCTATAATAAAAGCTATATATATATATATATATATATATATATATATATATATATATATATATATATATATATATATATATATACATATATATATATATGTATATATATATATATATATATATATATATATATATATATATATATACATATATATATATATATATATATATATATATATATATATATATATATATATATATATATATATATATATATATATATATGTATGTATATATATATATATATATACATAGCATATTTTGGAAGGTATTTTCTTATCATTTTTTGTATATGTGTCGTTGATTTATATTGCAGCGTTAAATTTTTTCATATTCCATTTTCTTTTCCCCATAATCTAAACTTAACAATACCATTTGTAGTTTTGCATTGCATTGATTAATTTGCATTTGAAAAAAGTGTCTGTTACCACAAGAATATTTCAAAATGATTTCACAGTAAGCATAACCTTGAGCTTATCTTTATTTAAATTTGTCATAATCTCCATTGCGTTTCATCAAGTAACCATTCCTGAAATAGTTATTTGATTGTTCCAGGACTAAGGTTTAATATATAATGGGAAATTTGTAAGCAGCTTTTAGAATAATTATAAATGGAATCAACACAAAATACAGAAACAAACATGTTACATATTAAGTATAAATAAGTGAGCAGAACAATTTTCTAAATGATTTAATAAAAACTGCTTTCATCGTAAAAATTAGAATGTAATTAGTGCATGTGTTGCTTAATATTTTTATTACTTTTTTACTTCAACATGAAATCTCTCTATATATATTTCTGAAGAATATTTATCTGATGTAATTATTGAATAGTGTTTAATTTATAAATTAAATACATATTCACACAATAATATATTTTTAATTCAGCATGTGATAAATGTCATTAAATTTGGAACACATATTTTCTGAAATATTGTGAATAAACTCTTTCTAAAACAAAATATTATTTTAATAAATAAACCAAATCAAAATCCAATTAATGAATATAAAACAAATTTTAATTTAATTATAGATGATTTTCAAACTGTGGCATGCGTCTCTGTAATTTCCTTGAATGATCATATTAAATGCATTATTTTACTTTTCAGGGGTTGGATTTGAACATTTTTCAATGTGCAATAATTTTTTATGCCGACTGATGGCGGAGAGTTTAGTATCCTTAACTTCAAAGGAATAGGTACTGTGTTCGAATCCTGGTTCGGACATGAATATTTATTTCGCTCTTTGTGTATATCTTTCTTTATCACTTCACTTTCGAAGCGAAAACGACACACCCACTGGTTACCCCACTATATGAGATGCCATCACTTAGCCCATTATAGAGCTGAATAGGGCAAGGACTAAAGAGAAGCAAGTCATTAGAGAAAAATATTCAGTAATCTTTCAAAGTGACGTTATTTTTTCGTGAAATGTCTGTTTTTCTATAGTTAATATCGTATCCAGTAAAATATACTTTATGATAATCATAAGAACATTTCGGAAAATAAATGAAAAATCCCCTTCGTAGTCTAATCATATTTATTTTCTAGCTTAGTAAATATACAAAATGATTAAAATAATAAAACAATAACCAGAAAATATTATTTGAAAATTCAAAATATTTACATTTTATTAAAAATCTAAACTTATGATTTTTACATTTATATTTTTTTGAGTTGCTGTACACTCCTAAATGTATATTAAAATTTGAATAATACTGTATATGAACACAATGCTACAAATTGCAAAGTAATGAGTGAATTACTTATATTCGTAATAAGTAATAAGTAGAGAGTGAATTACTTATTACGAATACTATCCTCTTTGAAATAGATGGTCAAGTTTCAGCCTGAGCCACATTTTAATCGATAATGACACAACAGCTTCTTTCTATTTATTCATGAATTTTTTGGAAATATTTGTTTTGATGAGTTTAGAATTTTGCCTTTTGTTATGCATGATTACAGTAAGAAAATTCCTGAGAAACTAAGAAACAGCAACTACTCAAACTAATCTAACATTAGTAAAGCTATCCCTTCAGCAATATAAAAAATTCATATCAATAAAAAAGCTTTTACATTCATTGAGATGTCAAATTTAATTTTTGTTTCAAACATATGGGCAATAAAAAGTTTTTATATGTTTTATGAAGTTTTCTTATATGTGAAAATTGCTATATTTTATCTGTGACCAACAGAGGCTCAGTATCTTCGCATAAGATCAACAAAGGACGTGTCCATGTAAATCTGTGCAGTCCAAATTCCTTCCGACGGTCTGGGAAGAATACGGAGAGGATGGTACCAACTCAGATGTGACTTCGTCATCTAACTATGTTCAAAATTACAAGGCACTGGATGACAGGAGCGTATTCCAAACCCATTATCTTTAAGGCACAGTTCGGGAATTACTTGCACAGTTATGTATGCATATTTTATCTCATGGTATATTTACAAATATGAATACCCAAATCGTTATTCTAACAATGATATTATTCTGCAAAATCTTTTCATTTAAACAGAAATTGTTTAATGAGAGGAATTAGAAAATTTTAAGCCTTAATTGAATCACTTTTAACATTTTCGACAAGACGGCATACATAAAATATCTTCAATTATTTCTTGGAGTATATATTTGTATCCGTTTTAAATTATTAGAATTTTTTCTAAGGTTAGAGGAATGACATAACTATCTTAAACAGCTGCTAATATTTAAATTTTATTTTAATATTCATACAGAACTGAGATTTTATCCCATTAATATTTATTTTAACATTTTCTTGAAAAAAAAAATTTGTATTTCATTAACTACTAAAGTATGATTTACATTATAATCAACTTTTACGTGGAGTGAATATTAATTTTGACACTTTTATGAGGTCATTTAAAATTTGAATTGTGTTATCAGATAAATGGTGTTATGTACGATGCATCTGCGTGCTGCTTAATGCAAGAAAGAGACACAGTGTTCCACGGAGCATCATATGTTGCCAATTGTCAGGTATTTAAATACGAAAATTTTAAATAATGAAAGTTTTTAGGAAATGAATATTATTAAATTATTAGTAACATATCATTTATTGTGCACAGATCCAAGTAGACCAATATTTTATATATTATATTTAAAATTTTTTATGTTTTTGGAAAGGAATAATTTGTATTATTTCAATTCCTTCTCAATATTGTTTGAATTTTTGAAAAAAATAAAATTTACATAATAATTAATGTAATAGATAATATAATCAGAGTAAATGGAGGGAAGAAATAATTAAAAATAATATTGACCAATATATATATATATATATATATATATATATATATATATATATATATATATATATATATATATATATATATATATATATATATATATATATATATATATATATATATATATATATATATATATATAATAGAAATTATAAACATTTGAAATACTCTAAGAAATTTATTTAGAAGTGTATGAATAATCTCTCAGTACAAATGAAATCTGTATTTTGTGATCTTTGGATATGGAGAAACTATACAAGAAAAGAATAAAGGGAGTAGACTTTCAAATGTTTTGCAACTGTCCATTTTTATTTGATTCTCTCTACTCATTGTCAAATGCTTAAATCATAAAAATGAAAGATCTTTAACATTACTGTAAAGAATAAATAAGTTAGACTTCCATTTGTTAGCAATATTAAATTGCTTCATCAGATGGTATAGATTATATTATTAAATAATTATCACAGTACATTTAGGGCTTTATTTTTCTACCAACGGAAATCGCTGAGAACAATTACTTCATTATTTTGAGACGCGTTCAAGTGATGAAGAAAGTACTGAAAGTTCCACCCTTATATTCATAGCAAGCCACTTTAGACAGTTACAGACAGTATTGTAAAAATTATCCTAGTTTCATTTTATAAGAAAGTTTAAAATTTTGATTCTTTATAAAATGAAAATATGCTTATTTTTCACTCTAATCTCATAAAATATAAATATAAAATAAATCTAATCAAAATATGATTCTAGAACACAGCTTTAAATGCAAAATTAGGATTACTACCTTAGTTCCCAAAAGCTGTCAAATAAATAAAATTATTGAAATATTAAATTTTTATGGTACTGTACTTTTCTTAAAAGGAATATTTTGTATTTTATTTGATAACTTATTTTATTATAAAATAACGTTTGTAATTATAATAAAAATATTCTCACAAAGTACTTTTTATACAATTTAATAAAAAATTGAGCTTACAGTATGTAAGCTATTATTATAAACACACCTAACAAATCAGAAACATAAAAATATTGAATTTATTATATTTTATAATCAATTACATAATTACTAATAAATCGAATTAAGATTCATACAAAATGATGATCCTTCTAAAGTTTTCTTATTTTTTATTAATTGCTCTATTGATAATTATTAAAACAATTAATAAAATTCATTGAATAAAAATTTTAGAAAAGGTAAGCCTACACGTTAACATTCATTTATATTATATAAAAAATAAAGTATATTTCAAAATGTATTCAATGAAAGTTAATTGAAAGAAGCTCCATATAGATTCTTAAATGTCAAGTCATAGTTTTTCATAAAAGACACTTAACTATATTATAATTGATTAAAATATTTTTATATCTATTTTATTATCGAAAATACCATGGTTTTCGTGTTATGGGATTTACGTTAAGCGATTGAGACTTCGTGCAAATTACATGTCATGTCTAACTCAGCCTAAACACAGAAAGTAGCGAGGGTAAGTATACTAATGACAACGTTAGATCCTTAAGATAGTAGAAATCTTGAATCTTTCGGCAATCTGAAGCTAAGAAAAGGCAAGAAAAAGGGAATAAAGAGCTGGGAGACTACCAGTAACGATTTCCGTAAGAGGGAAAAAGTGAAACAGCGATCTTTTTAGTACGACAGACGTACGTGGGAAATCCCTAACGAGTGGGAAGGGATTTATAACTTGCCGGAAACACCGTCTAAAAGATAGAGAAATGTGAACATCGTTAGCGAATACTTGGTATATTAACCCTGACAGAGGATGATTAGTAGGGAACCATGTTATACGGGACTGGGGAAAAGATCAGTACATAAGAAGAAGATGATGAGTAGGTTAATCACTGGTCATGGCAAATGAGGCGAGTTCTAAATCCATCTCATCCTAATTATACATCACAAGTGAGATATTTCGTGTTACTCAAGGTTAGAAAATGTACTTAATTATTTTGGGTCGTTTAGTAACAAAGTTTAATATAGTTTATTCAAAAGTTTGATGAGAAGCAACACTTGGGGACGTATTTAAATCAAAAAAATATTTTGATTGCGTTTATAGAGATTTAATTGAATCCCTTAGAAGATGACGAGGTGATTAAAAACATAATCTCATACCAATATTCAAAAGAGAAATGTGAATCAATTTCTAAATTGCTTTAATTGCAATATACTTCAGATTTGTCCTTATATATTTTTTTCATTTTAGATGCTAATGTAATTTTGCATATTTTAATAATTTACAAAATAAAAAAAATGAAAGAAATATCTTTGTGTGTAAAAAAAAAATGAAATCCTAGAAAGTAGCTAGGAAAGCTTACATATTTTAATTAATTATATCAAATTTTCTTATTGCATCTTTCATTTTATTTAATAAAAAGTTTTTTTTTTAATTTATCCCTTCCAGAATAATTCACAAAAACCAGCCAATATTTTATATATATTTTGTGATAAGTGGTTATGAATATTAATTGCATACCTACATACCAAGATGTCGTTTTAAATTGATTCCTATTCAAATTGATATAATTAGAAATCACATCGCATTTAATATAAAGAGAAGACATATTATACGGTTACGATTAAATTTTGTATCAATTATTCTCAAGTTTTCTCGAAGTTCAATGTTAAGATTTGCTTTTCCGAAAAAAATTTTTGGTCTTGAAGCTCACTATTGTAGTAGAATTGAAGATGAATGTTGCGTTTCCGGTTTCTGCTTGCATAGTTGTATGGATGAGTGCTTGGAAATTTTCCAAATATTCTTTCTTTTCACTCTTTAATCCAGCTCCCTGTTCATAAATAATACCATCAAATGCATGTGCAAAATGTCTTTCTCACAGAATAACACAAGATATTAAAAAATAAATAAATGAAAGCTAAGCATAAATTACTCCCTAGTTATAGTAAAAAGAGCAAGAATATAATTGAATCAATAAGAAATGGAACAGTGATTTTATTTCATATTTCAATGGAAGTATTTAACTTGAATTTTAAAAATTTCAACTGTTCTAGTTGAAAGTTTCTTATAGTATTCATATAAACACTCTATTTCATTTGATGATCTATCAGATTTGATGATTCTCAAAATGATCGATGATGTATTTCTAATTTTGAACTTTTTAAACTGCAAATTCTTGTGTAATATTAAACATGAAGAAATTTAAAAAGAAATACCTAATTACTAATTTAATTTAAAACATCGTTTTAAAAACTATTATTTAATTAAGCTTTTAAATGTGTTTTTACTTCCATTATCATTTGACTTTAGATTCCTATATTATATCTAATAATTGGACATTTTTATAAATTATATGAAAATATGCTATGTTTTTATTAATTGCTGAGAGTCGAAATTATTAATCCAAGGCAACAATTCAATGTGGGAATGTTATGCTTGTGATAGTTTTTAAAATTTTAACTACGTGTAGAACATGATGTGTTGAAGAAGTAAGTAAAATTTTATACCGTAGATGCCTATATAACCATAAGAAACAAACGCAAATTTGAAGTTTCAAGGAAAGTTTGATTTCATAATTTTATTTAAGAATTCCAATATGTTATTATTTAAACAAATTCACACATTATATATTTATATATGAAAAATTTTCTTTAATACAAATGAATAAAAATGTTAAAATTTTGGCGTTTTCATAAATTAATATTTTTAATTGAAAACTTTTATCTTAAAAATAAATATAATAAAAATTTTAAAAGTTCAGCAAGTATCCAAACATATTACAGAAAATGTTTAGATTTTTTCTAAGTAAGTATTTTGTTGCTAAAGGGTATATAAGCTAACATATATATGGAATTTCAGAACTAGCATTTGCAACTTAATTTGAAACTCGTGCAATGAAAATAATACAAACTTTTAATTATGGATCGAACTTTCTAGTTGAAATTCGCTTACAGTATCAGACATATTTCAGAAGATACAGTTTAGTAAATATTAAGCAGTCTGTAAAACTAATAACCCTATTCGAAGTACCTTATTAAATACAGAATTCCACTGGAACTTCTACGCCACAATTGCTTTTACTCCTTTACTCTCAGTGTCTCGAACTCTTTATCCTTTCTTGAAGTTTATTTTAGGGTAACTGCGGAGGCCATTCATTTTGAGAGTTAATATCGTTTGCCGCCAACTACTTTGTTTCTTGGAGGAAGGCCCATTCACGCACCATTAGTATTCCACTCGAAGAATAGGACCTTAAATAAATTGTTCACTCCAACTTTCTTTTTCTTTTCATTTCTTACAAGAGAGCGGTGTGCGTGTGAACCAGAATAGTGGCAACCATCTTATGTCACCCCTCACACTGGAGTCTTTAGTTTATTTCTTTATCCTTATCTTGGACGTGCAGTTAAATTATAGTCCCATTCAAGCATAGCAGATACTTTGTTCTTTTGAATACCAGAGCCGATTCAAGTTACATTGCTCCAAGATATTCAACTGGTGTGAAGATTGAATTTATTCGACTCGTAATGTTTAACTGAATATGTTTATGTATATGCCTTTTCGTTTTAAATACATTCTTTCAGTGTATGTTTACTTGTGGTGTTTTAAAATATAAAAAAAAAAGATTTTGACTGAAATATGTTTAAGGAAATTAGCGCGTGAGTCAATGAATTTCATAATTATTTCACTTTTTTAAACCATTCTAGTCAGAGAAAGAAAATTGTGTTTTGATATTTTTAGGTATTCATGACTATATAAATCCCTAAATTTTAACTATAAAAATATTACAAAATAATTTGTATTAAATAAAATAATTTAAACTTGCAATTGTGTTTCCTAAGGTACTTGACACTTTATAATTTTAATAATTTTGACACTCGAGAATCTAAACAAAGCATAAAAAATGTGTTCAGCAGGGTTTAGTCACCAAAACATGTTTCAGTTACATTTTCTGTTAGATTTAAGTTTATAAATTATTAATTAATTAACATAATTCTAATAATCAATTATAAAAAATGGATCTTTCAATAAAGCAAAATCAAAGATATAATACTTTTTTTATTAAACGCTTCAGTCTAAAATACCGACATTAATTTCTCACATTATGCTGCTTTTCTTAAAAAAATACTGTGAATCTTAGTATAATTGAACATGCTTATGAATAGATGATTGTACACCATTAAAATTGCTAAAATTGATAGGCCATTAAAATTGCTACACCAGGAAAGCGGCACACCACACACGTGAAATTTGCATGACAAGTAGAACTTGCTGTGATATGTAAATAATTAGATTTTCAGCGCATTCATACAAAGCAGGCGACAGTAGCGACATCTACAATGTGTATAAAACCAGAGATTTGACAGCAGTTTTCTCATACTCAATTTCCGTTTCAACGTTGTTTTCGGCAAAGAAAGTTGTTGTAATGCCTCGTGTAAGAAGAAGAAATGCCTATCAGCACGTGTCCGACTTTGATCGAGGAAGAATTATAGCCTACCGGGATTGCGGTTTATCGTACCGCAATATTGCTGCTCGTATCGGTCGAGACCCCATGACTGTTAGCAGAATATGGAATCGATGGGTTCAGGACAATCATATGGAACGTCATGCAGGATCTAAGCGACACCCTATCTCTAACAGCAGAGAAGACAGACATCTTATCCGCATGGTCACAAGGGATCGTACAGCCAAGTCACGAACCCTGAGTCGAGAAATGGAGTCATTTGCAAGGCAACAAATTTCTGCTTGAACAGTTCGATGATGTTAGCAGCAGCATGGATTGTCTGCACGGCGACCATGGCTTCGGCTACCATTGACGCTGCGTCACTGACAGGAGCGCCTTCAATGGTGTGATCAGCGATGAACCTGGACGCGGGAATGGCATCACGTCATCTTTACAGATGAATCTCGGTTCTGTATACAGACCATGATGGCCGCATCCGTGTTTGGAGGTATCGTGGAGAACGCGCATTGCCAGCTTGCATTAGACATCGCCATACTGGCCCATCTGCTGGAGTGATGGTATGGGGTGCCATTAGATACACGTCTCGATCACCTCTTGTTCGCATTACCTGCACTTTGAACAGCAACCGTTACATTTCCGATGTGTTAAGGCCCGTGGCTCTGCCCTATCTTCGAGGCCTCCCTAATGCTTTGTTTCAACAGGATAATGCACGACCGCATATTGCCCGTACTGTTCTGAACTTCCTTGATACAGAACAGGCTCAACTGTTAACCTGGACAGCACGTTCTCCTGATCTGTAACCAATTGAGAACGTGTGGTCAATGGTTGCCGAGTGATTTGCACGCCATTACTCACCATCCACTACTGTCGATGAACTGTGGCATAGTGTTGAAGCTGCATGGACTGAGATCCCCGTACATGCCATACAATATCTGTTTGACTCCATGTCTAAGCGGATAAATGCTGTTATTGCATTTAGAGGTGGCTGCTCTGGGTACTGATTTCTCAAGATGTATGCATCCTAATTTCCTGTAAATCTAATCACTTGTTCTTTCCACTATAATGTATGCGTCCAATAAATATCGTTCTGTTATTTGCATTCCTTCTTGGTGTAGCAATATTAATGTCCAGTATTGTACTTGTTTTTGAGAATAATTTGATTTACATTTTGTGCTGAATGGATTTAATTCTCCAATTTTAACATCTACTTTTAATGGTTCAGTTATTCTATTCTTATTTTGATTGATATATTATTTAGAATATTAATATCAATGAATACGATTGTTTCAATTTATATTAAAATATTAAACAGTTATGAAGCACTTATGTGAAAAAATAAACTAAAAACTCTATAAATGTAATGCATGCACAAAATCCGGTTGAAAATGAGATGGCATTTATAAGCAGTTTTCAATGGAATAAGAATTATTAGCTTCCCAAGATCTATCTTTATTTTTCTCCTGTGAAGAAGAATTCATGAGCATAAATGAGTCAAATTTCAAATTGTTTAAAAACGTCCCTAATTACGGTAATATTTTTATCTGTCTTAAATGTAAACAATTCTTTCTCAGACAATTTTAAGTAAATAACATATTGATTTTTGGCAAATGTCCTAAAGTTATTATTACGATGTTCTAAAATATATTGAGAAGGCAAAACTTATGTACAAAAATATATTTATAATGAAAATAGTGACAAAAGTGTTTATATTTACTTAAATTGTTCAAGGAATTTACGCAGGAAAATATTCTATAATAAGTTTTTCTTAAAATATTAAAGACAGTTTTATGAAACAAATTTTTAAGAAATGTTAGACTACTTGACATGAGTACTTTTTTCTTTAGAAAAATTAACAATAGTAATTCTAATTGGTTTAAATATTCTTGGTAAACTTGTTTCATAAAGTAAACCAATTGATTTGCATTCCTATTGCGCCTATATATTAATAATTAGTTATTAACAGTGTATTAGCATTGCAACGTTAAAAATATATATTTTGTTAAATTTTTGTAAAATATCTGCTTATTTTTCTATTCGGTATGTTTCAATATTAAAATTATATGTTAAACATAATACAATACATTTTAAATGTTTATGCGTCACAAAAGTTAATTAATATGCAATAAAAGCATTTTGTGTGAAAAATAAATTACTTACTATATTATTTTATATATTTTTGTCTTATAAATGTACAAATGATGTTATTAACTTAAGAAATTCAGCATATATTATCAATGATTTAAATGGATAATTAGCACTCATTAACAAACTAATTTCCCCAGAAAGAAACACCATTCTTTAATTAGGAATATTTCTTGATTAAAATATACAATTACTACTTAGAAGAGGATTAAATTGATACCTAAATTAAACAAAACTTCTTGTCAGTTTTAAGCAATTCTACTACTGAAAAAGAATTTCATTAACTTCCGTTGCATGTATTAATGACAGAAAGCACAGACGTAAGTATAGCAGAAAGTAAATTTTCCCGTATTTTACAAACATTTGCCTATTCACTTTAATACAAAAGATGAATTGCAAATAATGAGAAATGTTTTGTTTAAAATAAGCAAAGTTGCATGTCACGTTGTCAAATTACCATGCCATAATTAAACTAGAAAAATCAAAGATGAGTGTTTTAAATCTGCTTTACATTTAAATGCAACAGTTATATAATTAGTGGTATAATAAAATAATCAACATTTCAGAAAAAATTGCTTACGTATTTAGCAAAAATAATTGAATGCAAATAAATTCTTTCTTATACATTAATGTTTTTTTTTGTTTTCGCATTGGTTAATAAACAATAATTTAAGATTTTGTGTTTTCATAATATTATAACAAGATGTTACCTGCAAATATATATGTTTAATTTATAATAGACATTTGCTGAGAAAGTCATTTAAGTGACGACGAAAAATAATTTAAAAACTAGGGATTAATAAAATGATTAGCACACACACTCAAGTGAAAATCTTAAAGAAAATTATAAAAAAAATCGACTAAAACTTAGTTTAAAAACCGAGAAAACATTTTACAGTGAATCACATCAATGCGAAGACACGAAACACCATACTGAATTTATTGGAATAAATTAGATAAAAATCGTATTTTGGAATATAATAATAATAAATTCAAAATTAAATAAAAACTTGACATAACTCGTAAAAATAAATAAATTATTAATGAATAATTGCTGATATTAAAAAAGTACCATGATATAAATATTCTTTATGTAATTTAATAATTTTATTTGCTTAATAAAACAACTAAATATTTTAAAACTTATTTTACAATAAATAAATTGATAATTTGTAAATGGCTTGCCATACATAATTTTAAAATTAATCTTAGTTTATGTAAATTTATAAATTATAATCCTTGATTTTTCGTGTACGATTTATTTTCAATAGTTATTATGCTTAAATTCATTTAATGACTACAAACTATATATTAATTTATGCTTTCACTTTTAATTATCTAAATGAAAATCAATTTTTTAATGTATTAAAATATATTGAATATGTATTTCCAAAATTACAAAATTAAAAAAAAATCATCTAAAATTTAATTTTTATCTTAAAATTTCAAAACTTTAGAGTATAAAATATTGAATTTTTATTCAAAGAAAGGAACAAATGAGATTTTGAAACATATTAGAATAATTTATTGATGTATAGGATAGGTTTAAAATGTTCTCGCTACGTTTAAAAATTACAAACTAAAATACTGTACAATTTTAGACTCAAATATTTCTCCAAAAATATTGGATCGATTTATTTTTTATGATATAAACAGAAAGAATTTTCCATGATATATAAATTTCAATCCATAATAAAATGATAAAATACCAATTCAATTCTAATTTTCAGAAAAGTACTATAATACAATTTGTAACATTTTTCAAATTTTTACTTCGACTTAATTATATTTTAAAAAATGTTTTAAAACAAGTATTACAGTTTTGTACATAGATTTAAATATATTCTTAAATTAATTAAATGAACTGTAAAGCTTTAAATAAGATGAGTTACATGGCCACTTTATTGATTATATGTAACTGAAACACAATATGTAACTAATTTATGAATCCGTAATATTAAATCAAAAGAAATATTTAATTATATTATACTAAATTCAGATTTTTGATAGTGATTATAAAAGAATATTTAAATAGAAAAAAGTAAATTTTCTGCTTGAGTTTTCATATTTAAGATTCACAATTGTAGAAATATTATTTCATTTTATTTCTACAGTAATAAGTATATAATTATGCACTATTATTTTCTCTGATAGAGAATGAACTATATATGATAGTAATGAGAGTTTCACTTTCATGGGGTAGATAAATTTTGTAATAATTGATAATATATTTTTGGAGTATCATATTCTATTTCTCATTTCATAACCTGATATCTTTCTGTGCGTTTTACATTTTAAAATTGTATCTATAGGAACATACTCAAAAGTTAGAAGAAAATGTATCATAAAAAAGAAATAATTTAAAAAATATTTTCCTTTGAAATAACAAAAAAGACCAGAGTTTATGAATATATATATATATATATATATATATATATATATATATATATATATATATATATATATATATATATATATATATATATATATATATATATATATATATATATATATATATATATATATATATATATATATATATATATATATATATTATGCATGCATTTTTAGTTGTAATTCAAATTAATCTGTAACATGTCAAGATAATTTCGATTGAAAAATTGTCTATATGATAAATCAATGTTTATGAAATCTATCATTAATTCAATATATTTCTTCTATTGCTTAAATTAAGTGCTAGAATTTATGAGTTAAGAATTCTATAATGATGAAAATAAAAGTATACAATAAGCAGAATTAATGACAATCATATTCATTCCATTACATAATATTCTACACAAAGATCTTATGATTACTATTAACAAGCATGTATATATAATATTTTTATACGATTGATTTGAGGATTATTCTATACTTAAATATTTTACAAACATTTTTGACAATAAATGTTAAGTAAAAAACTTATATTTAAAGTAAAAAACAAACAAAATATAATTTAAGATACATTGCAGCTCAAATTAATAAGCCAATTCAATTAAGCAGATATATAATTATTTAATACTAAAAACTTAACTAATACTTCTTAAGATGTACAAATTTTAACATTCGCTTAATTTTTAACAATTATTAAATAAAACAATTTTCCATTGACGAAGTAGTTCTAGAAATTCTTGTCTCAACAATTATTTTGAATTCTTTCATTCATCAGACCACAACATTTGCTTTCCTCCAAGATTAAGCCTCGTAAATATTGCGTGAGTAAGTCAGTTTCCAAACCACTGTGTAACGAAATCACTTTCATTATAATTACTATGAACTGAATAACGAAAATTTCTCATTAAGTTTTGTTATGTTAAAAGTGTTAACCAAATTTTAATACATTTTCATATTTTAATTCAATTCATTTGCCTAACATTGAAGTGCTTGAATAAATTATTATTAAATTATATTTATCCCTTACGTTTTAATATTTCTTTACGAGTTCAACAAGGTATTTAAGAAAATCAATTATATGTAAAATTGCGATTGAAAAATTAATAGTTATTAGAATTTTTTTTCTGAATTTTCTTTAAATTCCTTAAAATAATAAAAAAAATAAAATTCCTCAAATAATAAGAAAACTGGAATCCAAAATATGTGGAGTAAAATTAATTTTCTATTTTATAGAAGAATATTCTTTTATTTTGTGATTATTTTTGTTAGGTAATAAAATGATATGAGCATAATTTCTCCTGTAACACATGGATATTTCCTAGATATTGCAGTTAATTTCTATTGCTGAATAATTTTTACTATAATAACTCAATAATTATTTAAGGTTTCTCAAAAGAACTCAACCCAGTATTATATGAAATTTATAACTTAATTATTATGATTATAATATTACATTGACAAGGTTGCGGCCGCATATACTCACTTAAGTGCCTAATGGATAAAAAAAAACAGTTCAAAAGTAAATATTAAAAATTGTACTATTAGGTTGTTAACTTAGGGCAATGTACGGAAAATTTAAATTTAGGCAACAATATTTTTTCATGTCTTAAATTTTTGTATTAACAAGAGTTGCTATTTTATAAAAAGATATATATTAATTCGAATCAAGTTTACTTAGAATCAATTAAATGTTATAATTGGAAATATTGTATATGCATATAAACATGTAATGAATGGCTTTGTCGAAGAGAACGAGTCTTACATTTAGGAATAACAGATTAGAATTTTCAAAAAATAAAATTTTCTCTATTATTAGAAGCTTATCTATCGTTAGACGTAAGCAATAGATATTGTGATTGTCCTTGACATTCAGCAATATTCCTTTCTAAATTTAGATTGAAAAGTTTAAAACTCGCACATACACACATTTATAAATATATATTAAATTATTAAGTTGCTAAATTGTTTTATTATTTATGCATTTCTGGTATGTTCTAAAATATTATATTTCAATCGCTCTTTATTGCACCTTAATATTTAAAAAAAATTCCAGAGTTTACGCACAATCTTTAGAAAAAATATTAACAAAATTACTTGCATTTATCAACTTAACTTCGTAATTTATGTGATTATATTACTCCAATTATTTTCCAATTATGTTGGCTACTAAATAAGAGCAAATTGCTATCAGATGAAAACAAATGGGATATTACCATATTCCTATTAATATGATAATATTTATTTTTACGTCTATAGTCATATTTTCCTCTGATATTTATCATTCATTTCCAATAATGACAAATTGTTTTGATAATAATTAACCTTATAACCATATGTCAAAGAAGAATACTATATCGACATAAAAATATTTAAATATGGTTAAAGTAATCTATTTTTCCTAGTAAAAAGCTGTTTAATAAATATACCCTAAAAAATTCGAATTTATCTATCTTATGTAAACATTTCAGAGTCTGTTGTATGCATTAAAACTTGTGTATGTAATTTAATTTCTTCATTATATTCTCATACGTTTATTAAGAAAATAAATATAATGTTTTCACTTAGCTGAAATGATATTTGTGTATCATAAAATCGCATTTATTTATTATAAAAATCCTCTTCTTGCAGGATAATTATTTTTTGTAGTTATAAACATTTGTAATTGAATTTTTAAACACTGTTAATATATAAAAGGAATATAATTATTTAAGGTTTTCAGAAAATTTGTATAATAAATATTATTATATACTTCTAAAAAGATTAAATTCTTATATTCTTCTTATATTTTAAAAACATTTAAACAGATACTTACTTGTCAACTTATACATGTGTGTACTGAGTTATTTGTAATCTTGTATGAACAGTCGTTAATGGGTATCTTTTATTTTTTTGAAATAATTTTTAAAGTTAAAAAAAGTATAATTCTTTCACATTTTTTCCATCTATGAATCAAACACACAAATGAGTAAGTTTAACAGGTTGAGTTTAATATTAGTATTAATAATTATAAATTATTCTGATAGAATATTTTTTTAAATATTTTCTTTAAAAAATGAGTAAGAATAATTGTATAAGCATGATGTCAACAAAATATTTTTATACTGTAATCTGAAATTTCGTAACAAACAGACAAAATAGAAAAACAAAAACTGGAACGAAATTAGAAATGATAGAGAAGTAAAAAAAGATCAATGAATCTTATTTCACTAAACAAATTTAACTTATTTATCTAAAATTAATATTTTCTTTAAAAATAATCTTAATATACAGTAAGATAAAAAAAACTAGTAAGGATATTTAAAATTTAACATTTTGTTATATTCTGAGTTTCGTGAAAATATAAATTTTAATTAATTAAATTATGGAATGTGTGGATTAGCATGAAACTAATTTTTATATCCTTACAAAATAAATCAATAAATAAGGTTCATTCTCGTTGTGTTGAAATTATGTATAAATTACTAAATTTCTTTCAATTTCAATAATAGAACAAATTTAATCGATATTATATATTAATATATATATATATATATATATATATATATATATATATATATATATATATATATATATATATATATATATATATATATATATATATATATATATATATATATATATATATATATATATATATATATATATATACATATATATATATATATATATATATATATATATATATATATATATATATATATATATATATATATATATATATATATATATATATATATATATGTATGTTATATGTATGTATATAATTTGCGTTTTAATAAAGCAATTTCTACAATTTTTAGATTTGTTAAGCAATTAAAAATATTTTGGTTTTAAAATGAATTACTATTTAGAAAAATAATGAAGTAAAACAAGGAATTTCCTGATAATTTTAAGCAACTTTACTAATATAAGAAATCTCTATTATTGGTTTAATTTTCAGTTTGTGCACGAAAAAAAAGAAATAACGTTACATGGAAAATAAGCTTTTAGATAATATTCAGTTATTTATTCTAATAAAAATTGAGTATTTGAATGTAGCTAAAGATGTTTCATTTAAGAGAAATAAATAATGTTTAATTAGGAAAGTAATTTGCAGGAGAGTTAAATATGCAAGAGGAAAATGTTTTAATTCTCTTTTACACAGCACGATAACAATACTGTAATTAGTGTTGAGCTATAATGAAATTCAAAGAAATCATACTCTAGTATTTAAAACGTACAAGTTAAGAAGAACAATTTTTTATTCTTATAATGTTTGCTTTCGAATACTCATTTATCAACAGATTATTTGTACAACAATAATTTTAATAGCATGGCAAAGTAATGTAAGTAAACTACTTTATAATGTTATTAAAATTGAAAATGAATAAAACAGAGTAAAGAAACATAAATAAAAATTAGTAAAATATTATTCAAATGTAAAATTTAATAAATTCATCTTAAAAGAGTGAGAAAACCGTGATTAGTAAAATAAGAAACAGAATCCATTCTGAAATATTTAATATTATTTTAATAAATAAGCTTACCAATCCCCTTCGTTTCATGAGAAATGAATTGATGAGCTTTAATTTGTTGAGAAATAAAGGAAAACATTTTTCTATAAATTAGAGAAAGCATGATAATTTTGTTTAGAATTATATGTTAAACTGCAAATTATCTAAAAATTAGAAATAGATGAACAGAGTAAGGCGATTGTGATAAAGAGGAGAAGTTCTCGTCAAGAGGTAAGCACATTAATAATATTATCATTAATTATATAAATTTCATGTCAATTTTTTTCTTATAAATTATTTATATACATGAAATAATTTTTTAAAATGTGCAAATTATAACTATATTCCTTATTTTCCGCATAAATATAAAAAGAAAAAACTTTATGTAAGTATTACTGATAAATCAATTTCGATAAATTCAATCTAAGAATATATATATATATAACTAATTAAATATTCATAAATAAAAATATCATTTTCAAAAAAGTTATACTATCATTATATTAATGACAATAATCTCTTTCATTTCAAATATACATATTATCATTAATCTCCTTTTTAAATTATTTCCATTATAATTCATCAGATATTTTCCAAAAATATTAACAAAAGTACATAGTTAATATTTTATTGAACAATTCTTATCCTCCTTTTTAAGCTTTAATCAGTATTTTTAACTCTGACATAATAAATTTTTTTTTTTAATATTTTGAAACATTGTAATTATTTATAAATTTTACTTAATTAATCTAAATACATATAATTTTAATATTATATTTTACAGTGATTCAATGTTGGATTGCATCATTGATCATTAAATTGGCTGATCCATAAATAAGATTCAGAAATTTAATAAAGTTTATAGATTTTACGAATAATCAATGGTTACTGTTGCTGCTTACTCACAATTATCTAGACATAATACTCTTTAGAGACATAGTAATGTTTTATTTAGATTTTTTGTTCATATTTTCTTAAAATATGTGAATAGTGTTTTCATTTCATGATACTACTTGATATATTTTCTATAAAAAGTAGCTATATTATATAATTTAAACTGTTTTGCAATGTGTTGTTATACAAATAAGCATCATAAACTGAACTTAATAAATAATTTAAAAAAATATTTAAGTTATTTAAAATAAGTACATCTTAAAGAAAAATTTGAGAGAAAAGTAGCATTTATATTGTTCAATATGACGAATTAAAATTTCAACTTTGCAATATCACGCAAAAATAAGAATTCTAAATATAATGCAAACAATTTTGAAATGCATCGTGTTACAAAAGAAATGTCTTATTATCGCCATTATTTACATGTTTTAAAGAACTGTTTATTTGAATATGCATTTCAAAGGTGAATACGTTAAGGATTGCTTAACAATATATAGATGCTAGATTGATATCACTGCCTTTTGAATAATATTATGCACTGAAATTTAAAATTTGCTGAATGCTTATTTTGAATATACTATATACTTCGATTTAATATTTATTTATATTTTACATCATATTCAACTTGCTACATGAACTGAAATGGTTTAAATAATGAACCGTATGTATATATAAATAAATAAATAAATAAATAAATAAATATATATATATATATATATATATATATATATATATATATATATATATATTTATATATATATATATATATATATATATATATATTATAATTAAAGCATATTGTATAGAATAGTTTAAATTCATTTAAACTGATAAATTTTACTAAAATTCTAAATATATGTATTTAAAATGATTTACGCATTAGTTACACACGTATAAAATGTCTGAGGTAATCTAAGAAGTGATATGTATATATATACGATTCACTTTAATGGCATTATAGTTAAATAATGTATAGAAAATCATCACTGCAGGTAATAAAAATTATATTTTAACGTTTAATTAATATATTCAATAAATGGATTGAGTTCATTCATATGATTTTCTTTAAATAGTAACAGGATTATTTCTTAAAGAAATGCATATTCTAACAAACTAAATATGAACTATTTCAAAAGAATGAGTGATACAATATAGCTGGAATGATAGCATGTTTAGTCAATGTCAAGGCAATATAGTGAGAAAGATAAACACTCATACAGGCACCTTTATGATTGCTTCTATATATTTAATAAAGGTTATACCGAATCCTATAAGAATACAAAGTTATTACTTAATTTTAAGACCAATGTTCCCTTTGCCTAACAATATTTTGGTGAATAGAGTGTGATTAAGAGTGGAATTATGTAAAATTTTATGATAAATATAAAAAATGTGTATGATTTATACTTAATTCATAAATTACAATCAAATAAGGGGCCAACTTGAAATCTAAAATTTAAATGTAATTAATGTGATAAACTTACCATTTTTTTATTATGTGTTAAGAGATAAAGAACAATATTATTTGAAAGTTATGCTTCAACGAATTCTTCCCAAAACTGTAAAATTACACAGAGGTTGAATTCATGAAAAGTAAAACAACTAATGACAATACTCTAAATGTTCACAAGTTCATGCACAGCCTCTATTTCTCCATGCCTTAGTGCCATGCATGTCTAGATAGATATGCCGATTAATCTGTTTTCAAAAACAACTCAGATATAATTGCCAGATTTTAATTTTTATAGATTTACTTGATGCACTAAATGAAGAAATGCAATCATTGTCAAATTACTTAATATATACCTCTTTAAATTATAAGTGAGTGAAAACTATGGATTTATAACCATTGATTGATAAATAATTATATGGATAAAATGGACAATTTATAAGGTTTAGAATTGTGTATTGTTTGTCTTTGAAACTTAATGTCAACACGAATTTTTCATTAAAATATTACATTATAATCCTTTTCATTCATAGTTATTGGTACCAAATAATTTTCTAATTAAAATTATATTATTCTTAGTGATAAAGCACTTGTGTTAAAATATATTTTAGCAGAAGTTTTTCTGTTAAAGTGAATTTTATTCTAAAAATATTAATTGTTTTAATTAAATAACTTTTTGAATTAAGAAGGCATTCAAAATAAGAAAATTAGACCTTATATTTTTCTAATGTTAATTTATTTCTTGATTTAATAATCTGTTTAAAAATGGAAAACTATAATGCAAAACTTAAAACTGCGTAAAAAATAAATTAAATTCGTCTATCATAGAAAACATACTTCACACTTTGGATACATTAAATTTAAAAGTAAAAACAGATTTTTCTTTTTTAACATAATCTTAGATCATTCTGTTTTACGATCATTTTAAATGAATTTAAGAAATCATTTTAAACAAACTTTTAATGAATATAATAAGATTTTAAGTTCTTTGCCGTTTTTACTTGTCCCTTTCTACACAATTCTAAAAATACATCTCTTTGATTAATTATTTTAATACCCAAAACTACAATATGTTAGTAATTTTCTCCAGATTAATAAAATTTGAAAGTAATTAACGAAAACCCCTTTTCTTAAAACGTCACATTAAAGGAAATTCAACTCAAATATTGTAAAAATATTTAAAGTGCCAAAATAATACAAAAATATTTAAAGAATACATTTTTATTTATTTAGAAATATAAAACTTATTATCTCACGCAAACACACATTTTTTAATAAACAGAATTTCAACTATTTAAAAAGAAAACAATTTTATCTACATGAAATATATATAATAATGATATAAAATAAAATAAAGTGCTTCTAATGTTAAGAAAAATACCTATGAAAATCTAGATTAAAATTCATAAATTCCTTTTGCGTTAAGAAAGCTCAATATGTTGAAGCTCAAGAATTCCAAATTTATATCTTCAATGATAAGCACAGCTTTTTTCATATTAGAATCTTGCGCTTTTCTTTCCTAAGACGATCCCAATAACTTCGCGAGAGATATTCCCTTGGAATCAATGGAGAAGAACGATTCTCCAAATAGAGATTTCCTATTCTTCGATGCGCCCTCCCTTTTCACAATACGCATAGAAAATCGCTCCATTATCCGACACGCAAAGCAACCACCACAGCATCTGTTAAGGAAAAATAAGAAGAGGAGAGAAAAGGAAATGATAAAAAAAGGGAATGAAATCCCTTGCACTCTTTTTTTTCCCGCTTGCTCGAGCGCTTTGGGGATTTTCAGTTTAACTTCGATGTCAGGTTGCCATCCATCAAGAAAACCACAGCCAACCCCCGTCCTTCATGAAGGAAACTATCTCTTATCTTTTTTATCATCTTGACAGGACTTTAATTTCTCGTTTTATTTTGAGCACGCTTTTTCGTAATTTTTTTCGAGAACTAAACTTTAAAATTTTTTTTATTGCTGTTTTTTTTGAGGTAAAAACGTACAAAAATAAGGTGAATTTTTTTTTTTTTGTGAAACTGTGACCTGTAAACAAGCCCAAACAATTGTTTCAAGATTGGTGATTTATCAGCTGAGTGAAGTTAGAGTAAATTTTTTTCTATGTAGGTCAAAGTGCAATTTTCGGATTATGTTCATATTTTTTTTCTAGAATTTTGTGTCCTATTGTTTCGGTCTATAAAACATTGTTTCTACCAAAGTGTATTGATTTTTAAGACAAATTGTATGTTCAATATCTTTTTAAAGAACATTTCTTATCTCTAAACATATAACACTTAACAAATATCTAAAAAACTTTATTACTTCTTTAGTTCATAAATCTTAAACATTACAATCTGGAAAAATTAACAGCATAATTTTGATCAAAGGCTTTGAAAATATTCATCATTTGTGATTGCTTTTAACACACACACATACAAATACCAGAACATCATATAACATATAAGTGAAATTCCTACACATTTGCTATGTTTATAAGAAATAGAGAAGCAACTTTGTACTTTCAATATTTAATTATCACAAATAATTTTATATATATATATATATATATATATATATATATATATATATATATATATATATATATATATATATATATATATATATATATATATATATATATATATATATATATATATATATATATATATATATATATATATATACACACATTAGTATTTCAATAATCCCTCTAATTTCAGTACTCCATCTAAATTTCTGATTTAATGATTCATTTGACAAATAAAAGCAAAAAAACCCTAAACTTTTATAATATTTTCTTCATAAATTTCATTAATAAATTCTAATTCCATTTAGGTAAAGTTAAATTTAGTTACAATGAATAGTAATAAATATCACAATATATATAGAGATCAATTAAATATAATATTGCATTTTTTGAAGAAATATATATACATATATATATAATTATAATAATTTGATGTTGTGATATGCTGTGTGATGAACTTACTTATATGATTGCTTTTGTGATAACAATTTGTTTGCTTATAGTTATGCAAAAGAATTTCAGACATATCACGAAATCATTTTCACTATTTACCTGGTATTAATTTATATGAGTGACATTAAATTACATGACTTTAATTTGCATTTACATAATTTACATTGCCTCATATATCATATATTTTCGTGCTTTTGTGTTTAATTTTATTTTGGGTATTTAGAGTTAATTTAATTTTCTCCATGCTATATCCATATTTGTTGCAATAACATATTTTTGTTAAGTCTAGAATAACCTGATCTCAACGATTGTTTAAAAATCCGGGGGTTAGAGGATACATACTTCTTTCCATCGCATGTTCTCTCATTTTCCTTGTTCATTCCTTTTCTTCTCCTCTTTCCTTGTTCATTCTTACAATTTGTATCCTCATTTTTTATCTTACTGATCCAAAAATCTCATTCATTTTGATATAGAATAACATCATATGTTACTTATGTTTCATTTTCTTAGAATTTACAGCTATTCGTAATACAGTATTGAAAATTGGAATAAGTAACACTATGTGCTTAACATTGCTATTAATCAATAAAAATTATGTTCTTCTGAGTTGTATTTTAGTATATTAAATTAATCGCTTCTAAATGGCTTTTTGAATTTCCATACAAAAGCAACAGATTTCTGAATACTTATTAAAATTAAGACTTAATAATTTTTATAACTAAATGACTTTATTTTGCAATATTGAATCTTCCTATGCATATTTAAAAGGATTTATAGCAAGCATTTATTTCATTTACTCACACTTTAATTGTTATTTGCTTCCAACATAATGTTGCATATCATTGTGTCTCATTTGAACAAAACATATTTCAGTAAAAACAAGTGTTCTATTAAAATACAAACATAAAAATATTTATTTTATATGAAATGTGTGTTGTTTATAATGTATATCAAAGTAATAATTTTTAAATACCATACTATTCAACAACTGATTTTTCAGCAATATTAAAATGATTTATTATTATAATATAATGCACATATGATAAAGAAAATAATAAAAAAATAACATGGTACCTAAAATTACAGAAAATACAGACAAATTCCGAAAAATAAATGAACTTTTAAAATTATATTCCTCACTTGTAACTTTTGGCATTACAAAACGTCTGTTTAAATCCCAATTTTTTTCATTTAATAAATTATATAAAATTAATTTTTGATGCAATATTAACTAGCAAATTTTAATTTTTATGAATTTTAAGTAATCTGTTTAGATTTGGAAATTAAATTTAAGCACTTATATAATGTACAACTGTACGCTTACTAATTAGTATGTTTCCCGAAAATTCTGCATATTATTTTAGTACCATTTAAAATAAAAATCAAGTTTTTAAGAAATATCGTGATTTGTTGTTAAAGTATGCTTGTTTCAGTAAATTGAAGAAAAATACATAGTAAAATAATTAAAACATAATTAAAACATAGTAAATTATCATCTAAATATTTAAAGTATTTAACAAGTACCCTTATATCCTACATAATGAGGCTCTCTATTAAGAGACACGTACTTTTGATGCTCAGAGCTTCTGGAGATACAGACTTGGCTTAGTTAACTGACAACTGGGGACTGGCAACAACAAATTCATGCAACATCATCAAAAAATCTTTGATTAAATGATATCAATTATGAAAAAGAAATTTCTAAAAAAATGCATTAGATTCTTAAAATTTTATTTTTTTTTCAAAACTAATTTTTTCTTTATAAATAAACTACTATTCGAAAGCAGTCTTTATAATGCTCAATTAGAATCACATGCAAAATAAGATTCATATTTATAAACAACATTGCTTCCTTGTTTATAAATCCTTGTTTAAAAAAGAAGACAATAAGTCTTCTTTTTCCAGATTTTTTTCCGAGTTTTCAAAATTTCCGAAATGTTAATTTTTGGAATTCCATATTTCAGCATTTTTTTTACTTATTAATTTTTCATCTATTTTCCAAATTTTCTTTTATACCACAGCTGAGAAACTAGCTAGTTTCTTCAACTGTGCAAAATCCTTAATACAATTGGGTCTTTCTCGACAGACGAAACTTCATATCTTGAATTATTCAAATAGAACGGAACCAATTTAAGAATCAACATATAAAAAAATTAAATCGTCCTTGCTTATTTAAGCTAATTATTAAATGGATATGTTGTCTGGTCGTTTTCATTTTGCTTATCTTGCTATTTTCAACTTGATAATAACTTGAATTGATGAAAAACGGCTTTTCAAACCGATGGTTTGGTCTATCTATAAGAAATCTTTTTATTAACAAAATGAAACCCCCCTCCCACGACAATATTTTTAATTTTCATTTCAACAGGTCGTTGTACGATATGAGTGTCATGTCCAAATAAATTCTACTATTTTAAGGACAAAATGATTGGCTCAAAACGATTCGAAAGGAACACTAGAATCATGGTTTTGGATACTTGTTCTGGATACAGGATTATGTTTTGTAACAATCAATGTTTTAAGCAAAAGATATTCATCAAATAAAAAATAAAAAAAGGAAAAAGAGTAATGGATTTCAAGAGAAAGTGAAAATACACAATAGATATCTGTGAGCTGGGTAAAATAGAAGTTGGTTAGCCGGACAAGAAAACTTGAATCGGTCAAAAATGCAAATTAAAAAAAAAGATAACAACTTCAGAAATTTCGGAAGTGATATCCCTAAGAAAATTAAATTTTGAAAACTGATTTTTTGGAACAATATATAATTTTTATAACATTGAAAACTTTTACAAACGGAAAAAATGCAATTAAAAAATACTTCCTTATTACTGGTAAAAATAATGAATAAATGTTTTCACATTTCCGATGACATTTAGACATTTAATGGGGAACTTCTCCTTATTTGCTGCCATTTGAAGAAAGGGATTTGAAGTAGTGCAGCAAATTTGTCGACTAGTCGGATTTATTACGCCGCATCAAAATGATGTCGTAACTAATTATATGTGACGTAGATGAAACGTTATCTGATATCGTAAATATTTGAAAGCAATGAGAGTTGTAATAAAGTGATTTACTCATGATCTTAACTGGAACGAAAGAAACAATCATTTTATGATACTTAAACTTTATGATAGTTGGGTGTGCGATAGTTATTAAGAAATTCATTAATTTAAATCATGAAATTTTAAATGAATGAAACCTTGTTTTTTTTAGAATTTTTTCTTTGTAAATTTAAGACGTAAGTAAACTTAATTTTTACTCTTGCTCATCACTTTTTTATAATTTATCCTTTATCGGAAAAAAATAGTTTTTATTTGTAATTAAAATTATTACACTTACACAATATTGCAAACTTTTTATTAACGTATTTTAGAAGATTTTAAATGCATAATATTAGTTCAGCCCATACAATTTAACTACAGTATTTTGCAGATATTAATTTGTCTGTGAATTTATTACATTACAAGACGTAAACTAACATATGAACTAAATATATACAGCATTATACACCTAATTTATCCACTCTTAACAATGTTAAGGGGCTTCCTCGATTTCGTCTGAAAAGGAAATTTTTCTTCACTGGGGCAATGACAGATGGGATTGAGGCAACGAAGACACACGCAAATGTTGCAGTGGTAATTACTTTCATCCACTGGTAATGAATAAAGTAATTACCTCCAGGAGCAAATTGAATAATTCGGGTGTTTATGTATTCATGCTACTAATTACATCACGATATGCAGATGTTTTCCTTATAAATATCGCACCCTGGATTTAATAGCATTAATCTTATCAACCACCAGTTCCAAAGGATCATCTGAATTGGGAGATGTGCAATCTAATTACGAGTGGTAATATATAAGGCTTTATTTTTCAGCTCCAAACTTTTTTATTCATTAAGATATAGGAAAAACAAAGAAGGAATTTTTTTCAGTTGTCTGTAACAAGATTTTTTCAATTCCCAGATTAGTCGAATGCTGTACAATTTCATTTATTAATTTTGTAATACTGTGGTTTGAAAATGTTCTGATTGCCTATTATGATCAATAAATCAATTATTAAGAATTTTTATGCATAATTAATTAATTGATATTCTTTAACTTTTCAATTCATATAAATTTATTATAATATAAATCAAATTATCATAATTTCCTAACAATTTATTTTCATTTTTTTATTTTTATATTTATATACATAAATATTTAGTATGTTGGCAACTATCACGTATTTTATCAATAAATTTAAATTTATTTATATTGAAGAAAAGACTTGTGTGTGAAATTTCTGGCAAATATGTTTGTGAAACACGTTAATTATTAGTATATCCGGATATTTAATCTTTTGACTTTATGTGCACTTTATCTAAAAAATCTAATTACTAAAAGAATAGGAACTCAAAGAATAGGAACTCAAAGAATAGGAAATTTTACCTAAAGAATAGGAAATATAATAAAGTATTATTGGAAATGTGTCTATAATATACAGATTTTAAGCGTAAAAATGCAATTTTTAAAGATTGATTTTTTAATACTGTAGGAAGAGAATATATAATATCTCAAATTTCGCGAAAAATTTATTCTCACCAGCAGAATTTACTTCATCTTTTGTGTGAATATATATTTTTTAAAAATAATATAAAGTTTAAAATAAGCAAATTTCATTATATTCTAATCATCATTGTGTATACAATAAATTAAATTGGTGCATAATTTTAAAATGTACTTAATTTAAAACTTTATACGTGGTATTTGATTAAAGAAATTCTTTTGAATTTGTAATAAATCTTTTAACTAATAAAAAAAATACAATATAAATTTATACCCTTAAATTGTTCTCTTGTGAATAGGAAACAGTTTTTATTTATTAACAGTTATTATCATTAATCTAATTGATTAAATATCTGTGTGTATTGAGGTAGTAGTTTTCCTAAATTCTTTCAAGATTATTTTTTGAAAGTAATGGGTTGTGTTCATTTCCGTGAAGATAAAAAAAATCACAGAGGAATTCCAAAATCAAAAGGATCATTAAATAAAAGGAAATATAAAGTAATTAATCAAAGTGATGTATATGTAGAAAGTAGAAAAAAGTACATGTATTAAATATTATTTTTACTTTGATACTTTGTTCTGTTCGTAAGATGATTAGAGTCACATTCGAGATCATGCACTACAAAAACACGTTTCCAATTATTAGGCCAATATGACCAATAAATGAAACAAATTGGTACGAATTACCTATAAACCAAATCATTATAAGTAATTTTAATATTGAATGCGTTTTACTTTTTAAGATGGCTTTTAATAGCGGGTCATATTCATGTTTCATAAAAAGAAGGTTTCAAAACATTCTCTCTAAAAATTGAACATGCAACGGATTGCTCGTCTACAACGCAGTTCAACAGAGACTAAAATCCAATACAAAACACACAATAATATAAATAGTTCCCTATTACAAATCAGTTTAGGTAATAACTGAAACTTACAATAAACTTAAAGCACGCTGATTTAATACTTCTCAGCCAAGTAATAATTGATAGTATCATAATTGGCAGTAAATATGTAATTTCATTAATGATATCTCAAGACAACAAACTAGTAAATAGTGTAATTAAAACAAATGGTTTTTAAAACAACTGTTTTCAAAATTTTCTCACAACACAAAAAGCTACTTTTATTTTTTAAGCTGTTATTCTTTCCACCCGGTGAAGTGTGTTAATATTTTTATTTTTTGTCAATACAATTACATATTGTATTACGGGTTATACAATTACATATTTATGTTATGCGGTTAATACACACACAATTACATGTTTAAAAATAAACTAACTTTTATTCTTGATCAAATAATGCATTTTGATTTTAGCGGTGTTAAACCTTTATTTTCTGTTTTTTAAGTTTATTTTTATCAACAAATTTCAAAACCGTTTTCTCATCACAAAATGCTTATCAAAGTTTCTCCTGACGTATACAATTATTCAGTATTGTATTTTGTATCGTCAACAAAGAAATATTTGCACTTTTCAGGAATGCATAAAGCCCATATATTGTTAAATAAATATGTAAAGAACAACATATTACTTCTATTTTAAGTATAAGGTAATTAAATTTTGAAGTGAATTTGGCAAAATATTTAAATTTTACAAATAGTAAGCGATTATATGTATACATTCCTTCACATTTAAGAATATTAAATATTATGAAAATATTTAATAATAAAAATTAATCAATGCTCATAATAACACAAATTTAATTATGCAATTTATTCACAATTTCCACTTAATTTAAATTATATTTACATATAAAAATAATTTAACTCCGATGTAAAATGCTATATATTGTTTCAAGAGTTCTTTATAGGACCATTGAATATTTGAGAATGTAAAATCAACCACATCAAGTGTACTCACTCTCATATTTTAAGCGAAGCTATTATTAAAACAGAAATGTGTGCTTACACTCTCATAGGAATTCACCCATTACTATTAAGCAGGAAACTGTTTAAATTACTAATATGAGAGAATGGGGGCATTAATTAAGGCAAACGTGAAGTTTTAATGATCATTTATCCCCACACAAAATTTCCTACCATGCTCAGAATTATGTGCAACCTTATCATAGTGACAAGAGTCAGTGGCGTAATAGAGAATTGACGTGTCATAAACCAGCAACAACTCTCTGATAAGCGAATTAACAGTTCAATTGGGACACTGGCACCAGTGTTCCATTTAAGACGAAGTCTTCCTTAATTCCCATCAAGGCATTTGTGTATCACACGGATCGCAACATACTTCTAATGAGGATTGTCACGGGGAACAAGAACGATCCCAATAAATTATTCAGGTGTTATGAGGGGAAGATGGGTACAGGACGTTAACCCCAAGGGAACATTAAATTATGTATTTCGCAGAAGAATGGCGTGCTTCCATGAAGTTAAGCAATAATAGACACTAATATTTACCTTTCATGATGTGTTTGAGTAGTGTGTGCATTGGGGTTAAATGGGATCATTTGCAGTTATACTTAACTAAATATCAGGAAGAAGAGTAATAATCTTGATAGTAAGCGATAGAAATAATAAGTTCAACTAAATATAAACATTAGTTCAATCATATTAAAGATGTAATTTAATTTATTTATGTAATCAATATTTATTGTTTACAATTTTTAGAATTTTTCTCTTCTTCACCTTAAGTACCTATAAATAAATTAATATTCTTATAGAAAACAATTGTTTTTGGTGAAATTCAATATACAAAAAATTTTGAAATTCATAAGTCACACCCAGCGATATATATATATAAATATATATATATATATATATATATATATATATATATATATATATATATATATATATATATATATATATATATATATATATATATATATATATATGTATATATGTATATATATATATATATATATATATATATATATATATATATATATATATATATATATATATATATGTATATGTATATATATATATATATATATATATATATATATATATATATATGCATATATATATATATATATACATTTAATATGGTAAAATATTTTGGAATTGAAACCATTTCATTCTTTATTACTATTTTTGTGAGTTGCCTTATAGTAACACATTAGTTTTAAAATAACAAGATTGGAAAGAAATTACAAATATATTCTTTAAAAAAATGTAGTGCAGAAAGATTCTTTTATTTTCAAAATTTAATTTATGTAGTTAAATTGCTAATGTTCGATACATTATATTCAAAATGAAAAATAAGATTCTGTAATTTGTTTAACTAAACAAATATTTGTTTAAAATATTTAGAATTGTTACCAGAAAAATTAACTTAATATCTTTACATGTATATTCACGCGTGCAATGATATGATTTAAATGTTGCTTTTTATCTCAGTATGGTAATAAAATATTTACTGCTTCTTTAACTTCAAACAAATGGAATATTGGACAAATATTTTCTTAAAAATTTAATATACTAGTGGCTAGAATAGTTTAATTTAAAAATAATCCAGCTTGTAGCAACGTTATTTTTGTTAAAATTTTACGCCGATAGTAAGAATAGAGTTTTTGATGTCGACTTTTGTATTGGGAGTCAGTAATATTTGTTCATATGTGTATTAGAAAACTTTATTTGATATTATGCGCGAGTCCTTTGGTCCTTTTAACATTGTTTATGCGCTAGTAAATATAGGCAATAATTTTTATAGCCTATTTTTATCAAAATAAATCTGTTGTAAATCTGGAAAATTTATTCATATTAGATATTTTAATTAGATTTATGTGTAAATGATATATTTCGAAATAAAATTAAAAATTGGATGTGCTTCAACCCATAATTAATGAAGTTATAAAATTCTATAAGTAATTCCTATTTTATGAAAATGACAAGCAATATTATTGCGTTTCTTTAGAATCCTTCATTAAAATTATTTTTATTTTAAAACTTTGTATTCCAGTTAGATGGTAAATCTAAAAGAATATAATCCTGGAATCTGCATGTAAAATATTTAACATTATATTAATTAAAATTCATAGAAAAGCAATGAAGTATATTAATTTATACTAATAGTGTTGTCACAAGGGGTTACTTATACTTCTGAGTAAGTATTGCACTTAAAATGGTAGAGTACATATATGCGGAAATCAATAAGAGTTATAATAATTGACAAAATGTGGACACTTATCTAGAAACTCTTAAGTCTGTATATTAAATTCATCTTTTTTTTATAAATAATTAAAAAAATAAACAGATCAGAAAACAATGTAGACTAATAACCACTGTTAGCCAGAACTTTTTATTTAAGTGTGCTTATATTAGAAGCTAAGTAATTTAATTTATTTCTGGTTCTTTCTAATTTATTAAAGAAATATTATAAAAAATAATGTCATTCATTTAATAAATTGGATTTGTTAATTTTACGTCATAATTTTTAAATAAAATCTATATCTTAATATATTGAATGTGCAATTTTTTAATTTTAATAAAATTATTATTTAAATATTATTGAAAACTTTTTAACATTTTTTTCTTTTTAATTCTCGTTTATTTAATGTGTGTGAAATATTTAACACTTTTTCCATCTTTTCCATATCAAACATTGTTCTGAAAGTTATTTGTGCAAGTTAGATAATCTAAGATTTCTAGTGTTCTTATATATCTATATATTATACGAAAATATTTTATACTGCTATATCAGAAGTGGAATAAAAAATTAAAATACGTAAAAGTTGATTAATCTTTTTGTTTGCACCCACACAGAAATATGATGGGAAGAAGAATGGACGAGAAATTTCTTCCTCAAGACATGCTCTCAAAAAAGAGCTGCAATTAATGGGCAAAGTTTTTTCCTATAGTAAGAAAAATAGAGCCACAAGATCAAACTGTCACCAAAAGAACTCATATGAACTTGATGAATTGGTACTCTTACTCCTTCAGAACTTCCAAACAAAATACAGGCACTTCTGAGTCAAGATGTTGTCTCTTACTATATTGTTTTTCTTAACTTCAGACGAAAGTTTTCCTTACGATGGTAATTTTAATATATTATAAAAGAAAAAAAATACAGATTACAGTAAGCCTTTTATTTCTTTTGCATTTAAGAACGATGCAATTGAGTTTTCTTTTTACTCAATGTTAAGAAAGAAATATTTAATAAAACCGATATAAGTAATTTTCCAATTTAATTTTTTGTATTAATTTTAAAAAAGTTAATATTTTATTTTTTATTTCATATTCTTTTTATGTTTTTAAAACATCAAAATAATACATGTGAACTTTAAATTAACTTAGAAACTATACACGTTTTTCAATTCAAATATAAAATTAATCTTTTCATGACATAATTTTCAAGAATTAATAATTCCTTAAAATAAATTATATCAACTAGGTTACTTGTTTAATGAAATTGTCATAAATTACATCGATTTTTATAAACATAACACATTTTTTACAGAGTTAGTTTATTCTATTTGTACACAGAAAATTAAGTATTGATATGCATTAACTAAATTATTCTAAACTTTAGACAATGTTTCCATTAAAATGATTCTATAAAATTGTATATTGAATGATTATTTTAATTATATCTCGAATAACTGTGAGACAAAGAAAATGACACCAAGAAAGGGATTTAAATTATCAAAAGAAAGAATGAATAAATATTTCATTTTGTAATTTATGATATTTCAAGTATACAAATATATCAATGAATAATATGCTTGAAACAAAATAACAGTTACATAAATCAATATATCTAGGGAGGTAAAAATCACGTTTCATTTTCACGTTTCCAAAACCTAAGTATCAAAGCAATGGATATTGTATTTTTACAATTGTAAAAATATCTTATTTTTTAAATAATAAGATAAAATATTTTACAAATACTAATAATATTTTATTTTATATACAATCAAACATTATTCATAACATTTTCTGATTATCCTAAACGAATGTCAAATATAATACAATAATATATTATATATTACATGCAAACATATATTAACAGTGCCTCTAACTAAAATATTAGGTAAAATTTTTATACATGTATTTAATTTAAATATGAATAAAAAATACTTAAAATGAATATTTAGCTATTAATTACAGTTTGTTACGTGTTTTATTATTTAATGAGTATATTAATAGATCTAAACCTGATGTATATACATTTTCTTTACTTTAATTACAAATATTACAACAAGATAACACTTTGAAATTTTGCAGTTACAATGATGCTGAGTTTTGTTTTAACTATAAATTATTAATATAATGATTTTTAAATCTATTTTTTTGCATAAATTTATTTTTTTGTTAATGTATTTCTTTTCACAACATTTAAGACTTAATTATTATTTTCAGTTACATGAATATATTATTTCCATTTTTTATATGTTAGAAGATTATTACAAACATCCAAAAATTTTAAGAAACACTAGAGATTTTTAAAGTTGAAAAAAATTAAATCAAGAAATTTATAAAGGAAGGGACTATCAACAAGTGTATGCAACATCTGCATCAAAAAACTTTATAATCTAAATTCTGTCAATTATTTAATTAATTGAATTTATATTATACAATTTTCTTTATTAATTTAAAGTAATTGAATAAAATTTTTGAATATCTTATATTTTCATATTATTGGAAAGAAAGAAAGAAAAATTTAACATTCATTTTTTAATAATATAACATAAGATAAAATTTGTGAGAAAAAACTTCAACACACTCTCACACACAGATATATATATACTCGTAAGAATAACCTTTAATTGCAATAAAATTTTGATACACGTAATTCAAATATATATATATATATATAATTATATTTGAATTACGTGTTTCAAAATTTTATTGCAATTAAAGGTTATTCTTACGAGTAATTTAGCAACAGTTGAAATTATTTTTAGAAAACAATGTAAATAATTTTTAAAAAAGATAGCTTAAAGTTAAATAAAACAATTGATAGTTTCAATATTTGTATTTTTAAGAGCTACTAAAATCTGGAAGAATTTTTTTTATTAGCTATATTTCCGTAATGTATTAATGACTCTCATAAAACTTCTACAATTTTTTTGTAAGAAAAGCATCAAAACTTTCGATGAATTTTATACTACGTTATTTTATTTAAAAATATATACACTAAAACTTCAGTTATAGGTCATGATGTTAAACATAAAATGAAATCTAGCTCACTTTTAAAAAAATTTGCAGTTATCTTTTTCATAGTTTTAGAAAATGGAAAGGATTTAATGCTTCTTCATAAACTTTAGATAGGGGTCATTCCCCAAACTCAGGCTTCAAAATACCTGGTGATCAAACTATCGATAAAATTTGAACATACAAAATAAAAATCATAAATGTTCTTTGACTTCTGAAACTTTGGAATAATGCTTTATTATTTTTAATTAATCACATTAAGAAGAAACATATTCGGTTTTGATGTGTTCTGAAATTCAATTTGACACTTTTTTATGAACATAAAAGGATGAAAATAAAATTTTCAATTTATGTGCATAATGCTTTGATAAAAATCTGAATATTAATTAATGTATTGCTATTATATAAATTATTCAATTAAATAAAAATAATAGTAACAGTTTACTAATGTTTATATTCATTAGAATTGAAGACGTTTTTATGGTAGTTATTTTTAATCAATCTATCAACATAATAAATATATATGAACGTGTGTGTATAGTATACTGTATTAATTTTTTACACACAGATAATTTATATTCTCCAAAATTATTAATATAAAATTTTGAGCGGTGAAGAGTTATTTTAATGAAAATTTAAACAGCTCTTGTTGGTATATTTAGCTATTTAGTGTAGTTAAATGTATTATATTTGATATTTATAATAAATATATGTAGAGTTTAATATTATATTCAATTCGAATCATAATGATAAAAGAAAAATAAAATATTTTAGTCATTTTCCTTTGATATCACCATTCATTAATGAATATCTTTTAATTTTTATTTATATGATTACGTCTGACTTGAGAGGGCTTATAAACTATTTTGGATATAAACATATGTATTGCAAAATGCAAAGTGTCCTGATAATGATGTGTTTAAATTATTTTTCAAATTTTTAGTTTAAATCAAAAGAAATCTATTTTTATTTTATTGCATATTGCTTTGAAAACTATCTCTTGCATATGCAATTATATACTTGTTAGAAAAAATCAAAATTTGAAATTATACTGTTTCAGTTCACTGTTTGTTACCACTATGAAGTATTAATGGATCAAACTAGGGATAGATAAATGGAGATAGGGATAAAAATATCAAAAAAGATATTCATTTTAATTTGCATTTTGTTCAAAAAAATTTGATGTGGAAGAAGAGTTTTATAAAAATTTAAGATGTGTTTCAAATTTACTTATTAGTTTCCAAAGGGTACTTTCCAAATATTTTGAAGGCCAAATGGGAATTTCTTGATGATTTGTCAAATGAATCCCACACGAATTGCATGTATTCTCTAAAAAGCTTCGTTCTTGCTTACCATTTAACAATGGCATTCACTACTTAGACTTATAAATAAATGAATAAAAAAATTATCAATGGGTTTATACACAAACAAAAATAAAAGAAAATTAAAACGTTTGAATAATTGCTTGGATGTTTTCAAGATAACTGATTTCGTTGCCTAAAACTGACAAGTGTTGGAAATAAACTTTCCTCTATATTCAAATTTAATAATCCAGTCATCTCATTTCTGCATAACATTAATGGCTTATAAGGATATTATGAGTACTACTTCATCTTGCCTTAAGTAGAATTCTGAGTAAGATACACTTAAAATTTATCTGTCATAGTCATACTAAATTTATAGGTTCTGTTATTTTGAAAATCTAATGGTATAATATCTGATGTTGTATAACATGTTTTAAGAAATCATATAATATATAAGCATAATATTTGAAGATAAATTGAACAATATTGGAAAATACACTACAAAATTTCCTATATTTGCATATAGCCCTAAGAATTAAAAATATTATATAAATAATGTATACTTTTTACACTATTTCTTTATTTTCAGCCATTAAATACTTTATACATAGATACTGATTGGTTTGAATAAGGACAATAACAATGAGTATGAGTACCATTGACAGTTATCATCAAGAAATTCCTATTTTTGACAGAGGATAGGTATGATATATAATTTTTGAATAATTAATTTAATATGATGTTTTTAGTGAAACACTAAATTCTGAAATGCAATATATTTTTGTCATTTTTATTTTTTTTATCTAAGAACAGTTATACTTATCATCTCTACTATCTAATCTAGTGTCTAAACCTTTCACCCTTTAAAAAAAATAATCATTTTGCGAAAAATAATCAATTAAATGTTTTTAAGAAAATGACTGTTTAAACAGTTATTTTTTGCTCATTTTAAACTTTTAAAAGTTCCATAAAAATCTGAAGTAAAATATTTCAAACGACTTAATTTATGAGGAGCAATGTTTTCCCATTAGTCAATACTTAGAATTTGCATAATTTTTTCAGCTGTTTCAGTTTAAAATTATATCATTTTTCAAATTGTACACTTACATTGTTGAAAATTGTAATACCACATTAACGAATACAAGACAGTGTATTTAGTTAAACAAATTAGTTAAGTTATTCAAACTTTAAATTTATTTAAAAATATTATAATTTGTAAATTTTTGTGATTCAAAAAAGATGGAATTTTTTAAAATTCTTATAAGTTAAAGAATTTCCCCCAAGCTGGTTTTAAAATAGATTTTTGATAATTATCTACTTATAATAGGTAATACAGATACATTTAGGCATTTGATGAGAAAGAAATTTTCATATTTTAATTTTTAAAAAAATGTATTTCAATAAGTATATTATACAGTTTCATAGAAATTTATGATTTTGAATAAATATATGCACATTGATTTAAATGGACATTAATTCCACATATTTGCCAGCATTTAAATTTGAAAGATGTTACTTTTCATTCACATGAAGAAAATGATTTATTTATGCAAAAACAACTCGTGTCATAAATCAATCAAAACAAGTTTCTCAGTTTGGGAAAGGCTTTTTAAATGAAATGTCAGTCTTATGGATATTTCACATGCCTTTTCTTAAAATTAAGAATATATATCTCTTTCAAAGGTTTTAGTAAATATATCTCAGGAATAAATTAATGTAATTATTTTACTTAATTTGGTTTAGTAAAGCAATTTTACTATATCTTGTCAAATATAACTTCATCCTATTCACGTTTATAATATCGTAAAAAATAAAAGAAAATTAAAATTTATGAATAATTGCTTGGATGTTTTCAAGATAACTGATTTCGTTGCCTAAAACTGACAAGTGTTGGGAATAAACTTTCCTCTATATTCAAATTTAATAATCCAGTCATCTCATTTCTGCATGACATTAATGGCTTATAAGGATGTTATGAGTACTATGTTTAAATGTTTCTATTTAGTTTAAATTATTTATTAGCTCATAGACTAACAACATCAACAAAAGCATAAAATTCTAAAATTATTCGGTAGTTGCAGCTCTTGAATATCAATTGATAAAATCGATATTCATACAACAGCCAACTTAATTGGTTATGTTTAACTATCTTGTTCAATAAGTGACGAACTTGATCCAGGTTTATATAAAAGTAAAAAAATTAATTTTTCATCATTTGAGAGGGATGTAAAATGTAGTATAAAGTCTTTATCAGTTTTAATTTTAAAAACTTATGTTTTGACACTTTTATGAAAGTTACTGATCTACAAAAGTAAGGTTTCTGTGGCTTTCATAAGACAAATGTAAGAATGAAATATGATAATTTATGTCAAATACTCTGAAGCAGGATAATTAATTACTCAATTTAATTTTATTTTTTCGAAGGTTCAACATGAACATTTTGGAAACATTTCTAGATTTGACAGAGTTCTCCAAAAACTTGCCTTTAACCAACTGAATGCCATAAAGCTCATGCAAAATAATGTTTTTAATTTATAATATTCGTAATTAAGATTAAACGAAGAATCCATTCAATTGTTTATATATTTATTAGATGCTTTAATATGACGGTATTGACCATGTCTGTGTATAAGAAAATTATATTGTTATAAATTGAGTGTCTAATAGATTTTACAATCTTTTTATCCGTTTTATTTAATAAAACATGATTAAATATATGATAAAAACTATCCGCATAAATAATGTTTTGTCGGAATAAATGATTATATGTGAAGTTTGGCTTGGCACTCAATGACAAGTTTCAAGAGATCTAGTGACTCAATTTCTTTACAACATCACTTATTCTGTGAACGAAGCATTATCAACTTGGCTGCAATTTCGTTTGAATGCCACTAAATTTGAGCTCTGTAGGTAAAGTTCCATCAGGAGTATGAGCTATGTTCTATTGGATATACACCTATATATATTTAAGATTAAAAAAACCCCAATATGCATATTCCTATGTTCCAATATAAAGTCTAGCTTTGATTTCAAAAGTAATCATGCATGTTCGTAATAGATTTTATCCCTTACTTTAAAAGTGGCTGTAATCATCAACCACGTATAAAAGATTTCTTAGATGGCTTCGACTGTTTCGTGTATACTGATGTAAGAAAAGAAAAGAGTTATTAGATTCTATTATGGGTTCATAATATGAAATTGTATTTGTAAAAACATTGTATAAGATAAAAAACGCTCGTATGTTCTATCGATACAATTTCTGTTTTTAAAGTATTTGAATTATTCAACAATAAAAATACTATTATTTAATAATTGAATGATTAAAATGTTTTATAAAGATTGGAGCTTACATATTCCATCTATACAATTTTTTGACCTTCATTTCTTAATATGATTTGACGGTTCCTTTTCAGCAAATTTATGAATGATTAAAATGTTTTATAAAGATTGGAGCTTACATATTCCATCAATAAAATTTTTTGACCTTCATTTCTTAATATGATTTGATGGTTCCTCTTCAACATCATTATATTTGTAATGAAATTTTAAACTTTGTTTATAACGAAACTTTCTTTGTTAAGTTTAATAATTCAATACATTTCTTATTTTCCTTTATTATATAAATTTCTTGTAAATTGAAGTAATATGTAAAGATGTTTTTGCAATTAATCTCTCACTTAATTTTGCTATACGTATGTTGGTAGAATTTACAAAAATGTAATCGTAGTGGAATTAATTGCATATATTTTTATTGCAACATTAATATTCATGTGATATTGCATATTTCAATAGAAGATGTGAGTGTTGCGATATTTAATGTTTATTTTCATTGTGCATTAAAATTAAGCATTAAATATAAATTTAATTTATAACATATTCTGTTTAATCATCAGAATAAATAAGCATATTGAAATAGAAACAGTGTGAGGGCAAGGATTTAGAAATTATTTCAGTGTTTATCATTCAAACATTTGATTAAGAAAGGTTTAATACACCATATAAAAAAAGAAACATGAACGTATTATTGGAAAATGAAAACATTTTGATTTATCATGTATTTATATTTTTTTTCCTTTTTTTAATCATATTCAACACAGAAGTGTTTTATTTCTGCTGAAAATTTGATATTGCTTTTGTAAAATATCTTTCTGTAATTTGAATTTTATTATTTGACATTAACTCTGAGATGACATCTAAAAATCATTCTTTGTAAATCAGGTCATTCTTCAGGAAAAATGTAATCAAAAATCGTGTCACTGAATGTCCTCGCTGAAGAGGACTTGCTGTCAATCTTTAATCAGAGGAATTAAAATAAGCATAGTCAGATAAAAATGATCACTAAGATTAACATTTAAATGAAATAGTTAACCTCAGAATAGCATATATAGCTTTCAGATAATTTGTAATAAATTATCTGAAATATATTAGTTTGTTTGAACTGGTTTCTGAATAATTTTATGTTTACTGTTACATAAAATATCCTCGTTATTAAATCATTATTGTATTTTATAATCTATTTTTATAGTATTTTTGCATCAAATTATAGAAATCTTGCTTAGGAAATTGTTAAAATGCATTTTAGATCATTATTATGGTAGCGTTAATTTTAAAAACATTTATATTTTAACAATATCTCTTACAGAAAATGTATGTACTCTGCAGAAATATATAAAATTAGTCTGAATTCTTTTCCTTTAATTTCAAGCGTACAAAAATATTGCATTGGTATGCATTTGCAAAATGCATTGGTATTCAATATTTTTTTATTTTTCGAAGTTTGTTGAAATTTTTTTTTTTGTTTTTTGAAAAATATAAACCTTCATTTGAAATTTAAGTAAATCATCACAAACAACAAAAATGTATTGCATGAATATAGGAAGTTGCTATAACGAAAGCTAATTTATGAGATCATAGTAGTTTGGGACTACATAACAAATCTTATTTTTCATCACAATTGAAAGGAATTTTAGTATCTGATTCAAAATATATGTACTTTTTCTTAAATATGATCGAGAAGAATTATTTTATCCTAAAATATTAAGCTAATTTATTTTTTATTATAAAGATATTCTAAAATGTCAAATTTGATGCTTTATTAATTTGATGTCGAACAAAATTATTAGAATTAATTTAGACTTTTCTATAAAGTAATAATGAGGGATTTATATTTTTTTGTAATATATTTAGCAAATTATACCCTTTTTTACATGACATGATGTATCAAGTTGCCGCATTTTAATAAACAACATTTTTATTTGGATCATATGAAAATAATAAATCTTTGAGCTTTAATCATAGTGAAATAGAGTTATACATTAAAATATTATGTTATTCTATTACTGTTCAAAATCATATAACATGTAAAAAATCGGATAATTTCAAATTTCAACTAAGTCAAAAGTGCGTAAAAATATTAATGTTATTCTAACGTTCTATATCAAAATTTATAAAAAATTATTATCTCAGATTTAAACTGAATCAAATAATATAGCTTCTAATTCAGCTTTCTATCTAAATATACAACTAAGTGAGCCTAATTCTAAAAGAAATTTAAAAGAAACCTAACACCTTTAACAATTAACTATACACAAGCTGATGTTTCGTATTTTTGTCTTTTAAAATAATCATAGCTAATTGCTTTATAAATTAAAACTATGCTTAATGATTCAGAATTACTAAAATGAAGGAGATGATATTAATTCATTTTATTATGTAATGATATGTTTATTTATTTGTTTTAAGTTTTATATTCATGCACGCCCAAATTAAGAAATCTGACATTCAAAATTAAATAGTTTTAAGCGATGAATTGAATAATATATTATTTTCAGATCATAAAATTTGAGTATATTTCCTATTAAACAATTACTTATCATATATGAGCCGTTAAATCTGTTAGATTATTTTCAATATTTATATCACAGTAAATATTTATTTTATCTTTATAACTTGTAAGCCCTTGAATGGAAGAAAGGTATTTAGTTTCGAAATATCATGTTAATTGAAACTTTTATAGAAAGTCCATGTATCTTTTAAACTTATTGACTTTAATTTAATTATATTCTCTAAATTAAAATGAATGATTATATTTGAAACTGGATTCATTAACAGATTTTCATTCAATTAAATTAAGTGCGCAGTTTTTTAGAGTTTCGAAAATATTTAACCAATGATTAATAACTGTTAATTTTTATTATTATTTTATTGATATTTCTTAGATACATTAACCTTAAATGATAACTTGTTTATTTCAATATTTCACAAAAATTTTAAAACCGAAATTTAAAAACATTTTCTATTTCAATAAATCCTAATGTAGTTAGAGTGTGATATAAACGTGAATTTCCACTTAAGTGAAGCGTGATCCTGTTTTAGCATAATTGATGAAATATTCGCCATTTAGAATTAAAATTTAAGGATTCCTTTATAGAACTGAGCAAACATTTTATAGAAATGTACATTCAGGTATGCATAAATTTTAATGGAACTTAAATTATATGTCCTCACAAAAGATAAAATTTTAATTTTATACACCCCTGCACTTTATTATATTTTATTGTTTTTAAATTGACAGAAAAGAAGTTTCAAAATAATATAGGTAATTACAATGCTGCTTTAAAAATATACTCAAGAAAAAATTAGACAATCGCTTAAATGCAAATAAATGCTTATCATTATGGAACAAGTTTAGTTATTACGAATAATTTCCTGGATATATTCTTTGAAATTTAAGAAATTTTATTTCTTCTTTTAAGTTAAATGCTGAATTACATTTATTGTTAATATAATGAATACTTTTTCAATAATTGGAGGACAAAAACCAACACAATTACATATCCAGTAAATTTTTATTAAGGATTTAAGGTCAAAATACATAAAATTTTGCAGCAGTTTATCATCATAATTTCATCATATTAATGTTTTTTTATTAACTTAGAAGTGTAAGAGAACGTAATAAATAAATAACTTAATTGTTTTATGTATTTCGATATATAATAAATAATATAATATAATATTTTAATTCATTAAAATATTACTCAATCAGTCTTCAAATGAATTGGTTGATGGCCTCATTAATTTAAACTAAAAGCCTAAATTAATACCGACATTGTTATAAGATTATAATTTATGAAATGGATATAGTTTCAATAAGTTTCTTTCTTCATAAATAATTAAATGCTCCCTTATTTTAAATACAATACTATAAACTTTTCAAAATGGGAGAAATTTTATTTTTATTAGTCTAGACAGTATCATTAAAATATCAATGATATTTTCATTAAAAATATTACTAATGCTTACATTTTTGATATTTCTATGAAAAATGTTTCATTTCTGTTTTCTTCTTTTAATTATGTCTATCAAAAGAGGAAATGTAATCGATTAAAATCAAGTACTTAAAACATATTTTTGAGTTTAATCAGGTAATCATCATTTATAATTCATATTTTTATGAATATTTTCCAGCGAAGTATCTAAACTAATTATAAATAAAAATGAAGGGCGAATGATCTATATGACTCCTTCGAAATGATTTTGTAAGATCAATTTTAATAATTTATTTTATTTAAACATTAGAATGATAAAAATTATTAAGACTTTGTTGATTTGAATAATTATTTTGATGAAAGCATAGAGAATAGTTTTTAAATGATGGTCAAAAGTATGAATCAAAACTTTAAATTTATGATCAAAACATAGAAATTTACATTATTTAGCTTAAAGTTAGTCAGTTAAATATTAATAAATGTGGAAGTTTTTATCCATTTATTTCTTTACTTAATAGAAGATCTTGTATATCTTATTCATTATATTGTATTTCCAAGTGAAAAATGCTTTTTAAAGATACTAAATATTTTAGAGCACAATATAAAGTCAGTTTCAGATAACACAGAAATAAATATTTTTTAAACTAATTTAAAAGTATTCAATAAATGTAGCAAGTCTCACATAAGAAAGTTTAGTAATATTTATTCATAATCAAAATATGTACAAAAATATTAAATTAATTGTCATAAATTGATGAAAAAATTTCCTTGTTTAAGACAAGTCATAATCACGTGAATAAATAGAAATACTTTTAATCTATTTTAAAATAACTTAACAAAATATGAATAACATTAATCTTGATATTTATGTATTGCAAGTAAGTATAATAATTATTTTAATAGATGTACCAGTATGAATAAACTTCATTAAGTTATAATAGTTTTAAATGAGATAAAATAAGTTTATAGTTGAGAAATTGTTTTGGTAATTATAAATAATATTTTTTAATAATTACAAAAAAGGATACAACATAATGCAGTTCAAGAAAGATGAGGTGCTTAGCTAATAAATATTTTTCAACAGGTCCAGTATATGTATTTTAATAAGATAATGTTAATTAATTTTTGTGTATAATCATCATATCCAATAACTCCTCACGTTTTCTTTCATGAAACTGGTTTAATAAATATTAATGATTCATATAAGTGATTTTTAGATTAAAATAAAATGCACTTTAAAAGAAAGAAAAAAAACAGTTTTTTTTTTCAAGAATTACGAAATTTTATGCTCAATCAATAGCTTACCTTCATGATTTTTATTTATTAGTAGGATGAGATTTTATGTATATTTCGTTGTTAATTATATTATCATATTGTTATTGAAACAAACAATTTAAAATATAAAAATTAAGTTTCCTTAATATATTATATAACAGGTAATTGTTGATTTAATATCAAATTTAATTCAAAACAACAAAATTCGCCATAAATGTATTTTTTCTTACACAAAAATAAATTCCTCATTTGTGTAAGTTTATTATTTCTGATAAGATTTTCCTGATTTGATGCACAATTTTAAACACCTAGATTCTTAGGACAAGCCATGGCTTATTATTAGGATAGCTTCCTTTAGGACGCAGTTTGATCTCAGCAATTGTTGAACAATGATATACAGAAGTTGCGTTTCTGCCTCTGCATGTTATCTGTTGAATGGATGCTTGATATTTTTTTCTGGTTTCTTCTATCATGATCCATGAGTATAACACTTGTCAATAAAATTATTTTTCAAATTTAAACAAATGTTGAAAGTTAAAATTTCTTAGAACAGCCTCAGTTCCTTTAGTACCTCACAATGTGGTGTTAAAACAACCAGATTCTAGGAATATCTAATAAAAATGTTTTTAAATGTTTTTAAATAAATATGATTATGTTTAATATAGATTCCTCAGAAATGCAAATATTTCCATTCCCAATGGTTTTTTTTTCACATTTATTACTTAGTTACTGATTGCTTAATGTAAAGGAAAATATTTAAGATTAATAATTATATTTATACCAAAAATATCAAAAATTAAAATATATATATATATATACATACATATATATATATATATATATATATATATATATATATATATATCATATATATATATATATATATATATATATATATATATATATATATATATATATATATATATATATATATATATATATATATATATATATATATATATATATATATATATATATATATTAATTTTAATATTTTGGTATATATATATATTATATATCCTGCTCTAACTAGCCATCGTGTGCAAAAAATGACCATTGAGGGACAAACAAACCAACCAAATCTAAACTTTGTATATTTTCATATATTAATTAAATAATTTCTTACCTATATTTTATTTTTACTTATTATATTTTAGGGCTAGGTACAGGGAAACTTACCAGTGCATCAGATACAACTTCCTGTATTTCAATTTATAAAATATATATTTTAAATTTATGCATTTAAGTCACTGAAGTAAAGTAAATATTGAATTCAAGAATAGTTAATCCATTTAAGTAAATATCTATTTAATATGATTTAAATATTTTGTGTTAATTTTTAAAACAGTAATCCCTTTATACGGTAAAGAAAAAATATTCCAGAAGCTCATAAATTGCTTATTTAATTAAATACCTTCGCAAGAAAAGTAATAAATTTAAACGGAATTTCTTTAATGTGCAAATATTTAATAGAAAAAAAACCTGATTCCATTAGAGTTATTTTTACTGATCTTAAAATATAAAAGGATAATTTTACGGAAGCTTATAAATGAATTTTTTAAATTCATTTTATCTTATCTGTAAAGAGAGAAACATAAAAATTTAAAGAAGAAAAGTATTAAATATTTAAAACTATATTTAAACTTAATGAAGAAAGTTGTTTCATTAAGAATGACCATTTACTCTGCCTCACGCAAAGGTCGAGTTCCAACAATCGTTAAGGGACCATAATTATTCTAAAAATCCGTCTGAAACTTTGTATGCCTTCACAGTAAGCTCTTAAAAATTATTTCATAAGAGGGATGTTGCCACTTTTCTTGTATGAAAAGATTTAACAATTTTCATTTTGTAGAAGAAAGTTCTACCGGTCTTATGATAGTGGACAAGAGATTAATGCTAGGTCTTCTTTTATAGTCGCAGAGAAACTAAGGTAGAATGTTGAAGACTCTGAGGAGTAAATAATCTCCAGTTGTAGTCGTATTTTAAATTTTATTTGCCCAATGTTTGCGTGTTTTCCGGAGATAGTTCAAACTCGTTGAGGATCCAAAATAGTTTGAAAATTTTAAATGTTGTTTTAAAGTCTGGCCGAGACTTGAGTTTTATAAGTGGTAAACAGCGTAACTACTGTTAATTTTAAATGCTTAAGCCGTGGATGTAAATGTTTATAAATAAGTAAATTTCTATGCTAAGAAAATTAAGTTACTTAATCAACAGCTATTAAGTGCCATTAGTATAAAAAATTAAACATTTCACATTTTAAATATCTTATATATTTACTAAAATAATAACATAATAATAATTTATATTAGTACGTTTCTTTTAAAACTTCTCTAGTTATCAATAAAATACCCTAAAACTCAAAGTATGTGATTCTTCACAATTTTCAACTGAAATAAAAAGAAGACGACTAAACTTCAACCAACACACCCCTCTCATACATTGTTTTTATTTTTCTATTTACTTATTCCATATTTACATGTTAAGTAAATGTTTTGTTCATATATGTTAGTAGTATAAGTGATACTTTAGCATCTAAATAATTGTAGATTAATGCTTTACATTATTCCAGTTCAAAACATATATATCACTGTAAATTAGTACTGTAAATCACTGTTTAATTTATGTATTTGAGATCTACTATAAATATTATTTTTTACTTTCTACATCTTACCAAATAGGGAAATAACATGATATTTTCTGATCACGAAAATTAACCTGGATCTTAAACGATATCATTCGGTGATAAGATTTGCATCGACACGGAATATATTTTTGTCCAGAATAAAACGAATGACTATTTATCAGTGTTTAACATTATACTTATCACTTTTGGTTTATTTGATAAGTTCTATTAAACTTGAAGACATGAAACTTGACTTAGTATATATATATATATATATATATATATATATATATATATATATATATATATATATATATATATATATATATATATATATATATATATATATATATATATATATATATCACTTTTTCATTTAAATTTATCATTTTAACAGATGTCGAAAGGTAAAATACCAATTTGATATTAGCAGTAGTTTCAAGGTATCGTATTTTTTATTAAGATTAACTAATTATTTTATCAAGAGGAATTGTCTTTTGTCTAAACACGATTTGAAAAAATCAGATAATGAATGGAAATTAAATTGTATGATTTCAGTGTAATAATGGAATAAGTACATTAAAATTAATTTGTATCATTTAATTCAGTATTATTGAACGAAATTTAAAAAAAATTTACAGTTATTGTTATATCGCAATTATTAGCTAATAGTTGTGTGGTTATCAATCAATCAATCAAATGCATATTTAAAATATGTTTTTGATTGGTTATTTCTTGCTCTAAAATATCTTCACTGTTAAATAAAGAAAATACATTAATAGATATTTTAGGATAACAAAGAATACTCTTTTTCTTAAAAGAAAACTTTATAAAAATCACACGCATGTTAATGTTTACTGTTTACTTTTCTTAGAATCAAGATTATAAACTTTTAAGAGAAATTTAATTGTTAATGAAATTTCATGAAATATTGAGTATAATATTTTGGTCCGTTTATTATTATAGCATAATTTTTCTTATAAATTTATTTATAACGTTATATTCATTCTCTTTGACTTTATATTTAACTGTTGAATTATTAGTATAGAGCATTTCTCTAAAACTAATAGGAGTTCCGCTATATTCCTTATATTATTCATTGAAGTTAAGAAACTTAATAATGTTATAGCTAAATATAAAATTTTTTCAGTTACTTCTCATAATAAATTCTGATACATTTACTCATGTTAAAAATAATAAATTAAATGGTCTTATTCACTAAATTGAATATTTGAAGAAACTGACACACATAGAAAATTTAACACTAACAGTATTTTACTTCTAATTTTTGTTCCTAAAATTTTCCATTTAAATAAAACTCAGATTAAATTTTTTCACATATAAAGTTTTGATACTTATTATGACAACACAATTAAGTACCCAAAATGTAATCGTAATATTTTTTTCTGGGAAATATAAATTTACTTAAAGTTTTTATTTTGTATCATAAATAATTAAGGAATATTTTTAAATGCAATCTATGTTTTAATTGGAAATAATAACTAATAGTAATACTAATTTTGTTTTTTTGCATTATATGTTAAGTGATCTGGAAATATTTTTGCCATATGTCTTAAAATGATATGCATTCTCACCAAAAAATTAAATTTTGCACATATTTGTATTTATATAAAAGGTTATAGCACTGTTAAGTTTTTTGTTACCAAGCTATTCATTACTTTGAATCATTAAGATAAAATATAATTTCAAATACCATATTAATATTCATACGCCATTTTGAAATTATTAAGTAAAACAACACATTCCCTATAGTTAAATTTATCTAAAATGTTCGCTTTAAAATCTCTAGAAAAAATATAAAACATTATAATCTAATTTTTTATTCCCGCATTTAAACTTTTTTTCCATCTAAAATTAAAATCAATTATATAAATTAAACTTAACGTTCCTTTTATTATACGTACTTAGAAAAAAATATTCCTCCAATTTCATATCAATTTTATTTCATATCAATTTTTCATAAAATTTAAATTTTCATTTTAATAATGCATCATTAAAAAATAATTGTATTTATCAATAATTTATAAAGGAGTCAAATTTATTTTACATGCAGATAGCAAAAATACTTCTAGTTCAAAAATTAAGAGCATCTAAAGTAGATTTAAGTGTTGGAGTTCAAGTACATATTAGTATAGAAGAGTAAATAATCAGGCTGCGGAGGAGAAGAAAATGCTAGCTATATTAGTTGAAAGAATGATCCCTTCCGCCAGAAAATGATCAAATCATTGTCCTTATATCTGCCTGAAACGCACCACCTATTGTTTCCTATGTATCCTCATGTGCTAGTAATTGTGAGCTCCAGATGAAGGATGGCCATTTATAAGATCAGTTTCCTTCTTTATGGGACATTGGTTGTGTCCGGCTGGTTAATGATAGGACGTGTAAAGATACCAGGGAGGCATTTTTGTCAGGCATATCTTCCATCCTTCGGATGCTGCACTTTATTAGAAAGATTAAGTCTTATTGTTGTATGAGTTAGGAAATGTTTATTGAAGCTCTGGTATTACATACATATATTGGCCATTTCTCACATATTTACGACACAAAAAGAAATTATTGTTTGAAATCATGTGGAAACTATATGCAATTTTCAAAATAATTGAAATATTTACTTAAAGCTTATATTAAAAAATATTGTTTATTAACAGTACATTTAAATATTCCTTTCGTAAAGCATAATTTGTAACTGCTCAATCATTAAACATTTTAGTATAAATAATAGGAAAAAAACTACTTGGCCGAAGTTTGCCAAAATTAATAATAATAACATACTCTGATTGAAATTAGACATGGATATTTAACTTTATCTATTAATAAGCACAATTTATTTTTGGCTCTCATAATAAGTAATATTTTCTATAATATTTTGAGTACACAGTTAGTTAATTTTTAAAAAACTGAACTTTTTTAATTTGTTAATTTTTTAAATCCAATTTTCTTAAAAGATAATACTAATAATGCACTTATTTGCAAAAAATTATTTTTAAGAAGTTTTACTCTTCTTACGGTATTTTTAGTACATTGATACAAAATATTATTAGTGAGACAAAAATATAAGAAAAAGAAAATTTATATAAAAAATAGTCAGTGGAACAGTCATAAGCTATGAATTCCTTTGATTTCATAATGATTATAAAAGCATCTAAGGCATACAACCCTAATATTGGGGCAGTTCGAAATAAAAAAAAATGTCTCCTAATCTCATGCAATATTTTCTGATTAAAATTTTTATAAATTTTCTTCATGCTTTATCATATTTGCAAATTAATTTTCAGGGAAATAATGACATATTACTTTATTGGGTGATACCTCAGGTTTGAATTTAAACTTGATAATAAAATTATGACATTAATGTTTGACATCAAGTAGCTAACAGCGCAATGACCAAATATAGTTGTAATTATGAGGCCAACTAAAGTTTTTCATTCTGTGAACTTTTCTATAGTGATTTATATTCATGTATAGCAAGAGTGGAAGTATGGAAAACTTCATAGCAGAAATCTAGTAAGTTATCATATAGTATGTATGAAAATACTAGAATAAAACATAACTTAAAATATAATACTAGAAATGTTAATGAATGTTAATGAATGAATAAAACATAATACTAGAAATGTTACTATGGTTATATAGTAACATTTCTCAACAGTGTTTGAATTCATTTCATTATCTTCCCTACAAAAAAGTGCATTCTCTTTCTAGGTGATAAACTTTAGTTTTCTTCCTGAGTACCTGCCAAATAAGATCTTAAGAGTTTCTTGAACCAGTATTCTGTATATACTCAATCGGATATTAAACACGAGAAGATACAGTAAAATGACTCATATTTAATAATCACGCAAGAATTTTTGAATAAAATTTCTTTTAATATATATACGAAAAATTCTAACTGTCATAGTAAAATGAAATGAATCAAAAGTGAGTAAGTTATATACTCTGTAATTAAGAAATGGAAATGCATAAATTTGAGAATTATAATTTAATTGGTAATTATTTTGATACAAAAAGCACATTCTAAAGTGAAAAAAATATATTTTGGGTGAGAATGTTAATTTATCCTTGTTTAGTCATAAAATAATTAATTAAATATTTAAGGTATTCAAGAATTAATTCACCGGATATAAAAATAATTCTTTTGAGTAAAATGTACTTCTAGTGCTAAATCTGATTAAAAAAGATGAGAGTTAAGAGGTTTAATTTACATTCAAGATTTTATTCAATTGTTGAATTTATTACTATATAAATTAAATTGTAGATTTTTTATTTCTACTAAATTGTGTCATCTGACCTCTTCATTATCTATCCTTGACCTACCCTGATAGAATCAATTTGAGTCACCCTTATGTCACCAATCATTCACTAACGAACCTCTTCCGATTTGCATTCTCTCGAATTTCCTCTTGACTTTCGAAATTTATGATTGGACGTGAGGAACCAAAGAACGAAGCACTTCAAGAGGATTAAGCAAGAAAATGAAAAATTTGGCGGAAAAAAGTATATTTGATTTATAGGATTTTATCAAAAATAATAAAAGAAAATTTTCCGCAGATTTAAGCCGAAAAATCTCTCAGCATGATTTGCATGCTGAAAGAGTTGAGGCCAGAAAAGACGAAGAACTTGCTCAATTATGGAAGATAAATGGAACTTACGCGGGTTTTTCGTCATTGTGCTTTTCCTTATTACAGGAGCACGAAGTATGGGTAAGAGAGTATAAGCACCCTCGTTTTGTGATAAATGCGCTTCTGGATCTTGAATATGTGCTTAGGACGCTCTCAGGACGCGAGCAAGCACTTTTTGAGATTTTTAGAGACTTGGAGATCGAAAGCGGAATTAAAATTCAATAGAAAATATGAATCCTAAGTATTTAAGTTTTGCATATATGTATATACAAATTTTTACAATTTTAGATTTCTATTAAAATGTTTACAAAAGCAATTTATTTCACTTTTAATTTTTATTCACATAGTTTAAGAAAACTAAATTTGATTATAAGATGACTTATGATAACAAATAGAATAGAATATTATTCAATGACTTTTTATTTATTTTTATTTTTTTTATTTTTTACTTTTAAGAAAATTTAAATAAGTTTCCTTCTTGAACACATTTTTCATAAAATAATTTTCACTACTTTATATACAATGAATACTTTCTTATTTGAATGTAATATACGTGATTAAATATAATAATATTTTATTTTCTAACTTTTAGTGACTATCTTTTAAGGATACTTTGTAATGTTTTGTTATAATTTATTGAAACATATATCATGCGAGTTTATTATTTATTAATTAGTTGAATAAGATGTGATTTTAAAATGATTATAGATTTTTTACTAAAATTTTGTAAATACGTTTAATTTTTCATTTGCTTACTATAATTAAAACCAAAATGATGTATTGCCCGAATATTCATATGAAAGATTTTAATTCCATAAATTTTGGGGGAAACAATATAAAAACTATATATTATATAACATTTATATTAAAATGGTTCATTTGATTTTCTTACAAATAATGTTGTCGTATATTTCAAAGCCATTTAAAAGAAGATTTTTTTTTATCCATCTATTAAAAAAAATCAGTACTCTTACTAAGGTTCAAGCTTCAAAAAGGATTTCCTATCATATACATATCTTTTTAATAAATTTGCTTTTAATGATCCTTTATGAAAGTATTAATTGATTTTCGATCACAATGAAAGTTAAATATTGGCATGAAAAATTAAATTTAATAATAAGCCCGTTTAATATATATATATATATATATATATATATATATATATATATATATATATATATATGGATAGATAGATAGATAGATATATAGGTATACATATACATATATACGATAAAAACTGAAACAGCATGGGCAAACTACTAACCAACGGAAATAATTAAGGAGATGAAATTCATTGGTATACATTATTTAGTACATAAATAGTGCTGCAGAGGGAGAGCTCTGCAGTGAAAGAGCTATAGAGAAAGAGAGAGTCATTAATGGTATACATCATTTTTTTAATTGTGATTATGCGTAACTGTAGACGCTTCCCACTTTTATAACACTTATTGCATTATATATATATATATATATATATATATATATATATATTATATCCTTATTTAAATTATCATTGGCAATGCGTTATGAAATTTAAGGAAAACATTTAAATACAACGGAAACATTGGTCGAAAGATTTGGATTGGCTAATTTTATGTAAATGCATAACTTTAAAATAAGTATACGTACACTCTTTTTAATGAAATGGCATCGCTAACTTAAGTATTCAGCTTTGTAAAATAAAGTAAATCTTAAAATGTGTGACTGAGGTATAATTTCAACATGATATATATCGCATAGTTAATTTAGAACCACGTACCATTGATTTAAAATTAAATTATTTTTCCAAAATAGTTTATATTGACATATATTCTGTATAATTATTCAATATCTTATTAATATTTGCTTTATGTTTGTGTTTATAAACTGATATCAGTAAGTTGAAGTGCGTATAATTTGTATTTGAATATTTTCTTCAATTTCTTGAAACAGTTTGAAGTCATAAAAAGAAGTCAGTTTTTCCTAAATACTGATTTATTACAAATCTATTTATCATTTCTGATTTTAAATTATTCAATTTATTAAATTAATTTTTTCTGAAAGATGTAACCTGTTAATTATTTGCTGATCATTATGGTGAATAAGATACAAAAAATACACACGCACATATATATAAGAAAATTTTTTGTGACAAATATGTTTTTAGATATTGAATATATTTTACGTATTCGGTTGTATATCCCCATATATAACTTTACGTTACACATTTGCTCAAAGGTTATTAAATAAATGTGTTTTTCCTGATCATAAACAACACATTTTAGTTGCCTCAAGCATTGCTGCTGAGAAATGAATAAGCCAAGCTTTGTAACATTAACCCCTTCAATATACCAAACGCCTTTCTTTCCCTTCTCACTCAAGAGCAGACCGATATTGCTTCACTTCCTGTGACAAACAGTAAAATAACACAAATCTATCCCCTCCACTCTCCATAACCAATATTCTACAAAAGGCCTTGCTGACAGGAATAAAATATGGCGCATTTTTTATTTCTCTTATGGGCAAGGTCAGTGGGCTCTTGGGATAATACATCTAGTAGCTTTTTAGCTGTCAGGCATTGGCAACGCTACGTTAGCTTATTTAAACTTAGTTTTTTTGTCCTACATCAGGAAAAAATCAATGACCAGGGATATCAAATTATGTTTGGATGTTTGCATCAAGAGAAATAGAGCAGTGAAAGTCGAAAGAAGAATTATACGTTATGGAATATCTATCACTCGGATTCCGGAATTCGTTTTTCATGCGCTTACATTTATATTCTGTTTTTTTAGAAAAAATGCTTCATCGGGGAATTTTTAACTGCACATTTCTATGGACTTCTTATTTTCAATATTTCCCTTTGGAAATACTGATAGTGTCAAGTAAATTTTGTTGAAATTGATTCTGTTATTTAGTGTAGAAAATGTTCTTATCTATAGTACATATAAACAAAATACTTCGCAAAATATAAATTTTCTTAACAGTATATTTTGACAAATAAGCCAAATATTATAAATTAACTCAAAAATATTTAATCAAAGAATATTATAATTTTATTAGTAAAGCCTAAAAATTGGAATAATATATTACAAAATTTTTAATATGTTAACGGTAAATAATGACTGCAAAAGTTTCGAAACTTGAAATTGTCTGAAAACTGTTCATTGCAGCTGATATTATAACGAGAACTTTTTCTTAGTTATATTTTCTTAAAAACCATTAATTACTACTTAAAAACTATTATAGCATAAAATAATCAAAATGGCCCAATTAACAAAACTGGTGTTGAAATAAAAACGTCTGATTTAGATTTCTCATTCTATATATAACGGAAATATAAATACTTAAAATTTGTTCAAATTATATATACGATATTATATTTTTGGGCACTTATAATTGTATTTATCAGGACATCTTATCAGTAATCAAATTTCATAAAAATAAATTCTTAATTTTCATCATAATGAATGAAAGATATTCTATTTTAAAAATTCATTTATGCTTTTTATTTACCGTTATTTTTTCTAACGAGAAATATTGATTACAAATGTAAGCCATTATAAATTAAGAATTTCATTATCGGTCGCATTTTGGTAAAATAAGTTGCAAAGTTATAATAAAAAGAAATAGTGATACCCTAATAAAATTTACATAAAAAATTATTTTTAAATTTGAATAAATGATTTTGTTTAATATTGCGTTTTATTGGAAAATAAACGTATTATATTTCATTCTATAAGACATTAGCAAACAAATTCAAATATAAGTTTTTGTTAATTATACATTACTTTTTTATGATTTAAAAATTAAATGAAAAAGTATGAAATATTAACATTAAAATGATTCGTATCATCCATTTTCTAAGCATCGTCTTAATAAATTGAAATAAGATTTAATTTTTTAATACTAAAATTCAAATTTTAATCATAATTATTTACTTTTATCTTTAACATAACGATATAATCATGAATACAATTTACGATATATAGAATGAAAGTAAATTGTTGAACATTAATGAGACTTCATAAAAAAAAAAGTCCAAAAGATTTCCCTTTAAATAAATGGGCTATTTATCATACATTGTTCAGAAGGAGAGAAACACAAATGTTTCCACCTTATTAAATTCTTTCGCTGAACATAACCATGATACTGAAATTATTTCTCGCAAAATCATCCAAGAATATCAACTTTTAGTGAAGAGATAGGCAAGAAAAGCAAATAACCCCATGGTTACGTGACTCTGGGCAATCAGGGTGGAATCTATTGGAGTGCCTTTTCTTGCACAAAAGCACGTCATTATACACACTGAGCCAAAGCACGTCATTATGGCCTCCACTTTCAAAGATGACGAATAGAATCCCATTCAAAAAGACCACTTCTTCCAGGATATTAAGAGCAACTTCGTCCGAACACTTCATTTATTACATATTTTTTAAAATATTTATCTATAACTCTCTACCATTCTTTCTCATTAAATGCAAAAGAAAATCAGATTTCTTTTTATTTTTCTGTTTATTTGGGAAACATAGCAGATAAATTGATTTTTGCCGTAGCAACATATTGAGAATTGAAAGAATCAGTAATGAGATGAAAATAAACAAATGCCATTGTTATATGCATGCATATATATAGTATGTATATATATATATATATATATATATATATATATATATATATATATATATATATATATATATATAAAGTAAATTAAAAGGAATTTAATTTATTTTCGTTTTTTATGAAGAAGAAAGATCAATTGATGAATGCTTACAAAATGTAAGCCACAGGAAGAAAAATTCTGTCCTTTCTTAATGACGATAATCTAAAGATTAAATTATCGACCTTTTGCTTTATAACTTCTCTCTTCTTAGATGAAAAGTATTGACAGAAATGATAAAGTACCCAAGTGAGTTCTTGATTATGACCACCTATATTATCGAATTATTGTCACGCTGGTAATGGATATAAAATATTTATTATTTTTTTTTGATACCGGTGTCCTTAAACAGTTATATTCAAGAAAAAGTATTAAGTGTAAGAACCTGATAGAAATTTAGTTCATCCATTTTTATTAATAATAATATAAACTTAAAGGCAATATCATACCAATAGACAAACACAAATGTTGAATTAGTGCTGAAAAAATATTGATTAACTAACATACAAAGAAGTCACTAAGATATTACATTATCTTTTAATGATCCATTAACGAAAATGAAAAATATGTGAGTCCAAAATACAAAATTCAATAATTAATATATCTATGTAGAAGTTAATGAAAATGAAAAAAAAATTGAAGTTTAGAATTTAAATGCATGATTTTATAATGAGCAGTCATACTGATAATTACTTGAAATTAGCTTTGATTAGTTAGATTTTAAGCAAAGAATGTTCATTTTATAAAACACACTATTAATAATTTATACTATTTTTTGTGGTATAAATTGAAAAAATTCTAAGAATATCTATGCAATTAATTAAATAGCATTATCATGTTTATAATCTCTCTGACATATCAAAATTAAAATAAATCTTAATGATAAAAACTTCTCAATTTTATTCAAACATTAGATAATGATATACTTGCAACTCAATATATTGTGTAATATTTTCCATACTTTGATGATTAGACATTTTATTCGTAAATAAATTTCAAGCAAAAAATATTTATAAACTCGAATAACATTCAGATTTAAATATCAAAGGAATCTAAACTAATTTTTAATTCCTATTTTTGAAAAATATAAAACTAGAAATTTAATTTTTTTCTTTATAACCGAAATTTAAAGCAAAAATATTTAAAAAAAACCTTCTATGGGAAAACAGGTTATAAGTTTTCATTCCAAAAGCTGAAATTAAATCATTTTAAAAATCACTTCTGTGAATATACCCGTATAAGAAGACATGTTGACAGTGCCCGTCAAATATTAAATAAAAATTAATTCTAATATATGCAATATCTAGATAATTCATATTACTCTTGTAATGCGATAAAAATACATGCAATGTGCGAATTTATTGAATAATGGTTAGAAATGCTTAATGCAATAAAAATATATTATATATTTATGAAATTACTAAATTCTTTAAGTAAGTATATAATAACCGAAATTAGTTTTAATTTATTATTACTATTGATATTTTGTTCTATTTCTATTTTACCTGATTATTTCAAGGTTCTTCTGAATAGGATATATATATATTCATAAAATTATTGAATTCTTTTAGTAAATATAATAAACGAAATAAACTTTATTTTATTATTACTAATAATATTTTGTTCTATATCTATTTTGCCTAGTTATGTCAAGGTTCTTTTGAATAAGATATGATAACGTATCTCTAACAATCGGAGAGATCTTCATATTTTGTGTAAAAATAAAAATATAAAAAACTTATATATAAAAAAGAAGTATGAAAACATCCCATTTGATGTTCATTCAAATATTTATACATGCTATATAATTTAAAAAGTTCATTTATAATCACACTAAACGTCACCAACAACCACATAAAAGCAATATAGTTAAAATTTACCTGTATATATATATTGATGATTGATTTTATTCCATCATCAAATGATGCATTATATCAAGGGTATTTAGTTTAGAAAAGAGCGGCAATTTTAAATAAACATTCATTAGACGTTACAAAATTTTAAAAAATCAATAATAATTGATTTTCTTATATTTTAAACATTTTTCCCCCAATAAAATCATTAACATGTGCAACTGACAAATAGCGAAGATTTAAAACTGATCATCTTTTATCTCATGACCATTGTTTCTTCATTCAGATTTCTGAAAGCAAACAGGTGCTTTTGAGTCGGAAATAACAAATTAATTTTTTACAATTTTATAAGGTACTTTTTTTATATTTTACACTTAAATCATCAACAGCAGTTGCTGACAAATCAGAAAAATTTAAGACAAATGATCCATTTTCCCGCGACATGCCTTTTATGTTTCATTAACCTTGTCTTGAGCAGATGTTATCTTGTTACTGTCTAAAATGTTCTACGGATTGCATTAAATTAAAGAAATTTAACTTTTTTCCAATATTTTCACATCAGTGTTTTCTAATAACAAAAACGTTTAATGGGAAAATCCAAATGTATATGAATGTGAATACATACAATGTTTCATACATAGTTTCTTCATAACAAACCAAAATATTTTATTTTATTTTTTTAGACGAAAAACACTCATTTTAGTTAGTACTTTTTATATGCTATTAAATATCCATGATAGTTAAATTAAATTTGCAATAAGAATGAAAAAAGAATAAAATTCAGCGGAATAAAATTCGTGATAAAATTTTTAGCAGTCAAAACTATCAAAACTGAATCAGTTGTTGTGTAACTTATATTATTTGAAGGTTTACATAAATGAAATACGTATAATCACTATTATATAAGTAAAACGTAATAATTGGGGAGATGAATAAAAAAATAATAAATCTGTTTTCTTCATAAATTGTGATATAATTTAATCCATTAATTGTGAGATAATTTCATGAATTTATGAAAATTAAAAATTTGAAAAAACAATATTTTCTTAATAAAATAATATGATTGACAATTTCCTTGAAAAATTTTATTTGGTCAGATTACCAATTTTAGTAGCAATTTGACATTTTAAAAGAAAACAATTTACTTAAAAAATATTAAAAATTAAAATTTATTATAAAAGCACACTAAAGTGAGACTACAAAAATACTACCCATAAATCTTACTGAATTTTGCCTAAAAAACAATGGTTTGATCATTAAAAATACTTGTGGTTCAAAAGCATTCATTAGTGCATCTAACCTTAGAACGAGAATTTATTTGGCTTATGAACATTTTGTTTATTATTTAGAATTATGTGCAAACTTTTAAGAAATGTTTCATATAAAATTTCAAATTTTTAATAGTCCGCTAAATTGGAAGAAACTTAATCATTTCAAAAAACCAGTTAAATATTTATTTATTTTACAATTTTATGAAAGATAAATCTGCTAATTTTTATATATTTCAAAGATGCTTCTCTTTACAATTTTGTCTCACTTCTAACTGAAAGTATGGAAGGCACTTAAAATTTAATTTAGAATAATTTTAATATAAATTGTTTTGTAACGTGAGAAAAAGAAATTGAAATACAATATCTCATTTGTCATTTGTAATATGATTTTTTCGTGAATCTTCGTAATAAGATTTCGAATTTAAACAATTTAACTCTGTTTTAGTTACGTATTGAAAATTAAGACTGTCATAATTTTTTAATTTACATGCTTTGCAAAAAACGTTTTTATTTCTATTAATCGCATAATTTTATCTTATTTTAAAATGTACAATAATTTTTAAATACCATAATAACAAGTTTAAACTGGTTTAAATTCAATTAGGTATAACATTTATCTATTCATTGTTAAAATTTTATAAAACTCACTGCTTAAATTTAAAATATATATTTCCTTGAATAACGTAAACATTCGAACACATTTAAAATTATATCAAACTATTGTTTCATTATTATTAAAACTAATTTTATTTCTCAATTTTATACTGTTCAAAATTTGATTTTAAATAATAACAGGCAATGTTTTTTTACTTTTTTTAGAATAATAACAAGAGGAAATAAAAAAAAAACTAAAGAACTATTTATCTAAATTTAAAGTAAATTGATAATTGATTTCTTCTTAATAAATTTTGAGTAACATAAGCTCGTTAAATGCTATGCATATACAGCAAAACAGTTTTGTTACATTATATATTTAATAGTTTCTTAAATTAAAATTAACTGAAGAAAAATATGTGAATAAAAATAATGCTCATTCAATAATTGTAGGAAGAATTGAGAGAGCTTAGTAACAATTATTAAAATGTAACTCCTAAGCATATATTGTTACAAAGTATAAATAATACATTTTAAGATCATGTTTTTTATATCAGTAAATTTTAAAAAAAATCAGTTTTATTAAGTGTATTGCATACATATCACTGTTTTCTTTAAATAAAGAAATATAAAACAATATAATCTGAACAACGAGAAAATACATTATATGAAAATGTATTTACTTGTTTCTTTCAATTTGTTTTTCGCAATGAATTCTTTTGAAAAAATATCTGAAAAATATTAAAATTTTCGAAGGATATACTTTGATTATGCTTAAAAAATCATTCCTATAAAAACATGCTTTTGATATATATTGAGTCTCATAATATTTCGTAAAGAAATAATGTTTTAAGATTTTAGATTCTTCTTAGAAGTTAAGAATATTTTATGTTTGACTTTTCAAAGTTTTCTTCCAACTTCAGTTTTCTTATTGCTGCCAAATGTTTCCGATCCTTTCATATTGATTCTTTTATCGATTTTTATTATTTTTCATTTAATCAATATTTCTATCACAGCTGAAAAGAAATTCGAAAGCAGCTTTTTTACAATTGTATTATGTGAAGATTAAAAATTATTGAGCCCGTTTCAAGATATGAAAAGAAAAAAATGTATTCAATATATTTATATTTTTATAATATTATAATTTATATTTATAATATTTATAATTTTTTAATATATTTATAATATATATATATATATATATATATATATATATATATATATATATATATATATATATATATATATATATATATATATATATATATATATATATATATATATATATATATATATATATATATATATATATATATTGGGTTTGCAACTAAGTAACTGCGGATTTTTTTAGAAAATCAAAGACAATTTTTTCATGGAACTAAATAAATTTATTCTGTAATGTACTACCCAGTTTTGATCAATGACCATTTGCCATCTTTCAGGCAGCATCATAATTCCACGTTCATAAAACTTCTGATTTTTATTAGCAAAAATCTGAATCCGGTAGGATTTAACATCATCATCATCATAATTGAAATTTTTACCGTTCAATGAGTTTTGTAAAGATCGAAGCAAAAGGTAATCAGATGGTGCAAGGTCAGAGCTATATGGTAGATGTGGCAAGACATCACAACCAAGCTTCAATAATTTTTGCCGAGTGACCAAAGATGTGTGTGGCCTTGCACGATCATGATGGAATGCAACACCTTTTCGATTTGTCCATTCGGGCCGCTTTTCTTCAACTTCATTGTTTAATTTCGTTAGTTGTTAAATGTAGACATCAGAATTGATCGTTCGGCTGGGTGGTAAAAGTTCAAAATAGACAATTCCCTTATAATCCCACCAAATTGATAACAAAATCTTCTTTTGATGAATATCATCTTTTGATGTTTGAGTTGGTTCACCTGGCAATGCTCCACGATAACAATGCTCCACGATATTTTTCACTTGATATTGTAAACAACCCATTTTCATCGCCAGTTATCAGTCGTTTTAAAAATGAGTCATTTTCATTAGATTTGTTCAGCAAATCGTAGCTATAAATGCGTTCGTTAAACGCGTTTCTTTCAGTTCTTGAGGAACCCATGTATCGAGTTTCTGAACATAGCCAAATTATTTTAAGTGATTTTCAATGCATGTATGTGATACGTGAAGCTTCTCTGCAATCTCACGTGTTGTAATGTGATGATCCGAATCCATTATTGCTTTGATTAAGTCATTATCATCTTCAACTGGACGACCAGAGCGTTTTTTATCTTTGAGTGAAAAATCACCAGAATGAAATTTGGCAAACCAATTTTGACACTGCCATTATTTTAAGGGTTCGTCACCATAAACAGCACATAACTTTTTATGAGATTGCGATGCGTTTTTCCCTTTGCAGAAATTAAAAAGCAAAATATGACGAAAATGTTCCTTTTTCAATGAACTCCAAACGAAAACTACGCAACCGATCAAAAAACGTTTTCTACTGATTGACAGCTGAATTGCCAACTATTAAATAACAAAATGAGTTTTTACATTTGTACTTCGTCTGCAAACCTAAAAATTCAACTGAAGCCATCTATGAGTGAATCCGCAATTGCTAAGTTGCCAACCCATATATATATATATATATATATATATATATATATATATATATATATATATATATATATATATATATATATATATATATATATATATATATATATATATATATATATATATATATATATATATATATATATGCATATATATATATATATATATATATATATATATATATATATATATATATATATATATATATATATATATATATATATATATATATATATATATGCATATATATATATATATATATATATATATATAAATATATATATATAATCAAAAAGCTAATTATGATACTAATGTACTTTTAATTAGTTTTTTTCGTTTTTAGCGGCAATTATTTTCCCATGTGATACTAAAATGATTAATCAAAATATTTTATTTATATCTAATAACATTGACAGAAATAAAGTCTTTTGTTGGGTTCTTCACTTTATATATTAATCCATATTTAATTCCTTTGAAGAAATATATAATTTTATTTTACTCGTACACTCTTGCTTTACATTAACACTTCATAAGAAAATTTTTATATATGTTTTCTTTATTTCAAAAAATATTTAACAAAAATGTTATTTTTAGTTTCCTTTATATCAATAAAAAGTCTACCATGTTGGTAGGGAGAAGAAAATTTTGTATACTGTTTTGTTTTGATAGCTGTGGTGAAATTGGTGGAATTTATGCAATGAAAATGATTTTATCACAGGTAATTTCAACAGTTTTTGAATGAATTGGGATCTGACATGGCTAAATTTTGCATTAGATCGAAATATGCTCGCTGATCGGTGAAAAATACTTTAGCGCAAAAAATAATTAGAAAACTCATCAAAAGATTTTTTTTAATTTTATGACAATGAACTTTTATGAGTATGTGTTCACCTAACCATTTTCTGAAAGCATTGTAAGTGCTCCACGTGTAGGTCAGTTAAAATTTGTAAGTTTGCAGATTGACAGAAGTAAAATGCAGATTTCTTGAAAATCTTATTTTAGCTGATTTTTATTAAAAGTAGGTGATTGAAGACAAATATTCCGGATTCATTCAGGATTGTTCTTTTTTTCTTTTCTCTGTTAACATTGCCGATATATGTGGACACGATAGATATTTGATATATATATATATATGTATATATATATATATATATATATATATATATATATATATATATATATATATATATATATATATATATATATATATATTTATTTATATATATTTATTTATATATAAATATATATATGTATATATATATATATATACATAAAATATTTAATGAAATTAAGACCATAGCGGCTTATTTCCAATTGATATAATTATCTTTCATTTATTAATATATTCTCAACCTATGTTTCTTAATATAAAGATATTTAACATCCTTCTAATACATAGTCAGAATTAATTTTAACATTAGCTTTAGTAATTTTTTTTTATAAAAAAAAGCTTAATAGAAAGAATATAAAGAACTTTACGAATATTTTTCTTATATTTTATGCAAAACATTTATATTAAATATTGTCATCAAATATTTTTTGTAATTTAATTTAATAATTAATTCGAAAAAATGTTTGCAATTTTTAATAATTTAAATGAGTTGATCTCTGATTTATTATATTGCATACAAATCTGCATATTAACTTATATGAATTTAAATTATAAAAAAAACTAAAAATAAAAGCATTTCTATATGTAAATTCTTCAAGGTATAAAACAATTTTCATTCAATGTTATGTTTTGTAAAATGTCGCTGACATTTTAACGAAATATATTTAAATTTTTTTTGTCACTTTTTGCTTACACTCAGCAAATCCTTTTACCTTTTCCTTCCCAAAGTCGGCGACTTGCTATAGATTTCCGTTTAGTCGAGCTCGCCAAGAAAACCCCCTTTTATTCAGGCAATAAATTTGACACTTTGTCAGGTACTACAGCAGTTTTTGGATAAAAATGCTGTAGAATATTTTAGGTCAACATCGTTTGTAATGGGTTGTTTTTATTTGGGTTCTTTTTAGATAAATTATTTCTCAGAACTTTAAATAAGTATAAATAAGAGAGCATTATATTTTCAATATCGAAGTACAGTAATAAATTTTAAACTAGTAAACTCTTCTTGCTTGTGGAAATGTTGTAATTAAATAAGAAGAAAAATGTAGCTTATATTGTATAAATAAGAATTTAAAATATATTAATATATATTTTTCATACAGTTGAAATTTTTGTGGAAATTTATATGTCACATTTTTAATATTATTTTTATGGGGTATATAATTAAAAAAATGATCAGCATTTGTATATAAAAGTTAAATTCTTTATTATATGTATTGTATATTTAACAACATATATTTTACAATAATATGTATATATGCATATTTGTATAGAAAAAATTAACATGATTTTGGTTAAACTATGTGTTATCAACACAAAATTTAATCAGAAATAAAAAAAATATTATTTTTCTTGCTTCTAAGTCAGTTTTCAAATTAGAGTTTGTAATTCAGTATTAGTTCATTATACTATCAGTATATTCCAAAAGGAAAATACAATACTCATAAATCTGAAAATTTCAAATTGTACAATTTTAAGTAAAGGTTTTTCTTAACAAATTAATGAAGTATATTCTTAAAATTCTTATGAATGAAATGAAATTTTTGGAGGTATTCAAATTTAATGTAAAATTTATGTTTATTATGTTAATCACAAAATCAATTAACTTTGTTAAGCTTAAAATCAACATAATTTTCTTTAAAATGTTTGCATGTCAATAAAAAACAAAACACCGTCTGCTATGTAATTAAGTAATTATGACCAACAAGCATGTACAATGTTTACTAATATGCGCATTGTAAGGCTTAATAAATTTCTCATTTATTTTTTTCTAGGCACTGAAAAAAACAACACTTTTATGATAATATATTTTTTATGTAAATGTTCCTGTATATTTCATCTAAGTTTATGTATTCACTTTGTGCATTATTAAGATTTAAGATCTTCAGAAGGTTATCTGTAAAATAATATAAAAAGTAAAATAATAAAAAATTTCAATGGGGAATTTTTATTTTAGATTCAAGCATACTCTCTCTCTGTGAAAGTATATTTAAAATTTAAAAAGAAATATAATAATTAATATAATATCATTGATAAAATATAAATTATTTATTAGATTTAAAATTATAATTTCAAAAAAAAGTTTGTATTTGCGAAAATTATAAAGAATGGAATTTAAAAATTCACTTTCATTAAAAATAAGTTTTTCCTTTTTAATATAATAAAAGTTAAAAAAAATAATAATTTTTAATTTTTCAAAACATAATATGTCTCACATTGTAATGTAATATTCCTGATATATCTATATGTACCCGATTATTTTATCTTAATATAAAAGCTGGAAAATAAGTTAATGAAAAATTAAAGTAAATTGTTTACATAAAAAGTGTAAAAAAGAATACTTTTCTTGATCGTTTCTTTAATTTCTCGCAAAAAGTATGACGTGGAGTTATTAAAAAAAGAATGATAAAATTTAAATTAAATATTTAACCATTTCAGGGAGATTCTATCTTACGAAATATAGTTGTAATCTTTGATTTTTAAATTACAGTAGATATTCAAATATCTTAAATCCAATTATCTGAATGCTGATAATTCGAATCGCTTTTAGAGTTTCATAAAAATAAATTAAACTGAAGAAGACAAGAAAAATGAGAAAAAGGAAAAATTTCAATAAAAGGAAACTTAAAAGACGGTACAATATGAGAATGAGAGAGAGAGAGAGAGAAAATAAGACGTCTTATTTGAGGAATTAAAAAACATTTTTTTGAAAATTTCTGCATTTACAGAAATTAGTATGTGTGTGCTGAGGATATAAGAGAATGAATTATGAGTTGCAAATGCTGGTAAACTTTTTGAAAGTATTGATTAAGAAGATGATCTTAATATCTAAGTTGAAGTAGACACGAGGCCATTAGCTAGTGAAGTATTTTCAGGCTTTGAAACTCACTTGAAGTAGATAGAGCTTCACCCCATGTGTGTCAACGTATGAATTCTCTTTGTCAAGTGGATGTGTGACTTGGCTGCCCAAAGACAGACGAAGAAAGGAAAACAGCTTACTCTTACATAGATATTCAAGAAGCAATGCCTTTCATCTATAGCGCTTTTCATTTAATTCGTTAAAAGTTTTTTTCTTTAAAAATAAGTAATTTTTCTTCCTTATTTCAAAGTACAATAATTAATCAAAATAGACTATTTTTTCCGAAAATATCCCATTTTCCAAATGTCCAAATAGTCTTGCCCCAATTAATTTAGATAATTATTGTTATAATGCCTATACAATTTACAAGCATTATAAATTATTTAGAAATTATATTAATGAGTTTTGATAAAATTAGTTCATAATAATAACTATTAAATTTAATTCTCCTGGGATCATCGCATTTTTGTAAAATAGATAATTATATTTGTATTTAAACAATAGGAAAAAAATTTACTTATTTGCCTTAGTAATTGTGCTATGGAAAGGCTATTTTAAACTTTAATTCTTTCAAGAGAAACTATTTATGCTGCTTGAAAGAAATTGTAACTTTTTGATGTAGCATATGAAACACTGTATGGTTTTATTTTTAAGAGATAATATATATTATGATTTTAAATAAGTACTGAAAATTACTTAGTCATTGATGTTTTTTATGTTATTATTTTTAAATAACAATTATAATTGCAACTATAGTTGTATATAATATACCCCTCAATAAATTTCATGATTTAGTATAATTTGAATATCTTGCTATAAAAGTAAATATCAAATCTGAAATATTCCTTTTAAACTTTTACAAAGTGATAAAAAGTGTTATTTTGACAGAGCCCAAATAAATTTAATTTACTTTTTTTTGTTTTTAAAGGGAATAAATGCATTATCAGTTTTTCCGCATGTTAAATAAAAATTCTCTCATGTGAAGAATAGTATTCACTCAATTACAAATTCATCATTTAATTTCAAGCGCGCACATTTGATTTGTTATCTGAAAAAGCACACTGGTATTTTCGTTTAAAAATCAAAAAATTCTGTGGCTTCTATTTATTTATCGTATTTAACGAAAACATACATCAAATTTTAAACAAAAAAAGCGTTTCTCAAAACAAATAAATTTATAACTTCCATCAAAAAATCAAAATAACATTTTTTTGTTTAAGCAGAAAATTAAAATAAACTTTTGAAAACGTATTTTTTACTACACATCTTTGTTACGATGTCAAAAAATATTATTTTTCTTTCGGGAAAAGTGATAGTGTTTTTTTATTCAAGTAGAAACATGTATGTTATTAAATGTTGAAACTTACAATCAGCTTTTAAATGAATACAAATTATTTGAAAGAAATTTAGTTTTTTTTCATATACACATTGTTTAAAACACCATATTTTATATTTACTCAACAAGCAAATAAAATTAATCTATAATTTTTATTTCTGAAAATAAGATTTTTATTGATTTAAGGGATGGTTAGAACAGGTATTTATAACCAGCAATGACAATACTTATTCAATAAAAAGTTACATATCCGCAATGCAGGTATGTGGAAGAAAATATTTTTATTACAAAACGATTGCAAACACAGGTCAGATTACACAAGTGGGTTAGTTTGCATATGATAACGATTAAAAGTATTTTCATAGAAGAATGAAAATGTGGAGAGTAAGTAACTTTATTGAAATCAGAATTTTTACATATTATTAAAAATGTATTAATTTTATTACTATTAAAAATGAATAAATTAAAATTTTGAATTTAATTAACTTTGTTTAGACAGAATACTATTAAGAATGTTTAAAGTATAAAATAGATTTATATGAAAGTTTTTAAGTCTTCAGAAATTTGTTAATTTTTCAGCTTCCTATTTTTTTCAAGATGTCATCTTTAATTCAGTACCATTAAGCTTTAACAAGCTGAAATGAATCTTGAATTTAAAAATACTAACTAAAATCAATATTATGTAAATTTATTACAATAGTCAATTGGGAAAAAACTTTTAGATTGAAAAAAAGTGTGCTCTGTTAATTAAATATATTCAAATTGTTATACGTTTTTAAATTCTTTGAATATTTTGAAGCGCATACGCTTTATAAGGGGGGTTCGATTCCCAGTGCCGCTAAGGACCCGCCGAGTACTTACGACATATGTGCTTGTTAAATCTGTAGAATTGAATGTTCTACGGTAAGTCGTTGAGAAGTTACCATGAGGTAATGGTCTAGAAAGAATTGCCTGCATCTTCAGATCAATATAAAACTAAGGGATTGGATCTTCTGGTGGTGGCATCTATCGGAAGAGTACTTCGAGCAAATTCGCACTTTCACCTTAGTAGTGCACTGGTTAAACTTAAGACGCACCCTACTGATTTAAATTTACATAGCCAACGGCATAGTAAGGTTGGCTTGTCCAAGTGCCATAAGTAACAACAGCTACATATTAAAACCACATAATCTTATATTTGCCTTAAGATACTTATTAAATTACATAAGATATAAATATTTTAGAGTAATTAATTCCAAAACTTGAAGGCATGTGATATTCATTTTAAATTGATTTTAGTTTAAATTTTGTAAGATTGATTATTAATGCTTTAATATAGTACTGTTTGTGTGATAAGCTTATAATTTTATTATTATTACTGTACTTTTCTTATCAATTAGATTTTTTATAAGAAAAATATTTTTGACTTTTTAATTTTTTTTAACTTGGTGATGCGTTAAGTTAGAGTATTTTTTCGTAATATATATATATATATATATATATATATATATATATATATATATATATATATATATATATATATATATATATATATATATATATATATATATATATATATATATATATATATATATATATATATATATATATATATATATTCCTTTTATGCTGGTTTACGCAAACATTATTTACCATTTTTAATCTACAGAGTTATGCTCATAGACTGACAGAGAATTACTTATTTAATTAATGCATGTATTTATATTGAATTTACAAAGTTTCGCGGGAAATGGTAAATTGTTTGTTTTATGTGGTAAGATATAAATAAAAAGTAACGATGTATTAATAAAAAATAACAATATCATTAACGAATAAGTGCTATTAGATGTGTTATCCTGATAATTTAAATCTTTAAAACGCTTAACAATATCTGTCTTCACGCACATCTGTATTTCTCTCTCTCTATCCAATAGTGAAATTAAGTTACTTCCATAGCTTTGTTCCGTGACAGTGTGCAATTGACGTTATGTTGTTGGGAAAGCCCATGTGTAGAATTCTTAATCTCTGAGCGTGATATGATCCTAGATAGCATGAAACACATTTGTTGGTGCGTGTCGAACATTTCTTAATTTACAAAGGCGAAATAAAATTCTAACTATCCAAATACTTTTATAACCTTTGAAATCTGGAGCATTGCTATAATTACTTATAATTTACTTTGGGTTTTAATTTAGTGTCGTAACATTTTCAAAACATCCGGTCTTAAAGCCTAATGATTATAACGCCTGGTTGTCTATTGCATTTTGTTTGTTTGAAAATAAAAATAAATTACTTGTGTATGTATATATAGCAATCTTTATAAGCACGTATTTTTAATTTGTATATATTCACATATTTTTAATTAATTTCATATGTAACCAGCTCATAAAATTAAGATATTTTTATTTTCATCATATTTTGTTCCCTTATTTAAATTATCATATTTTTTTAAATAAATGTTTCAGCAACCCTGAAGAAAGACAATGCAGCAAGCATCTGAGTACAAAGAAATTTAACTGCTAGAAACATCAGCATTAACATCTGCCAAGTCTTTAAATTCAACAAGTCCATTTCTGGTAAGTTGATTCAATCAATTAAACTGTTGACTTTTTGCTCTGTTTATATAAATGTTTAGATATCAAATAAATAACCTAGTGTTAGCTACCTTAATAGTTAATATTTTTTTCAATGTTTAATAGCAACAACTTTTAATTTTAGCAAAAGTGTAGCAAAGTGTTAGTTTCAGAGTTCAAAAATATTCAAATAAGGGTCTTTGTTTTTAACAGTTTAATGTAAACATATATATGAGTGTGTACGTGTATGTAGGAATTATTTCATTTGATCCAGAAAGCAAATCAAATTTAAAATCAAAACTATATGATTCACTATTAGCAAGTTACGATATTGTTACAATCAAATTGAAGTTCATAGATATTTTTATTACACTGAAAATTAAAATGTATATAAAAAAAAAGCTTTAGAAGTATGTAACATTTAACATAGCGAGCTTTCAAAGCATTTAGATATTTCTGCATTTTACATTTTACGGTGGACTGGAATACCTTACTAGCAAGGATTCTCTAATATTGTTCTCTTGTCATTAAATTACCACTACGCAACTACTTTCGTTTGACATAAGATCCTAAAGAGTATCTTTTAGGTAACTCTACAGTGAGTGGTGGGGGACGAATGGGAAATAAGGGGAGTAAATTAACCATGTAATTTATTACGCTACCTAACACAAACTACGAATTAAGCCTAATCTGAAAGAAAGGGAACGGCAAATTCGTGTAAGATCTGAGGGAAAAAGGGAGGGAAAAGAATGGGAGAAAGGGAAAATAGGGAAAAAACTGTATTCCACCAGAGTCTCCTGGTTATATTTATTTCATTGTAATTTAGCATCCCTCGAAGCGACCGATAACAATTAGTCTCACCTTTCGCTAATCACATCCATTGATCTAAATGAAGTCCTCAGGGATAATAGAAGACTCGAAACCCATCACAAAAGTTCTTTTTTTTCTTTTTTTTCCATTAGTTTTTTCTTGGCACCTCCTTGAATAGATGGTAGGAGACAGATTGTTAATTGCTCCGGGAATAAATATTTTTAGATACTTTTAGAGAACCGAAAATTAGTATCGACTTTCAGTCACGGAAAAGAATGTAATGAATTATGGTTTTTCTTGGATTTTTTCTATGGCAGAAGAATGACCAGGATATTTTCTTTCTATCATCTTTCCTTTGATATATAAATATAAATAATTTTCTGTTTTTTTCCTTATTTAAAGTAAAGAGATAATTAGTTTTCTTTATTTTATAATGTGCTAATGTAACATTATTAAGTACTATCACTACTAAAAGTGTCTTTTAATTTAAAACAACAGCGAATAACTGTTTTTATATGAAAAACTATACAAGAAATGTTATGTAGGTAATTGTTTGCTTATAATAACACAACATAAAATGGTAATATGTTTTTAGATAAAATTACTAGAAATATGTTAAACATGATTATATAATAAATTATTTCAGAGTTACGTATGCGATATACTTGAATAAAATATTCAGAAAAGTATATATAAATTTCTAAAGAACAACTTAAAATAAATGTTTTGATTTGATAAAATTATAATAGTTAACTTATGAGCTTGTATTCAGTAAATTGCCTATTAATAGGTTTAATTGATTTAGTTGTATATAAAATAATTATAGTAAAATTTTAAAATTGTGGAAATAAATACACAATTATTTGAAATAAAATGCTGAAATAGATACATAGTTATGAGCATCTAACGTATAATATGTAGTTTAACTATTTTTCTAAGCAAATTATATATAAATCTAACTTTATTTTGATATCTTGTTACTTTTTTATTTTAAGTTAATTTTTTTAGTTTTACGCATCTTAAAAGTCTTTTAAACATTTGGACAGAAAGTGTCCTTGAGACAATTTTACTATCTTGATTTTCTAAACAATTTTGTTAAACAAACTTGATTTTCTAAACAAATTGTTGTTGTGAAACACCTGTGAAGTTTTAAAAACATTAATCTCATCATCAATTGTTGTTTTAATTTCTTACAGTCTCTACTCCACTTTTTAATAAAAAAATTAACTGCATTCATTTTTTTAAAATAAAAACTTTTGAGGGTAATTTACTTAAAGTTTATTTTGACTTTAGTATTAAGAAAGAATTCTTAAAATTTTTAAAACTAGTTATGCTCAGCATAATTTACAAAAAGAATAAGGAATCTTATTTCTCGTTGAATTTGCGATCCAATAATTACCAAATGATACGCTTAAGAATACGTTTCTCAAAAATGTTCATGTTAATTTTCAAATAATTTTAAAAGTAACTGTTTTTATTAAATTTAGCTTTCAAGTAAATGAAAAATAACTCCCCAGCAGATAAAAGCCTTTTAGTGTCGTGATGGGCTGATATTGGCATTGGCAAACTGATTTCACAATGATAACGGTACTATATTAGCAAACGACATCAAAACTTTGTACTTTAATGTTATCGGAAACAAGTATCGGTCCTAATATGGCTAACTGCCGCAAATTGTGAATATCGTCTGACGATATAGGTCTGATACATGGTTTCTGATTCTGGGTTGAATATCATGCGATATCGGTTCTATTGAGGAATTGTTAAAGTTAGTGGCACCATTGAATATTCTGTGAATTCAAGATCTGATTGTTACAAATGCTACAATGGCAAAAGAAATTAAAGCTTAATTCATAGGACATTTTTTCCTTTTTTATTATATTTAATAATTTTTCAGGAATTCAGTCTATTTACAGCATTAATAAATACTGAGTATATAAAAATGCATTATTTAATAATAATTTAATGATTTAAAAGAAATTATAATAATAATTTTAAAGAATTATACTAATAATTTAACTGAAACATTTATGTATCATTTATACTCTGCTATTAATTTGAACTAACTATTAATTGTTTTATGTGAACCTTAGTGAAATATCAAATATAAATTATGCAATTTTGCTCTTAAAAATTTACATTTTTATTTTATGTACTTATACTTATGTACCATTTCCCCTATATAGTAATAACGTAAAATATAAATAATTTGCATTAAAATTATTGATATCTGAGAACTCTTTGTCTTAATATTAAATTTAATATTCACACTGATTTTTAATAAAATTGTTTTATTTCTGCTATTGTGAAACAGTAATTTAATGAAAAAATATTTTACTTAATATTTAAATATTTTTATAATGAACAAGTATTTTGAATGATAAAAACTTAGTTTCATATAAATAATAATTTTATGATCTATTGAACATTTATTAAGGAAACTCATTTCTCAAATATAAAAAAAAAAAAAAAATAAATAAATAATTAAATAAAAAATTTGATTTTATTAAAAATATTTTTTCATGTGAATTAAAGTAGGAAAACCGATAGCTTTCGCATATGTATAAGCACTTATAAAGATGTTAAAACTTTAATTTTAGTTAAACAGGAATATAATCAAACATGATTGAAATATTTATTTTATAAATAGAATTCTGGTGGTTTAGTGGCAGAATTTCACGCCCCAAAGGCACAGATCGAAACAAGGTCCCACAGCCTATCAAACCTTCAGTGTGTTGATAAACTTAGTACCAAGCGTGCTTGAGAACTAAACATTAGGGGTTTCATGTTAGGCAGAGCACCTAACGAGGACATACACTTCGCAACTCAGGAACCTCAGTCATTAAAGCAGTTATGAGGCTTGGCCCACATGGGCTGTCGTGCCATGGGGTTCAATTCAGTATTTTATAAATATTACAACTAATATTTAATAAACATTACACATTTTCTGTTTGCAATTGTTTATAATATTATGGCAGTGAGATTTCTTTTATAAAAAATTTTCTGTAATGCTCGAGATAGGTATTTTAGATGAAATCTTAAATGCAACATTGATAAAAAGCGTAAGTGATATTGCAATTTAAACACTAATTTTATCAAACAAATATTACAAATAAAAAACAATCGTGAATTAAATAATTTCTATTTAGTGGGATGTGATCATTCATTTAATGCTTGAAGATGTTGGGCCATTTATCAAAAGCATTCAGTCCACATGTAGAATAACATTGCTAAAATATCTGGCAAGCGGTAACGTCGGGTCTGCCGATTCCGTTCCAAGGCCAAGCCATACTTCAAGCATACATTTGCCAGAGCAGATATTTTTTGATGTGTTGTGGTATCACGTGCCGGTGTCGCTTCGATGCCCTCGTAACAGCAAACAGTTTTAAGCCCTTATTGTAACCGGTCTTATGTGTTTGCTAGGTGAGTTTCAAATGCTAAATTTAAATAACTTATATATATATATATATATATATATATATATATATATATATATATATATATATATATATATATATATATATATATATATATATATATATATATATATATATATATATATATATATATATATATATATATATATTCATTCACAAAATCTTGAATACCATAAATTATAAATATTTCATACCAACTTTATTTTCCTTTAAATTCGTTTTTTATATATTTTCTGAGTTGTTGAAATATATTAGTAAGTCAAATATCCCATTTTTTAAATAATATTATGTTTTAATTTAATAATAAATTTTTTGTATACCTAACAACAAATTAAGCCTTTTAAGAAAATACTTTTTGTTAAATTCTTATATTAACAGTAGACATTTTCCGTGGTTCAGTTTTTCCTTGCTGATTGCAATGCTTCCAATTTTTATAAACCGAAAACTTTTTCATCACAAATCAGATCACGCCAAATTTCTCGAAAATAAACAAGATCTATGAATTGTCTAGATCTAGAATTGCCTGAATAATTATCTGCATTGTTTTTTATGAATTATTAAGTAGATCCATAAAAATTCATTTGAACTTAAAAATCACTTCCCAAGAAAAAGTTAAGATTCTGAAATTTTGGCGAGACTAATAAGTAAGCAATATGTATTTTGATATTCTTCAAAATATTTTCGCAATTTATTAAAGCATATATAAAAAATAGCAAAATTTAGTTTATGAAATAAAATTAATAATTCAAGCTTAATTTAATTTAAAATAAATTCTATTATTAATTAAATTACCAGGTAAGTTATAAAATAGAACAAAATGTTTGTTTCTATGTAAAATAAAACAAAAATTTTTAGAAGTCTTGTTAAATGAATACCCATTTAGAAATAGGTTTATGCAAAATATTTTACTTCATTATATAATCTATGTTAACAATTAAATAAGGTAAAATAACATAAACCTTATAAAAGGAAAAAAAGTGAAAACATGATATATAGTTGATAGCAAATTTTGAATTCAAGTTTTTATATTGTGTTGACATATAAGATTCAATGGATAAGGAAAACTGTTCTAAGTAACAATGTAATTATTTTGCTTAACTGAAATTTTATTTCCAAATTTTACATTTAAATATTTTAAAATTTTTTACTAAAAGTAGCATAATAGTAACATGAAACGAGTTAATCATTTAATTTACATTCCATATTTTTAAGTTAAATAAATGACATATTGACAGTATTGTAAATTACACACCATAATAGAGTAAAGTAACATAGTAAGTAACATTAAAGTAACATAGCAATCAATGAATAAAACTAAGTACATTCAAATATATTCTAGTTATATAGTTAATTCTATTACACTATAAGTACAAAAAGGAGTTAAGTTTCATAATAATATGTTTTTAAGAACTAATTTGTCTGATGACAAGTGTCCCATGAACTTCGAGAATTCGCGCGAAATGCTAGAAGACTAGATACAATTAAATGTAAGTTAAAATGCCTCTCAGGAGAGTTTAACAATTTACTAATTGCAGATTGAGAATTCAATAGACTTGCACGTGGGTAACAAAGTAAGTAATCCAGGCAAATGCCGTTGGATTGCTGCAACATGACTGATAATGACACATTTGGAAAAAAATGGTTGTAGCAATTACACGAGTTCGTATTTGATTGACAAAGTTAAATTTTTAGTTAACCATATTCTTACTTTAGCTGCATGAAAAATAATTTAAAATATTCATCGTTGAATTTATATATGAAGAAACGTGTGTCATTTTAGTCATTTATTAATAATTAAATAAATATTATAATGTCAAGAAATTGGATCAGACGTAAAGTTTCAGCAAAATAAATATATAAACTGATAATTTACAAATAATATTTTATTAATTAGAAATTTATAGTATCTTGTAAATAACATTTTGGAATAAAAATGTATAACTATTTAAAAGTATTATAAATGAATTTAAAAAAAATAACCTTTCTTTATTATATTAAGATAAAAATCAAATTTATATTTTCCGTTTAATCATATAATTATTCTTTTCTAATTTTATGAGTTTATAATCTACATTGTAATCACCCATTCATTTGAATTTTATAATATATAGATTTTATAATAAAATAAGTTAAAATTTTATAAAATCATTTTCAGATTAACATTTTTTTTTAAATTTTAATATCTTTAAGTTTTGTGAATGAATGGTAGTATAAATTATTTATTAAATTTATTTTATTTTCCGGTAGATTCATATGACAGAGAAGGAAAGAATTTTCTTCATTTTTCAAAAGAAAATGCAGGAAATAAAAATCAACTGTAAGTTTAGAAATGTTCTCATATATTTAGCAGATTCCTGCGTGAAATTAAGTGTGTCTGATATCATCATGTTATGAAAAATATTTCTGATATAACCAAATCTAAAGTAAATTTTTATATGCCAACGCAAAAGAGTTATTATGCTTTGTGTACTATGCTTTGTGTATGTAACTAAAATCTATTAAAAGCAAAGTAGAAAGTTTTAATATCTTAAAAAATTTATTTAAAGTATTATACCAGCATAATTTTGAAATTTATGTAAAGACAATGTATGTGATACTCATGTTAAATTGAGTTATCAAAACACTGCAAATCCTTTTATAATCTCTATAGTATTATTTCTAATAACACTTAATTTGATATTATGGGAAAAACAATTTTGAAACATAAAATAAGTTACTTATTTTCCTTCAATAGCGTGTTAAAAAATAAAATATGCTAATCAATAAATTTCGTTTTGCGAATGTAACCTCTTCTTAAAACGAGATTTCATTCTTTTATAAAGCTATTTTATGAAGAAAAATATAAAGAATACCAATTATATCATTTTAAGTAGAGTTTTTATGACGTAATCTGTAATGATACTTGAATACTTAATTTTTCTCAAACTATGTTATTTTATGATAACCTTATATGACATTATTCTCATTACTAAAGTAGTCTAAAATAAAACTTTTCTTAGAGTTTGAATCTGTTCTACAATATGTTGTATTTTGCATATTATAGTCTATCAATAAATATGCAACTATTTATTTGCTAACTTTTGAACTCAAACTTAAAGCTTTTGTAAAAGATGTATTCTTAGTTGTTGAAATATAAAAAAGTAATATTAAAAATAATATAGTTGCAATATATAAAAATGAAATTTAAATTATCAACTAAAATATGTATTATTTTTAAGTATTACTTTTTTTTTGATTTTGAAATATCTTTTTGAGTAGAGTTCTGTACCATTACAATAAATTTATGTGCTCTTATGGATATAACTCTACATTAAAGTTAAACAAGTTCTCAATAAAAAGCGATGAAATCTCCGTAGATACCCATCCGATCTCAGATAAGGGAAAAGCTGAGAGGCGTAATCCAGTCCATTGCGAGTTAATGCCTGGAACAAATTCCTCTATTAACTTAATTTAAGAACATTTTTCTGACACTAACTGGGTAACATTATACTATCGATTCCAGCAAACGGATTTTCAAATTGCAAATAAATTACTGTAGGCGTCTCATTCTGCAGACATTAGTAGTCGTCGTAGCGTTCCATGGATGGGGGACAACTACTACCTTCGAAAAGTTGGATACGGCGAAAAAAATGTCCCCAATTACTTTGATCCATTGTTATGATGTAATGTTAATGATAATGGCTGAAATCGCCACCCATTCTTTTCAGATAAAACTATGGTTGATTCTAATGACGTCACAAATCGTAGGCCAATCGCATCGTATACTCTTGGTTACTGCCCCCTGGCACTTGTAATGATGGTGAATAGAGGTTTTATATAAAGAAATGAAATATAAAATGATTGATGAGTTTCAAATTATTAAAAATAGTGCATTTATTACTTACATGAAATTGAGAAAAATTATATTTCACGGCGAAATGATGATTTCCATAATATATTACTGATAATATAGGCTAATGATTGAACCCAATTGCAACTCTGTTTTTGATGTGAAAACTATTGCATCCAAATATTTATGACTAGTATATGGTGAACAAACGAACATTTGATCTCTGAATTTATGAATAAAGAAAGATATAAATGTCAAACAAATTTGATCAATCTGTTAAAAATCATTCTTTATTTTTCTTTTTTCATCAATATTGCATGTAGATATTTTTTCGTTTCATTATCATAAAAGTGATATTACAACTCACAAATTTCAAAGAAAAATGCAGACGTAAACTGATCCTAAAAATTGATTTTTGCTATATCCATGGAAGACGTGAAATATTAGAGTTTGGAATGTTATTTTCAAAGTTCTTTTGCATGTTTTTTAGATATCTCCAACTAATAAATAATATTCATTTTCGCTAGAGATAAGAGAATTTTCTAATATTTTATCAAAGTTGTTGCTTTTCTTTCAGAGTTAGATATCATTTCAAAGAATGGAAAAGTTCTCGAATAAAGATAATGCATTTGCCTTGTTTTCTTTTTGAAAAAAGTATAAAATGAATTCTTCTTGAAAAAATGGAATGTTTAATGAGATATTTAGAATAACTAAATAAATTAAGTGTATCTATAAGATTTTTTTTGTTACAAAAATAATTACCTTTTGCTTAGTTATAATAAAATATTAAATAAAAAACATACATTTAAATTTATGTGTTCTTTATATGATATGAATCTGCAGAATTTCTACTTAGCATTGTTTGAGTTAAAAGTTTTAATATTTTGTCATAACAATAAAGATTTAACCATTACTTTCTAATATTTTTAATATTATTTTTTTAAAATAATGCACAAAAATCATCCGTTGGTTACATTTTACATTTTTAAAATGTTTTGCAATATTTCATTCTTATGATAAAAGATAGTGAATAATCTCAAAGTTAAAATCTGTCATTAAGCTCATATAAACAACTTGTTGTTTTTGAAAATCTGCCTTTCATCGTAGTTTTGAAAAAAAATGTTTCTTTGATAGTGTGAAAAAAATCTAAAATAAACCAAGTACTATTTCGACAAATGTTTCTTTTTTTTAAATTTTAGTTCTTTTTTAAAATGGTATCCTAGTAGATAAGATACATGGTGTTAAATAGTTATGTACAGGAATAATGATTTATCTTTTATTACTTATAATTAATATGAAACTTTCTTGAAAATCAATTTAAAATTATGAGGAGTAAGTGTTAAGCATTTGACTCAGTTAAATGGAGATTGAACAATCTATATTGCTATACATTTTGAAACTCTGTTGCAGCTATAAATACTTAAAACGTCTAAAACTGAAATAAATACAAATGATTTTCCTAATGAACACATATATTGCACTAAAATATCAAGTGATTAAAGTTTAAAAATTTTGGCGTCATAAATTTTGACAAATAAATATGTGTAGCAGCAACAAAAGTATATATACTCCTAACTCAGACAATAATTGAATTATTTATATGTGTCACAGCTGTCACTGTTGCTTGATCACGATGATTTCATTCACTTACAGTTGTGACCGAAGAATGGGGATCTACCAATAGCTCAGTAATCTTTGTTTATACATTTCTTAAATTTTGAGATATATAAAAATATGCTGTCAAGGAAGAAGTTGAACACTTTTGTAATAAATAATGCCTTTATTATAAGGTAAACGGTACGGGTATATCGTTTGCTGAAATATAAAAATAATAATGTAACCGTCACTGTTCAAAATGCTTCCAATGGGAACAAAATGTGACCGTGATGGGTACTCAGTGATACCCAATAGGGTATCACTGAGTACCCATCACGGTTAGGAAGGTTATAACCTTTCTAAATGACCTTCAATTATGAGATATTCCAGGGCAGTGACAATAAATGTGTTTTCAACGATGACACCAAACGTGATTATTACTATCATAATTCTATAAATAGAAATATAATTTGCTTAAAGCACAAATGCTACGTCATTCCAACGTTTATTCTTTTCGTTAACCATCATGCAATTGGCAAAGCGCTACTGTTTATGATGCAATGTCAAGTATGGCAAAACAAGAGGATCCATTATGTCAGTCCAAAATTAGACGAACGGCTCATGTAGGCACTTGTCATGAAAACCCCATTTCGTGACTTAGGATTCTTGACGTGGTAGCGCTATCTATTATGGTCATGTAGGTGACGAATTCGTCTGTATAATCTTAGCGATAGTCGTTCACTGAGAGCCTACTCAGATTTTCGTATAACCATTCTTAATTAATCGAATACATATTTTAAATGTACTTATATGATTTCGATGGACGCCAGCAATAACTTCATATTTAAGAGAAACGACAATCCTACTACAATATACGTCATTCTCTATGAAAATCGCTTGTGTTTCAAGGTTTTTACTTCTTCATACGAGACATAGAATAAAATTCTCACTAGGGAACAACGTTTAATTAAAATCTGTATAATAGAAATTTGGTGTAGATATTTTTATATAAACGCATTTTATGTGTCACTATTTTCATCTATTTCATAAGAATATGTTAAGGAAAGTACAATATCTTGTTTCTATCGAATAAACTTCATGCAAGCAGCATAAACTCTTATTTGTGAAGTGATTTATTCACCAGCAAACGTATACTTTTCATTGGCTATAAATAGCTTAGTTAATATGAACATTTATTTATTGCTATGTGAATAATTTTTATTTCGGCACAGATGCCGTATAATTCATGATTCCAAATTTTGAATTTTTTTGGCGACGAAGAAATGTTGCCAAGATGATGTATCGTAACGTACGCAATGACATAAATACCAGTGTAACAAAATGGAATTTTATGCAGAATTCTTATAGGTCTCTATATGCATGACGTAAAAAAACGAGAGGTTGCCAGATACATAAGAAAATCCGCCAAAAAATCACCAATCTCAGAATTTGACGTCATAGATTTATACGGCACCAGTGCCTTTATTTCAAGTTCCAGACAAATAAGCTCTTTGTGGGCTAATGGTATGACATCCTTCTTTGGAGTATACGTTCCTCGATTCGTATTGTTCACTTTCATTGTTTTTTCTTTGTTCACTTTCATGTACTTTCATTGTAAATTTTTATTGTTTAACAATACCCAGTTATTGCTGAGCAATGAAAGAAAGATGTTGCACTTTTGCTTTGTGCACGCACGTTTTTCGAGGAGATTGGGAGTGAGTATTCCTGGTTTCCTCAATTGTTATTCATGACTTACTATCTGCATAAAAAACCCTCCTGGTACGAACTTACGGGGTGGATATTAATATGATTTTGACTCGTCTTAGGCTGTTAACTGTTCACAACGTGGCTTAATATTTTCAGAATGTTGTTAAAACAAGAAAAATTAAAAATGGTATGGTTCATGAAAAGTGAATTTGATTTTAAAATAAAGTATTGAATAATAAATTATTCAATACACTATTTAATTATTTTATTACTTACAGATGCTCAGAAGCCATCAATGATTCTTTGCATTACTTATAACATCAATTTAGAATCCTTGTTTATTCTACTTTTTATTTGTAATTTTTATTCTGCTGGCATTTACACACAACTAATGGATATTTAAAGTATTCTAACTTAAATTTATTAAATGTGAAAAATTAATATAAAATAATGAAACATGTATGATTTCAGATGATAAAATCTCGATGATTTCAATAGTAGTATTCACTACTAACAAAAAATATTAATATAAAGGTGGGAAAATAAAGCATACAAACTTGCTAAGAATCAAATGATTTTAACCATACTTTTTATTCAAAAAGGAGATGTTCTTACTGTATAATCCTATCATAAGTCTTATAACGATGTCTTATGTCATATTTAAAATACCAAGATACGTTTTCACAATATCTACATATTACACCATTTTAATGATAATTTATACCATTGTTATTAAATTATAATTAACAATAGTAAGTTATATAACAGATTAAAAACAAATTAAATAGATTAATACTGGTGTTTAGCATAGTGCTCTTCATTACATACTTTAAAATTCTTCCTGATTATTTCTTATATACATGAACAAAATTGTATCTTAAGACTTCATAAAATAAAGGCCATATACAGATGACTTTAAAAATAAATAATAAGCTTGTGTTAATAAATAAATACCTTGCTTACTTTTCTGTATGTTCTACTTTTCTTAAGGTAATATTTGAATAAAAACAAAACTGAAAATATTTGGTTAAGAGTTATTTACAATTATTCCTCTTTGAAAAAATTATTTTGTTTTGAATTTTCCTTGCATGTAGGGTCCTTTATTAATCCTTCAAAATCTGAAATAAAACGTGTTGGATCTAAAATAAATTTTTGATAACTTCCAATTGTTTTGATATGCATTATGGCTTTCCAAATTTTAATGAATGATGAACAGAAAATGTAGCTTTTGATTCAATTTCAGAAAAAATTCCTATACTGAAAATATTAATTGGAAATAATTATTTACAAACTGTTGAGAATTTCATAAAGTTCAGAATGCAAACCAAATTAAATCATAGGTAGATGTTCATTTATAAGGTAACTGCAATTCAAGCAAATTCTCATTATTGCCCTAAGGGAATCAAGAATAAGGGTATTTTGGATTGTTTGTCTTGAAGCTTTGTATTGATACCAAGAGAAACTGGACTTGCAAGCAAGTAAGGTTGTTTTTTTTCCTCAAAAATTTCGAATACAAATTAATATCCATTTGCTATACCTACATGATTTAACAGTTTCTAATCAACGTGTAATATTCTAAATTTCTGGAAATTGATTCCATATCCTTGAAATAGAATTCTTTGTAACATTGATATTCTAATCTTATGTGCAATTATCAGGTCATGGATTCCGACATATCATTCTGTTAAACAATTTTAATTCACACTCACACACATATATATATATATATATATATATATATATATATATATATATATATATATATATATATATATATATATATATATATATATATATATATATATATATATATATATATATATATATATTAATAAGTTAAATAATAGAATATAACAGTTAAGGAAGAAAATAACTCTGGCCTTTGACAAAACTATGATATCCATTTAATAATTATTTTTGATACTATTATCGTTGATTTGCATCGACTGATTTAATAATTTATTTTCTACTTTGCCTTAAGTTTTCTTTTCTTATTTGGCTTTGATTGTGAAGCAATGTGTAAATATTTGATTTTAATGATAAATTGAGAAATCTTATTTAAATTAATTTTTATTACATTAATAAAGTGATGATTTTTGGAAAATTATAAGCATTTATTCGGTAAGGAACATCAAAATCCAAACGTTTTGCATTTAATGGCATTTTCATTTTAAAATTGAATTAATTGCAAAATGTTGTAAATATTTAAAATTACACTTGCCGGTAAATGAAAAATCTTTTATAGTATTATCAAATTATAATTCAATTTTATCAAATGTTTTACTATTAAATAGAAATATATTTACAAAGTTAATCTAATCATTTCCAATTGAGTTCTAAGTTACCTTTCTATTTCCTGAAAGCTGAATTTTTAAAGTATTTTCTCTGTTAATGAGCTTTTCCAGTTAAATTTAAAATCATTTTATTAATTTAATGCCTTTTTGAAACTTATTATTATACAAATATTAATCTCAATCAAATGTGACAGTCTGTCTACACACTTTACCTCTATTTTGTGACAAATTATCTCTAATTTGATCGTCATTGCTCTTAGTAAATGTAAACTGTGATTACTTTTATTTTGAGGAGAAATGAAAGGATAATTCTATTACATCACTTGTAATTTAAAAATTTTAAAAATAGAGCTCATAAGTTCCCTTTTTAAAAAATGTTCCTGAACTTAAAATTTTAGAAAATTACAAATTATTTTATCCCAAGTATACAAATGCAAATATAAGTTCATTTTGTTCAACATTTCTTCATAATAATACACAAGTCATTTTCATAAACTTCAAAAAAGCAAAATACTAAATATATTTATATCACATAAAATTTTTTATAATGCATCGTCTTTGCTTCATAGATGAAATATTGCTTATATTTGAAATTCGGCTGCGCATTTAAATGTCTCTACAAATCCCAGCCAATATCAAGGGATAAGAGAGTTTAATAGCCAAGCATGAGGTATTTAAAATGTTTACTTAGGAATTCCAAACAAAGTATGAAATTAACTTTCCATGTAAAAGACATTAAAACTGTATTTTCTATAAAAACGGCAGCAATAAAACGTCACATACCAAATAGTGCCTATAAGACTTTGCTTTCTTTTATTTAGTTGCCTGTAATAAAACTTTGAGAGGTAGATCCAGTTTTTACGATGACGAGAAAATACCCATTAAGTTACGTGAGAAAAAATCGAGGGGAAAATGTGCTAGTTTGTAGCTAAGACAGGGTAAAATACGTTTTTATTGTTGAGTTGTCGTTCATCTTTCCATTGAAATTGTCATAAAAGAAAATATTAGAAACGCCTCGTAGTAAATTAGTCAATACAGAGATGGATAATCAGAACGGAAGGAGAAGGCGATAAAGTATATGGCGACTTATTTTCTCATGCTCCCTGCTGTGTCTTTTACCCGTATGTTGAGACAATTCTGTGCACGTACAGGGATGATGGCTTGATGGGTTGGCGATATTTACGCAGAATCTTTTTCTTCTGGAAGCCTTAAATTATTATAAGAACGCATTTTAGACTGTGACTTCGTAGATATCTTTCCATTGTAATTGTAGTATATATATATATATATATATATATATATATATATATATATATATATATATATATATATATATATATATATATATATATATATATATATATATATATATATATATATATATATATATATATATATATATATATATATATATATATATATATATATATATATATATATATATATATATATATATATATATATATATATATATATATATATATATATATATATATATAACACATTTACATTCGTAAAATATCATGAAAATGAATTTGTTTAAAGAATCCATTTTAAATAATGAATGGTAAATGGGGAAAATTATGATTTGCATTTTCATCTTAAATAACAAAGAGTTAGTGAAATTATAATTTCACTAACACTAATTATAATTATTTTAATTATCATCTTAACTTGTAGTGGTTCCTCTATACATAATATCTGCATTTCGCCACTTTTTATACACACTCATTAAAAATGCTTACAATATTTACCTTCCTCTGCACATTTATTAATTACGTCTGATATTTAAGTGATATAAGCAATAGTTTATTCAAAAAAGTAATTGTTAAATAAATTTGTTGAGTTATATACAAGTCAATAAAAATTATCTATAACTGCAAAATGACATATCTCCCAAGACAAATTTAAAACAGGTAATATTTTTAAAAGAAAACCATTTTATTTTTAAACAACGAAATTATTTTCATATTTATCGGTTGTAAATGCTGCGATAAATTACTTTTAAAAATCCTTTTTATGTTTCAGCAATACAATTTCATAAAAAACGAGTCATGAAATATACAGATGTGTCCAAAATTTAAATTACAAACATATTTTGCAATAAATATAAATCCTGTTATTATCATATTAAGGATAAATGCAAGTTACGATAATTTATGAAATTAATATAGTTTATATTTCTAATGTCTTTTTGACTGGGGGAAAGGTAATTATTTAAAAAATAGGAAAAATGGGAAATTGGGAGAATGTAAAAAAAAAGAATACTAAAAATGTATAAGGATTTTTTTTAATTAAAACAACAACATTCACAGATATTGCATCTCAAATGATTTTATGATATCTTTAAATGATAAATTACCTAATTACACCAGAATCAAAACTATCCCGAGTGTTCCATTCTCCAAATATCACTTGTAGGTTCAAATTATGACGTAGCGTGATCTTCTCACTTTACAACACTTTTAAACGTAAAGTGCAATCACTTAGTGGATTAAACAAGATTTCTAAAGAATCACACCGACTTCAAGAATCGCTATATGACCATTGAGATATGATTGTTGATCAGCGTTCTCATACCATTGTAGTTGCAAATAGAAAAAAAAAATACTTTACGATAAACCATGTGTGGACACCGATATGAGAGGATTATTCTAGTCTAGAGACTAGTAGTGTATGTTGATTTTCCCAGAAAATCTCGTCTATCTTGGAGCAGGGAAAATCATTTTTAAATGGATAAAAATTAGCCTCATTTCCTGTGCAGTGACAAGCTAAGATTAAGAACACAATACGATTCTGAAAGTGTTCTTATTGCAATAAATGAACCTGATGATGCTATTCTTGAAACATCAGGGGAACCAATCTCTTTATGGGAAGGAATACATTTGTCGGTCATACTACTTCATATCTTTTCTGCTCACACAGTTATAGGAGAAAGCCATTGACATTTAACTTTTAAGGATTGAGAAGGATCAGTTTATTTATATGAACTATAAACTTGATCATACACTTGTTAAATCAAGACGTTATTTATGAAATTCAGCCGTCGGTACTTTTCTATAAGATGATCTATTCAGAAGAATTGTATGTAGACATTCTAATGACTTTCTAACCTTTAAAATTGGTTCTTTTGGAAAAATAGAAATTACTGTCGCCATTTTGAATACCAACTTAATTAACAACATCCTCATTCTGAAACTTGTATCTATCTATACGTGGTGGTTACATTGATTATATGGCAGATAATTAAAGAGAGTAATTCAGAAAATGTAACAAACTTAGAGCCACAAGACACCTACCATGTTGACCAATATTTTTCTCATTTAAATATATGCCTACATTAAACTATGTTGATGTTTTACTCAATTTTTTTTTTCGTTAGAGTATGAAATATTAGGTTATTAAGTTTTTATACACTATAAACTCTTTTTTTTACAAACTACCTTAGCTTAAATGTTTGAAGTTTTAGTTATACATCACTTCAAATTATATTGCTAATTATAAAGATAAGTTAGCAGGCTACGAAATTTTTAAAGTATAAAAAAAGGGATGTGAAATTTATTTTTATAAAACATGGTTGTGTGTGTTTGAGTGAGAGTGTGTGTGTAATGTGTGAGTGAGAGAGTGTGTGTGTGTGCGCGCGCGCGCGTGAATACAGTTTGAATTTATAGATAAGTTTCTAAATTACGAGAATATGTTAAATCAGAGAAATACTACATATAGCATAAATTAAATGTAAAATGAAAACAATTGTACGTTTAAAATTTCAAATAACATTCATTTAAGAAAAATAATTGCAAAATATTCTTAAATTACAAAATAACTCTCACCCTGATATATTGTACAAAATTTATGTAATGTTTGTATTTCTTTAATAAGTTGAGAACTTCTTAGAAATATCTAGAATGAAAGTAATTTTTTTTATCATTTTATTATTATAATAATTTAAACCGTTGATACCTTAGATACAGTTAATTATGTTTTCAGTTAAAAATAAAGAGATATACAGTAATTTTGGAAAGATTTCGGTATTTTTTAAAATACCAAGGAAATGTTACTTAGTATCAGCCTTATTTAATTTTAAAAATAAAGAAAAATAATTAGGTAATCTAATGAATTACTTTGTAGATAAATAAAAAAAACATAGTTCACAAGTTATTTAGAAAAATATATGATTATTAAAATTTATTTATGTGATTTTTATGATTTGGTTATTTCTTCATTAAACTGTGCTTAGATAAATCAATACTGAGGAATCTTTTGAATATATAAAATATTCAGATTTATTAGGATGACCGTATTACTCTCACACCTTTCTTTACAATCCAGAGAACGTTATAATGAGTTTCGAAAACTCGTCTGAACAGGTTTTCTGAGATAATTAAGAAGTTCAAGGAGAATATCAGCTTTACACAGTACCTTATTTTAATTGACTTAGATGTGAAGGTCAGAGTAACCTTTTGTTTAACGATAGCAAACTAGAAGCTCCTACTTAAATTATATTCAAATTGAGATATCATTTTGTAACATGTGTACTTTTTTATAGAATAAAAAATATTTCCTTAAGGGAATAAGTAGCTGTTATAACACTTTTTAATTAAGCAAATTTATTCTAGATTACGGCGCAAACAAGAAGTATATTAATTAGCTATTTTTTATATATTTTAAGTGTCTTAATGGATAAGCTGGTAAAATACATAGATTTTTCGATAATGTGATTCGATATTATTTTTGTTTTACATGAATTTTGTTATCTTAATGAGTTTTCTTTTTAAATATTTTTACCATATTTTGCGAATAATTATTAAAAATGCATAAATTTCATGTTTTTATTATTTGAATTATTCTAATCATATACCTTGTTTATAAATAACTCGTGAGGACCACTAAATTTATGAGAAAATATTTTTGATGAACATTATTTTTCTTTCAACTGCTATTTTTAATATGCTAAAAAATTAATGACATTATATTCTCAGGAATAATCTTTAAATTAAAAAAAAATATTTCGTAGCAAATTCAAATAGTTACTTCTTACTTAATAATCTACAGAAATTCACTTTTCATCTGTTGAACCACAAATAAAATACTATTATAAGATGTCTAGTAAACATAACATGTCTCATAAATACACTAATCTCTTTTGTAATCTTTATCAAAATTTTTTATCTTAGTTTAAATTATTGTAGTATGTTTGTAGATACTTTTTTCAGCCAAATCAATTCACAAAACACATCTATGTTTCTGGTATAATTAAATGTACCCAAATGGCGAAATTGATAAAAGAGCTAAAGGCTACTTACTCAGCATCAATTCGTTAGTAGAAACGTATTTGATTCGATACACATTTAACATGCATTAAGCATGTTAAAGTTATGACTGCTCAGAACGATGATTTTCTGTTAGAAAGTGCTTTGAATTTGTAATATTAGCATATGAGTAGCACCATTTCTTGCAGCATAACAAAGTTATCTTTCGTTTATTCATAAGCATCTTTTGGGCTTATATTTAAATGAAGTTGCATTCCCCTTATACCAATTCGTTGGGAAAATGTGCAAATAAATGCATAAAAATATAGCAATAAATTACTTGAATAGATAATTGATTAGTTTATAAAAAAATCCCTGTAGATATTCCCTTTTACTCTATTTTACAATACTGAATTTTATGTCTAGATTATATATTTTAATATGAATACCCAAGGTCAAAAATATACAAATTTTAAAGATGAACCAATATTACGTTACACTGAATAGTATTTATTTTAAGTGAAACTAAATACCTCAACATCTGATTTTATACTTTGATTGTGTCACTTCATCATAATTTTAAAAGAAATTATTTGAAAAATTTTTTAACTTGTTTGAATGTATTCCATTGAGTAATTAAATTAGCTCTATTTCATAAAATTATATAATTTTGCAAATTAATTTGAAGATTATAGTTTTTCTGTTTTCAGTATATAAAAGTTCTAACTCTACAAATGTTTCTTTTCATAAATTTGCATTCTACAAGAGGAATAAAAGTTCATAAATTAAAATGACTTTATTTACATCATAGGTAATTAAATAATTAAAATTCACCTTGAATGTTTCTTTGCTTAACTGTGTATAATTACATTGAAAGTTATTTAAAAAATCATACAAGATTAATTTTTTTTTAAAGTATTGAGCTTGAAAACATATCAATAAACAGGATTTTATTCTAAACAATGAGAATTCAATTTTACACACACTAAAAATAAAGAATGGATAAATAATTTACTCTCGGAAAAATACATTATTTCAAGAATCACTTGCGATAGAAACCACAATAATCAATTTTAAATTATTCAGACTTAAAAAAAGAGAACAACATAAATTTAAAACATGCTTTTCTTTTTTAATTAAATTTGTTTTTTCTAAATGTGTATGAATAACAAATAGCAGCTTAATCAAAATGACATTAATAATATGAAAAAATCCTCCTCCCTATTTTAATTGCGTAAGGGGTAAAAGAATAATATATTATTGAATATTTGAAATGCATTCTGAAAAATGTAAAATGATAATAATTCATAAACTTGAATGAAGAACAATGCATTAAAGTTAGGATTTATTTTTTTTACCAATTTCAAAATAAAAATGTAGAATAAAAAGAAACAGAAGATTAAACCTAAATCTAAACGTAACCTATAATTATACCAAAGTGTTCTGTTTTTATTTTAATTTTGAGTTTAATATATGATAGCTTTGGTAGTTAAAATATATAGAAACATCTATGTAATACATAGAAAGAAATTGCAAGGAATGTATTTTGCCAGTTTATGTTAAAAAATAATAGATATTTCTTTCTTCATTCAAAAATTTCAAATTTATAAGTATGCACATTTCAAATTTAAAAAATAACATTAATACAAATATGAGAAAACGAAGGATATTTATTCATTTACAACCCAGTCCTAAATAAAAATTCTTTAAACTGATTAAAATATATCATAGTTAAAGTTTTACATAAGAATAAATAATTGCAATTTTAAAATTAAATGATTTTGATTATTCAGTGTTTTTTGTATAATTTTAAAATTATCAACTTCAGAAGTTCAAATATAAACAATAATTTTACATAGTTTCTTACTTTAAAAAAACTGATATTTTTTTAGTTCAGCTTTCAAAAATTTATAATTTATTTTATTTCAAAATATATTTTTCTTTAATATGCAATTTTATTTTCATCATTTTATTAAATTGATTACATTTCTTAAATTTGACAAACCTTCGTATATGTAATTACCTAAAATATAATATAATTTATTGTTAAATTTCTTGGACATATGATTTGTAATGAATGAAGAATTGAAGAAATTTATTATTGTATTTTCAGATTCTTTAAACAGAACCTTAAAATTATTTGATAAATAGTAACTGTGAAAGCATTTTTCTTATTGATTTGGACTTCATTTATAAAAAAGTTGTATCATATACTTTTTAAATATGTTTGTAAACTTCTTAAATAGGAGATGTAAAAATAAAAATTCAGAAATTGCGAATAATATATTAGATGAATTAGTTACCTATGCAAAATAACTATATTGCCTACAGATCAAAAATATTTTTAACATTAAAATATTATAAAATACTTTAATATTTTGCAAATAAGAATTCATTTTACGTATATGAACTATGAACATCCAGTAAAAAACTCATCAGCATTTCTTAAATATAAGTTTAAAAATATTTTTTATTTCTTATTATAAAGAAAATTTTATGAATAGTTTATGAATAAAATACTAAGTATATTTATTAACAGCTTAGTTAAAATTCTTAAAAAAAATAGAGTTTTTTTAGAGAAATAACCAATACGGAGTTAAAATGTCTTAAATTTTCTTGCATTAATTTTCATGAAAATAATTTATTGTTAGAATGTCTAATTTCACTAAACTAAAATGTTAAACTTTTATTTCCTTATTTACAAAGATAATGAAGTTTCTCAAACATAATTTATTATTTTCAAGAATATAGCACTTAAAATCTTAATTTTATAGGATATCAAATATTAACCTAAGTTGAAAAATATAATTTTAACCCTTAAAAATGCCACACTGTTAATATCAAAATATTATTCTAATTTATTTCTATTTTTAAATTCTAAATTTCTAAGTTATTTAAAAACTTTAACTACATAAGATAAGTTCATAATACCAAATTTTCAAAAATAATAAAAAATTGAATGAGAGTTAAAAAAAATTAAAAACATTAAATTCATTTTTAAACTAAAACGCTGTGGATTATTTTTCAGGCATCATCCAAACGTTAATCTCCTTTTCAGGCCTTTTACAAAATTTATCTGATTAAATCCACAATCAAAATATCTTTAAATTGGTATTTGATATCAATGTCGCTTTACGTTTCTACTTTCAATGATGTAAATTACATGTACTTCTTTACTTTTTTGCTGGTTTTTCAAAAATTTAAAATAGTTAATGCAAGTACATTTTAATAAATTATATTATCCATACTACACCAATGTTTCTGCGTAATTTAAATATTTGAATTTATTTCCTAGCTCGTCACTCAAAAAATATCGATATATATACTCCATTATTGCTGCTCTATATTCTGTTTCACTAATATTAAAATTACTTAATATTTGTTTGCTTTTCAAAGACAGTTATTATTTGGAAGTTAAAAAATAAAGCATTAATTATTTCAAAAGCAAATTGTGTCTTAAAATCTTATTTGCATTCAATACTGAGTTAAGGGCATTTTTCTTTTGCAAATAGCACTTTATTATATTTAAAAAATGAAAATCAATAAATTATACAGTTTGAATAAGAATGAAAGCATTTATATATATGAAACTAGAATTGTTACAATAATAAATTGCAGATTCAGAAAATTATGGATTTTAGTCACGATATTCCACTAAATCATGCTGAAAACATTTGTTAAACTAAACGTTCCAAATCATTTATGTTTAAAATTATCATTTAATAAATTTAATGAATGAATAAATGATGTATATATATATATATATATATATATATATATATATATATATATATATATATATATATATATATATATATATATATATATATATATATATATATATATATATATATATATATATATATATATATATATATATATATATATATATATATATATATATATATATAGCGCTTATTCTAAAAATATTGATTTATTACACGGAATTATTAATATTTATTCTTGAAGTATACAAATAAATTATTTCTTAACATAAGTTATCTTTAGCTGGTGATAAGAATTTTTAGGATTATTTATTCCAAAGATGTCGAGAGACATAGATAAATACTGTTTCTATTTCTAGAAATTAATATGAACCATCAGCTTTAGTTTACTAATTTTCTTATTGATTGGATTTAAATTGTTTTTTGCGCTTATATATCTACTAAATGAAATGAAAAAGCTAGTAGGCTTGCTAATAAGAGTCTCTCTCTATGAAACAAAACTTTTATACAGTTAACTCACTTACTTCCAGAAAATTTTGTCCCAAAAAGTGTACATCATTATGTGAAAACGAAATTTACAAATCATTATTGACCGAAAAACATTTTAATAACTGCAGATTTTATCTTCAGATTAATTCTATAATACGTATTTTTAACACGTATGTGAATAACTCTTATGAGTATAAATTCGATGTGCAATATTTCATTTAATATTATAAGTTACATCACTCCAAAAAGATTTTGATGTTATTAAAGTGATATGTTTTCTGTTTTTTTTTTCTTGTTTTTTTCAGTGTTTAAACAAATCATCTACCCCAGTGATTGAATTTGCCTTTTGATTTAAATCAACTTTTAAAACATTGTAACAAATCATATACTGAATGTCTTTTATTTCTCTATTAATTTAAGTTAAAATATCAACAATAATATGCATATCTCTAAATTTACCCTACCATTATTTCCTATTAAATTTCTGCAGAAAAGCCTTAACTTAATTTTATATTTTTCATATGCAATTTTGGAATATCAAAATCCTTGTAACCCCTCAGTATTTACAAGAAACTATGTAAAGTTAATTTGTAAAAAGTTATTTTGATCACTAAAAATCTCATAATTATTTACTTCTACTTTAAAACCTTATTTTGCGGTTACGTAAACTCCGTATTAAATGTATTTCACATGAGTTGTAAGATTTATACTGTAAGAGTGAACAAAAATAAAATTCTTTTTGTGGGAAAAAGTGATATTGAGACATAAATTTTCAATTATTTTTAATTAAAAATAGCTAAACACCCACAAGATTAAAATGTTTGGCAAAAACTATTATTTAAACAGTTTGAATGTATAATTAAAAATAATTAGGCCTCCGTGGATTCTTAATTCTTCTCGCTAAGACAAAATAAAGGCACAACTGTCTTTAATTGGCATTTAAGAGTAATTTATTCTAACGTCATAAAGTTGTAGAAACTGCTTTGGAGAATCTTTTTTGTTCTCAAGTATTCTACACTAATTGAAACAAATTGCTGAAAATGAAGAAATTTAAAAGGAAATTTAAGAAATTATAAAGTGTTCAGGTGATTTTCTAAGTAAAGAGCGATGAAAATAAATATTATGTATAACTTTTTTGAAGAGTTATTTTAATTAATGATCTTAAAGTTTATTTTGGCCAAGAAAAATAAATTTTAGACCCATATATTTCTAGTATGAAATTAAAAAACAATACAAATAATTACTCAATTTTGAATAATATTAAGAGTTCTTACCCATTTTAAAAATAAGATTAATTTTATTTTCCAACTAATAAAAGACTAATTAAATTGTAGTCTGCATGACATATTTTTGGACAAAACATAATAGAATTTTCAATAAAATTATTTTCCATTTCATTGAATTTCTTTTTCTTTGAATTGTCCATGAATCTAAAAAATGTATTTGTTAGTTTATGCTAATGCTTTGGCACTTTTATTTGCAAATTATCAAAATATTGAAATATTTATAAATTTTGGAAAACATTTTTTTATTACATTAAATTTAAAAGGCTCATTTAAAGGGATAGTTGACAAAAATAATAATCTATAAATTATACAAAAAAATTAATAGTTATTTAAAACAAAACTTAAAAATTAAACTATTTCTTAAACTTAAATGACTTCTTAACAGATAATTTCATGGGACAAAATTATTGCCCAAGAAATTTTGATAATTTATATAGAAAATTGATTATTTTGCTAAAAATAATTTAGTAATAAACAAGATTTTGTTAATTGAAATGAATATAGTATTTAATGATGGAATAAATTACATTTATTGAGTTTAATTGAATAATTTTGTCATTCATCATTTATTCTTACAGCAAATTTTTGGTTAATTTTATTTCGAAGCGTAAATATATTTATTAAATTTTCACATCAAACTCGATAATAAATGATATATTTTTTATGATTAGAACTTAAAATGCATGAAGGGTTGGATGAAATATAACTCAGTTTAAACCAAATTTTAAACTAACATATTAATTTCCCATAAAAAATTTGGTAATTGTAAATAAAAATCTTGAAAATAACATTAACTTGATGTAACCAAATTAAAAGCTTGAAAATGTTTAAAAGTTTTAATTTTTACATACAGATGTCTGTCATTTGGGCATCCAATATAAGTGATGTGTTAAAAGAGAGTTTTATAAGTAAATAATATAACTGTTTCTCCAATATTGTGAATATAAACTTCTTGATTTTCAAAATTTCAAAAGTATGATTTACACTATCTTCTTTAACAAAAGCGCAAAAATTGGTGAGAAGAATATTCCTACAGCTTGTTTAAATCGGCAAATATATATGAAATGTTAGAATATTCATATCACACTAATTATATATACTGTCGTACAAAAATTAAGAAACAGTTGTTTTGTTTTTCATAACTTGCGAGAAAAAATCTAAGGGACATGAACTTTTGAAATGAGGGATAGAATTTTATAGTTAAACGATGACGAGTGCGTAACTGGTTAAAAATGAATACACGGCTTACTTTATGGAATAAATGAAAAAAGGGTTTATTGAATCCATTGTTCTGTCCTACATGATTGTTTATCAAAGAGGGAAAGTCTCAAGCTGACGTTCTTCGTATAGGATATAACCTAATGAATTGGTTGCTTCTAAATGTTTCTTCATACTCAGCACTAAATTTTACAGCAGTTATTGAAATAAGAATGTCTATTACTTAATCAAATAAGCTAGTACAAAACCTACCGCAACTACACTAAGGTATTTAAATCAAAGAATACACTACCCATTCTATTTGAATGATACGTTCTCTTTCCAGAAAATATTCCACAGCAAGAATCCGGTTTGACTCAATAATATTACTCATAGTAAAGAAGACTGCATCAATGGAAACGTGTAAAAAAAGCGCATGCGTTAGGATGACTCATAAAAAATAAAATAATAAGTTACGGAACCACTGTCGAAAATGTGGAACTAAGATCTTTTTTTCAGTACGATGCCTCCTAAGACGATAATTCCAAGTCAATCGGGAGATCAAATTGGATGGAAACTCGTCAGGCATTTTTTTAAATCAATTGGATGTGAAAATTGCTTATTGTCCTGAAAGGACTTTCCTCCTTAAGTGAACATGACTTCATTTACAAAATCTTCAAAGTTTGATTTATGAACCACTCTAAATAGGAGAGCTGATGATCAACTTTCAAAGGGATGCATTGTTAAAAACAGAGAGCAAACAGTCCACCTTCGTGAAAACGTCTGACCATGACCAACACGATATTTGTCACCACGTTTCTGTGCACAGCTGCTGAACTAGAACCATGAAGGTCTTGCTTGGTTAGAACGCCGATTTCACTGTTGGAAGGTAATGAATTTGAATCGCAACTTAACCGAAAATCATTGGTGTTTACCAAAGGTGACTGGGGAAATTTAAATATGTGGTGATAGAAATGTCCTCTAAGTGAACTCTGGTTGGTGGTAGTTAAGTATTGGGTTTCTTCTGCTTAATCCCTATCTCTAAAATACAGACTTCCAACCAATAGCTTCATCTTAATTGTTAAAATTCAACTATGGGTTTGTCAGTGGGAATTATTCCAGAGCATACAAGTTTCTGAGAAAGGAAGAATACTTACTGATTTCTGTCTCTTTTGCCTGCAAGACTATACATCGATTACACACTGCAATTGTATTCCGGGGATAGTTATCTTTACCCTTTCTAACAGCAGTCAGTACTTATGGAGTGGAATACGTTTGAAACGTACTTTGAAACGTTTGCTGATTCCAATTTCTTCTGTTTCGCTGGTCGCAATATACCTCTCCTCAATCTTTCTGATCATTCTTCTATGAGCAAAATTCATAGTTCTGTTCTACATGATTGTCTATTAAATAGGAAGAATCTCAAACTGAAGTTCTTCCTATAGGATATGCCCTCTCCTTAATGAATTGGTTGCTTCCAAATGTTCCTTCATACTCATAATGCGCCCCTCCTCAATCTTTCTGATCATTCTTTAATGAGCAAAATCATCTAGGTGACTTTTTCTAGCCATATTGTACTAAAGGAATCATTCTTGTTGTAAATTTCTTTAATTGTGTATCCATCTTTGCAGCGCCTCCAATTGTTGGCGTTAACCATAAGCATTTTGTATATGCTCATGTCAAGTGTGATATTTTATTTCTGACATTTACAAGTTCATACCTTTCTAATGAACTGAAACTTAATTGTGTTGATCGAAAGAACTCTTTTTCTAAGATTTTATTGCTAATTACTTCAATTTTAAATACCACTGTTTGAAAGTTTGGCTTTAAATTTTCTATGGGCTTCTGTTAGTAATCTTTTAAATGAAGCTATGCAAATAAGTTAATTGTAATTTCAAACTAAATTAATCAAATAAAATGCCTATATGTATAAAATTACAAAATACATATGAATAAATTAATTCATCAAATAAACTTTATGTACTCTTTGACTCTAACATCTTGGTAATCAAGGCGCCATCGTTATATGGTATGAAAATAATATAAATATAATAATTTTTAAAACATACTTCAAATATCCAATAATATGTTTTAAGATAAATTTCAGCAAAGATATAATCCCTTGTTATACAATAATAGTAAACTTATATAATATTGATATTTTAATATGTCAATTAAGGATGTCAATAATAGATTTCATATTTTAACTTTATTTATAATTAAATATTAGTAATTAGAATTTGCAAAGAGTTTTTCATTAATAATTGGTTGAAATATTTCTGTTACCAAAAATATATGAATTATTATGTTAGAAAGATCTAAATACTTTTTTAAAGTTGTAAAAATAACCATTTTCTACTTTGAGGTATTTTGACAAATTTTATACTTTGAAGTATTTCATATTTGGCAATCAGATATATTAAAAAAGAACGAAATGCTTATAATAACTTATTGTTGCATAAATAAGTTATTGTTATTGTATGCCCTAATGCAGTTAGAGCAAAACTCACTACAAGTTTATCATTAAAAGTACTAAAAAATTTAATTGAATCACATTTGTTGTTAAATAAAAAGAAAAATTAAAAAGAAAATAAAAAGAAAAAAAAAACAACTTAAAGCAAAAAGCTCTATTTTTTACTATTTCGATTTTTGTATTCATTCTACAAACAAATTCTGTGAAAGTAATTCAAAATTTATAAAATTCTTGATTGAATACAAAACTCCAAAATAAAAAAAGGAATCTTACCTGACACTTTGTTGTTTCTTCGTAAACATGTTTATTTATTTAAGGATTTGTTTGCTTTCAATAATTACTTTTTAGGCTAAATGTTAATATTTTTTAGGTAAATTTTAGACTATTATTGATGATAATAGCAATTTCTGAACATTTGTTGTTCTCAAATGTCTATAAAGTATTTTTTTGAATCACACTTTATTTAATATCATGCATTACAATATTATTTTAATCTGTGTACGCTAAACTGATAAAATGTTAACGGTTTATTATTTTATGTGTGTACAAAAGTTCTCTCAATTAAAAATATTACCAAAAATTGAACAATTTATATTTCAACAACTATATGTACAAAAATTCTTACAATGACATCCTTTTATGAAAACTACCAATATTCATAAATATATGTGGTATGCATAATTTTGCAGTGATTATGAAACACTTTTTGAAAAATATAGTTAATAATACTAATCATAAAAGCGTATGATTTATATTATTGGTGCAATATTTATTCATTTCAAATTAAGGTAAAATATTTGCTAAATTAAAGAATTTTTAAAATTAATTTACCTTAATATATAAAAAAATATTTTAACAAAGTATCATTTATCCTAATATTATGCTACACATGCTTTCTATATAAATTTCAACAAACATAATTTATCGAAAAAATTATGAGAGGAAACACTTTTTTTTTTACAAAATTAGAAAGCTATTTACCATTTAAAAATATTAGTAATTATTTAAAACACGTTGCGTATAGCTCAGAAAATTATTCAGCATATATTTGCATGAAGTGGAACAATCAATATATTCTTTGGTCTTCAGTTTTATTTGCAGTTAGAATGCAAACAATTAAAGTTATAGTTAACACTTTAACTATTATAAAATTTTTGCTGCAGTCAATAGATAAGTAGTTCTTAAAATAAATTTGATTACAGTCATAAAAAATGTATATAATTTTGCTTCACTGGATAATTTAAAATACCAAAAAAACACAAAGAACACAAACTTATAATATTTAGCTGAAGGATTTTGTTTTATGGCAGCACAAGAATTTTAATTACGTCTTACTTTAATCGTGCACATTTATTTTTCTGAATTTTTATTTTTGAATTTCTTGTATTCATTAACTTTGAAAAAACGCAATTTATGTTTTACTTTTATTCACATTTTTGTTATTTAAAATGCTTGGGACTTTTTTAGAACGCTAAGATTGTTTAATAATATTGCGGCGAAACATATTTTATGTTTCATGACAATCTTTCATTTTACTTAAATTGTAGTAAATTTAAACTCTTAAGTATTATTTTATTTTTTATTGAAAATAAAAAAACAGGTAAGGAAACTTCTGAGAATAGGAAATGTTGTAATTAAATTTACTGACCATTTTTAAATTTATTCCTGAGTACAGTTTTTTTTTTTTCATTTTGACTGTCAAAAATAATTAAAGTTTATAAAATTATATTGTAAAACATGTATTTAAAATGAATAAGATTAATATTCTAGATTTATATTTTAGTCTTTTGATTGTTTATTAACACATATGAAAATGTTTAATTCAAAACTTTAGTAAAGATTATTTTTGAGCAATATTATTCTTTTTATGTCATTACACAGTAGACGCTCATTTTTTAGGAACTCATAAGGTAATAGTTCTCATAGTAAAAATTGCTTAAAACTCATTATAGAACTCATGGTAAAAACATTTCCTAAAACTGAAAGCTCGTGATATAGATAAATAGAAGTTAAGTCATAAAGCTTTTTTGGCTAAATTTTGTTCTTTTTATAAAAATATAATTCTCTATTAGATAAAAAAATATTAGTATGCAATATGTGAAAAAACATGCAAATAAATTCTTACTTAAAAACAATTCTTATTTTCATTTTATTGATCAAAAGCCAGGTAAAATAATGTTATTGAATTTTGTTCAAAAAATAGATTTTTAAAAACATATTTTTTATTTTATTTATTTTTTGATGTACGAAACCATTTTACAAAATTTGTTTCCCAAAATAGAATTCAGTCTAGTCTATAATATATATGGTTGTTTTGCAGATGGTCGTATAAATACAAAACATTCTTCTTGTTTGGTACCTGAGCATGTTTTTATTCTTATTTACCATATTTTAAATCATTTATTCATGTGATTGCATTTGAACTCACATTTAAAAATAACTGTAAGGAAATTTAAAATGGTCTTTAATGTCTTTCTAGAAGTTTTCGGATGAGCAATTCGTCTTTATTCGAGTTTGGATGGAAGCAATGAACATCAAGTCGCTAAATGCACTTGATTCTCCACAGTTTCAATGGTATCTTTAATAATGTCTTCATGTAAAAAAACTAAGACGTATTTAAGATATCCTTTCTAGCATAGTGGGACAAGCACATTTTGTCTAGAGTGTAATTTTCTAAAGTCAGTTTAACGCCACAATCTATCCTTGAAGATGCATCGCACGATATTTGCACTTACACTTATTGATTTTAATCTGATGCTTGATTTTTGAGAAGATAGATAAATTAGGTGGGAGAAATTTTAGTTGAACTACTTTGAAAATTTGGGTTTGTAATTTATAGATTATTATCCAAAATTTGAAAAATTTATGGTTTCGAAATTCAAATTCTCAATACTAAAATGAAAAAAAATTTAAAAAATTAAATAATAAAATAATAAACGTAAATAAAAGCTGCATAAAAATGAGCTCATAAAAAAGGGATTTTTCAAACATTTGGTTCGTAAATGGAGATTAAAATTATGTATGTATTGTACCACGTCAGTTGCACAAGCGACAATTTCATAAAATTATATCTATTGTATTCATAACGGAATAAAAATAGATTTTAGAAATAGTAGTTTTTATTAATAAATACATCAACATGACCAACAATATATAATAGTAAATAGTAAAATTGCAATGAAATGCTATATATTTTAGTTTTGTTATATATTGTGAGAAAAATTTTAAACAAAACATATAATAATTTTTTATTGTAAGGAATTTTTTCTCAATTTTGTTTCAAAATGGTAAAATTGTATTTGTAACATTTTACAAGTAAAATCTAAAACATTGTCATTATTATACATTTTGATATATATATATATATATATATATATATATATATATATATATATATATATATATATATATATATATATATATATATATATATATATATATATATATATATATATATATATATATTTTATATATATTTTATATACATATATATATATATATATATATATATATATACATATATATATATATATATATATATATATATATATATATATATCATATATATATATATATATATATATATATATATATATATATATATATATTATTATTATTATTATTATTATTATTATCTTTTTACAAATCTCATTCATTTATTCATATGTTTGCTTAGAAGACTAAATTTCTGAGGCAATTACATTCACTTCGAAAAAACAGATTGTAAAGTTGCTACAGAAAGCAATATATATTGTTTCAACTGTTAATTATGCTCATTTATGCGTTATTGATTTTTTTAGTTTCAGATGAATCAAAATTATCCATGAAAAATATTTTTTAAAATTCAATAATATTCTTATTTACTTGTTAGTTTTATTATCGTGGTAGAGAAATCAATACTATTTTATATAAATTATAATTCTTACATTTGATTAATTCAGCAAAGCAAATAATGTTTTGAGAACATAACAATATTTTATGATAAGGAATTATGTAATATGTGACATATATGATAACTAAACATTAAAAATAGTTTTAAATTGTAGAAAATCGATATGCAAAGAGAACTTTGAGTTGAAATGAGATTCAAAGTTATGCACAAATTTGTAAATTTTAATTTCCTTGTGGTATTGAATAAGAAAACAATTTAATGACGTCAGAAAGATGAATTGATACCACTTTCAACAATCTTTATGAGTCTTTTATCTAATTTATACTTATATCTGTAATTATTTTCCAGAATTTTCAATTTAACTATTACGACAGTCATATGTAAAATATTGTTTCAGATAAACATGATCTAAAAAATTGGCAAAATATGTTAATGATATTTTTTACTAACTAATTGTGAATGAATATAATATCCATGCTATATAACAAAAGAAAAATGCATAAAATATTTAGAGAAAAATAATGCTTTAAATTATATATATGATTAATAGCAATGTATTTTGGTCATACAAATAACTTAATAGATATTTTATTCATTGAATATTGTAAATTATGATAGGACATAAAATCACAAAACAGTAAAATTCTTTATTTTTACGTATTTAAATTTAATAAATATAAGTTGATGTTTAGTATTTTTGTAGCAAAAATAAATATTCAGAAATATATTTTTCAAAAGTAAGGTGGTATTGCATTTTTTCTTATTCTGGAAGAAAACTAAAATCAATTTAGGAATTAGTTTACTTTCCATTTCTAAAAAGAATAGTTTGATTAAAATATCAAAAGAGAACAAGAAACTTTTGTAAATATTTCATTTGAAAAAGAACTTTTTTAATTAACAATCTTTAAGAATATGTATTGTATTATAACATTAATATTTTTTAATCTCTTAATCAGGAAAAATGTTATTTAGATAATTACTGTTTTTAAATGTGTGTAGTTATAGGAAAGACTGTAATTACATATATTCAACATCTCTGTAAAAATAAAATATTTTGTGTTTCTGGATTTACATTCTTTTGTAATTCTAATTATGTTTCAATTTCTATTGTTTTATTGGGAAGAATAATATTGATAATAGTTTCTTTTAAGCGGATTTGACTAAATCAAACAAGAATAAATTCATAATTTCTCTTGAAAATAATTTAATTAAAAACATGGTATTTTATTTTAAATTAATGCGTGTTTGGAATAGCATTTGAAATAGATTTATTTATTTATGACTGAGATAAATCAACTTTATAAATATCTTAAACTCTTGCTATTAAAACGATAGTTTTTATAACATTTCTATGATACAAATATTTGTTTTGCTATATTTGTTTTTTTTATTTTTCAATAGCTAATGTATAAATTTTGAATAATTTTCAAAAAAGCAAGTCCTGATAATCTATCATAAGATTTATTGATAATAATAAATAAAAGTTTGTGCAGTAGCAACAAACACACAAATATAACAGTATTAGCTATCACATTTAACTAATTTCCTACTAAACATTTTCAAATAGAATAGAAGATGAATATCTTGAGTATTTTTAAAGGTGCTATTTTCATCATTTTCATTAAATTTACATTAAGTGAGTTCGTAAAAGTCCTGTCATTAACATAAAAGTAAGCCTAAAAAACAAACTTTTTAAATTAATTTGTCTTGTGATTTTTATAAAATTTAAAACAAATTATATTTCTCAAAAATATAAAATATTGTTGGAGACATTTGTTGGAATGTTGCAATAGAAAATAATTTCATGTATTAGAAAATAATGTAGGTATGAATTACTACCTAAGATTTTAAGAATTTTTAATATTTTTAACCAAAAATAAATTCGTGAAAAATATGAGCTTAAATAATATTCAAACGAGTTTGTTCAATATATATTCAATAAAACAGTATATAAGCTATCAAAAATATAAAACTATTTTTCTAGCCATCTTTATGGCCATTTATTGAATATTTATCCCAAATAGAAAAAATATATTTAAAATAAATATATTTCTACAAAATTCATTATGGAAGAGAATTTTCCAAACTATTTTCTGTACAGGGAACTTTTGCTTAGGAAACTATATTCGAAATGTGGTGTAAATTTAATGGCAATAGTAATTAATATGAAAAACGCAAATAGTGCCATAGAAAACTCATTCCTGAAGATTAGAATTGCTCAAAGTTTAAAGATTAGGTGGCAAAAATTTTTGAAATTTTAACAATTATAAGAACAATAGATTGACGTTTAATTCCTCCTGTCACGAAACAGAAAGTAATTTTCTCTCGCTCAAAATCCTCGTTATTTTAAATTAAATCATCTTTTACTCAATATTCAATTCTTTCTTATTCTTCCTGACATGATATTAAATATTATTTCAAAAAAAAGTATATCGTTGACAAATTTAAAAATTTCTTAATAGCATACCATTTGGGAAAAGTGCGACAGCTCAAAATTATTTTTATTTTATTGACGCAATCTAAGAATGACACAAGAAATTTAAAATAATAAAATAACACTTCAAAATGTTTTTTTTTGTATTTATTTGTAAATAATAATATTAAAAATAAATGATTTTTCTCGAACATAAGATTCAACTAGATATTAGTATTTGTTAGTGAAAAAAAAATATAATATCTCTTTCATTTTTTTCGTGATTGTCTGAGAATTCCAATTTATCTGATATATCAAAGTTATCTACAAATACGTGAAGATATTGAATTAAAAAAGTAATATTAGATTTTTAAAACTCAATTTAAAAATGTTCCTCCTTACAATGGAAAAAGATACCATTCAAAATGGGTTTATTTTTTTTTAAAAATAATTTTTTAAAATAAGTAATGAAATTGAAAAAGGGAAAAATGTATCATGTAACATAGGTATTTCTTATCATCAAAATAATTAAAAATAAGATTGTTCAAAATATACTACAAAAATGAGTTGCAAAAATATTTACCAATTCAATAAACTATAAAAAAACACATTGTGACTGAATTTCACCATGGATATTTCTTTTTTGTATGCAAAATATTTTATTATAATCGCTATATTTTTAACAAAAATGTTTTTACTTAGATTTAATATTGGATTCGAAAAATCAAAAATGTTACAAATTTTAAAACATGTCTAAAAATATATGTGTTACTAATTTTAAAATAATACACTAGCACACTAAAAAGTTATTTTATATGTAAAAAATAATTAAAGCATATAATGTAAAATTAATTTAAAATTGTAAAAGATTACTAAGCAATAACATAATATTTAAGTAAATTTTCATCACTTTATTCTATTTTACAGAGCAGGAAAAAAGTTTTACAAAGACTATATATTTTGATTTAATAAGACTATATATTTGCTTAGGGCTCGAATGTATGAAAGTGGTATTACATTATGTATTACGTAAGAAGTATTTATTTAATTGATAAAAATACATGGAATGTATTAATAACGTGTTCATATATATTAATATATTTCTTTGATGTCTCTTTTTAAAGAATTCATACTGCTTATAATTTACGATACAATTTTTCAGCATGCCTCTTGTTTAAATTTTTATATACAAAAAAAAATTTTACTGTCCAAGATCATTAACATAACGTTTGTGTGCTGTTAATATTACAATTGCTAGTAAAGGTGTGATCATACAAATAAAAATTGTTGAAGGAAATTATTAAAATTTATATTATTTAATATTAATTAATATTTGAATTTCAAAAATAATAAAATTAAATGTAACAAATAGTTATTAATGTTTTTAAAATGTATGTATTTATCACATGAAATTTTATTTGATCCGAAAATTAAAATTCTATTATAATAATATTTAAAGTTGAAAAGCAATACAAATAAATTAATATTTATGCGAAATATTTTTATTATAATTTGTTTCTTAATTTTTAGAAGTATCATGACCCTAAAAATAACTTTTTTTTAAAAAAAAGAAGCTTTACATGATCTTAGTTTCGATGCAAATTTTCAGTTTATATGTTATTTCTTCTAGATTTCGTTTCAAGAATATTTTTTTATGAAAAAAAATGTATTGATTATTCGTTATTTTAAAGTATTTCAATTATCTGCTTGAACAGTAACTTATGTTTCAGTTCATTCAAATTAAGTTAGATTAAATTGAATTAGTTGAAATGGTAAGATATAGACAATACAATAGCAAATGTATACTATATGAAATGAATCTCCTTATTACATTTATTTGTATATTATATTTCAAACAAAAAATTTCAGGATTCATGATTTTTAATAAAATAGAATCTAAATATATGTATTCGTAATTTTTTATAAAATAATATCCAATGATATATTTATATTTTATTCAAATGCATTGTAGTAATTAATTATTTAATTTAATTATATGATCATCACATTACTGCTTTCCAGGTTAGCTTTATTTCAAGGAAAATTTTTAATAACTAAATTTCTGTGGATTGCAACAACTGAGGTAATCTTCATTGATAGATACCATGATTACCAATTTCTTCTGAAACAATTACCTTATATTGTCTGAAAGTTTCTAACAAAGAGGTTAAAAAATTAAAATTTTTTATTTTAATAATAATTTTAATTAAAAAAAATTAATAATATTTTTTACCTTTTTTTAATAACATTTTTCAATTGTGAGGATTTTTTGTAAATCATATTATTAAAAAATTTAATGTAATTAAAATCATATGCAGGATTTCAAATTTTTAATACTTCTGTGAACAGTTTTTTCAAAAGAAAGCAAGAAAATTATTATTTTTAACCTTCGTACTCAATAATATATAAAAGCCTGAATGATTATATTACAATATAATCAATCAGGCAAATTGTACTTTTCTGGTATACTACAGTCAAATAAGTGCTCATAAGAATTTCATGTATAACTGAATAAATGTTTAATTCATTTCATACACATTAAATTCTTTTTTGATTGATATATGGGCATTATGTATAATTTTAAAAATATCTTTTATCCATATTTTTATAAAACTATAAATTTTTTCAATAAAAACACACAAATATATTCTAAGCCTTAAATCTTAGATAAAAGTTTAAGAATAAAATTTGAAAAAATAAAAACTTGTGATAAAAAAAGATATTTTAAAATATATTTCTAAGAATTCTTTAAACTTTAAAAAAAATTAAATGTGAGTATCAAAACGAGTAAAGCATGCTATGAGTTGTTCATACACTTCTTTAAAGAAAAAGTGTTTCTGTTTATGGTGACTACATCTGATAATGTCAACATTTTTTCAAATACAATATTTTTAAGAAAATGCTGCAAAGTTTCTAAAACATTTTTGTTGCGTTTTTCTTACCTATTTTAACATTGCTTTAATTTAGACTTTAGAGGTTTTGTAAACTTTCCATGTTGCAGCATAGATGCTTAGAATTTTTATGAAACCTCAAAGATTTGGTATGGCAGTAAAAATTCACTTTTTGTTTGCTGTGTGTCAGGTTATATTCTTTTAAATTCCAGCGAATTCTTCAACTACTTCGCAAGAGTAAACTATTTTATTCATGAAGTTTTTTTCTCCCTTTAAATAATTATACCAAATACTCTGTTATATAGTTATGTAGTTTAAAAAAATAAAATGTATAACTATTCCTGTTCCATTATAAAGAAGATAATAAAAAGAAAACAAAATTTTTCTGTTAATATTTCAAAAACCATTATTAACCAATTATTCATTTACATTTACTGATTATTTAAAAAGTGCAAAAAATTACAGTAAGGGATTAATCCTTATATATACCAACATTGAAAATGCAACATCAAGAAGTGAGGTGGCCAGAAAATTATGCTAATTTCTTCAGTTTCAGCAGACACACGAGTTTTCGATGGGCATAGCAATTGGACTGAGAAAGGCAGGTTGGTACTTAAAGCAAATTGCAACTGACACTTGGATGCTTCCATAGAGCACCGGCTATGGGGAAGATGGTTGGAACGAAGAATTGAGGAATGTTTGCGGGTTGTCGGTGCAGCCAGAGTGACGTTAGCACTTGTAAATCGATGCATTGACGGATGGCAGTGTTGGCCTTGCAAAACACGTCTATTGAAATTCTGCAGCATGTGCAAGACAACATGGATACTCCTATATCAAGCACAAGCATTTCCGTATATTGATTGTTAGTGCCCTGTGCTTTTGTCATCCGTTAAGAAGACTTACATTGAATGCACAGCATAGAAGAAAACATCTGGAATGGTACAATATTAGAGCGATGTGGACGACGGAGTTTCAAAGTATTGTCTTCTCAGATGAGTCACACTTCTGTTTATCCACTGATAGTCACCTCATACGAGTGGGGCGTCGAAGTGCAGAGAAGTCCAATTATGCAGCAACTGCTGAACGTCCCACCAAGTGCGGCATTATTTTTTGGGACACCATTGCGTACGATTCCATGTCACCTCTAGTTGATATTTACTGCACTATGACAGCCCAACGATACGTGTATGATGTCTGTGGTCGGCGACACTCCTTAACCTTCAATGAGTGCCCAATGCCTTTTTTCAGCAGGATTACACCCGACCACACATTGCTCGCATCAGCCAACATATCCTGCAAAGTGTTCAGTTAATTCGCTGCCCTAAGGGCTCAACCCACCTCTGAGCGATACAGCACGTTTGGGATATGATTGTACGCCATTTTCAGACCCTACAATTACGTCCTATAGGTGACGGATTTCGGTAAATGATTGAAAAGAAATGAAAGTCAAATCTCAGGATGCCGTTCATATTATCATTGATTCTGTGCCTAAGCGTGTTGCTTTGTGTATCGCCGTGCATGGAGTTTCTACAACCTACTGACTCTACCCTATTCTCGTTCTGCATTATGCATACCTCACATTTATATATAATACCTCACACACACACACACACACACACACACACACTACACACACACATACATATATATATATATATATATATATATATATATATATATATATATATATATATATATATATATATATGTATGTATGTATATGTATATATAAATAAATTTCTTACCCCCCCCGCAAACTGTCAGAGCGGAGAATTCGGGAGGGGTATGTCACTTTCCGTTTTACTACCCAATGTAGGGTAGAATGTAGGGTATATAATTTATATAGAAATATAATGCGTCAAAATTTAAAGATGCGATTTTCAAAGAACTTTTAAATACAAATCAATGTCAATCAAATGTATAAGAGAAATATTAATAAAAAATAATGAAAAATTTTGAAAAATGATGTTAAAAATTTATTTAGAATTATATTTCTCAATTTAAATAGCAAAAAATGTGAATGCTATAAGTATGGTTGCACATATTTATTTGAAAAAGCATCGAAATAATAAAATTTTATACCAAATTTTTTACTTTATATAACACAATAATAATAATATGTATTGAGTAAATTTAATCTTGTGAGATACAAAATATAAATTTTGTTAAGACTATTAAGAAATATTAATAAATTTATAAAAACTTTCTTTTAACTATTAACTAATATTCAACTTTTAACTAATATTCATAACTAAAGTAGATATCTGGTTCATTGTTATATCAAAAAGGAAAAAAAAAGTAACTAGAAATGAAACCTAATTTCAATTGAATGACAACAGCATAACGTAAATTTTAGGCACTTCCGTATGATACGGAAATCGAAAAATATAGTAGTAAGAATTCTCCAAGCAATAACGCTAACTTTAATCCATAAAAGGAGATTGCTTTCCAAAAACACATCAGTTCTTTCCAACTTGTGTTTTGAAAAGGATTCAAAGCATGTTTTCTTTTACAAATTTATTTTATTTCAAAATACTTTTATGAATATGTATATGCATATGAATGCACATAAATGTTTAAAAAATAAGAAAAATTCACAATTTTTCATATTTGACAGTATGAAAGATATAGCCATTTTGTTGTTAACAATAAAAAGTTTAAGGAACTAAGTTTATTTTATCTTCTATTCTTTTGAATCAGCATTCTTTGAGATCGTCTTGCAATTACAAATTTTCGTAATAAAAATTTAAATTCTTTTTCTTGAAACTTTGGTTTTAGAATTTTGATAAATTGTTACAAAGGTTTGCTTTGTTATTTACCTATAAATTGTTCTCTTTTTAAAAGTGAATTCTAAATTTCTAGTGCTACCAATGATCAGAGTTAGAATTTTAATCGTTAGAATTAATTAAAATTGAATAACATCAAATTTACTTGTATATTTAAAGGGGTAAAATTCTTTTCTTACTATGTTCGAATATAAATATGCAAATTTCGTATGGACAAAAATTGATGTGACATATTTATAATTTGAGAGGAAGAGAATTCAAAATTTTAAGTAGTACCTTCCTTTTTTGATAAACAAAAGATACTTTTTTCACATTAGTATTACGTACCAAAATTTCTATTTTATTTCATTTTGTCTTAAAGCAGTAAAATTTTATGTATTGTAATTCTAATGTAAAATAAACGAAAATATAAAATTCTAATACTTTTTTAAAAAATTATGAATGTCGATTTAAAGAAAGACTTGAGATTTTATAACTGTCTGATTTGATGTTAAAATTGTTCACAAAATATATCTTTGCCAAAACTTATTTATAGTATTAAATATACATATATTTAATTTACCTCAGTCTAAAATTTTTCATTATTTCTTTCATATAGATAAATGGAATTACTATTTAACCATGATTTCGTAAGTACTGATGAAACTTAAACTCTCTGGTAATTTTGAGAGAGAAAACATTTAATAAAAATATTTTTAAATCTTACTACAATATTTTGATGAAAAGCTCTAGTTTTTTATGCTTTAATTTTTATATTTTATTTCATCCTTTAGTGGTTATCCTCATTGCTTATAGTACTTTTATTCATGGTCAGTTTTCTGTAGAAAATTTTGATAACGTATATTTTTATATGCTATAGACAATATGGATTTTACTTTTTGATGTGAAGCTAGTAGTTTCAGTGTAAACACCCAGTCTGTGTCTAATCCTCCTAAAGCATTTACTTTTTCGTTATAAGATTACTTTATTAAATTTCACAGGAGCTACCTGTATGATAAGAACAGGGCCAGTTAATTTGGATTAAGTTTTATAATTTACTATGTACAAGATGAGAAACTATTTGATAAAAGAGCATGTTATCCATTTTTTAAATAATTTAACATTAAAATTATCTTGGACTGAAAAACTTTTAGAATCAATTTATCAAAAATTAATGTATGCGACACTATAATGATTATTATTATGTAGAATAATAATTAAAAATTATTACATTATCAATTTTATGTGGAAACATTAATTCTTAAGTAATAACTACTGTGTAAATTTTCGATACATTACAAGAATATATTCGTATAATTAAAACTTTCTAGGTATAAAGCAGCATTAATTTCGTAGATAGTAAATCAATATAGTGGAATATGGTACTGATATATGAAAAGAATTTTCTGAAGTATTTTCTCATTTCTGTTGATGGTAACAAATATCAAAATGAAAAAGAATATAGTTATTATTTTTGTACATGCGTGTGTGTGAGCACATTTGTTCTTATCTAGCTATCGGCAAATAGAATTTTACGATTTAATAAATTTACTGTGTTTGTACGATTATACATACAAATAGGAAAATGATTATTATTAAGAAGAATTTATCTTCGATCTAGAGCAATATATAAAATAATACAGACCTGTTGGTGAACAACAAAAAATATACTATTCAGTTTTTATAAAATTTTATAAACATTTTTTTCAAATATTATTTATAAAAATTGATATGTAAATGTTTGGTTATTTATAGACAAATATGATTCTTTATTATTTAAAACAATATTAGTTATACATGTAAATAAACTAAAATTTTGATATGTACCTGAAATAAACATTTCAACATAAAAATAACATTTTAAACAAAAAATGAAACTGTCAATAAAAATTTTAAAAAATAATATGAAACTATGAAATTATACAATAATTTTTAAAACTATAAACTCTGTAATTTGTAACCAAATAAAACTAAGTAAGTAAACTAGTTACTGTGTGAAATTTTACACATCATAGAAATCCAACTTATGCTATTAACTTTGAAAATTGTGTTTTCCAACTTTAATTATTAATTACAAAAATATAAATATCAGATTTAGTGTGTCTAGGTTTACAAATTAAATTATAGCAGTGAATGCTTTCATTTCTCTTTAACTTCTTCAATGGTAAAATGAAACATATGCTACTAAAGCTTACAATTAAATGCTTTTTAATTATTTCGAATTACACAAATAATTTTATTTGGGTTAATTTTTAAAAATTTGAAAGTATTATAAACAAATAATGCAAAACATTTTGCTAAATTATGGAAATTGATAGATAATAAACAGAAGATATTTTAAAATCACTCTGAGACCATACATTTTCTTTCAATTAACTAGTTTACCTTATACCAATTTAAATAAATCTGAATGCAATTTGTTTCCTTAATTTGCAATAAATATTTTGTAAAATATGTACAATATAGTCCCTTTGCAATCTGTATTGTATTCATTATGGGGGGTTCAAGATTTAATTTTAATTATCACCAAAAATCTGTATATAAAACAGATTCTTTTATATGCGATAAAAGAATCTGTATATAAAACAGATTCTTTGTTGTAATTAGAATTTTGCTTTTAAAGTGAAATTGAGAAATGAATAAAGTAACTGATGTTATAGTTTAGTTCATGCATATAAAGGCAAATTTGCATTTTTTTTAGGTGTCATCATAAATTTGCATAATATAAACACTATTTAAGGATTTCTTTTAAAATTGTTTTATTTAAACGTTTTTATGTTAAAATAAGAAGCACAAGCCCTTATTCTTATAATTAGTTTGTCAGAAATGTAAGTTTAAAAATATTCATTAAATTTTAAATGGTTGAAAGTCATGTAAAATTGTTTTCTTTAACACTTAAAATTTAATACAAAATTCTGTTCATTTATTTTATGTAAAATTCTTGTTTAAATAATTTGTGATTTCATTAAGTTTATTGAATTTCACTATTTGTTTGATACAATTTTAAAAAGAGACATTGTTGTAAAATTATTCAATATTTGTCAAACATATTTTTAATTTTTGTTTTACATTAAATTGAATAAACAATCAAATATTTTTTGAGAATGCATTTTATTTCAAAAGTTACATTTTACTTGAAATGCATCTATTTACAAATGCAATTAAATTTTGTCAAATGCACTGTAATTTTGATAGATTAAAATAATTAAATTTTGCTATACTATACTATCAAATATTTATTTTCTAATTTATATTTATTTACTGCAATTTTAATATTTAATTGAATAATCAAATAAATTAAATCAAATATATGAAATGCTTTTCAGCTAAAATATCTAAATTCTATATTTTAAATAAGGAGTATTAAAACTCATGTGTTTCTTAATAAAAATAAATATATAAAATTCTTCAAAAATATTTACTAAGAGTCATTTTGATGAGAACTATTTAAATGCACTTCTCATGTCATGAAAATTAAATACTTCTTAAAAAAAGTTGGAAGAAGTACTTTTTTTATTTACAGGAACAAAAGCTAACATAAGTTAAAATACTATAATAGCTCTGCCACATATCTGTCTAAATTGTCTGAGTCTCGAGACCTGTTTTTCATGGACCAATGAATATTTGACATGAAACTAAACATTTTGTTGATGCTACTCTATTCCCCTTTTCTCATATAGAGTCAGACATTCATCATACAAACTTGTCACCGTCTTAAAATATATTCTTCAATTTTGGTATACTTCCATCCTTCAAATCTCTTATAGAAAATTTTAAATAAAAGAACAAGAAAATAAAAGAAAGGAACAAGAACAAATAAAAATCTAGAGTTTCTTTTCCAAAAGTTTCACTAACAGAGTCTTTCTTTGAAGAAAATCCTAAGTTTAGTATAGTTTTGTTAATAACTGTTCTTTTTTTCTTAACATTCTCCATTTTCATGGAACTTCTGAATAACAAATAATGTACTCTTTCTCTTCCATTTCTAAGCATAAGTCATTATTAAGATACACGAATATAATATTTTGAAAATAATTGTTGGAAAGTTACAATCGTTTTTAAAGTTTCAGAAAAACCATAAAAATGAAATGGTGCGTTTTCATAAAGATGGATATGAATATTATAATTTTGAAATAAATACTATGTTTCTTAGAATCAAAATTTTCTAATAAAATTCTTTCTTTGATTCATGAGTTTTCTTTGATTACTTCTCTTTCAAAATATGAAGTTTACAAAAATGTATTTTTTATATATTACTTTCTAAAAAATGTCTGCATATTTTAATATGATTGATAAACCTTTTTTCTCAAAATTAAAGAAAACCCATAGAAGTGTCATGTGTCAAGTATATACACGAAAAATTTAGTGAAAATTACTTATAGTGAACAATATATAGTTCAGAATAATGCAGCACAAAAATTACTAGACAAATATGCTATTATATAAATTGCCATACGTATAAAATTAACAAAGAATAGGTTGATTTGATATAGGCAAAGTATCATTATTGAGGACTATAATTTCCCATAGAAACAATAAAGTTTGGAAACTATGCAGTCCATCAATTCAGGAAGGAATAAGGGTCATTGTTCTTGCAAAGCAATTTTAAGAGATTTTAGATTCCTTAAAAAAAGCTGAGAATAGCTATACGTATTTCTGAAGCATCCCAAACATGTTCGAGGATATTCATGTTTTGCAATCAAGCTAGTAATTCCATACGCTTAATTCTTTGATGTTAAAGTTTAGCATTGCAAGAACTGGAACATGTCATCCTATAATAGGAAATCATCACACATTTGATTTCCTATTATAGGACGACATGTCCCAGTTCTGCAATAAGTGTACACATAAGCAAAAAGTATCTCATCACTATAGGTACGAGCATTCACTGTTCCTTGTAGATTTCTATGCATTTTCGTATCTACAATAAAAGATATAAGAAGCCATTCACAGTTATTGGCTTATCCATCTGACTTTTTTAGGTATGTGTGATGGAGTAATTGATGATAAAGAATATTCGCGTGGGTTGGCTTTTATTTAAAGAACTCTATCCCTTTGGCTACATTCAGAATTGAAGGCTAAATTCAGATTACATCCGTAAAAATAGCTGACCTCCGTTGATTAACCATCTAATGGACATACCCACCAATATGTCCCTTATTATGTAAGACGTGTGTACGATGCAAATGGCTATTCGCATCACATATAGACTAACTTTATGAAGTATTCTACGTACGTTGACATTCATAACAACACTTTAGAGTTTACAATGAAAAAGAATATAAGTTTCAGATTGGATATTTGTGGTTCTATGTTTTCAGTAGGCATAACTATAAATATCGATGATAGGAGATCATTGTATCGTAACCGCCTTTGGTTGAAATTCCCGTTTACCTGGTTAGAAATTGGGCAGAAGTTCTGAATCCCATAATACCTCATATGTAACACCAACTGGACACATTTTGATCTAACTTTGTCTTGCATCTAATTTTCCATTATATATATATATATATATATATATATATATATATATATATATATATATATATATATATATATATATATATATATATATATATATATATATATATATATATATATATATATATATATATATATATATATATATATATATATATATATATATATATATATATATATATATATATATATATATATATATATATATATATATATATATATATATATATATATATATATATATATATATATATATATATATATATATATATATATATATATATATATATATATATATATATATATATATATATATATATATATATATATATATATATATATATATATATATATATATATATATATGCGTGTGTGTGTCGAATTCTTTAAAAAACGATGACTGGATGTGATTATTAGGAACTGACTGATAATACCAAATTTGTTATCGCAATCCTGCAGATAATAAAAAAATTTAATCTTATATTATGTATAAAGCTTTTTGATTCACGCCAATAAAGTCTTCCAATGGGAGCAGAAATAGTGTCTGTGAAGACTGCAGAGTATAAACTCCAGTCGAATTTAGGTAGATTTATGCAAAAGAGGTTCTTCTGAAATAAATGTAGCACATCCTATGCATAAAATTATTAAAAGCATTAAATAGAAACTAGACAAAACACATTATACAACAACAGGCAAGTGCCGCTTGTATATTTATATTTTACACGGTCTTGTTTATAGTTAAATTCGTTGTTCATTAATAAAAAATAAATATAATTCTTACACCAATGCGGCTGATGTTTATTCAAATGCCATCAAATGGCAGTTGATCTCCTTGGACATGTTATTTAACAATACATTCAAATTTTAATCAGATTGGTGTTTCTTTGAAAGAGTTTTTTCTTACCTTTATTTACATAACATATTTTTTTATTTTTGGAAACTACAAATAGTTCTTTTAAATATTATAGTGTTGAGGTAAAGTTTTTTTTAAATATTGTTTTAAAAACAATTAAAAAATAATAAATCTAAGTAATATTTTAAAATTAATTCATTCATATTAAATTGTAATGATTAAACTGTTGACTTAGTAAGATTATACATCTACTTCACATGTGTACACAATTTTGAAATAAATATTTCAGAAATATTTGTAAATAAGTGAGAAATTATATATTTTAAAAATTTCCATTAAACTGAATATGTGAACTTTTATAATAAGAATATTTTGTTCTGGTTTAGATTTTTTCATGTACTTTAGAGGAAAATTTGTATTTACTCCTCTTTCTGTAAACCGTATCTAAGAAAAAATATGTCATTTAGTCATGCGATTTAACATAATATAAATTTTAAATAAAATTTTTATCTATTTAATTACAATGAAGGTATAAGTAAATTATTCTGTTTTTCCTTCATATTTTTAAAAAAAATGTTAAAATATTCAAAATTTGATGACAGATTTTTATAGCGAATATGGTCGAAAAAATTAAATGTAAGTACTGAAAAATTAAATAACCTCAACCAAAATTTTAAATGTAAAACCAGTTGTCTTAAGTCAAGTTAAATGTTTGTGATGTATTCTATTTTTTTATAAATCTATTATTAGATAAATAGTCTCTAACCAAAATGTTGCTGTTACTAATGACACTTGGACAAGCCTATCTCGCTATGCCTTGGCAATGTGAATTTAAGTCAATTGGGAGCGTCTTTCGTTTTAATCACAGCACCATGAAGGTGAAAGTACGACTTTGCTCTATACATATGCCATAGGTACCCGTTTATATAAAGTAGGTAGTCATTCACAGATCATTCATACAAGAAAAGGACAAATACAGGATAGAGAGAGAAAGTACATCCATGCCCGAACCGGGATTCAAACCCAGGATATCCTTCTCCGCAGTCAGGCACGCTGACCACTAGACAAGTTGGTGGCAACAAAAATGTTAAATCACGGAATGATATTATTTATAGATATAATGCTTTTTTTTGATAATTAGTTCATAGTGAAAATTAAGTTTTATATATTTTTCGTTTATTTTACTTTTGGATGCAAAACAGCTATGTTCGCTTACAGCTAAATATTAACAATCTTTTTTTCCCATTTTTAAAATACAACTTTTTTTAAAGTTCTATTTCTAAACTGATGGTTTTAAATGTGATATTATGATATAACGTGTTTGCAACTTATTACTAAAATTAATTCATATTTTAAAACAAAATAAAATTTTAGCTATTTCGATAATGTATTGATTTTTATCAATTTATTAATGGATAGTTATGACATATTCACTGTATAAGAAGATATATGATTTAAGTAAGCTTTCAAATGACATGGTATTATATAGACTAAAAAATAAAACCATTTATTAAGAATTTATGTGGTACATATATAATTTATGTTACCTAAACGTACTCGTTTCACTTGTGCCCTTTAAATAGTCACAAATAGTTCAAGGAATTTATATTATACACCTGACTTACCAAAAGATTACTTACTTTAGATTTCACTAGTAGAGAACTTGTCCATAGATTTCGGAAATGTAATTTGTTATAACCTGAAAATGAAATAAACTAATGCAATGATTTCAGAAATAAAACGTAAATTAGAATTTGTATGTATAAATACCGTAAAATAACAAAAACCCTCAAAAATAGGAAAATAATCATTTCAAACTGTTGTTTTAGATCCATATGAAATTCTATACTTTAACACATAAAATCCAAATATATAGGAAAACTCCTTTCAAATCTTAATTAAATATGAATTGAAAAAAATAACAGTTTAATTAATGCTTTAAAAATAAAAACAATTATAATAGGTATATTGTAAAGGGCTCACAAAATCGAACAGAACGCAAACAACTAGAAAAAGAACTTCTGAGTAAAGTCTCAGCTTTTCTAAGAATATATGTAAGCGTATTACTGTATTTCTGCATTTACTTTGATTATTCTACCCTGATTCATTTTCAGGGTGTTATAAAACTGACGTATTTCAATGTATGTTTATACTGTATTTCAATGTATATTACCAGTATTTTAAAATAATTGGGAAAACAGGAATCATTATTGCAATGACTAATCAACTAAGATTTACATGTTCCTCGGAAATCTGGTTCACGAATATTTTTATTAAGTATTGTAGAGATACTTCCTTCAGAGCCTGAAAATTCTATATTTGTTATTTTATGCTGACCAGTTTTTTTTGTGTACACATTTTTTAAATACGTTTGTTAACAATGGAATCATAGTTCTGGCTATTTTATATCTCATCTACATGTACAGTGTCAATGAAATTGTATTTAATATTCAAAGTAGTAAAATATTTCCACTATACATATTTAAAAACTGATTTCCAACCTTTGCGTCTTTTGTTATAAGTAACTAGGCTCTAAAATGAAGTAGAGTTTGAATAAAAGATACCTAATAAAGCTTAAATGGATTTTAATATACAAGAAAATCTTGCCTTGAAATTTGGTATTTATTTGTAAAGAATACACGATAATAGAATTTTGGATATATATTTAACTAAATGTTTAAATGATGTTATATACTAGATTATCCAATAAAAGAGTTTTTACTCAAAAGAAATTAAAAGTGGCAATTGTGACTAAATTGCTCGAGAAATTAAGTTAAATATCACTCTATGATATTCTAAGAGGTATGATTTTTTGAAAGTTTTCTTAGTGATTGAATTCAAAATCATTTTTATGCTTGTTTTTCTTTTGAATATAAGTTAATACATTACTGTTTATTATATGCCTGCTTTCAAACGCCTTTTACATTATTTTCTGAAGCACATAACTAATCATTTTACATTTGTCGAAGTAATTTTTTTATTTAATCCTCCATGAAAGCAGATGTTATCTGTGAAAAATAAAAAATGAAGAAACAATTAACAAGTTAAAGTATTTAAATTCTTTTTGGTTCATCCTCATAGCTCAAAAGAATGCAAAAAATATTTCAAAAGATATAAACGAAAAAATACACGGCAAAGTTTATTGAATTTTTTTCCTCTGGAAGTTTGACAAAAACAAATTCCATTCATAAAATAACAGCTCCAAATTTAATAATGCTTTTTATAAGTTTTCAATCTTATAGTGAGTTTGTGTTTCTTGAAATATAAATATTTTCCTTTTTCAGCGTTTTTCGATAAACATGTACAGTAATTTAATAATGAAAAAAGGTATAAAACTTAAATCCTTTTCTAAAATAATGAATTTTTTTTAAATTGTTGAAAATAAGAAATAAAATGCTGGAATTATATCTTATTAATTAAAATTGTATATATACTTGAATCAATTTATTTTTTGGAACAATTAACTAATTTGTAAAAAATTTAGAAGGTATAAATGAACACTAATTTATATTTATATTTACATTTAATTATTTAAAAAAACAGTTATTCTTAATGCAAAATATAGTCCTTTAAATTAACTTTTCTATAGAAATATTTAAATAGTATATGTCTTATTGATTCATGAAAATTTATTTTATGAAGAGAATTGCTTCTCAAATCACTGTTGGTTTATAAATCATACTAATTTCTTCACAAAAATTATCCATTTGTTACATATTAACAAAATTTTTAATTACAAATATTTAAATTTTAGGCTATCTTTAATTTTTTAATTTAAAAACTATACAGGTAACAAAAGTCAGTTAATATGGATATAAAAACAATGCTGCTGCATGTAAATCGTGGACTATACCTAAAGGTATACGGACTTTTAAAATAATCGTGCATCACCAAATACATCGTAATTTTTAACCATGGTTTGATGACGAGATGACATCTAATATAGTACTATTCTATACACATCCACACACATAAGCGGAAGAGCTTTGGATGTTGCAGATAAAACTGAGAACATATGTTCCCATTTTACGGAACTCTAGCAACCTATTGAGGGAGATTGTTGTCAGTCTCTCAATTACTGTCCGTAAAAAGTGATACTACACTTTGCTGATTTTACGGGAAGTGGTGTGAAGCTATTGCATCTCTAACGCCCAGTCAATTATTTTTTTTTAATAACGGAGGGCACTAGAAGACTAAGTTCAGTAGAACAAGGTCTTAAACTACTACTCATTTATCGTTCCTCGGTAGGAAACAAATGAACAACTCATGGAGGCTAGTAGAATTACTTGCGTCATACCACCACAAACCTATTTATAGGATGAGTCACATTCATTCATTATCTCAAAAGAAAGACGGAGAAAAATACTGAGAGAAAGAAGCATATATATATATATATATATATATATATATATATATATATATATATATATATATATATATATATATATATATATATATATATATATATATATATATATATATATATATATATATATATATATATATATATATATATATATATATATATATATATATATATATATATATATATATATATATATATATATATTTATATTATATATATATATATATATATATATATATATATATATATATATATATATATATATATATATATATATATATATATATATATATATATATATATATATCTTATATCCTAAAGCTACTATTCAATTCATAAAGTTGCAAAAGAAATAAATCTATCTTCTTTGGGAATAGTAACACTTAAGTGTGTGGACGTGGTTCAAAGTATATATCTGAAGATTGAATGAAATTATTTTCATAATAGTTAAGCACTTAGTTGATGTGCTATTATCAAGTTTCATAATAGCACAAATATTGAGCACTGAAATAGGGTTTAACATCTGCTGTTTATTTTCTTATTTATGTGCATCTGAGAGAATGATAGTTCTCAAATTCTTCTTTCGTTTTCTTACAAATGAAAAAAACATTCATTTATAAAATTAATCGTCGCAAATTAACAAACGAACGTACCCAGTACTGCTATATATTTGCATTTTATATGTGCTTAAATTTGAAGAAACATTACATTTTTTTAAAAAATGATTGAGTAATGCTATAAATAGCTAAAGGAAATATTTTTATAACAAAAATTAGTCAAAACTTTAAACAAGTCAGAATTTGAATTACTAAATGATTGTTTATTAACTATTTGAATCTTTAACTGGATTTAAAAAATCCTGAAATCCTTATACATCCTTTAAAATTGCCTCTTTTTAAATTTTTGTTGTTTAATACCATTGTAAAAATGTAAAAATGCGTTAATATTGTCAAAACTCTTAAACAATTAGAATTCTTTAGTCATTTTTTTCTTTTTTAGACTAAAATATTTTTACAGGTTTGTAAAAATGTGGAATGGCGTAACTAAGTTTTAAAGTAAAAATATAGTTATAATTGTCCATTCGTATTTAAAAGTATTATTTATTCGCAATTCTGAAAATAATTGCTTTAAGCAAGACATACAACCGTATTAGTGTAATTCTAGAACATATTAGTTGATATTTTAACATTAATTGTTGTTTTATTTACAATTGTGGGACGAAACAATCCTATCAAGATATTTCTATAAATTTCATTAATTAATCATTATATGCACTAATAAGAGCATGAATTATATGTATAGATATATCTTTATATTAATTACTAAACTTTATTAAACTTTGCTTCAAAAATAAAATATTATTTTCTTATAGAATACAGTTTTGTTAAGTAATACAATGATAAGTAATGCTCTTGAAAGTAATCAAGCAATAACAAATAACCAGTCTAATAATTAAAGTTAATTAATGATTTAATAGATACAACGTTATGAAATCTACTAATTAATATTTAGGAATGTCACAAGAAATATCTTTGGATTTACCTTTTCAGGAAATCAATTGGCCTTGTAATAAGAATAAAGCAATACATGGTAACGATAAAGAATAAAGAAACATGGAGAAAGTCTAATAATAATAAAAAGAAAATGTTAGAAAAAACTCAGAAATCAATCTCAATCTTTTGTACCAGGTGGCAATGAGTGATAAGCATCAGGTATTGCATTATTGTTGCATTCTTATCTTTTTTCTTATGCCAAGCAATTGATGGAGAAGAATGTCCTGTAATCTACTTCCCACCGAAAAGATATTCGGAATGCATTCTGGAATATATATTTAATTAAGAAATAATTAATTTTTTTACATAAATAAAAATGTATATTTGTTGATCAGGCACATTTTAAATATGTATGTTGCTCATACGTGCACTGAAATATAAGTAAATTCTAAAATGTATTATACTTTACTAATAAAAAAGGCAAAGATTATAATAATCAAGTAAGTTTCAAAAATTTATTGAAAAGAATTTTTTAGTGATAGAAATTATGTGTAAAGTATTCATAAATAAGAAATAATAATATAATTTTGTATTAAAATTTGCCAGTTATAATTTAGTATATTTCTATTAGAAGATTTTGAATCCATGAATAGTAATTTTAATAAAAATATAAATAAATATTTAATTAAATTTAAGAACATTTTAAATGTTTGAAAAGAAATAAAACTGTTGGGTATGCATTAAATATTTTTTATAGATGTAGATACAAAATAAGAGTATGATTTAAGATTCATAATTTATAAATCACTCTCTTATAGCATGAAAAAAAATATGCATGTAAATCATAAAAAATAAAAAAAGAGTAAAATTAATTTTAAATTTTGTTCTGCTTTACTTAAAATAATTTAATTAATTTTCATTAAGATGAATATTAAAAACGCTTGACTGCAATTAGCCTGCCGGAATTAAATTACACTTGAATATTTTTTTTGCAAATATTTTACTTTCAAAGTACAAAAATTAATTCATAATTAGAAATTTAAATCTAAATAGTCATTGAAATACATTGATTTCTTTGAATATTTAATAATTGATCTTGAAAATTTGATAATTTTTGAAAGTTTAAAATTTAGGTATAGGTATTTAATATTTTTCAAATGCAAATATCTTAACGTTTTTTTTTTACTTCAAAGATGTAAGCTAATAACACATTCTTTACAAAAGGACACATGCAACATTAACGCGGGACCAATTGATATTTTCTTCCCTCAGGATTGAGAAGAATGATCAGTTTCTTTAATGATTCAGATAGTGGTGGTAATGATAAAATGATTCTAAAACTGGTTTTTAGATACCTGATTCGGATATAGTTTATCTTACAAGTTCTGAAATCCATTATTGTGATATTAAGTCAAAGCGGATCTCGCACATTAATAAATGCGCAATTTGTTATCCAGGCCAAAATAATTGCTTAAAACAGTCATAGTTAAAAGTGCTTGCTAATTGCTTATCTGCGATATATATATATATATATATATATATATATATATATATATATATATATATATATATATATATATATATATATATATATATATACTGCTGGTTGCAACATCAAGTAAGACAAGAGATATCACAACATAATTTATTTTGTAGATAACATGTTGACCAAGTATCAAATGATTAAATTTTTAGAATTCTGTGAAGGTGGTTCCTGCCAAAATCAGTCACCAGAGTAGCTGATATTGTTCAAAGATATTTTAGATGGGTTCTGGGAATACAGCAGACCAAGCAGTTTCCACACGTGAATCTGATGTGGTACCTGGAAATGTATTCTGAGTCAATCGTTGAGCAACCATGGACTACATGAGTTCTATCTGCGAAAGATTCGGACAGCGAGCCAGCCAGATATGCAATTCAAACTGGCGATTGTCGTAGAAACCTGTGACAGTGTATGTCACTTGTGGTTACGTATTATTCCTGTTGAAATTGGACTGTGAGAAAGCCCTAAATGTAAGGAAGAAAAAGTGGCTTCAACAACTCAGAGATGCAGCGCTGGCTGTTTTAAATACAGGCTATGTGTACTAGAGGACTGCCAGAGTGATATAAAAAACGGCCCAAAATGTAATACCCGTTGCAGGACCAGTCTGGCGGTGCATAACACAGTTGTTCAGCATCCGCTTTCCAAAGTGTCTCCAGACTCGAATGCGACCATCGTGTTGTTGCAGGTAGAAGCGTGATTCGCCAGTAAAGACAATTTCATTCCATTCTGCCGTCCTCATCCTTTTTTCATCGCACCATTGTTGTTGGATACATCTTTGGTTCTGCGTCAAGTATAGACGAAGCAATGGATGTCTTGCGGTCAGACCACTCTACTATAAACGGCGTCCAATGGTATGCGTTCGTGGCTGAAAGATCCGTCACTGCCATGAACACAATTTGCTTGTCACCAAGAGAAGTAGTGCACAGAGGTGCATGCGATCGAACACTTCGGTCCATCGTACCCTTCTGCATGCAACGATCCCATATCTGTATTACAGTTGTTTGTTTTCGTCCAACGCGATTACCGATTTCCCTGAAAGATAATCCATAATCTAGGCAGGCTACTATCCTGTCTTTTCCAACTAGGATACTTGATCAAAACATGATTGCTTTATCCTATAAGGCATATAGTTTTTATTTATTTTTGCAAAAATACAAGAAAAACACAATTACCGAAATTTAAATTCTCAAAATCTCCAAGATTTAAATAAGTGCACCATAGGCCAGCTATTAGGGTTTCATAACAGACGCACATCACGATGCGTCTGTGATATATATGTAGCAAAAGGTACATAACAATGCTTGCTGATTGCGTATTTCCTGAATTATGCCATTGGATTTCTTCTTATGGAGCACAGTTAAAGACTAAGAATCCAAGCGCAAATGACGTATCCTTGACACATTTTGGAAAAGATTCAATCGGTGTGCACAGTAATCCCAATGGACATTAATAAAATATACAAAATCAATGGTGACTTGTATGGTGAAATGTATTGATGCTGAGGGCCTCCAATGTTAACAATATTTTTATTTGACTAAGAAAATGAGTTTATGTTTCAAATGTAACTTAAGCTTTCTATTTCCAGCAATTGAACAATGTAAAATGGAACACAAATTTTTTATGACGGTTCAAAGAGCGTGTATATTGTTTTACATACCACTGATTTTACTGAGATATGACAAAAAAGGAATTTATACTATATTGAAATACAGTCAATATTCATAATAAGGAATAAATTTTATAGAAATATTTAAATCTTGTTCACAATTTTGCATTCATTATTAATGATCTACCAAAATCAGCTTAATAGCAAATATATACACATGTATAACAGTTACTTTCATAAAAGATTTTTATTACTTAAATTCTAAACAAAATATATAATCAAACCAGAAAAGGGTTCATTATGGATGCTTATTTATAGTAATTATATATAAGCTCTTTACTATAAGAAAACAATCATAAGGCATATATTTAAGAAAAAAAATTAAAAATAAAAATATGCATCAATCCACATTAAATGACATGATTTTTTTTAATAATTTACATAATAATGATTAAATGCAGAATGATTTTTTTAATTACACACAACTTATGATTTATTATTCACAAAGTTTAAAATAATTTGTAATCAGTCTTAATTTTTTTCCATATTTTTACAATGGGTAACAAACAATATGTAGTTTTCCTAAGTTTTGTGCATAATATATGGTAAATATTCCTTTCTATATATAATTCATTTAAGAATTTAAATTCTGTAATTACATCATTATCTTCTTTATCTAAAAAACGTTTTCTATTGTGTACTAAGAAACTAATATGCTTAAATTTATACTGGTTAAAATTAAAATAAGGCATAATCAAGACACTGAAAAAGGAAATTGTTTTAGTTTTTTTTCAGGATTTAAAGTAGTTTCTTACTTGAATTTTTTGATAAAATAATAAGAAATATGTACGAAGACCTTTAGCTGACTCAGGTATTTGGGGAATGTTTTCTTGCTCTTTTTATTTTTTAAACAACTGTTTTTGTTTGCGGTGTCTGCATCTGACAATGTCAACCTTTTTTCTTTGAAAAATCTCTGAAATTTATTTTTACGAGAACTTCGCAAACTCAGCCTGTTTCAGCTTTTTTGCTTAAGATTTTTTCTTATCTGTCCTTTGCTTATTATTTTTTTTAACTTTAAGATTTTTTTAACTCCCTAAATGCCAATGTTGCAATTTAAACTTTTTAAAAAACTCAAAAAATTTGTAAAGCAATGAAAATTCACCTTCAGTTTATTATCTGCTAGGTCACATTTCCTTAAAGTTTTTTGGAGCGTAACACAACGTAGTGTTTTATTTTGGTGTCTGACTTCTCTACGAAACTATGAAGACAGTAATACTTTACTTGTAGACATAATTTTTCTTCCTAAATTTTTTTAACCATATCAGAAATAAAATTGTTGTATCAATTAAAATAATTATAAAACCGAAATTAAAAAAATAATTGTCATATTCTAAAGGATACAAATATTAAGTGATCGCTTAAACGCTGTTCTTGAAGAAAACTTTTCATGCTTGAAATATATCAAATATATTCTGTATAACTGATTTAAAATTAATATAGAAATTACTGTGGTAAATTTATTTAACTCCTTTTATAATCATTTTTAATAATAATCTTATACCATATAATATAATATTTTCTCTAATGAACAGCCATTAGAAATTTTAAAATTCTGTAGTAGAACAAGGGAAAAAATTTGACATTTTTAATGTAGTGAAGCTCACCTTAAGCACGCCATCTAGATGACGATAGAGAGTAATTCTTCTTAATTTATAAACAAAGACCAACAGGACCAATATTTGACACATATCAGATTTGGCCTACCGTCGAAAGAGGTATAATTTCAGTTGGAGAACATTAGAACCACAACCAGTTTAATGTGTGCCAACCACCTTTAGCAAACCCGATAAATCTTCTGTTAAATATGAATTCGATTTCAATATTTTCCGATAATGAGTTAGATGCCATAATCAGCTAGTCTACCACGTCTTTATCACAAAATAATTTGCTATGCAATTTTTTACAACATAACTTATTGTTAAGTCTAAAATAAAGAGAAAAGTATATTTAATCTTAAATATAAATTGAATTAATATACTAAATTTTAAATATTTTATGAAAGCTAACTATATAATAAGTATAATATTTGATGAGATGACATTCACACTTGAATAATAGTATTAAATCTAAATTAATTAATTGAAATTCGTAGTACTTAATGTTCCTTATAAATTAAGAATTTTTAAAATATTTATTAGAATTAAATAATTAATTCAATTAAATATCCGCAAAAGTATAACTTCGGACATGCTGGTTTATTAGCATTTTTATTGCATATTTACTTTTTTCAAAAAATAAATTTTCGTTCTTTTTTTAAGCAGATGTTTTAAATGATGAACAGCGTTATTTTTTCTTTGTTACCAATATTTAACTAGTGATAACTAAATGGTGTTAAAATTTGGGATCTGTGATGGCCAATGAGGAAGTTGAAAGTTATGCTAATATTCAGTGAACCAACTTTAGCACTTTTGGCACAATGAATAATTGCATTATGATCCGTGAAATGTCACAATCAGAATGAAACGCTACCTTACAGAGTTTATTTGATCTACCAGTGTATCTAAATATTGTATACCTATTTGTTTACTTTCGAGAGCATTAGAGCAACGCTTCCACGTTTGCAGAAATTGCCCACTTCCGTGAGCATCTTACAGATACTTGCAAGTACGAGTATCGCAAGTTCTTTATTAGATTCCTGAGATTCTCAATTAATTCATTGTCCTTCATTAGGGCAAAATAAAGTGTAAAGTGATTCATCGGACCTCATTGCCCATTTCCGTGAACTTCTAACAGATTCTTGCAAGTACGAGTAAGGCAAGTTCTGTATTAGATTTCTAAAATTCTCAATGAATTTAGTGTCCTTCACCAGGTAAAATAAGGTGTAGCGTGATTCATCGGACCTCATTATTTATTTCCAGTTCTTCTACATCTTTTGTCTTCCGCAATTTCACAACAATTGTGATACATTTCATTTCAGAAAGAAATAACAGATTTTGTCATGGTCACTATATTATGCATTCCTATTCTCTGAAATTCTATGCATGGTTCGAGCTGGTATTTAAATAAATCCAGCTTTTGGAAATTTTTAATTTGTTAGCTATTGAGAATTAAATGAGATTCACTGACTTTAAAATCAAGGTATCACGTAGTTGGCATAAAAATAAGCCCTTTTTTAAGTGTGTGAGTTCTGTTTTATCTTTCCCATTTTAATTCATTCATCGTGAAATTTACTCTTACCCCCATTACAATTGCTATTATTCTAACGGCGTAATCCATGTCAACATCGTAATCCATGCCATGTAAAATGCCATATTCTATCGTAAACTCAAAAATATATATTCAATGATTTAAGGAAAGAAATTATCAGTGCAATTACTGATTAAAATTTTTGTAAAAGCTATATTAAAAATGTGAATACGTGCTTAGGAAGTTAAAATTAACACTCATTTCAGCTTATTTATAATTAAAATGATGTCATTATAAATCATGATGCATAATTTTAAACCTTATACATTATGTATTAATAAGAACTTCGTTTTACTTGACTGCCTCTGTAAATAGTCGAATTTACATTTTTTGACTTTTGACTTTCATTGACTATTATTGACTTCTGTAACATTGAATTTTTTATTTATTTCTTGAATTATGCACTTACAAATTTTTTTCCTGCACATATAGACCTATGCAGAAAGAAAGCATTTTAAAGTACTTTTGATAAATTCAAAAAAACTTTGTTTAATCAACTTTTAAAATAAAAATAGAATGTTTATCTGTTATGAAATAAAGAAAGATAATAAACTTTATATCTTAACATGTTTCCGTATTTTAACACATTTAAAAGTTTTCAAGCATGAAATGAATAGCTTAATATAATGATAATTTGTTGATTTTGTGATCGTTCAATCATAAGTTAAATAATCGTTACATATTCAAAACTATCGTTAGAATTCAAATTTTACAAAACTCAAGAAAATATTTCTGTAATTCTTTTCTCAATTGCTTTTTTATACTATCGAATTTACTGGCTGAGTTAATTTCTAGAGCTATACATTCTCTAGAAAACAAATTTGTATTCATTTAGGAAAAATTAATGGAGTTAATAATTTTTAACTTAACTATGTTTAATTTTTGCAAGTTGCAAAACATTCAATTTCTGCATAAGGATAGTTTTTCCAAAATCTATTGAAATTATACGTAAAAGTCCATTATTACATATTTTTTAATGAGAAAAACTATTCATAATTTTGTCGGATAAAAGTTATTTTCTTAAAAAATTAAATAAATTTCTTATGGATTGATAAATTATTTTCACTAATGCATGGACAATAGATTTTAAGTGAATTAAATTCTAATTTTTATGTAACCATTTCTCTTTGCAAATATCTTGTGAATAAATAACATTTTGTATACTTTTCTTGAAATAGCTTTAAATGTAATAAATTTAAAGTTTTTATATCACAAAGATAATTTGTAATATTTAAATAAATTGAGAAATTTAAGAAACATTTATGTTTAATTTGGAAATATTACGCATAGTTTATAAAACAAATTATTTGTATAACGATTGCAGTTAAAAATTATATGCAGTTTTAAGCTAATTCATAAATTAATACCATTAAATTTAACTATTAAAAATTTTCAATAATAAAGGCTGTAATGTTTTCAACATAAAATAGAAAATGCAAAATTCCATCCGCTTTACTTTGTTAAAAAAAGTAAATATATTTTTTTAAAAAATTCTAAACCTTTGATCTTTTTCTAAATGTTATTTTAAAAGAACATCAATTACAAGAAAAAACGGTATATAATTTCGCAAGAATCTTAAAAGTGTCAGTTAAAAAAAAATAAATGTATAGAAATTATAGAAAACTTTTTGTACGTCCTCTTATTTTCATTCATTATATGAACAAGAATGGTAGAATCAAGTTATTTCATTTTTTTGAATTTTTGTTTTAAACTCCTTTTATCAATTATACTGTCTAAATGAGGCAGAAAAGTTTTTTATAGATTTGTATTTAAAGCGATTATTTGTCAAGAAATAAGAATATTAAAACATATCTGTTTATACATTCATGGAAATTTTATATACCACAGCTTATATCATTTATTTTTTTACAATTTTTTTACTTTATATTAATTTAACGAGAAAAAATTAGCAGTTCCAAAGACAATATTAATTTGTTTTAATTTTTTAAAGAAGATTTATAAATAAATATTTTTAAAAATAAGTCTTTCACATAAGCTCAAAAATAAGTAATTCCATTCTTGTTCAACGATAGTTTTGATTAATAAATTAATTTTATATATTTATATATTTTCATTCAATGCTTTTACATAAGGTACAATTTATTTTTAAAATTTAAAAGCCTGCACTGCATTTCACAAAAAACTTACATTGAACGCTTATTCATAACTTTCACTGTTTTGTAACCAGTTTTTTTATGCACCAGTGAATATTTCACGTTACACTGAACTTTTGTAAGTATACTCCTGTTATTTTTCCCTTCTAGCAGAAACAGACATCCATCATAAAATGTCACTGGCTTAAGATACATTTTGGAATTTTTATGGATTCAAATCCTATAAAATGGGCTACACTGTTTGGTAAAACGCTGCAAGAAAGAATATTAAGCAAATAATCTGTAAAAAATAATGCTATTTAATTGAAATATTCCAATTAGACATTTTAATAACAAGTAAGATATGTATTACAGATTTATATTCATTTATTTGAAATATTTTTTTGCAGGAATTCATTGGCAGAAATCGTTATCAAAGTCATGTGACCACGTTTTTGAATAAGATCATTAATTTGTTTTTAAATGTTGAGTTATAATTCATAATATTTGTTGTGTATTTAAAAACAGAATGCAGTATTAAATATCTAGTAAAATTGAATATATTCAATGTCGTTTTAAATTAATATCATTTTTAATTTCAATATTGTTTTTAACTTAGGTATTTCAAAAATGAATACATTTGGAAATTTAATTCAATTACACTGCAGACTCACCAAAATGGAACACCAAAAATATATCAAAAAGAACAGATATCCCAGTAAATTTCATATTGCAAACAACTGGTTATACAAATATTAAATGACTAAATTTAAAGTCTTTTGTGAAGTAGCTAGGATGAAAAATCATTCCCACCATCGTTATTTGTTATAATCACTACCACACGTCTCAACGAAGAATTAAAAATACTTCAATTGTATCCTTGGTGTTTAATAATGCATACAGTTTCCACATATTTCAAAAGTTAATTTAACTCTGCAGCGAGTAGTGTATCCACGCCAACTACTCTGGAAGCACGAACTACGCATTTTAGATTGGTGACAAATAGAGGAAGAAATCAGGCTAACGGGTAAAGATTTTTCGAACATTCTATTCTACGCACAATTTTTCATTACCCTGTTTATATATGGTTGAATCAAAGCCCTGAAAGTGTAAGATAACCATAGGCTCAAAAACCTCGGTGATGTACTGCAATCCGGCTGTTTAATGTACTGCAATGCGTACAGTATGGATGCGTGAGGGAAAGCTAATCCACTCCAACTCATTATTCCGTGTGCTAAATTGGTGTGAAGATACTTAAGGAAATAGTTCGACAACCTCTCACCATGATGTTTCAAGTCTTGAAGCAGACAAGCAATAGTTGTATTATTAGCAGAAGGAGTTGTAGGTAAAAAAAACAATCTTATTCCATACCAATTTTTATGTCCACAGTTAATCACCCCACTGGCGGTGAAAAAGACTATGGTTTTGAGTCAAATATGCACAAAGCGGTTGTCACCTTGCAGTTATTCTCTCTACAGCAAACTAGGTAGAATGGTACGAACTTAAGCCAAATTATATATTTATAGGATATATTAGGTTGTTTAATAATCCATGATGTGAAGGTAAGGATGTGAAGGATAGAAATGAAAGAGGTGGATGCGTCAGTCGAAGACTCATTGTCACCTCCAGCATCCAAAGATTACAGATCTGCATCAAAATTTCTTGGTGTTGTCAAACATGATCAATAAATTTTCTGACCAAAGAATAGAAGATGATTAAAGACTCCTATTATTCCTTGGTCAAAGGCAGAAACTTGTTTGAAAGGCACTCGATGTCTTTTTCGTCGTACTACAGTTAATACGGCAAAATAATGGAACAACTTACACGAAAAGGACGAAAAGACAACACACAAATTTAAATAGCTGTTTTTCAAATCTGCAGTTTTTCCTCATTTTTATAGCCTTTGTAGATGGCGTATTGTCACCTGTGATGTAATACAAAAGATTTACACTGCCGTTAAATTACGCTGCCACATGCTGAAGGTTTTATTTAACAATACATAATTGAAAAGAAATACATGCATAGATAATTGAAACATTTCAACAGCTTCAGCGCTTATTGTTGAAATCTTAGAAGATATAAATGCATTATTTTTATGTATCTTTTATGCAGATTACATTTTAGTCCAATACATTACTTCGGTTTTGTAAAAATCATACATAAATAACAATACAGTCTAACCAAGGCCTACAGTGGCCAGTGTCCGTATTTCTTTCCTAAACGATGGTTTAATGTTATATATATATATATATATATATATATATATATATATATATATAAGTTATGAACCTAATACAGTTAGTAAAAGAAAATTGAGCAAATCGTGTTAAATTATTATATTATTTTTAGTTTAAAAATCATTAAGAAAAATTCGTTTGTGACTGTGACAAACAGTAATTTCGATGTTGAACAAACTTGTGAATATGTATAATAAGAGTTTTTATTATGCCAAATATTGCTAGTTATTATAACGAGATTCCTAGCGATTTTTTTTCTACTGAAGAAACTAAGTGGTCGATTGAGTGATTTTTAAATTAAATTTTTCGTCGATTTTATGTTAATTTATGTAAAAGAGACTTTCGTAATTTTTACCACACTTGAATTCACATCTAAATGTCTGGCAACTTTAAATTAAGTGCGAGAGTATGTGATTTATCTTGTTTTAATATTTACTTGTTCTACAAATGGTTATTGAACACTCATCAAAAATGCATACGAAGTCTATATATCCACCTATTTATCTATATCTATCATATATATATATATATATATATATATATATATATATATATATATATATATATATATATATATATATATATATATATATATATATATATATATATATATATATATATATATATATTCTTATTTAAGTCAGAACAAGTGTATTTAACTATATAGATGTATTCATATTTATAACAATGATGTCATTTCAATGTAGTTAGACAAACAATTTACACACTGCCTATAAGAAATAAAAAATATAATCAGCATCTCAGTAATCAGAGATAAAAGAATTTCCTTTCAAAGAAATTATCACAAATAAATTCTACCTGTGAAAGTATCTACATCAAATAAATTCTACCTGTGAAAGTATAACATCTTAAAATGAAACTTTAAAACATTTTCGGGACTAATGCGAATGTTTATAAAAATTATTATTTTAGAATTCATTTTTGAAAATACATGAATTTAAATTCATGAAAATTAACAAAGACTTAACAATCTTTTGCTCAAGTAATTAAAATTTAAGGAAAATCAAGAATTACAGTGATAAACAGATTACGACTTGTTTGGCAGTTTTGTTTCAAATTTTTTATGCATCTAACTCTGAAATGTAATTAATCGTATGATATATTATGAATGCCAATTCAAAAAAATCAAATCTCTTCAACATGAGATGTCTAACAAATGTCAAAGATTTGTTGTTCAATTAGAAAATTATAAATTCTTTTTAATGAAATTTCATGTGCATTAAGGAAAAACTTCATGTGAAGGAATATATTTCGATATGTGTTTTCCAATGTTTAATGGATATGCAATTGCTACATATTTTGACACATTTTATATCAGTTCAAACTCTTAACATTAAATATATTATTTTGTAATTCTGAAAAATTATATAAATACATTATTTTTTAGAAAGCAATTTTATATTCTAAATATTATTGAATTTACATGATCACGATATCACTGTCACCACGTGAAGTGGTGCACTGAAATGGATGCGATCGAACACTTCGGTCCGTCGTACCCTCCTGCATCCAACGATCTCATATCCACGTTACAGTTGTTTGGTTTCGTCCAACATGATTACTGATTTCCCTAATAGATTATCGAAAATCTTCCTCTGTGAATACTTGATCAAAAAATGATCGCTGTTTTCTACAAAGAGTAGTTAATATTTTTCTTGAAAAAAACAAGAAAAACACATTTGCCGAATTTGAAATCTCCAAACCTTAAATATCACTTTGAAATGGCACTGCAGGCGTACATCATTTGCACCTGCACTGAAATTCTAATCATTTGCATATCTCACTTCCGATAATAAATGTTGCAAATTTCATGTTATTTACATGCTTTCTTCAGGGTGCTGCATTTACGGTGGCTAGTAGTATATATATATATATATATATATATATATATATATATATATATATATATATATATATATATATATATATATATATATATATATATATATATATATATATATATATATATATATATATATATATATATATATATATATATATATATATAACAGCACAATATATTATGTTTATCTTGGTAAAATGACTGCCTGTTTGAATTATATTCGCATCTGGTTTTGGTCCTTGGTTATTTCTTTATTATAACATAGATAAAAGTTCTAATATCGGTCTACTTAAATTATTCTCAGAAGAGAATAAAAGGCAAAAAAATTACTTATAGAGTAGAGAACAACAGCTTTTTATTCTCAAAGTATGCACTTCTTGATGTTAAATTCTTAAATGATTCAAAATGTTTATGAAGATATTTCTTAATTAATAAAATGGATACGAGAGCGTACAATTGTTCTTTAAATAGAATATATGACATTAAGCTCAAAGTATTATTAATTTCTTCCCGTGTCTTAAAGTTAATCCTTGAAAACTAATGATATACAAGTAATTAAAGATTTAAAGATATTTCAATAATATGACAAAGTCTTCTCGGTTTGATGATAAATAATATATTCAACACTAATAAATCATTATTTATATCTCTCGGCTTGTAGATTTATTTTTATTTGAAAAGCTAGAATCATTAAAATAAATGTTTGTTTTCTGTTACATAAAGACGTTATTACAATGAAAGTTTTATAGATACGAATTTTTCTTTACTTTCTGTCAATATAATATTGATATCATTAGTTTTCAAGCATTTCGAAACAGATTAATATTTAAAAATTAATTATTAAAAGTTGTGATTCGTTTTAAGTAAAAGTTATCGTATAGGACAAATTAGAGACATAATATGAGATACAAATTAGATGATTCTCCGTAATACTAATATGAAATATAAAATGCATTTCATTATTCATTTACGAAAACACAAATTTGACTTATAATTAAATCTAATGTTAAAATAATGTGTTTTGCTTGTGTGTCATTTAAACAGTAATTCTATTTAAATATTAATCTGATAAGTTACATTTATTTATAAAACACGGTATTTGTTATTATCAACAGTTCTTTTTTTTCAGAATTAAATCAAAAAACCATTTTTATAACTACGTTCCAAACAGATTTCAAAGAATAAAATGTAATTACTGATATCTTAAAGTTTATGATATTTTTTATTAAACTAAATGTTATTTAGTGTTATAAAAAAACTGAAATTATTTATGTAAAATATGTATTTTAAGTCATTTTTTCTAAATACAAATTATATGATTGATTAAGCATTTTGCTTCAAAAATATTTTTTACTTAAAAATATGGATTGTAGATTGTTGGGAAAATATTCACACATTAAAAATAAATCAAATTATCTGACTGTAAAATTTAATAACAATCATCATATTTTTCATAATAAGTATATTTAATTCTGAAGTAACGTCGCATAGGTGAAAAATAGAAAAATAGATTAATATTATGAGTTATACACGTCATTAATTTATAAGTTTTAAGTTATTTTGATTAAAATTTTCATACATATTTTGCAACACTCTGTATGGTGTTTTATCTTTTGGCTGTGCATCAGTTACTCATGTATCACCGAGTATTTTCTTTGAAATACGCACTTTACTGAATTGGCAGTAAATCTTTTATATTTTTTACAAATATCTTTGTTCATTGAAGAATTATTCTTCAATTTCTATATACATTCATACTTCAAAAGCTTCCGAAAGAAGCAGTTTTTTTTAAAAAAATACAAAACCATGAAAGACTTTCTGAATTTCTTTTGTAAAAGTTAAGATAATAGGCGTCTTATTTCAAAGCAAAAAATTCTGAACTTCGCAGCGTAAATTCTAAAAAAAAATTGTCTCCCTCTTTTGTTCAAAATTGCTTTTCTTTTGAATAAGCTGAAATGATATGAAGTAATTAAGGTTTGAGGTAACAATATGAGAAAGTACTCGTGAGAAAAAATTAATTTGGGGGTTTTTAAAGCATTTGAGGAATAAAGGATGGAATTTTCTACACTTTCAATTTTAATTGAATGCAAAATAAATGCTAATAATGTATTTCGAAGAAAAATTTCAAATTTATGAACATTTCATTCTTTATTTTATGTGAAAATAATTTATTAATAATTAATATTTTTATTAAGTATAATTATAATTAGTTTTTTTAACATTATTCAATTACATTTTTTTTATTCCGACAAAGGAATCTTTATCTTTCCCGATTATTTTTTTAGGATTCTTAAATTTTTAAAACAAAACTATACCATTAAATTATTGTAATAAAATTGTTGCTAATTTCCTAAACATGACTTCAGTAAAAACAATGATTCCCTTAGTGAAATAGGTACATTATTTAAGAATTTTCAGAGAATGATACAATTTTCCTTTTATCACCACTTACACCCCCTAGGTAGTGATTCTAATTATTTCCGTCATTCCTCCAGGAGAAATATATGTCTGATGAACAATATATGTCAATATTGAACAATATATCTCAATTGAATCAATATTGAATCAATATTGAACAATATATCTGGTGAACAATATATGTCAGGATTTGATGTATGAAAAAGATTTTCATACATCAAATCCAATCTTATTTCACGATATTAATGTTATTCAATTAGACCCAAAATTAAGTACATTAAATATTTGATAATATTTAAAAGAGACCCGGTTATTAAAGTAAAGCTTATTAAAGTTTTGAAGCCATCTCTATAAATGTTGTTGGTTCCAAAAGTCAAGAATTGTCGAAAATACAATGTTTGTTCTGAAATCTGATTATATATTTTCAGTTTTTATATGCCTTTTTGTATATATAATCAATGTATTCTAATTTGTGTGTTTGCATGCTTATGAACTTTAAACAAGCATGTTATTTTTGCACAAAATAATTACTGATAAATTAAGATCACAGCTTTTATTAAATATTTTTTTAATTATTCAAAATAAGAACTTACCACATATTATATGAATGCAACCATTCAAATTGGAACAGTGCCATTTTGTGTAAGTTCATTACCTTTTAAAGATCCTGTAATATTTTCTCACTTACGAGTTGACTTTTGTAGCAATTTTATTTGGGTTTTAATAACTAGTATAGCAAATTTTAATAAAATCATAAATTATGTAAAAATCGTTCATTTTTTCAAGTGATTATATTTTATAAAATCATTGTTTAAAACATGTACTTTACTTAGTGTTTATAATCCCAATAGCTTAGGAATGTATTTGCTATTTTATTAAAACATTCATTAATATTAAATTATTTGTTTAAACTTCATGAATATCATCAATTTTATTCTTAATCTTCTACTTTCATATCATCTTATTTCTTAATTCTTTATTTTTCAAACAAATTTTCCATGTGAATAAAGTGCTCTTTTCAAATTTCTCGCAAAAATGATTTCAGAAGCAGCAATTTCCAAAATAAATCATTATTGTTGCAGAAGACTTGCATTGGTTTTAGTTCTATGTTTATTAAGAAATCTTGATTGAATGAATTATAAAGTTACTGAAATCAAATGCAATAGGATTAGCTGGATTATTCCGCGCACTTAAGTTCAATTTGTAGTATTTCTGTAAATATAAAAATGGTGTACAGAAGTTGTAAAATAATGCTAGAATTCGTATTTTTAAAACCCATTTTGTTTTGGATTACAGGATTAACTTTGAAATTTGTTTAAACTATTAAGAATGACATTAAAAGAAGAAATGAGAGAGAGAAGTGCTTAAAAATTATCGTTATCTTGTAGAATAATATCATAGAAGTAATTTTCAATTTAATATTTTTTGTGTTATAATATAAATAAATATTAGCATACAGTAAAAATGCATAGGAACTGATTTACATTTTAACTATGATGATGAATCAATTTCGTTGATTATTATCATGTGTGAAATGTTCATATAAAAATAATTTAATAACTGCAGATTATATTTGTACTGTCATTATAATAGATTTTTCGGATATCACTAGCCATAATTTAACTGCAAATAAAAATAAAATTTTGTATTGTCCACAGAGCAGAATGTAGATTTGTCAGATTCTATGTCATTTTTCTTTATAAATAAATTAGTTTCAGGAATTTAGTTAATAACATGAAAAACTTCTTATTTTGTAATTACAGGGTAATTTTCTAAAATTAAAGTATTTAAAAGTTGATTATATTAATTAATAATATTTTGGTAGAATTTTTGTTTTTATAAGAATCTAATGTTTGTCTGATGAAACATTTTCCGACATGTTAAAATATCTCCTAAAGAAAGGAAATTGTTACCCAATTGAAATGCGTTTCGTTTATATCATTAGACCAAAGTGCAAGTTTTTTCTCGTTCCAGTTAAGTTATAAATTTCTATATTGTTTCACCATGTGTTATGAAAAGTGATAGAAACTTCCCATTATTCTATATGTATTGTATTGCATATGACTAAAAAATGTCAAATAACGAAAAATCTGGTAGAAGTATTTTTGAAATGTAATTATAATTTAATTTTTAAAATAAGTTTTAATAATTATAGAATTTTAAATAAAAAGCACAATGCCATTTTTGTCTTAAGTAAAATTTTATGAATTACAAAGTTATAATTTTTTATAATTTATTTTTCAAGTTAAATTACTTAGTTTTTTTATTTTTTTTACTTAGTATAAAATCACTTGCACAATAATTACTTTCTGATTTATATTAAAATAGAATATTAGAATACAGCATGATGTAAAAAATTATTTTGACATATTTTAATGATTTAACATTAATAAACAAGACCGGAAAATCAACTGGGAAACTTCAGAAATATTCAAAATATTTCTTCTCTATATATTTGGATAATTCAGACGTATAATCTCTTTAGAATAGTATAGAAAATATATATAATTTAACAAAATTATTAAATCATCTTTTTCTTATTATGTAATTAAATTAATTTCATATAAGGAATCCTAACATAAATTTAGAGAAATGATATGCTAATATTTAAAATGTGCCTAATATTTTGAATTTACAATATCTAATTATTTTCTGAAGGAATAAAATCATGAAATGAATTCACAAATTTGGCATTATATCAAAAATTGTGAAATCTAAATTAAATATAAAAAACATGTAAAGTAAATTACAGATTTCAAGACACGTTTTCATTAATATTAAACAAATTTAGTTAAATGGAAATATTGATAAAAGTTTATTTGAATATTAAAATATTATACACCAGAGACTATATACATTTGCTGATTATATTAACATTCTAAAATGATTAAAGCGTTTGATTTGCGGAATGTAGCAGTAAGAATAGTGTGTTCAAATATTTTTCAAGACTTCAGGGATTTAACATGTGTCATTCAAATTCACTGTTGAAATAAAATTATAAAAGAACTTGAACGAAAGTGAACAAACATTACGTTTCAAGTAATAAACTTCAATTAAAATTTAATTTATCTTTGAATATCAAACATAAAGTAAATTTAGATTGGATAAAAATATTCTTAACAAAATTATTTTCGATTAAATTTTTATTTAAAAATATTTTTAGAATACATAAATTTTATTAAACATATTTTGGAAAAATGAATAAATCATATTTAAGAATTATTTTGAAACTCGAAATGAGTTTGAAAATTATTACTCTGTTTCTATAATTTATATATATATATTATTTTAACAAACAAGCGTTATATTTAAATGAATATTGGTTGTCTTCTTTTTTAATATTTTTAGCATGCATCACAATGACACATCAACATATTCCAAAAAAGAACTTCATAAAAACTTTAAGATAATTTTTAAAATTAATAAAAATATAAATTTTAGAAATGTATTGAATGTAAATTTTAAACGTAATTAAAAGATAAAAAAATCCTTAAGATGTAAATAATAAACCAATACATATTTTTAAAAAATTAAAAAAAATTTTATCTTTTTTTAATTTTGTCGGAATATTTGGTTTTGAATTATTGCACTTTTTACATTGCAGAATCTTACAGTATAATTAAAAATACTTTTAAATGTTTTTAATTTAATAATTTATCTTAGCTCTTCTCTCCAAATATAATCTTAGCTCTTCTCTCCAAATGATATGAACTGAATGTACTGCTGTAAAAATAATTTAACTATTTTCCTTTTGAAGTGACTGATCTCGGAGCATGCAGTTGAATGATTAACTCTCTGAATTTTCATTCAACACTTTGTATTAAATATCTGGATGTAGAATAGGATCATTTATCCCTTATGTTGAATCAGTGTGTTTAAAGTTTGAAAAACTTCGCCAATCACATGATAAGATAGGAAATAAGAGAGTCAAATTTATAGAGGAAACTGCTCGCACACTCTTAAAATCTTAATGCATAGAAATGTTATACACGTGTCTAGAGTGTATCAATTTATATTAACTAGATTTTTTAAAATAATATATACATTTTTGACAAAGTAGTAATAATACATCTTAAAAAATTTATCTTCATTTAACATTGTTTTTGATTGAAAAAACAAAATTTATGATTGAAATTTTACTAAATCAATAAACACTGTCCAATAAATATATTAACTTTCTTCTTAATCTATAACTGTTTTTTATTTATTTATTTTTTTATTCAATGACTGCTGAGCAGGCTCAAGTAATGTAATTATAATGTAAATATTCATGGAAAATTACTAAGTAATACCTACTTAATATTCATAAAATTTTCCTCTCTAATTATTATAACAAAATTTAAACCTAAAGAATGTGGAAATAAATACTTATTTTAGCTTAAGTTACTTTCAGGTAAAAATAGAAACGCATAGATTTGCATCTTTTATTCCTAAAATATCTTTCAAAAAGAATGAGTTTTTTCACAGGAAACTCTTATTATATTGTTTTGCACCCATTAATTACTTCATATCATTCAAATTATTCAAAAGAAAGGAATAAAAGGGAGAATTTTTTCAAAAACTTTGTAAAATACAGCATTTTTTTCTTAAAATAAAGATATTATTAGCTAGACTTTTGGAAAAGAAATTTGGAAATGTCTCCATTTTATTTTTTATGTTTTCATTAAAAACTTCTTAGAAAGTTCTTAAAGTATGGTGTGCATCCAGACTGAAGAATATATTTTCAGATGATAAGGGTTTTTTCATGTTGGATTTTTGATTTCAAAAGAAGCAATGAATTATTGTTACGACAGTAAAAATATTTGGTTTAAGACCAAATAGACAGTGATTTATGATTAATGTATGCAGCAAATGGAATGCTTTCTTTTTCAGTATTCATGAAAATAAGCTAGTATAGGATTACTTAGAAAAATAATGAGAGAAAGTATAAGCCAATAAATTCTTTAAGTTTATCCGAAAATACTATTTTTTAACTCTCATACTGTTTTAGAATTTTTAGTTTCTCTAGAAGTTTAGTATTATTCCTATATAAACTTCTGTAGAAACTAAAATAAGGTAAACATTTAATTTAGTAGCTTTAACAATAATTATCTAATATTGTATACATTATTTTATTTCTATATTTTACCATCATTTGTTTCTCAGTGGACCAATCTTTATAGATGCAATCAATGTTAATGGTTAAATAGCAAATTAATGACAAAATGATGTTGAACATAAAATAATGCAATCAAACGTTAAGTTTATGAAGGTAATTTATTAAATCAGAAAAGAATAAATTATTTCAAAACATATTATTGATAAAATATTCGATCAATAAATTATCAATACTTTCTAAAATATTTTATGGAATTCAGTTAAAATGAATGACAATATTTATATGTAAATAACTCTCATTCGAATAATTCCTTATGCAATACGTTTTAAACGAATTAGTGTATATTCCACAGAATCAAACTTTAACATCCACTAACGTTTATCGAGTCTCATAAAACTTATATTTTGCTATGACTTTTGATTTAAATAATAGTTTATGAGAATAATAACTTATTCCTTAAAAGTCTAAAGTTGTTTTTCCAAAAACAGAATTAAATTTTTTTTAAAAAGTGTAATTTTCTTCCTTAATTTTTTGAATGTAAATTCTCAACATGCACAGAGAAAGTAATTGTTCAATAATTAACGAATACATTAAGAAATTTTTGCATATAAGATTTTAGAGTGTGGGACATGTTTAATTTAATTGAAGTGTAATATTAATTATTCACCGTTAAAGAGAAACTAGTCTAAAGTAAGATTTTTTGAAAGTGGGATCAAGCCTAAAAGTGAGACTTGAGAACTTTAATGTTCTCGTTCTTAAATGGCTCTTAAATTTCGATTAAATGACTCTTTAGTTTGAAAACTTGCATATTTTATTAAGTATACAATGCAAAAACTTATAAACTGTGTAATATTTCTCATTTTGTTTTTTATTTTTACAAGAAATTTGGCACAGTTGCTAAGAAAATTGCACAAAATCTGGAAATTTTTTCAATTTTAAGAACTCGACTGAAAAAAGAGACTACAGGGTTTCATTTTTATTATTTGACTCATATTTGAAATCTTACACTCTATGGAATGTGTATGCGACAAAAATCAAATTTATCGTAGAGCTTATACATTTCATTTATTCATATATATCTTATATCTATAAAACTAACTTATGCATAAAGCTCAGAACTAAAAAGAAATTCCTTATGTATAAATCACAGCTATGCTTTTTTTAGATAAAATGCTATTTGCATAGTAAACATCTATGATTGAAAAATTATGTAGTATTTTTATTGAGTAAAAGTTTTATAAAATTTTAAATAAATAAATTAAGAAATGCAAATTATTTATTCTTCAAATCAACATTTTGATTTTCCCCTTAACTTTTATATGTCAGTAAATTTTCATTATGAAATTTAAGCTTCTTTTATAAGCTTCCATTAGTTTGATTTAGTTTTAACATAAGTAATATTTATTGAGTCTAACATAACAATTAACTACATTACATTACGTAAAATATTGGTGTAAGTTTATTATAATCAAGAACTTCGTATATTCTATGTATTATAACACAAAAGACAAATTTTAAAAATAAACTCGCTTTTCGGAATAAATATTAACTATTAATTTTAATAATGTTAATCTTACTATATGTTTCTCCAATATTCAGTTATGTAATGACATAATACAAATGATGAGTTAAATAATTATTGTACTATATGAAATTTGTTGAAATATTAATATTGTGTGAAATAAAGTTATAAATAATATTAAATATGAAAAAAATAAAAAATTTATTTTTATATTACAGCAGTTTATTATTCATATTTGTGATAGGCATCAATTGACTGACAAGACAATCTATATTACTTTGATTTATATATTTTCTTATCAGCCTGTAATACTCGTATTTGATAACAAGTCTTTGAAATCAAAAAATGTGAACCAGAAAAAATAAAGGAAAAATAACAAGTTCCAAATCCAATAAGCTCATGTCAATCAACAGATGTGATGTTATTTTCCGGCGTAATTAATGTTTGGAAAGATCTGTAGAGTATTTTCTTTATTTTTCTATTCAAAATAAATTGTTATTACATTCAGATACAACATATCAGCAACATTGTCAGGAACATTTAATCAAAATAAAACAAGATCGAAGATGAGTTCCGAAGTATATATTTGTATTTAATAAATTATACAATTCGTAACGCGCGGTGTATATAAATATTACTTAATAACTGATGTTTTTTGCCAAATTTACTCTTTTTGGCATTTAATGAGGCAGAATTTGATATTCTATATAATGAGATAAGTATACTTTGTATTTTGTTTGATATGGAAATTGTTATTTAGCTTTCACGTACATTTAATTTTATTTTATTTTGTGACAAATTCTGCTTATGAAAATGAAATCCAAATTACATTTGATAATAATATCTAATCAGAACCTTAAAAAGTCTAACTCTTTGTTTTTCAATATTTTTTTTAATTTTTCGTATGTTATACTCATTTAGCGGGTGTAAAAATGTCGCTCTTTTTGCTGATATGCAATTTTTAAGATTAGAATCAAATTCATCGCAAATTTCATAATTTTCACAAATCTCAATTCTCAAATTGTTCTCACAATTAGTAAAATTATTCCATGCTTTATATCACCTAATTATATCATTATAATTGTAACCAAATTTTATAAATTTAATTCCATTGTTACAGATAATAGTTTAACAGGATTAAAAATTTGCAGTAATCCGTAGCTTATTTTTTAATAAAATGTATATTTTCGATTTGTAGTAGAATTTTTTTGATATGCATTATTCTTTTGTAGCATAAATCATTTTTAAAAAATTTAAAAAATGCTTTTATTTTCTTTATATTTTTAAAAATATTTTAAAATAAGATCACAATAGTTTTGAAAATACTCATTGAAATTGCATATTTCAAATATAGGAAAGTTTTGAAATTCGCAGTAGAATGCTATGAAATTATTTCAACATGTTATCTACAAAATAAATTTTGTTGTGATATCTCTTGTCTTTCTTGGTGTTGCAATTTGAATGGCCAGCAGTGTATAGAAAATGGCCTTAAAATTTTATTTTTTAAACGTTTTCTTATTCAGTAAAATTGGAAGGAAATTTAAATTGTTGTAGAAAAATTTGAATCAAAATGCTACTGTTGTTGGTATAATCAATGCTTAAATATCATTTATTCCAAAATCTCACAATTTTTAAATTATAATAGGTATTATTTATTTATTTATATTTCTAGGTGTAAGAAGTCACAGAATTGAGTCTAATTATTAATTATGCTAAAATTATCTGACTCATGAATAATTTTTTACTGTTTAGTTCTTATAAAATTAAGCATTAAAAATATATGAAAATTTTTGATTTTATATGCATATAAGTCCGGTTATTAAAATTTATTTAAGCACTTACCAAACTAGAACTAATGTTTTCATTTTGAAAATTCAATTATAACTTAAAAAAATTCCATTTGTGAAACAAATCATAAATTTTTTTCACGTATAAATATTCAAGAGAATTAACCATGAATTTATCAACAAAAACATTTATTTCAAAGTAATCATTAAAATATTGCTGCTAAAGAAAAGGTTATTTTATGACTTGTTCAAAATAAACATATAATATGATTTTTATTTTGTAGAAAGTTTTAAATAATTATGAAATTCTTCTACTAGGAAATTAGTAAATTACGAAAAATCTGATATTATTAATTAAAAAAATATTAACAATTTTATTTGTTGCAGTGACTTTCGCTACAATGTTCAATGATTATTAAAGTAAAAACCTATTTTATTTATTACGAAACTAATAAAAAATATCACAAGTATTTTGTAAAAGTTAAGTTAATGAAAGATAAGTTTTTTTTATATGGAATTTAAATAAAATCATTTTTGAGGTAAACAACAGTATTTTCAAAAACACTTCATTTGACATTTTGTATTAAGAAATGCTCTGTAGTAAATTACAAAATTAATTGAAAATTTTTCACTTTTGGCAAAAAATTTTAATTTTTTAATAACGAAAATAAACTACTTTCCCATTTAAACAAAATATACTCATGTTTAATATTAAAAACAGTAATGTTCTCCCATCTTTATTTAATACATAAATATTTTATTTTAATATATACATATTTAATAAGTGTGGAGAGGAAATATTGCTTCGTCATATAGATTAGATTTTAAAAGAACGTCCTGTTTGTAAAATATCAAATAATAAATTACTAAATATAAATTGTTTTTGCAGAAAATAAATAAAATAAGAATGTATCCTAAATTTGAGAATTTTTGTTAATTGTTTTATGAGCAATTTAATTAAAATATAATTTTCACATTTTTAGTTTCCGTATGCTTCGTATTTTGAACTAAATTCTTATGAAAACAAAGCATTAAATTTTTTTATGTTTGCCCAAATGAAGTGCTAACGAAATTTCAATTATAATTTTTCTCAAAGAATAAATCTTACAAAATAACTTTTACATAAAATAATTTAATTATTTAATTTTATATTCTAACACATTCAAGCATTGGTGATTTTTCCCTCACTAATGTTATATATTTACCAAAATAAAAATAACGAAATTTAAATTTCTTCATTGACCACAAATTTATTGATATCAAAAATGCATCTACTGCTTAAGTGAAAAAAAGTTTTTTTCTATTAAATGTTATTACATGTATTTCTGTGATAATATGTGTTTAATATTCTATAATTCATAAGCAATGTCCCAGAAATATGGACGAAATTTCAAAAATAATTAAATTTTAAATAAAATTATAGCTTTAAAATGCTGCTTTATGTGCACTTTACACATTTGGGGCTTTGTATTCTAAATTTGGAATAGGTATTACAAATTCCTATAAAACCCGTAAAAAATTATTTCGATATAAAAATTAGATTTAATTAACTTACTTTACTTAATTTACACATTTAAAACTTTTTCACAATCTTTTAGCATATTATTAATCCTTACAAATCATGGAAATTACTTGGAATTTGAATTAAATATTTATACCAGAGTACATTTTAAGTATTATTGGGACTAAAATAAATTATTTTACCTGCTTAACAATATTAAGTAGATAAATTTTAATCTTATGAAATTTTAAAATATGTATACCCTCCTAGATTTTAAAGATGACAATAAACGTGTTAAATTCCTTAAATTTTCTTTGCTTACTTGCATAATAATCATTTGTCCAATATATTTATAATATAATTAATGGAAGATTAATATTTGTATAAATAGATAGTGCATCTATTCATTTTGTCTTGATTTGAATAACTGTTCATAATATTCTAAAGCTACAGTTAGTTTAATTTAAAATTGATAGAAAATCTAATACTATTTTGCATTTAGATGAAAACATTAAATTAAATTAAACTTATTGTCTATTTGGAAATGGTTTCCCGAATTGTAAAAGTTTTCGTTGCATTTCTTTAGATTTACAATTTTTTCTTCGTATAAAAATATATGTTTCATATTCATTTAATAGCTTTGCATAAATTATAACTATATAACCATAATTTATAGATTTTAGTTAAAACTGCCATCTGTTTTTAAATTAAAATTCATTTCCTTCAATTTTCAAGCAATGTTTTTCAGCAATAGCTTAAAGTTAATTTCGTAAGTAATAAAATGTTATCAACTTTTCATTTACTAAAGTACAGCCACTCATTATGTGATTTACTACATAGAAATATTGCAAGAATATTTTTACATTTTCCTCATATATATATTATATTTATATATTTCTAATCATTTTTTGTTCAAGTTTACGTTCCACTACTTTAATTAAAGATACAAATACCTATATTCTTAAATGTATAAAATCTATTACTTTATTCTTTGTTTCTAACTTTAAATTTTTGTTAATATTTTTTAATTATAGCCGTCAACATATTCATATATGTACATAAAAATTTAGTACCAGTTTGAGCACTAACTAGTTAATAATAATTTGCAAAATACTTTATATTCAGGCAATGATATTTTTTCAAGATAAATTAATTTATTGTCTTGCGTTTAGGTAAATATATGTGTGTTGTTCTTAAAAGAAAAATTTAGAATACAGGTTATTGTAAGTTCTTTTTTTAAACTGATTACATCTTTTTTACATTAGAAAAAGTGCAGTGATTAAATAAAAATAAACAGTTTTTTTATCTAAAAAGCTTGTGTTATTCAAATGTAATTAAATACTAAGTTTTTGTCTTATTGCTGACTCATTTCCATTAATACCATAGAGAAGCTTATTACAAAAGAGATATAATCTTTTAAAAAGCTTAAATTCTTTCTTTCACTCAAAAATTAAAAAATATATTGCAAGCTATTTAGGAAGATATTGTTTCAATTTTGAAAAAGTTTTTCAATTATGCATAAAATTTCTCGACCAACACTACTTCCTCGAGAAGAATTCCTCAACTAAGAATTCAATAAGTAATAAAGTATTGTAAGTGAAATAAACACATCAACAGAAAAATCATTAAATCAAAAAATTTTATTTGAGTAATGTTGCTCCAAATAAAAAAATAATCAAGTGTGTGATAAAATATCCCTAATTTTTAAATCCAGTTTAATAACATATTAAAATAATCAACACATATTAAATTAAATTTATAAATACATTTATTTGAATATGACTTACATAAATATTTATAACATATAACATAAATGCAAGTGATTTTCAAAAAAAAAATCATGAAATAATTTCATTACTTTCAAAATGAAAACCTATTTCTTATTGAGAACTTTGATAATTCATATTCATATATATGCACCAGAGGTTAAACCTCATTTCCTATTAGTAAATTGATATTTATAATAGTAGTGTTTCAGTTGAAACCTACAACATGATTAGAAAAAATACGCCAAAATATGATTTAAAAAGATTTAAAATGTAATAAAAAAACCATGAACTTTAATATGAATAGTGCATCATGGTTCAAACAATGGAACACAACGGAATTATGTTTTTGTTAAATTATCATTCAGATAAATTCGTTATTGTGTTTGGAACCTAATAGGAGAACCAAAATATAAACAAATAAGAGGAACTTGGATGCCAGAGGCTATTTCTTTCTACAATAATTTAATGAAATTAACCATTTGCAATAAAAAACTGTTCTTAATGGTCATGTATTAAAATCAGAGACTTGGTAGAAAAATCTTTGAAAATTATTAGTTTCTTGCTAAAACGTGTGAATTAAGAAGTGATATTGTTATTAAAAAATCCCTATTATCCTACATGGTATGGGCCGGTTGACAGTTAGTAAATATTGGGGGAGAGAAAGGGAACACGAAAATTATTGGTGTGTACATCGTTTATAAATAAAGCAAATATTTTGCTTAATGTTGTAGATCATTTTCCTGGTTAACAAGCTCAGAAAAGCTTTTCATAATCACAAATTATTTATACAAACACATGTATATATATATATATATATATATATATATATATATATATATATATATATATATATATATATATATATATATATATATATATATATATATATATATATATATATATATATATATATATATATATATATATATATATATATATATATATATATATAATATATATATATATATATATACACTGCTCAAAACAATTAAAGGATATTGCGGTTTTAGGTGGATCTTGTGGCTGGGAAACTTTTTAGCTGATTGATACGTGGTCGACAGACGTAGTAGGTTATATGAGAATAAATTACACATGTTTGGCAGAAAAAATGCTTTTTATTGCGCATTTGTGTACAAAAGGAAAAAAAAACACAATTTGTGCATATGAGAAAAAAAGAATAAGAAAAGGTGTTGTCTTCAAAGGAAGTCATTTTCAGTAGGGGGTATGGTTTCCATGGACGGCCAGCAACGTGAACACCTCTGAGGCATGGAGTCAAAGAGGCTATTAATCACGAGTTGGGGTATTCTGTCCCACTCTTCCAGAAGAGCTCTTTCCAGTTCTTTGAGAGTTTGTGGGGGTGGTTGGTGACCAGCAGCTCATCTTCCTAGAGCGTCCCAAACGTGCTCTATTGGATTCATGTCTGGTGATCACGCTGGACATTCCATTCGTACGATTCCTTCCCTGAAAAGGTAATCCTCCACCAGGTTAGCACGATGTGGCCTGCAGTTATCGTCCATTAAAATGAAGTCTTCTCCGATTGCTGCAGCGTAAGGGACTACAATAGGTCTGAGGATCTCATCCCTATATCGGCGACGAGTCAGAGGTCCATCTCGAATGGTATAGAGGTTTGTGCGCCCATCAATGGAAATGCCACCATACACCAACACTCCCCCACCGCCAAATCTGACACTTTCGTGCACGAACGCTGGATCATTCATACTGCCACGTTCCCTCCAGATGAAAATACCCCTATTATCAGGATAACAGAAAAACGGAACTCTTCAGAAAAAAGAACATTGCTCCATTCATTTCTCCTCCAGTTCACATGCTCTTTTGCCCACTCCCTGCGGTCGACCCAAATGACTTCATAAATGCAATATTCTTAAGATTATTTTCTATATAATGCCGAATGATGGTAAATTGGTTAGACTATCTAGCTTTGAAGCAGTAGGACTCGGGTATGAATCCTGATTCGGGTTCGTACATTATTTTATCTCTGTGTCTGTGTTTCTTGGTCCTTTCACTTTCCGGGAGAAGATGACACATCCACAGGGTGCCCACAGCATAAGATGTCATCAAGTTCGACACTTGTAATGCTGAAAAGGATTAAATCTTAAGGGCATTAGAAAAAAACTTTTCATGAAATTTCTCCTCTTTTAAAATACTCTACGGAGAAAAATGCACACTTACAAAATAATGTTTGTTTATAGATTCACACAGTATTTTCAAAGAGGAGCATTTCACTAACATTATATTAGTTGCAGTACTCATTTTTTTCCAAAAGAATATTTTAGTTATTAAAATAATGATATATTAAATTTATCTACGAAATAAAAATAATACGTTTTGAACTTGTTATTATATGCTTATAATATATAAATTTTGAAAAGTCAATTTTAAAATTTTCTGATAAGAATTTCAGTTATCAAGAAGGTGTAAATATTTAAATCAATATTTTTTATTAATACATCATAAATTTGTCATTTTTATTGTATTTACGTAACTTTAAACATATAGCCATGAAAAAAGGTTAAACCGTTTTTTCATAACACCAAATGCTTGGAAACTGTTGCAGCTGCAATTCAATCGATAGAAGAATGTTGATATAAGGAAAAGGGAAAAAATAGCACATTTCTAATCCAATAACCTGAAGTCAATCAACAGGTGTGATGTTACGCTCCAATGTAATTAATGTTTCAGAAAATCTCTAGAACTTTCCCATTAATTTTTTTTTCTTCTCGGCCTCAATTGTTCCTATAACTCGATACACCATGAAAACACTGAGAAGAGAAGTAGCAAAAATCACGGGAGGATAAAATGAAAGAGACGAATAACACAAAAATCCATCTTAGTCTACTTTAGGTGATTATAAGTGATAAGAATCAAGTATTCCGCTTTAGTAACTTTTTCCATTTCTTCTGCATTGGATGTGATGAAGAAGAATTAGATGTTTTTCTCTGCATAGAAAAGTAAGGAAGCGCGAATACTTTTTGATATATAAAAATTTAGTTTTTGGTTCTTTGTTTTTATTATCAAGAGTTTAATGCTACTTTTATGTATTAACATTTTTTGACTTAAAATTAAATACACTTCTGTAAATGTTTACTTTGGTATAAGAGCGAGCATTTTAAATGAAAATAAATATATATGGTTTTGCAGGTAATTTCTGATAAAGTATTTTGTATAATCATTTCCTTATATATATTTTATCAAACATAAGTTTCTGCACAAGAAAAAACACAAATAAATAATGGTATTTGATAAAAAAATGATTTTACTATTTAAAAACAAGTTTTAAAAAATCAAATGTTTTTAATCGAAATTTGAAAAATCCAACCTTGGAAGCAATATAATCAAAATGCATTGAATCAAATATAAATTTGATGGCATGAAAAATATTGTCGTACTTGCTGCATCAATACATTGCAAGAATTGCATCTCCGCAGTGTTTCCATATGGTAATGAGCCAGTACAGCAGTAACTGGCACAAAGTCCATTTTGGTGGAAAAAAAAAAACATGATGGCATGGTAGCTATGAAATGCTTTTCTGTTTTTAACAAAGGCTAATACATTAGTGTCAACAGATGGATGTCTGTTATCTTACTAAAACTTGCAACGTCACATAGCTTAATTAAAGAATACAATCATGAACTTCAATAAAATAGGAATGTATCATATACACTTATATGTGCATTAAACATGAACAGCGTGTAAGCCAGATGTATATTCAATGATACTTCATGTCATCACACAAAGTAATAAGACAAGAATAACAATATCGAATCCACACTGGCATTGCAAGTTCTTCACGATACCATCCATTAAGTATGCAATTGTCAGGAAAGTGTAAACTAAACCAGAATTCTGCGAAAACTCGACATCAAATCGTTCATCGATGATCACACTATTAAAGGAACATTTATCAATGCTGAAGCACCAAATACTTCTGCATGCTTAATATTATGCTTCTGCAAACCCTGTTGATCTGTTGGTGCTGCTATTTGCTTCAAGGTAAACGACTCAATTTTTCCTTGCAAGGGACATGTCTATACAATAAATTGCAGCCTTCTTAAATTGACTGATTTATGTTTTGGTAAAAAGAGATGATTTCAGAATTTATATTATAACATATAAAAATTTATGAAATAAGTATTTTACAAATACTAAAATAAATGTCTGTATCCTAGATAAAGTTAATCAAAATATTAATTATAAGAAAATTGAAAGAAAATACTGCTAAAATTATTTAAAAACTTAAAATTTATTGCATATATATATATATATATATATATATATATATATATATATATATATATATATATATATATATATATATATATATATATATATATATATATATATATATATATATATATATATATATGTATATATATAATAGTTAATAGTATATTTTATAAAATGCAATGAATATAATGAAAGAATATACAATGAAAAATGCCAAATGGAGAATAGTACATTGAAAATATTAAATGCCAAATGTAGAATATTAAATGGAAAACAATATATTGAAAATTTTAAATGGAAAATAATACATTGAAAAGAATACATTGAAAAGAATTACATTGAAAATACTTGAAAAAAATTTTCAAAGAAAGATAGATAGATATAAATAGAATAAATGGAATAAAATTTTTATTATTTTTATCTTTAGCAAATATGAAAAGCCTTTTAATTGGTGATGTAAGAATTCTTTCAACTTTAAAAAAAGGGAATTAGTATTTGCATTTAATTTGATTATTTAATATGAACCCAGAAGCAATATTTTTAAATTAGTAAGAAAACGAGAATTATAAATGGAAAAGAATTCAGGTCTTTAAATGAAAAATGCATGTAAGTATTAAGCTATTTTTGTCATTATCCTTTCTAAAACTAAGTAGCAACTTTTTGTTTTACTTTAAATATTGCTCATATATACTTACTTTAAAGAGAAAACAGATAAAATTATCTTTTTTCTTAACTAAGCCTCATTTATAATTAATTGTACTGTAATACTTGTGGAAAACTTAAACACATTTTCACTTTTATGATGCAAAAACTAAAACTATTTGTTAAATTTATAATTTAACATATTTTATCTGTTCGCTTTCAATTATTATTCTAACAAAAAATTTAAGCAAAAATTATAATATTGTTTTGAAAATTAAAGTATAATAATTTTAAATAATTAATGTTAAAAGGAAATAATTGATATTTCTTAATTTGATTGTAAAAAATATTTACTTTTTACTTAAATATTTAAAATTAATCTTAAGTTTAATATTATATTTTTATCCACTAAATATTCTTACTCACTTCCTATTTAAAAAAGAAGTAATTTTTATTCCTAAATTTCGTAAATGAAGAATACTTTCTCTAAGATTATCTCGTAAGAAGATTAATTTAACTAACATGTAAAATAAAAATATAAAAAAAATCCATTTTATACAGAAATTCTCTCACAATGTATTTTTTTATTAAATTTTTTAAAGCAAGAGATATACTTAATTTTGTAAAGATTGTATGTAACAATCCTAAATATTATGATTACTTCAGTCTTTTGATTATTATAATAACAATGACACATTATTTTCACTTATGTGTAAAGAATGATTTTAATTTAATAATAGAAAAATTATATGTGCTAGATTTTCAAGAAAAAGAATTAGGTATTACATATAATTTATAAGTGAATAGAAACTTGAAATTACATGCAAATATTTTATATGTAATTAATAAATTCTTGACATTTTATTATTAATATGTTTATTTTATGTATATCATACACTAATATATGCTTAATTGTTTACTCAAGCATAAACTATGTCATTAAGAATAAACTTAAATGTATTTCTTATCAAACAAACAATTAAATTCATAGTATTTCAGCATAATATTTTTCTAAACTGATGATAAGAATTTCCTCAAATAAGAGAAATTGAATTAAAATACATACAGATGCATTCAGGATTTTTTTTAAAATGCATTGAATAAGAATGTAAATATTAAGGTGTAAAAATGAGTAAGGAAATAATTTCTGAGTCTCTTGTGATTTTTTGTGCTATGGTTTCTTTTTGATTTATAATACTATACTGTTTCTTATATTTAATGGCTTCACAGTATTTCAGAAAGGGAGCTTAGAGATTTATAATTAAGTGTTTCTCTAGTAAAATTAAATTATATATTTCCCATAATATTTTTGATTATTGTTTGAGTACTTTACCATTTTACATTTTAAAAAATAAGATTTATATATTATTATGAACAATTGTAAATAGATTCTAAATATACTTCCAATGTTACAAAATTGTATCTGTTGTGAAAGATATAAAGAAAATTTTATCAAAAATAAAAACTAAAAGGTAGGTATTTATTTTTTATTGAATTTATCAAAAATTAATGCTGAAATATTTTTACTTTTATACTTAAAATACTTATTTTACTTTATGACAATAATTATTTCTAAAATTTCGAAACAATGCAGCATTATTATATATTAATATTTCTCATTTATATCTGAAAGAATCACTTAAAACAAATTGATTAAAAAAACTGCTCAATGTTGATAATTACTATCCAATTTTTTAAAATAACTGTAAATCCAAATCAGAGTTTAGAAAAATGTTTGAAAAAAATAAAGCGAAAAAAGTTATTTTCTGAAAACTTTTTTAGCAGAAAAAGTTATTTTCTGCTAAAAACTTTAACAACACTTTTGTGAAATTATTAATTACTAAAAAGAAATTAATATGCCATAAAACAACCACTGGAAAATGACTGAACTATTACAACTATGGTTGAGCAATTAATTAAGCATAAACGGGGAAATATTTAGAAGTTTGACAACTTTAATTATTTCATTTACTCTAATTATTTGTTTATTTTTATTTCTTATTCAAAATAGTTTTTAAATAAATTATTTTTTGTCAAATGTTCCCATTTTATCTTTTATGAATCACTATAATTTAATTCTTTATGTTGTATTTCACTTAGCTCAGGAGAAAAACATAATTTTTATAATAAAAAAAAGAAAACTGTATCCTTACTTTACGAAATATTCAAAACTATATAAAATGATTAAATTAGGAAATTGAATGAACAAATAAATTAAACTAATTTAATCTAAATTAACAAAAAGGGAAAAATATACAAAAAAAATCCTAAAAAGTATTTTTCAGTTTGTGGATTTACCGTCTGTTTTTAAATCTGGAATAATCATTTATGTTTTCGACATCACCAAATATAGTTTAACAAAAAATACGTTTTACATGAGTGTATATACTCCAAGCTATAACCTTTGGTACTTTTCCAACATTTTTATTTAGAAAAGGTTTAAGAAATATTTTAATGTGTTCTGCGTTGTGGGTTCCAAGTTATTAAACAGTTTTTTATAGTTGGAATATTTAAGTAATCATCTAAATTTATCACGTGAATACTTTTATGAGTTATAAATTTTAGAAAACGTTATCTAATAAAAGGCTTTCAATTGTTTATTAAAGATTAGAGAACTTTTTATTTTTATGAAAAGTGATTTTTTCTATTGAATATGATGTTCTCATCAAAATCAAAGTAATACTTCTAATAAATATTTGTTCCTCTGGAATTCTATATTTGATATCTGTAATTTGTATAAAAATGAATTTGAGATTACACAATAGCAATTTTATTAAAAAACTGATTCTCATTACCAATTTTGAGTAACAAGTTCTACCAAAAAGAATTTTTAAATATTTTGAAATTCTATTTATCATAAATAAAAATGCAGCTTTCTCTTAAATGTTTACTTTCATACAACATATTATAAGAGCGTAAGTTGTAAAATTATGTTTTCCTCAAAAATATAGTTTCATTACATTACGATTAATTAGAGAATCAAATATTACGCGTGTATTTTACTGATTATTTTCCAATTATTCAGTCATTATTACTTGTATACTTAAATTTATTACTTCTAGATTTCTTCGAATTTCAGAATGTTATTCTAATTATGATATGTTTATTATGTTCTAGAACACTATTTACAATATTATAAAACTATTCATTTTTAGAACACAGATTTTTCTTTCACTAATGTCTCCTCTATTTTCTCTATGCATATATTCTACTTAAAATGTACTCGTTAAGGTCTTTTCTGACATTTTAACAAGTATTATTAATAAAAATGAATGAATCCTTGTTTACTTTGAACTGGAATTGTTATAAATTCATACTGTTATTGTTATGAAATTATGATTTCAATTTATGCTTAGTTTTTTATAATTTAAATTCTGACTCTAATCAATGTATTTCTAGTAATAATTAACTTCTCTTGGATTGTATTGCGAAGAATAAGCAATAAAGAATTAATCTTAAAACGTACATCTAAAGACATAATAAGTAACGTGTTCCAAATTGCAGTTGGAAGGTGTTATTAAAATATAAAGAATATTATAGTTAGCGTAGTTGAAAATGTTAGCTATGTTTTATCATTGTTATATAACTTATGATTAAAATATTAAAAATCATATCTAGAGTAATTAGGCATACATTTGTGTTTCGACTTGAAAAATATTAAAATCTCAAGGAAGTTATGAAATAATTCTAGCCACTAATCAAAATATTTTAAATATTCCTTTATTTTACAATTCTTTGAACTATATGGACTGAAATTGTTTTTAGAATTAATCTAAATTCTATTTAACAATGATATTTATTTTTTATATGTTTAGCTAAACTAAAACTTATCATTAGTCAAAAATTAAAAAAAATGATAGAGAAAACACATTCAACACATATACTTTTTAACACCGACTATAATAAAAGTGACTTAATAATGTAACTAAATTTTTCACTTTAATTCCATTTTTATTTATTTCATATAGATTAAATGAGAGCAAATGGAATTTATATTTATTACCAATTCAACTTGATATGCAACTCTTGCAATTACAAACTTTATATAAAAATGAATGAAAGGAATGTTTTTTGATCAACGTTACATTTTCTTCTGTTCATTTGTCAACATCTAATAAATGCATAATAAAAGCTATCCAAAATTGTCTGATATACCAAAAAAATATTTTAAACTAGGGATGAATTAAGAAATGCAAAAAAACTTTTCCTGCATTGAAGAAACAAAAATTCACAATGTTTAGAATATACTTTTAACAAGTAAAATAATGCTTTTTGTCACTAGAATGCCTATATAATTTTATGAAAATTGATTTTGTTAAAAACTTTTCTTTTCATTTTGCACAGAACCCATTATTTTATCTTTTATGAAAGTAATTACCGGGTAATAATTTCTCATTTAAAAACAGTTTTAACAAGTGTGTTGCTTTCTAGATATCTACACATTCTTCTTACGATTTCATTTTTTGCTGCTTGTTAGTGCCTCTCTTGTAGCTTATTGGTTCTAAATTTTAAATGACTTCTTATGAATCATATTTTCGACATAGTTATATGTGGTATGATCTTTTATAAAGATTTTTATTTGTATTGCTGCTCTCACATATTCCTTTCATTTTATTTAATTTCCTGACACTCTTGTCTTCATTCTATGTTTTTTTTTCAAATATTTTAAAGAGTTTACTATAAGTATTTTTTGCGCGAAATTCACAGAAAATAAAATATTTGTTTCCTTAATTTTAAACATAACTTAATAATTACTCCCCAATAAAACATCAAAGTCATCAAGAAAACAGTTAAGTAAATATAATGTTATAAGAAATTAAGTAAATTTTCTTAAAAGGATAAAAAAATTAGATTCTTTCATACATTTTTTCTTTTTTTTTAAATTTTCATGCGCAATTGAAACTTTTGATCATTTATTTCCATTAGGAATGTAACTTTACATACTGAATCTGTGAAATATACTGAAGTTCTCATGATTTGAGAAACAAAATGTTAATAACAATAAAATATGTGTAGGTAAAAATATCAAATAAATTTAAACAATCTTTATATAATGTAATGGTGAAAAGAACTAATTTCGAAGAATCATTTGTAAACTTTACTAGTCGTCAGTGTGTAAGCAATCAGTTTTTCAATTTCTTTACATTATTTACTTATACTCTATTTTCAATCGCTGTTATAATATTGTTTTACAGATTTAATGTCTTTTCTTCACGCATTTGCTTGATACGAAGGGACTTTTATAATTATTTGTATTTGATAAACTTGCTTATATGATATGTCATCAAAAATTTGGATTTAATGCAAATATAATCATTGTTTCCTTTATTTCACTTTAACCCAATTTTAACTGAAAAATATATGCCCATGTGTTTCTAAGAAAGTGTTTTTTACTGCATCCTTTACCTTGTTTGACTTACAGATTACAAATGCTTAATATTATTTCTCTGAATTATGGTGACATATAAATCATGAAACTAAACATTTTACCCACGCTGTTTATTGATCTACGACTTCATGATTCCACTTTAGATAAAATTTGCATTAAAGACTACCGTATATTACACTTTTACTACCGCATATTACGTGAATTTGTATATTACAAGCAATATGTATCCCTATTTGCATGAAACTGATCCTCATATTTTAACATTTCGCTCCGGATTATATGATTTTTATATTGACTTCTGAAATTTCAATTTTATTTACTGATAAATGAAATTCAATGCCTTACGATAAAGTTAATCCAATCATATTTCTTTATAATTTCAACTTCTCATCATATTTGTTCATAGAGCTAATTACTAGTGTTAAATACGTAAACTGGAAATAATTTGCAACATTTAAATAATAAACGTGAATACTGAAAAAATAACAGTAATCCAAACAGAAAAGTTATCAAATATGCCGATGTGATTACAGCATGATATTCTTCCTTGAGTTATAGAGCATTAGTTGTATATTTTTTATTTTTTGAAAATTCAAAGTAGCATACATTATCTTGTTTTCTGTAATCAAATTTGGTTGAATAACTAGAAAATAATTTCTCATGTTATTACTGTAAATGAAACAAGATATGCTTTTTAAATTTTTACTCTTATAATAAATGGTAAATTTATTTATAACATCATATTTATTTAAAGTTAGATTAGAAAATCAAAGTTAATTTCAAAAATATTTCAAGGGAACCTTAAATTAAATAAAGAATTACTCAAACTTTATTTCAGAAGAATTGATAAATTTACAAATGTAAAAAGTAATTAGTGAGTTCTCGCTTTTTATGCTAGCGATCAAATGTCCCGAAAAATGCTTTGTCTGTTTTTGATACCACTGAAGAATATGAAGTAACTTTATTCTTACTATTAACATTTACATTTTTAATGACATGTTTGAAAAAGTCATAAAATTTTAAGAAATTATGGAATATTACATTTACTATTGCTTATGTAAATGTAAAATCTCTGTAATTTCTTAAGTATATTGCTGAAGTGAATTTTTTTACTACTTTTAGAACTTTTAAGATATTGTAAGTTAAGACAATGAATTAATTCAATCTATATTTTTATAATAATTATTTGTTTAAGAATCCTCTATCATTCATAAGATAATTTTACACTATAATCTAGAATTCAAACAGTCGAATCATTTAATATATCCAAGTAAATTTAATGAAGGCTAATATTGGGTTTAGATATTGAATACTGTACATAAACTTGATTTATTTAACAAATTTCTGCTTTTATTTAAATTAATCAAAGTAAAAAAAAAATCTGTGGTATTTCGAAATTTTCTATTTTAACAATACTTAACAATTTTAAAAAATACAGAAATTACATTACTTATTTCTTTTTGGTTAGTGGCCACCATTCTATGAAATGTAAGGAGTTAAATACATACCCAGCAAACACAAAGATGCCGGGCATCCATCGGGCCGCTGCTGTCAGCCGTCTTGGCCAGCAGCGGCCCGCCGCTATTTGGCCTCGTCGGCTCCGTCAATAAAGTGGTCGTCGTCATTGCTGCTGGGCCGGCAGTACGGTCCGTTGTTGGCCCAACGCCGGGTGGCCATCAATGCCATATTGGCCGCATGTGGCCCATGTAATTGCCAGTACGTGCCCATATACGGTTAACCATCGGCCCTTTGCCGTTTGGCCGACGATAGCCGCTTTCACCGACGTAGGGCTGGTTATGGTTATTTATTTCTATAAATATTGAATTCATTATTTATGTTAATATTGTATATATTGTTAAAGTTAATATGGAAATCCATCAAATTAATACTGAATATATTTTTGTGATTCTAAAAGACAATTGTTATCCATGTAATTGTCAAATATCATTAAGTGCTTTTTTAGTTCTTAATTATATAAAGATTTAAAAAATATGAATTACTAACTCATATTTTAAATCATTTTTTTGAAAATGCTATCTTAATTTTATAGTTTTATTTTAATCTAAATTTTATTTAAATAACTTTTATATTCTGTTTTTAAAATTTTTGTTATTACAGAATTTCATTATTTATAAATTTTTTTAAAAAAATTCTTGTGTAAGCAAGTGTCAATTTATTGCTAAAACTGAACTTGAATGTATAAAAGAATTCCAGTTTTATGATAATTTTATAGAATTATTTTCCAAATCAATTAACTCCATGCAACAAGATGTTGAGAAAAATGATAAAAAGTATAAAGATTAACACTTTTTATTACTTATAAAAATTAAGAAAACAAAGCCATAAATAAGTGAAATGTCTCCATGAACAAGATGTTGAGAAAAATGATACAAAAGGATACAGATTAATATTTTTTATTACTTATAAAAATTAACACAACAAAAGCCATATATAAGTGAAATGTCTAAACATTAATGGAATTAACATTTTTTATTTATGATAATATTGAAAATAAAAAAAATATCTTTTATTTAGATTTGAAAATAATTTTTGCAAAATTTTTTTTAACATTTTTAATTTACAAGTTTTTTCTTTTATTTTTGTGGTCCACCTTCCGAATTAGTACTCTGGAACAAATTTCTCCTTTTGTAAAGATTTTCACTTTATTGTAATACTCTGAAAATAAAAAAAACAGAATTATTAAACTCATTCAATTTAATTACAAAAATAGAAACAGCAGGATGTTAATAACAGCCCAGGTAAAAAACAAAAAAATTGAGCTGTTTACATAAATTAGGAGAAACTTCATGCATAACACTTATTTTCTAGTATTTAGGTATTATTTCACAGTATTAATTATTTGAATAAGGAGAATCCAACACAACTATTTTTAAACTTACAATATTTTACAATTAAATTTACAGTCAAAGCAAAACAAGCCAAGCACTTGAATAGGTTGTGAATGCCTATAATAATGTCAATTTTCATTCAGAATTAATAACTCATAAAAAAATTACTAATACAATTCTTTTATGATGGAATCTTTTACTTAATTTTAGTTTTATCTCTTTAAAAAAGGGGGAATGGTTATTAGTAACATTATGTCCACAATGAGCATGCTTGGGAACTAAACACTGGGTGTTTTGCGTTATGCTGAGCACCTAATCGGGACATGTGCTTCGCAGCCCAGGGGCTCTTGGTCAGGAAAATAGGCACTGTAGGCCTTGGCCCATGTGGTCTGTCCTGCCAGAGTTTAGTTTTATAGTTTATATTCATATTGATATTTCAATATACATACACATTATAATAAATAACATTAAGTAACAAATGAAAAATCAACATTCATCAATTCTGACAATTCTTTGATTAAAAATAGAGACAAATAATTGGGTTATATGAAAACAATTTCAGTTGAATGACTTAATAGAAATTCTAAACATCTGACTTCAAAAATTCAATGTAATGTTTTAAGCAGAATTTTACATTTTCAAGGTTATAATAGAATGTAATTAATTTATAACATACACTTTGTATTTCATGCTTTTAAAAAATCATTTTGAACTAATAAAAAATGGTTAATAAAATATTCATCAATGATTACCAAATTATTTTTTACACACAACTACAATTACAGATAAGTAAAGTTTATAAAATCATAGTAATTAAAATAAATATTGATGAATTTTAAAACATATTGATAATTTCGAATTATTTATGCAATATTCTATGCAAAATCTTATTAACATGGAATTTATTTTTTTATACACCTGTGATTACAGATTAATGAAAAAAATTACGTCAATTAATGCAAATGATTTTCAGATTTTGAATACATGCATTCCAGTTGTTGCCCAGTAAATTTACATCACAAGTAATTATCATAATCATGAATTATTTAGAAGTAAAAATGTTTTACATAACTTTATAATTTTTATTTTACACAAAGTATTAAATTTATATTTAATCCAATATTATTAGAAAATAAGTTATTGATTCTGGACTATAGTTTAAATAGGTACACTTTACATTGGAGTGGGGAGATGTTAGAAACACAATCTTCAAAGCTAATGTATAAAATGAAATATTAGCAAAATAGCCATCAATAATAAATATAAGCAATAATTTGTTACTTTACTTTAAAAATATTGTTGTTGTTGTTGCATGCCCCCAAAGGCCAGCAGCGCTAGACCAGGTCCATGACGTTGTACACTCTACAATAATCCAAAACCAGAAGAGGGTCGTCAACCAAGTACTGCCTGACAAAAAAATATTACCTATATTTACTTGCTAATAGTATTTATAATTACAATTATTTGTTAATATTATTTACCATTATAATTATTTGCAAGAATTATATTATTTACAATTATTTGTTAATACAAATAATTAAAAAAATTGTAACACAAGGAAATAAATTATCTGGCTTGTAATTACCAATGATATTGAAAAATATTAAGGAAAAATTATTTGTATTTATGGTTAGATGTGGTCATTGATCGAGACTACATATAACCATAAAATACCTATTAAAAGTCACTTTCCAGTATAATATATTTATACCAAATGTTATTGATAAAAAAATTTCTATAACAAATTAAAGTTTTGCAAGCAGCCAGAAAAAGGATAAAACATATAAATAAAGAAGACCTAACTATTTCCTTCATGTAATTGGGCAATACTATTTTCTTTTCTAAGTTTAGATCTCATAATAATTTGCAATTCGTAAACAGCTGATCCATCATGTCAGTTGTAAAACACATCCAACATGTTAATGAATGATATATTAATTTTAAAATATTAAATGCTTAACTGATAAATAAGATTAAACTTAAATTATATTCTTTCTCTAATAAAATGATTAAATTATTCTCAAGATGGATATCACAAAACTTTACCTCTTTGATAACAAGTGGTGTTTTGAATAATTTCGACCTATATCTGGGCTTTAAGTTTAATCATTTTATGTTATAAATTACAAAAAGAAAAACAACAAACAAAATAATATCAACTATCAAAAATGACTTTAACTATTTTCTGTAAAATACTCAAAAAAAATCACAAAAAAAGAGATATCGGGAAATTATAAACAGTTAATAAATTTAGAAATTATATATATATATATATATATGTGTGTGTGTGTGTGTGTGTGTGTGTGTGTGTGTGTGTGTGTGTGTGTGTGTGTGTGTGTGTGTGTGTGTGTGTGTGTGTGTGTGTGTGTGTGTGTGTGTGTGTGTGTGTGTGTGTGTGTGTGTGTGTGTGTGTGTGTGTGTGTGTAAATGTTTGGAAGATAAACCTAATTATGCTTACTATATTAAAACAATAAAATAAACATGGAGTTTACAAATGGAATATTTTAATTATTTGTTATTATTTTGAAATTGTATAGTGAATTTCAAAATTAGAAGTATTTCTGAAATCAAAACAGATAAACTTTTTTTAAACTATTTCTCATATCATACTCATTTAACTTGTATACCTTACTAAGTTACATTGTTTAAAATTATATTTAAGTTCTTTATTTAACTTTAATTCTTTAAGGAGAAAAATCAAAAGTAAATAAAAATAATTCTGACAATATATCTAGGACAATATTGTCATCATAATCAGATTTTGTAAATTGGTAAAGCTGTTTATGTAATGGTGTTTAAGTGTGTATATATATATATAAGATATATCATTTACCTATTATCCGGTCAACTATTTACTATAACAGTAAAACCATTTACATTACTATAAAAGAATCAAGTGATCAAAATGTCAAAAGTATCATCAAATGCTTGAAATGTTAATCACTTTCTCCAATATGGAAAGGGACAAATATTCTAGTTAACTTATATTTTCATTAAAACAAATTGTTTGAATTTATTGTTAATTCATACTTCAACTTTTCAGTCATAAATAAAAACATAAAATATGATTTTAAATATAATAAAGTATGTAAACACAAGAGTAGCTACTAAGCTGTTACATCTGACAGTATTCTTTACATGGAAATAATTAACATGCTACACAACTAGTTTAAACAATAACAGTTGTTCCATATAAACATTTTTTCATAAGCGTTAATCAACCATAGAATTCCAGATGTCTTTTTTTTTTTTAATTTTTGGCACAATAAATCTGTAACATTCCTACAGAAATTTTCAAATTTACTATTTTCAGTACTGTAGTTTCAAGTTTTAGATGCAAAAATATTTCTCTAAGAAATCCACAATGATTTTAATGGTTGACATGGTTATACATAAAAACCATGTTATACTGCAATAAAATATTTTGTAATGTTTATGCATTGAAAAATTTTTCATTTCTTGAAACAGATCTTTGAAGAGTATACAATATTTAAAACCACGAATCCTTATAAGACAAAATATTTCGGTCAGTAAAAATTGACTTAAAAATAATAGTAAATAAGAAAGCCTTTTAAAAACAAAATAATTAAAGTTTATAAGGAATTCACACATAATTTATTGATCATAAATGCTACAAGATCCAATATTAATTTATTGAAAATAATCATCTAAGGGCTTTAAGGTAGAATATTTTTAGACCGTCATTTATTTCATAAACTTGCTTCGTAAAAAACAAAAAAATGTAAAAAATACGTTTAAGCCTTGTAGCAATCGAATTCGATTTTAAAAAAATTGAGCATTGAAAAATTTATTTTACTAATTGATTAAATATAACTAATATATAGAATGAAAAAATGTTTCTTTCCATGATACATTTTTCTATTCCTCACACGGTAATGAAATTATTCTAAAACATACAATGACAAACATTTTCCAGTGTCTTTCTCTGGTTGTCATGTTATCAACAGTTTATGAAGTTTTCTAAACAAGTAATTAAGTAATATTTCAACATAAAAATATATTATTCTTGCATCATTCATAACAATTCTATCCTGATATAAACAACAATAATAAATTCGTACTTACCTTATATTTTTCTTAGCTCACAGACACAACATCGAATATTCCGCCACTTCACATTAATGGCTGACGCTGACTCAAGCATTTCGGAATATCTGACGTCATACTGTCACGCGGTATACACAATAAATGTGAAAATTAGATTTCTTTCTGAAAAATTGTTTTTGAGGGGTTCAAAAAGTAAGAAGTTAAAGGAAAATTAATTAACATCACAAAAAAACAGTTATTTGGAAAAAATAGTCTTTGACGATAAAATAAAAAATAGCGCTATAACTAATTGTCTTAATTTTGCTGGCCAACAGCTTCAGGGCCAAAAATGGCCAGAATCTGTTGGCCCACTACTTATCATCCAGCACCGGCCCAGTTTATTTTGGCCAGCACTCATCCGTGGCCGTAATGGCCGGAGCTGGGCCATCAAACAACCATCAGCGGCTTGCCGTGGCCAACAGGAAACCGGCTTGGCCAGCAGCGGCCCGTATTTTTGCCGGCAGTTTGTGTTTGCTGGGTAACTACATGGATCTTTAAAACACGTAAGTTTTGTCATTTTTGAATACTTCTAAATTTATTTGCAAACTATTGATTAAAATTAAATGTAATTTAAGAGGAGACTTATTTGGCAGAATAATTGCGAAATATTTTTTTAGAAAAGGTTTTGTCACAATTATTCCTCAGCAAAATCATCAGGTGTGCATTATATATATTTATATATACATATATGCTTAAATTTTAGTAACCTGCTAAGATATTGTTGGAAGGCGTATTTGTATGGTCTGTGTGCGTCAGGATTAAACTTTGTTATAAAGAGGTCAAAATAACATTCAGAACTCACCATCTGGACAAAAAATATGAATCCAAAATAACATAACATCTAAAACCGAAACGTTCACCATTTTAATGCCTCATCAATTTTCTTTATTTAAAAAGTAAAATATTTTGAATAACAAAACATGGTCTCCTTGGAGCCAACTAAAGATTGTTATTGTATTTCTTGATGCCTTATAAATGCATGCTTAATTTTGTGTTTGTTACTAGGCCTGTTGAAGATATATTCTATTGGAACTCTACTGTGGCTTGTGAAATGAAGAATTTATAGATTATTTTACACTTTGTTTAAGATTCACATTGTGTGTATGTATAACTTCTATGTCATAAATCTAAGCCTTGTGATATATTTAAAGAAAAAGGTAAGTAAATATTTTTTCTCAATTTTCTATCATAAATCAAATTTTCCAGTCTTATTACATATCAGAAAACGTTCAAGATACAGTTGAAAGTATTTGAATTTATGTTATGAGTGAAAACATTTAGTAAATTAATTTTATATAACTTCTAGTATTTTAACAGCATTTATATTAATAAGTTTTAGTATTGAAAACATTACGAAAAATTCAGCAAGAATTCGATAGGTAAAAAAATGTTTTAATTTATTACTTTTATATTAAATTTTATATTTTCTATGCTTAATTTAATTTATGCTAGTAAAATATTCACATACAAACAGTGAAAAAAATGATAACTGAACGTGAAACTATAATTCTATTTTAAACTATATTTCAACATAGAAATGGTTATTGTGATATTTTAAAGCAATATTTAATGTTTCTTAACATTTATATCTTAAAAAACAGAATGAGATATAATTACAAAAATGTAAGTTTAATATAATTATTTAAAATTAAAAAAAGAGTTTATATGCTTCTAATTTTTAATTCGTGAATATTTTTGTAGTTTTTAAATATTTTCTCAAATTATTGGATTATCTTTTCAAAGAGAAATTTTTCCATTTATCTATAACAATTATGAAGTGTAAATAAAGACAGAACTCAACATTTTCTATAAGATTTTAACTGCAAATAAAAAGACAAAATGAGAAAATCGCATTAAAAAGAAACGTTTTCTCAATAAGACAAAAATTAATTACTTGCTTCCAGCTGCATTAAATATTTATTTAACTAATATTCTAAGGAATTTTCTCGAATGAACCAACAAAATACAACAGTTTTGGAAAGAGAAAATGAGATTACGAAATTCATTTGCATTTTACAAGAGAATCCAAAATAAAAACTTCAAAGAATATATACATTATAAACGTAAAACAATGATACATCAAGCTTAATGTAATTTATTAAATATTATTGCTGTAAAATATGTGTCGAGAGCTTACTGACACAAATGATATTCAATGAATAACATAAATTATAATAAATGCTGTTGAATATTTTATAATTTCATTTTTTAAATATGTTAAATTATTTTAATAATATGTAATTTTTGCTTCTTAAAATATGCATGATAAATCCTTTGTTTTATATTGGGCATTTATTTCAAATATTTTTAGATCTTTTTAAGTAACGAAAGATGGAAGATATTTTCAGGTTCATCAAAGCTCGAAAGAAAAAAACTGAAAAATCACATTAGCTCTTGTAACAGCATCAATTTAAATAATTATGCTATTAATTAAATTTGAATTTTGATGGAATCTTTTTTATAAATTAGAATATAATTAGATGATGCTAAGGTAATAAACCTTTTACTGACATTCATAACTGAACCATTAAACTTTTGTTTGATTAAATGCTTATAGTTAGGAAATATTTAATTTTCGTATATATATCACTAAAATGTAAATACATCTTATTGAAAATATAGTTTTATATTAATAAATAACATATAAGTATTAATGAGAGAACGAAGGAAACTTTTTTTAAGTAATGCAATTTATTAAGCCGCAATGCAATTCATTCTTCAGAAAACTTAGTTTTACACTTAACTTTAAATTCAAATAGTTCTTTGCAAGAATTATTTTTTATTATAATCAAAACCACCTTGTGCTTATATGATTTTATATGGGTAAGGCAATTGATTATAAATATTTTAATACATAAATTTTATTCAAATATAATAAATAATAGGCTCATTTCATAATTTTATTTCAATAAATTTATTCTAAAATAGTGTAGTAAATTCCTAAGTTCTAACGTTTTAAAGTTGTTTTTATTCCTCAAACTCATTATATTATAACTACTTGATGCATTTAAAAAATTAATCGAAGCTATTATTACACTCTCTACCATTAGAACAAATATAAGATTTAAAAGCTAAGACAAAAAATATAAATTCAATAGTAATTTGAAAAATTTTTGAGTTTAGTACTGCTAAATTTTAAAAGTTCTTAATTCACAATCAGAATAACAAAAACGTTTCTTTATATAATTCATAAAATTTATTTACTAAAAACTATTTTTTATAATATCATTCTAAAAAATTTCATTTAACTGTATTTATTTTCTATTTTAAATATTCAGCATATAAATGTCTTAATTTTTTTGATTTTGAAAGAATTGAAATAAAAATATTAAATTCTTTCTATTTTGTTTATATTATTCCAAAATCATTATTTTATAAATTTATATCGATGACTGATAAATGAATTTATATTCATTCATTATGAATATCGATAATTTTTTTGATTACTCAAATTACTGATACAAAATTTAGTTGCAATTTAAAGCAAATATTTTCAGAAAGACAATAATTTTAAAAAGAAATTTAGCTTTGACGGGCTATTTTTTAAATTCACAATTATCTGTGAATGATTCCAAGATTAATAAAATGCATTCATAAAACTTCAGAGATTCAAATTTTTAAATTTTTTTTAAATTTTAATGCAGCATAAATGCAGCATATTTTTATCTTAAAAATAATATAATATATAATATAATATAATAATTTTTACTTCATAAACCAAATTTTATTGAGATAAACATTAAAAATATATTTATAAACTACTAAATAATTTAATATTATTTTGAAATATAATGAGTTATCTATATCATGTAGGGAATTTTACAATAGTTAATATCGTAACAATGATAAAAAAATGCAGAAATATCCTCTAAAATATAACTCAAATCTTCAAAAAGTTTAAAGTAGTTCTCATTCAATTAATATAAAACACTTAAACTCATAAAAATAAAAAAAACTCCTTTAAAAAATTTAAAATCAATTCAGAATTTGAATTTTTATAATAACTTTAGAATTTTAAATATTATTCAAATTTTAGAGTTTTTAATTAATAACAAAAATGATAATATAAAAATTTTTTTCAAAATTGCTACTAAAAGAAACGATCTTTGGGTATAATATTAAATAAATATTTCAGTAACACAACCACGCTTTATGATTTTTATGGTATATTTCTTTAAATGGAGATTTTATAATTTAAGCATCACTTAAAATAATTTTAATTCCAGATTAAACTTTAAATAAAATTATAAATTCTTTGTTGACAATGTATAAGAATGAGAAATATTTTGTAATATTTAGAGATTCCTGTTAAAAAGCATTTTTATTACTATGACGTAAAATTAATTACGTATGAATTACTTAAAATGCTAGAAATCTTTGTATATTTTTAATTTTACAAGCTTAGAAAATACTATTATTGAATTAAATGTGAACTGATCTGCTTATTTTTGTAATTCCTTAATTATAACAGCTAAATACAAAAAAGTGCGTTAATTCATTATGATATTTGTTACTGATATATACTGACATTCATTGAGATTATAAAAGAAACTTCAAGAGACATAATATGGTTAACGCTGCTGTAGCGAACATCCAAATTCGCATGACCCCAAAGTCAATATGTATACACTAACACTGATTATAGAATTATCATAGAATTCCTTTAATTTGTATGTTTGTGGGAAAATATTCCAATACTAAAATTTATTATGAAAATTTATTATCAAACACATACAAATAGTAAAAGCTTCCGGCTATTCTTTCTTTTTCTTCTGAAGGACAAAATCTAATTGATATTTCTTGGCAAATGATGAACTTACCAAGAAATATATCTCCGTCGAAAACTGTTGCTGTGAAATGGTCAAAGTTTATTGCTAGTATGATTGATTTGAAGTATTACAAATCTTTCTGGAAGAACTATATATACATAACAGTAAAAATATTACTGGTTGTTAAGGGCGTGATTAGGTGGGAATGTTACATCAATTGGAACTGGATATAAGTTTCATCAGCGTGCAAAAATTATCTGAAAGAGAATGATCACTATAAGTTTTCAGGCAGTATACTATAAAGAAGTTGATTCTAAATACAAAACCAAAGCCGAGTGCTACTTATTTGCAGCACCTGACAAGTTTCATTGTTGAAATCAATGCCTTATTTGAGTACATTGCAACAAACAATGGCATTTAAAAGTATAATTGAGAAAAAAGCTTGAAGACCAAAAAAAAAGCTTGAAGAGAAATAGCTGGATGATTGCCTAAATTCTCAAGAGACTTAGTAATATCAAGTTTGGACAATACTGTCTTTAAAATTGTTTTAATCATTCCTTATATAATTTATTGTTTATTACAAAAATGGCTTAGTTTATGTATAAAGCAAAACTAGTATGATATAATTAATAAATTTAAAAGAAATTATAAGTGTAAGAGTTTTAGAAATATATGAAATTCATGAGAATTCCGTTTGGAGCCTTCATGATTTCTTAATTATTTACCTGTAAATAAATTTAGCACGCATAAAAAGCACATTTGTTTTAAAGCATGTGATATAGAAGTTTTTAAAAAATAAAAGCTAAAATGTATCTCATAATCTATAAAATAATATACAAAATAACTGAATAATAGCTATAATATACAAACTAACTGAATTAACAGCTCAATGTAAAATTTTTTTTTCATCAATGAAAAAAATAATTTTCGCTGAGATATCTGTTTAATTATGCTAGATCGTAATGTAAGCTTAAAAACATGAAAATAAAAACTAATTGCTTAATCCAACTCCCACGGTTGTTGAATCTTATTCATATCTAAATATTACTTCAATGCATTATAAATGGATTTATCAACTCTTATTACATTTTACAATTAAATAGCTATATTTTAATGGTAATAAATAACTAAAGTAATGAGATTATTTTAAAAGTAGTAAACCTGTAGAGAACATTAACTAATTGTAATCTTTCACATCAATAAATTGTATTCGTTTACATCAATAAAATTTAATATTTTACATGAAAGAAATTATTATGAATTATTTAGTTAAAATTATCATATTCTAATGTTTAGTTTAATAGTTAAGATTTGCAATTAGTAAATCGGAAAATTAATTTTTATTACAACAAAGGAAGAGAAATTTAAAAAAGGAGCAAATCTTGTAATATGATTTTTACTCTATAATAATACATTTACTTTTTTTCTTTCTGAAAGTACTTCACTCTTTAACAAATTGTGAGATAAATTATCTCCTATTGAAAAAGTCTTGTATTTCAAAATGTATAAAACATGCCTAAAAATAACTTAAGTTGGGAAAAATACACAATCAGATAAAAAGTATAAATTCAAAGCCACTGACATGTCCTACGGCTATGGATTCCAAAAGTCAAAAAGCACAAAATACTTTATGAAATTTAAACAACACTATTCGTAACTCGTCATCCAAATGCTCTTATGCCCTTCATCCTTGAAAATTCCAATATCTTCAACCAGTACAAAACCATCATCCGAAATTTGTGAGAAATTCACTTTGGCTATGCGCCAATATTTCCAACTTTTTCTTTAAACTCATTGCGTCCTGTGTTATTCCCCTTCAGGGAATAAATAAACACGCTTTTCCCTTTACGATAAAAGAATTTTCCCTATTTTATCACACATAAAAAGGCACTACGTGTCGTGACCCATCATCACAAGTTAGGAATACATATATTTTAGGCTACTACTTCCGTCTTTTCCCTTCCTTTCTCTCTTGTGAAGTCTAAGAGACAGCTACAGAATGGTAAAATACATACGTTTTGTGAGTCAGGACACATTAGTTTTGGAAATATTCAATAATAGTATTCTGTGGATATTTTTTGCATTGGTCACAAGATAAGATTTTATATGAATATTATAACTTTCATGTTAAATAAATGAATAAGACAATGGAATAAGAAAAACATACTTGCGATTTTATTTATTTATAATTCAAGAGAAAAATACACGACTCAAATAATGTAGTTTTGAAGTATGCCAATGTATGTGCTATAGTATTCTTATGGTTTAAATAAATTATTGAGAAATTTCTGTGATATTTTTATGAAATTGTATCACTTTCTAGCATTTTATTTTCAGTAAATCAAATATTTTATATTTATTCAGTTAAATTTACAGAGTCTTCCTTCGTTATATTGCTTTCTGAAAATTAAATTTGCATGAAAGGAAAATACAGAAATAAAAGAACTCATTATAAGCCATGATATAAGAATATAGTTTTAACCCTCACATAGAAAATATGTATCAGCATAGATTATCATACCTTTATTATTCTAATTTGAACATCACCACGAAAATTAGATATATATTAACATACTAAATATTACAAACCTACTCCGATAAAAAGTAAATACCTTTTAATTTGTTTAATATCTGCTTAAATATCATCAACTTTCTACGTAAAAATATCTGCAAAATAAGATGTTTCTTGTCTTTATTATTTAAATTTCCTCAAGAAATCTAATTGATAGGTCTGTGTCCTAATGGGTATTTTTTGCACACTAGGATTTAAATAGGACTACTAGTACACACAAGGATATTTTTGCACACTAGGACTATGGTTTAAAGCAGTTTGTGAGTCATTACAACATCCTAGCCAAAGTGTGATTCGAACTCACGAACTGCTGAACCGAAGCCAGAAGCGTTAACCTCGGAAAATCTAAGAAATTATATTATTGTCCACTAATAATTAATTTCTATGAGCCATATAATCAAAGTACCCAATGCACTGTCAAAAATATAAAGTTTCACGGATAAATTCAAATGTAAAATTATTACGAAACACAATAGTCAATGAAAACTTGTTTATATCAATACCTATTTCTTATAAAATCTTTTTAAATTTCATGTCCCTTGTTACTGGTTCTGAAAATCATTATTTAAAAATTATTCTTAAGTCAAATGCAGCATCACAATGAATAGAATAAAATATCATTATTCAAGAAAATGGGAAGAACGCAACAAATGTTTATATCCAGTTATACTTCTTCCTGAATGTGTTTCGTGTGCTGAAATTTTGACACACTCGAAGCAAATTAGTTTACTTTCATTGTGTAGAATGTGGGAATCCTTTCACTTATAACAATACCTGTTAAGTATTATTTAAGATTTTGTTTCGATGAATCTTGAATAATAATATATAAAAATTTTAATTACCTGTTTAATTGCCTCTCTCTCTAGAAATCATTACTTTAAAGATAAGATTCTTCTTAAACAATTTCCCATAGTATGTTTTACTGTGTATTTTGTGTGTTACATGTTTTAAAATGTATATTTTATAAGAGTTAAAAATTTTGCTTGACTATTGAACAACAATTTTATTGCTGTTTCAACCCGATGCGGTAAATTTAGGATTTCCTTATAATAAGAAAGTTGAAAATTTGATTTAAGCAAAGCAACAAGTATGTAAATTAATATTATATTTTAAATGCGATATTTTAACGATTATAATTTGTTGGTAACATATGTTTAACACACATAAGGTGGTTTAATCCTATCTAAATATTTTCAGCAAAATGCAAAAATTTATAACTTAGCTGATTCACTTGAAGCTTAATAAATATTATTTAAAATATAAACCCATATTTTTTATTAAAATTGGTTGCTTTCATTAGAAAACTTTTAACCAAAGTTTATCAGAATTTCTATTTTAATATTCAAAGATAGATCATATTAAAATCGTGGAATATAATACTGAGTTTAAATTAAGGTATAGATCAGTAAATAAATACGCAACACTTTTCTAATATAGTTCGATAAAATTTCAAACTTACTACACCTTAACCATTTAGTTGATAACTTTCTAATTCGATAGTTTCATTATATAAAATATCTCAGTACAAAATATCAATATTAAAATAATTTGAAAAATATGATTTAACACCCCATAATGACCAAAATTTTAATCTTTATGCGCATATTGAATATTGAAAAAATAGTCTCGAAGCAGTTCTTCATGGTGCAAAAATTACAATATATAAAATTAGATTTCCTGTGAACAAATTTCAAAGTGATATCCTAAATCAAATTTCAGAATTGAATCATTGCCGAAAGAATTTGAACATTCTAATGGTGTTGAAATTAAGAGTGACAGGACTTGAAATTGCTTATAGTCTTACTTTATTGTTATTATTACTATTTTTCGATGTGAGCAAAAGAGAGTAAGAAGTTTTATATTGATCTGTTTTTCTAATACAAGTTTCCAGGCAGAATTTCTTTGTAACGTGACACTTCGTGTAGAATTCAATTCTCCGCCGTCTTTCTCTGCAACTGGCATTTTCAATACTCAGCTTTCAGATTTCACGCTACGGTAATTTATTTTTTTTTTGTTTGCCGTCGTTAAGACTAAAGATGAAAGAAATTCAAGGGAATTTCTCTCTTCAGACTTCTTTCGTTATTTATAAGAATCGTTAACTGGTAAAATCAGTGAGAGAAAATATTGTTCACTCTTGGAACCTGACGTGACAGGATTTTATTGTTCTTCTATCTGATTTAATTTTTTTTCAAAGTATACTTTATTTTAAGATGTCAATTTTTTTCCTTTTAGTCTGTAATGGCTGTATTTACTTTTTTTTATATTTTTTTTATTTAACCATTTTATATTTTTGGAGGCTGTGAATTATTTACAATAAATGTCTTCATGTACAATTTAAGAAAATAAAAAAATGTTAATTAAAAAATTATCATTGACATAGTTAAAGAAAACTAAAAATAAAAAATAGAAATGGAAATTTTATTTTCTTTAGTATTATTTTATTTATTTTCAAAATAAATTCCACTAATTCTATGCAAAATGTCTTAGAAAAACATCACTGAAGAATCATATTCTTTATTTATATATTGATGAATAATGTAAATGAAATGAACAACTACATTCAATTGATATATACTTTGGCTCTATAGGTTAAATTGAATTAAATTTTTTTTTATTAAAAACAAAAGTCGTTTTAAAAATATCATATTAAATACAAAATCTGTATTAAGCGTTTCTTTGGAATTTGTAAGCAACTGCAAATAATTTGAAGCATAGCACTACTATTTGAATTCATTACATTTCAATACAAAAATTTACAGTTTATATTAGATTATGCTCGATATAAAAAACAATTAGAGGTCAATTTGCTTAACTATTTAGGGACGGGAATAAGCCTCCTTATATTCATCGTAGCATAACATTATTTTATTTTGTACTACGTATTTTAATGGAACACCTGTCAAACTGAAAGAGAATTGATAACTAACATTCATTGAAAAATATATTTGCATAATTGCGAAAGATAAAAATCAATTGAGTCCAACAGTTTAAACATATTTTAATGTATAATAGCCAAGAAAATGTTATTTAAATAAATATAATTGAAATTAAGATCTGTCTATGTATTTTATGTATTTCCTGAAAAATTCACAATGTTATTTAAGCAACAAGTCAAAGTATCTTATATATCCTTTGGAAATTCTACATATAAGTAACAGGACATGATATATTCTTTAATACCAAATATATAAAACAGGGAATATATTTGAGTATTTAAATAACACAAAATAAAAGCAAGCTACATTATTAATAAAATTAGGAGAGAAAACTTGTTTCTCTTTTTAGGGATTTCTAAATAGCTCTTCTAACTCCAAAATATGATCCAAAATCAAATATCATTGGAAATAAAAAAGACATCCGTTTTTGCGTAATATTTACTTAATCAACTTTAAGTGAAAGCAATACACATTTTTTACAATTTAAGTCACTACTTATACTTCGTTCATTTAAATGTACAAGAAATAATCAAATATTTTTAATATTTATTCTTAATAAAAACAAAATCTATGAAAAAAATTCAGTAATAAAAAATGAAATAAATTTCATAATTTTCAAAAATCATTTTTTACTAAAAAAACTAATAAATTTTAATTTCTGAAGCATTTATGATTAATAAACATATTTTTTATAAAAATATTGCTTACTTACTTAATATAGTACTTATATTTATTAGCAGTATGAATGGAAATATCAAATTAGATCATAAATTATGAAATGTTATGTATGCAATTGAATAAAGGTGAAAATGTTTAAAAAAACAAAGAATATATGTTTAAATTAAGGGAAAAACATTCAATACTGTAAGCAAGAAAACAAATCAAAACAAGTAAAATTTAAAATAAAAAATTGGCTTAGATTACAATTTCCTGAAGGAATATTTAAAGCATCAAATAGTTGAGATGTTTGAAAGCTAGCATATTAAATATAATTTTACATGTTTGGAATTGCATAATTACTAATAAAAAAACATAGCAAAAACTAACTTTCTTGTGATTTGATTTTAAGGATAAGTGTTTAATGTCCAAAACTGGCAGAACTAGGCTGGGAAATTCTGTCCCATACATTATACTTCCCGGACTTATCACTCTTCAAGTATTACTTGTTTCTGTCCTCGCAAAATATTTTGTAGGACAAAAAATTCAAGAACGAAGTAGATATCAGATAAGCACTGGTTCAATTTTTAGCCTCAATAGATAAGGGATTTTTTTAAAAATGGGATACGCAAATTACCATCACTCTAGAAAGTCGTCATATATAATGATGACAGTTTTTTATTCACTAAAGTTTTTTCAAGGTATGAAAAATTTATTCTTTTTTATTATTCTAAAAATGGACAGCACTCTCTGGAAAATCTAATATTTTAATACGGAAGTGCTTTCACATCTTACTCCCCATATTCTAACTTCATTGTTGTAACCATAAGTCTTTTAAAGGAATGCTTACATTACTGTTTTTTCCTTATTTTCTGAGACAGAGGGAAATTGGTCGTATTTCATTATCTTTTATTTCATTCTATTATCATGTATTTCTATTGCTGTAATACTTAATTTTTATGTCACTACATTTTTACAACCAACTCTCAAAAAATATACTAAGTTTAGAAATAACAATTAAAATCAGTTTTGAATTCAATGAATATACAATGTTTTTAATACATAATTAAGAAATGCTCACTTTTATTATACTTCATTGATATTTACTTAAATTATTGTTAAATGAAATGCATGAAAGTACATATTATATAAGAAACTTCCGTACATACATTTTTAAAATTTATGAATAAAAAATAGAAAACAAATGTTTAAACATCTCCATAATTAATAATATTAAACTGAAGTAATATTTTATTTTAGTTTGATTTAAAAAAATAATTCGTAATATGAAGAAGCATCCACAGAAGTAATTGAAAATACTTAAAAAAAGTGTTCCTTAGAAACTTGTTCATTCAAAATATTTTATTTTATAAGCATCAAAAATATACAAATAAAAGCAATGTTTACATATTTTCTGAATAGATTTTATGTACATTAAAATCTATATAATTGCTTTCTTAAATATTCTTCTAAGGAAACGATGCATATCCATAAGGAACATAATTTAAGTACAAATAAAATTTAGCTACATAATAGAACATTTATTGGACATTTACATTGTTAAAATTTAGTTACATTATTAAGTAAGTCGCATCTACTTATTGTATGGAAATTTAATTAGGATGTACAATAAGTTGGTGTAATTTACTGAAAGGTACCTACAATTAATCCTTGTGGTATAGTTTTAAATTAGTAAGATAATTTAATAATTAATTTTGAAAACTGCTATAATGTGCATAACAATTATTGTACATTTCGACAAAATGGAATAAGGAAGCATATCGTGGATCTTTGGTTTTGAATAGAATGATTGTAGTGGAATATACTACTATTTTCTTATGAATATAACTTATAATTTGATAGCAAAAATATAAGAAAATCTCTCATGGTATTAAACTATAATTACTAAGTTATGTAATGACATATAAAATAAATATTCAAAGAAGAAATATTTTGCTGATATTTTTTTTATTTTGAAATTATATAATGTAAAATATTTTTTCTTAGAAGTGAATCAGCATTCAAAAAAATGAGAAAGAAAGAGATTAGTTTAACTTGCTTTTTTATAAATACGTTACTAAAGAGATTTAAAATCTCTTCCACTCTATTTTTAGTTCTTATTTGTACTTCCATTTAATTCTAATTATTTTGTCAATATATAAACTTAGAGGCGGTGAATGTATGGAAACAAATTTTACTGACAGAAATGAAACATCTCGTCCAAGTTAATATATCTCAGCGTCTATAGGGGAACATTTGCATATCATTTTCCCAAAAGGAAGTTTCAGCCGGTAATAAATTAAAACAAAATTTCGGTCGAAAGCTCTGCAACTGGAAAGGAAGAAACTTCTTTCATCATTCTCGCTGAATGGCAAGGCATAATTTAAAAGTTTCAAGCAAAACATAATTACGCATTTATTTCTTCTAACGTTTGTAGTTCACTCCACGCCAGTGAAAGAAGAAAACGAAACCGCAAAGCCTCAAACTCCTGTAATTACAACTCTCCTAACGCTTCGTTCATACCCTTAATCAGAGGCAACTGCTACATTGCTGCCTTTAATCACGCATTGGGGAGAGGTTTTCGGTCTTTGTTGCCTTTCAGCTAGGCTGGGTGGCAACCTGTTCTTTGCCTCACTTTTATTGTGCATAATTAATGAGATATTTTCCATTTGAAGGAGTGTCTGTTGATTTTCCTGGCAATTGAGAAGTGACTATTCTGCTGCTCGATTGATTCCCCCACTATTTTCTTTTAATTCACTCTGGGTGTCCCTGTCATAAAAATGTATCTCTTACGCTACGTTAATTCGATTTCAATTTATTTTATGAGTGTAATTTTTTATTGAGAAACATATTTAAAGATTTTTGTACTGTACTGTAATTATATAAAATAACAGAAATCGTCATAAAAATGTGGCAATATGATCAAATCTTTGATGTTTGGAATTTTCTAGATTATCTGAATTCTTACAAGTACGGAATTTCTTTAAAGTAATTAATATCTCCTTTTTTTTAAGAAATTTTTTCTTTATAATTAGCTTTACTATTTTATTAATTGTCATTAAAAATCTGTAATGGATGATTAGAAAATTTTGAAAACTTTTCAGAAGAAAAGAAAACAATGACTGAGAAAATAATTTTGGTGTTTTCAACTACATAATGTATCACATTTTTTCTCTGTGCTTTCTTTTATGTTTTTATTTTTATTTATTTAGTTTTTTCATCTTATCATTTATTTTTGATTTGTTATGTAGTACATTTGTAATACCTTCGGGCCCCGTGTGGTATTCCTTGGTGCACAGGAAGGTATTTCTGTTTTCACGAATAAATGAAAATTAAAAAAAAAAAAACACTGAATGTATAAATGTATAAAATATGAGAAAATTATAATATATTTCTTATAAATAAAGAAAAACAAATTATTTGTCACTCTAAAATTCCGTATTTGCTTTGTATGCTCGGTGACTTATTGTACTTTTCTAAAACTAAAAGTAATTTGAAAATTTTAGAATTTAGAAAAAACTAATAAGTCTATTGTGTATTAGTTATAACAATATAATTGCCTTATTGAATATTGCGTATCATTACAAAATAAGTCCTAAATAATTACAAAAGTAAATTAATGGTATCAGCTGAACTGATACAGCAAGTGTAAAGGTAACGCATAGATTAAATGACGTAAATTTGATGAGTCACATTCATGTAAATTTAATGAGTGATATGATAATCATTTGCAAAATTATAGACGATATCGTCAAAAAAGAGTCTTCTACCATTCAGACATGTATGTACTGCTACTTATCTTATTAAAACCACGTAATTTAATAAATTTTAAACTCTATAAATTTACATAAATATTCAAACAATATTAAAATCATATAATATAATAATTAATGCATAACTAATAACAATAATATATTTTTGTTTTTGTTAATTATATAAAAACATAACAGTTAAAAATAAAAATATTGTTTACCGGATCATTAAATATGAATTATGGTGTAAATATTATGTTTCATAACTAACGCTGAAATATCAAAATATATTGCCTGATTCATATATTTAATAAATAAAATTCTGATATAACTATGAATTAAAATAAAAATAATAGAAAGAATGAGTATAATTAACATCAATTATAAATTATTGTTTGACGAAAAATCTAAGCCAAAACTTACCTCTCGGAATTGACCTTTTGAATAAAAAAGAAATTATAACCTGAGAACAATAGATTAAAGTGAGAACAAAATAACCATAATTATCAACACATGACATAGAAAATTATCTCATAAATTATTCAACTAAAAATTAGAGTAATTAAAATTCAGCTTTATGCTCAACTGTTTTGGCAATCAGAAAATAAATCAAATTTAAAAATAAAAAGTGTCTTAATATTCACTTTCTGAATTTTAATAAATTTTTTAAGCATTTTTATTAAGAAATTAACCATAAAATCTGTTCAGAATATGCATACATTTGAGCTATAATTCACTTTTACATATTTATTTAAATATGTATCAAAATGTATTTATTTTTCTGTAAAAAATTCGGGGTTAAATAGGCTCCAGTAAGTTTTATATTTGTGCTAAAATTTTAAATATTTTCCACGTTTATTATGATAAATTAAAATTTGCCACTTTTGAGAAGGAATCTTGTGTGAATTTAAATTAAATATTTATTAGATAGTTTTTGAATTGTTTACATCCAACTGAAATCAATACATTCATATCATATGTATGCTTTTTATTTGAAGCAGAAAGTTTTGACATCAAAAAAATAAATAAATAAAAATAAACGATGATAAAATTAACCTATATTAACACTGTAAGTAGTCACACAAGTTTTAAATGGGTGGCATGTCATGTTCAAGTTCATATATTATCAAATTAATGTTCCATTAATTTTTGACATTTTAGCATGATTCTTATAATACTGTAGCTAGAAAAAGAATAATTTATTTACTTTAAAATAAAAAATATTATTATTTTACGTATAAAAAGATTTATGGATGGCTACTATTTTATGAAATGAGACTTTCATAATTGTAATAGGTCATCCGGAAAGTACGTTTCTTATGTCTCGTGAGAAGCAGTAAAGCATATCTACCCATAAAGTTTTATTTTGAAAGATAAACACTATTTCAGCTAATCCGTAACGTAAGAATCGTAATTTTAATAGTTTTCGCACCTTCGGATAAGGTTTTGTAGTCCAGTACCAAAGAAGTCTTCAACCTGGAAACGGAGCAAACATGTCACAGCTATCTGCACGTTTTCGTTTGTGATGAATGGATGACCGAGCAGGAATTTCTTCAGGTGCAAGAACAGTTATAAGTCACTGAAAACAAGTTCAGGCCTATAGGATTTATAGTAAAACTTCCTAGCGATTTTTTTTTTGTTGAATGGCTCGTCGAAAATTCTTTAGAGTTGTGATGTTTAGCATTTACAGTTACATCCCTCATCAAAATGTCAATAAGCGCAGTGCTTTTCCTATCCCGGAAGACTGTGCACATCAGTTTTTGTGTGGACACAGTCTGTTTGACTTTACCCGTCTGTTTGACTTTTCACCGTACCAGAAATACACTGTGATGCCAATGCATCCACAATTTCTGGTGTGAAGTGAGCAACCCAGGTCGCATCACCTATAACGATCCTATTAAAGTTTTTCATCCCTTTCTTTGTTGTATCATTACAGAAAATCACATCTAGCCCATATATTAAAAGCAAATATTTATTTGATCTGCATTAGCTTCTGCGAGTTCAAAAACTTTATCAGTTATCTGACTTCGCAGTCGTCGGGAGAAGAAATATGAGTCGACATCTTTGCGCACTATAATGATTTTAACATAGGCTATCCAAAAGTTAGGATTGCAACTTATGGTAGCCACACCTACATTATGCACTGTATGTACCTTATTATTTATTCTATGTTCAACAACATTCACTGTTTCACTTTATTGTCAGATTTTTATTCTTAGTGCTCATATATTGTCGGATTTTTATTATTAGAAAATATTTGTTTCTAGCTAAAATGATTATGTAAATTTCATGTATTTTCTTCACTTTTCCGCATAATTTATTTTTATTGTAGATTAAAATAAAAGGATAAAAGAAATTTATCAATAGAGTTTTTAATGTTTTAATATATATTGCCTTAATAAATCATTGTTGCTAAGCAGAAATTTTACATTTTTACTTTAAAGAATAAGAATAGATAAAAAAATTTACTGAGAAAAGAATTGATAACATACATTTAAGAAAAAGATAGGAAACAGATACTGTTTCACAATACAAAAACCTTTTGTTTAAAAAATTATATTTTGGAAAAGAATGAATCAAATATCCAAATAACATTTTTATATATGATGCATAATTTGTATCAATATACGTTTACAAGTTAAAATGCATTATATTTCAAAATAATTGAATTCAGATTGAATTTAGTTATGATGTACCATTATAAGTATAAAGTTACAGTCGTATTGATTACTTAAAGTATATCATTAATCTTTTGAAATGACAAACAAAGGAACAGAAACAAAACAAACGTGATTTATTCATAAAGCTTACGTATTAAGAAATGAGAAAGAACAAAAAAGGTGGTATACGTGTAGAACCAGGCATACAAACAACGATTATAACTCCCTGAAACACTTACACCACATATCGTCAGTAAAACAATCGAACAGTATGTTGTGGATATGATGGTTAATATCATATTCCTCAAATACCTGGAAATACGATCTGTACAACGCCGGGCATATTGAGAATCACATTATCGATCTGCACTTAGGGCACAAAACTCCACTAAGCAAGCATGCCCTTCCAAGATCTAGTACAGATGTAGAGGCTAATTGATTGGCTGTGATTGATCTGCCAGTCATGTCCCTCACATGTCTATCGGATTGAAATAAAGAGAGAATGCTGGTCATTCTGTATGAGTTATATCCTCCAAATGAAGACAAATGTTGGCGATGTCAAAACAGTGATGACGTGTAATGTCATCCATAAACACAAATGCAGCCCCTATGTCACCCGTAAAGAAATGGACATGTTGTTATATAGCAATGTCCCAATAAATTTAGCCTGTCATGGTTCTGATTTGAACATGCAGATCTATTCTGGAGCCCAATATATTGCCTCTCCAAACGAGAGCTCATGCACTACTTAACGCTGGCCATCTATGATGTTACTTTGGTGTTAGTAAATACCTAGCTTTATCTGTATGAACTTCCGACAGGAATCGGACTGCAAGCTAAACCTTGAATCGTCGAAAAACATAACACAAGTCCACTATGGCGCCATCCACATGGCATGTTCTCTACTCCAGGCTAACCACTAATGACAGTGAGTTGCCGTGAGAGGAACACTGCCGACAAGCCTCAAGCATGTAGAAAATACAGCCCCAAATATCTGTTCATCGTTTGCTTTGAACCGATAGTATCCGTGGCTGACGATTGCTGACAAGATAGATCCCCTACTATTCTCAGTCTGTTTCTCAAGGCGGTTACTGCCAGATATCAATCATCATTAGGCGTTGTCACTCGAAGAGCGACCTGTATTACAACGTATACTGCTATCATCCATCATCTTGGAATCATTGCCACAACCTAGAGATGGCATTTTGGGCGATTCCAATTTCCTTGACTACTGCCATCTGCTTACGATACGATATTTAAGCGACCCATAATTCTAAAACGTAAAACAACGTCCACGCATGGCCTCTTTGTCATACTTATGTTGTTCTGGTGCCGTACGTACTGGTTTTGAACTTGCTTTCTTCTTTGCCACAGGTCCTTATAGAACACTTTCTCAAGCTCACAGTGGCACACGCTAGGCGTTATCAAGTGACTTCGGGTAATTTGCATACATTATTTTACACTGAATATAGTATTTTTTCACGTGGCATTTTCTTTTCTCGTTCGATTTCCGTTTGCTTTAGGATTATCCTTAATTTATGGACATGTGTACATTTCTGATTTCAAACAATTGTATCACTAAATCATATTTAAATAGTATTTGTTTTATTTAACAGGTAGAATGAATTACGGGAATCATGATTTTATGAAAGTATGTAGGGATTATATTAAATGAATTCAATAATTGTTTTTTTCAGTTACATTTAAGATTTAAAATCAGAAATCAATGACATACTACGTAATCAGATAATTTGATATTCAATATTAATAGCGCATTTGAACTTGATTAAAATTGTGATAAATTACTTCGAAATACATTTGTCTCTATGAAAAATATTATGAAACTTTTAAAAACGAATGTTGATGAAATTTTTTTTGGAGGAAAAGAATTTTGAACTTATTATTTATAAATATGATTATTTCCGTTTCTTTAAAATGTGACAATTAAGTTCATAGACTTAATCACATAAATGAGAGTTATATGCATATATGTCTGCTTATTAACTTTATACTATTTTGAATATAAAATTGTAAGATTTTCGAAAGAAATTTTATCATTTTTGCAGTTCGAGTACCAAAAATTGTACAATATGTTTTAAAACATTTTGTATGGAAATTATAAATAGGGAACGAATATTTTCTCCTAGTAAGATTTATACTCTTAATAAAGTTTCATTGTGTAGAATAATAAGAGTTCGTGGACCACTAGAGGTCCATGAGAAAATATCGCTGGTCACCAGAAAAATGTGGAATTACACGTGAAGTTAAGCTATGCTTTAAGATGCATTGAAACGTAATTCAATAGATAATAATACGTGAAAAGTTAAAAAGACGTTACTTGATAAAATAAGGCTACAATAAATAAGCCGTACAGTTGTAGCCGCACTGTTTTAGCTACACAATTTGTCTCGCCTCGTTTAGCACTCTTCTGAAGTTTCACTTGCTTGTATGTTGTTGTCTTGTGCCATCTAGGCTGACAATATGGGTGCGCTGCTCCACTTTTCCTACAGAACCGTAATTTGGTGTGCACACAGTTTGACTTTCTCAATACACACATGCCATAGGAGCCCTTTCAAAGAGTAGGCAACCCTTTACGATCCATTTATACAAGGATAGGACAAAGACTAGAGAGAGAGAGAGAGAGAGAGAATGTACATCCATGTTCGAATTGGAATGCGAATCCTGGACCTTCCTATCCGAAGTCATTCAGACTGACCGCTAGACAGAGTGGGCAGCACTCTCTCGTATGCCGCATACATATACCAGTTCAAGCATTTAAACTTGTCCTTACAGATGCATTGAGTTCAATACATTTGATGTATTATTAAGGTGGTTTATTTATTTTTTTTATTTATTTATTTGCAAACTGCTGTTTTTTTAAAATTGATATTAAGTGTCCACCAGGTGTATATATATATTTTTTAATTTGATATTGATTGGGATGTTATTTCAAGTAAGCAGAAATATTTATCACACAATGAATAAATAATTTTACAAATTTGATTTACTTTAATCACACTATCTAATTGATTTTTTCCCAGTTTTTGCTTATTATGATTTATCAATAAACATTTCATAATTTGGTTACAATTAATAGTTTCATTTTCTAAACTTGTTACATTTAATGTATTCTTAGATCACAATTTTTTAGAAATATATTTCACACTTAAAAAAAGCCTACAAGTTGTCCGTGGGAATTTAATTATGAAATTATTCGTCCGTGATATATCAAAACGTTTGTCAACCACTGATTTAATGAGTAAAATATTAAATTAATTTTTGAAAATTTTATATTTCAATACATTTATTTTTTATTGATAGCAAATTTGTATATAAATATATGGTTTAGAGAAACAATATTAAAAAAGATACTTTTTATGAAGTCTAAGATAATCATGGAAATCAAAACTATATCATGCTTTATAAAATATTTCACATAATGTTAAATAAACAGTGAAAACATTATAAAAATATAAGGATAAAATTTCTCTTTGAAAATTAAGTTAATTTGATAAATGAAACATGTGTGCTGTTTTGGTAAAAAGACGGAAAAGTTCCGAAAATAGCAACTCTGATCCCTGCAAGAAAACAAAAAAAGTGGTAAAAATTACGTGAAAATCAATAGTACCTTGACTTACCATCCGGTCATTATTTTATCTACCCCTCTTTGTTACTCAAAAAAAGAATATCTAAGAATAGAAAGATGCTTGCTGTGTGTGTTGTACTGAGTACAACAGAGAACAGAGAAACCTGTACATCACTTTGTAAATAAAATTTCTGTTTCGGCTTCCTAACCCATGTTTTATAGGATCATCATGATTTGGAGATATCAATCTCGTCATGAATATGACATAATTTATTAGGCTTCTTAAACTATCTTATGAAGAATTATTTTTCGTTGCGGGGACATCAGTCTCAAAATTAATGATTAGTTAATTGTTTATGCAACTTAAGCCAGCTATAAATATAAATTTTAAGTGCTAAAGATTAATATCATATATACATATATCTGATTCTCTAGCCATATTTGATTTCCAATATATGTTTTGTTTTGCGATGCTTAAAAAACAAATTAAAATTGGTACCTGTAATTTTGTTTGTGATAATTCTTCCAAAGCTTACTAAAATTGCTTTAAAAACGGATTGGTATAGCGAAAAAAAAATAGAAGGAAATTTAGTGGCGCATTCTCGTGTCGAATAGTATACGTAAGAGAGCTCTAATTCCTTATGTATGCTCTCTATATAAATACTACATGATTTTAGATTTTTTTGTCATATGTATAACCAAATGGGAAACTTGATTCTTAGTTAAGAGAGTTGTAATTAGGATTTATTTTAATGTGATAAAATTGTGTTGATGATTTTGGTTATTTATGCTTTCATTTTGAAAAATTTGATATACAATAAATTTATAAAACTTTAATTGAGTACTGATGTATGATAATAAAAATAAACCCATTAAACCTTAATAAATCTTTTTAATATTCATTTTATTAGAATATTTATTCAGTAAAAAATTAATTATACTTTCCATTACTCTATCTTTGACATCTTAAAAACATATTTGTGTTTATATTATAGATTATATATTAAATATTTCATAACAGAGAAGTTACATAATTTTATAGAAGTTGAAAATTTAAAATAATATTCATTATATTGTACTTTTGATGATTACTACGTAAAACATTACTGGAGTAAAATTAGAAAATCGAAAGTGTTAAAAATTTTTAATTTAATACTCTGAAATTGATTATAAGGTGAATAAATTCAGATATGAATATGTTTAATTAAATATGTGGAATTAATTTAATTTTAAGTGATTAATATTTCATTCAACTAAGTTTTCTAGATAAAATACTTTTTTTGTGATGTAAATGCTTTAGTCTGATTCTTGATGATTAAATGCTTATTGAAAAATTATACTTTTAAATTTATAACTGTTATGATGATAGAAATGCTTATTATTTTGATTGGTTTTCCTTAGTGGAACACAAATTTCGATTATTTCTCTCTAAAAATAAAACTATAATTTTGTTCAAGTTTATGTGTAGTAATTAAAATACAATTTTATTTTTTCCTTTAATTTGGTTCACTGCATTTTAATTTTCTTTAATATGTTGATATGTTTTGATATACGATTTGTTTTTATTAATAATTAAAGGAAAAAGAAAGTGTATATTGATTTATTTTCATATTTTACTGCGCTCCCAATGTTAAATTATAATCACAAAATTGAATCGAAAGTAAAGTAAATTGTGAGTTGATATAAGTTATTTGTTTTGTTGTTCTTAGATGTGCTAAGAATTTAATTTGAAATTACATTTTGCTTTTGATTACCAAATTTAAACTAAATAATGATTGGTTATTTATACATTATTAGCTTTCCAATAATAGTTTTTCACTTGTAAAATTAAATCTAAAGCAAACTAGTTTATGAATGATAATAAATTTTATACAATGCATTTTTTATCATTATCATATTGCTAATAAAGCATTGAATTGAATGAACAATATTTTGGACTCATTTTAAATAGACACTTCAAATGCGCAAATAATACTTAAATTATACAAAATGCAATCTGAAGCCGTCTTCCACCGATCACATCCTGGATTATTTGGGGTTCGCTCAGGTGGATGTTTGCGCAAGTCCACTGCTGTTGCTTGACTTTTCAAGGGTTCATGGTGTCATGGATTTGATCTAGATACTACTAGATCTCTGATGGATTGGAAGCAACAACAAATATAGAAACGTTAAATTAGACAAACATTTTAATGAGGGTTAAAAAAGAGGATGTACGGTGTTTAGAGGAAGACCTACGCAAACTGATTTACAAACGGATTACTGTTTTGAAATAGAATTAAGGAATTTAGTAAATATACCAATAGTGAAGCAATTTAAGTTAAAGTACTTGTGACTCAATTTTTCAATTATTATTATAAAATTGATTTCCTGTTAAAAGCTTAATATTTTCATGCATCAAATAATTCTGTTATAACATTGTTGAAGAACTTAATGACAATTGAAAGATTTGAACACGCAAGTGAAATTATTTTGTATAAAACTAACTGATCCTTATTTCTAACTTTCATTTGGTGTAAGAGTTGCTTGCTTGTTAAGAATGTCAATTTAAAATTATATAATTCTAAATTATACAAATGCAGTCAGTGTATTATTGGATGGTTGAGCGATCACTTTGATGCTTCGTCGCCATAATTTTTATTATTTTTTAACATTCATCATTCTAATTTTTCCCCAAAACTGATTCATTTTTACTTTAGTTTATACTAGTTTCTTCTAATGATAACTTCACTTTAGTATTGTTTAGGTTTATTAAATTTGAGACTGTTCCTTCAGCCTCTTTTAATTGTTTGCCTCTCACGTTATCTCTGGAGAAAATTAGTTTTAAAGACGATCCAGTTAGAGTCTCATGCCAATAAACAGGTAGGCCAACATGATCTAAAATAGTTGGCACTAATATCCGATTTGAAGGCTTGATTATATATATAGACGAAAGAACCGGGAGAGGTGTTTTCGTCAAAAATACTGAGGATGAAAGTGGAATCAGCATCTGAAACCCTGACTATTCTTCAGTCGTTAGATCGAAGATCATAGTTATTGGAGCAGATCTTAATTATGCCTTGATGAATAATAATAGTAGAAATTGGATTTCGGTTGATAGCAAAAGTACTATACATTATTTTAAGAACTGGCCTAAAATTATTTGAAAACCCAGAGCAGATCATTTTGCTACATCTCTTCGAATTGTCCTGAACACATCTATGTGTCTCCTGTGGATTACAAAGCATGTTAGAGTGTATGGTAATGATATAGCTGATATACTCGCCAAGAGTGGTTGTGATTTCCGATAAACAATTTATATGAGTTTACTCCCTCGCAAATCTACTCCTTAAGCAGGCAGCAAATGCTCTCTGTATGTCATCATCTACCAGACCATCATAGGTATGCTGCTAATTATCTAACACGCAATGTTCCCCAGCCTCTTCAATCATCCATGGTGTAGAAGTGGCTACGTAAAAATATTCGAGATTCTTGATTGAGGAGAGGATTTTCTCTTTCTTTTCTTCTCTACCAGTCCTGCTCACTTTCTTAATTGTCTTGGAGCTTTCTGAAAGAAGCTGTGGGATGAGAAGGATATGATCTATGGAGATATCACACTTCCGGGAATTTTAGACTAGGTGTAGGGTTTCGTTCTCTAAGGAATTAAGTAACTATAGTTGGAAAAATGAAAATGAGATGAGTGCATAGAAGAACGAGTGATAAAATTCTAAATAATTTTCAGACGGCTATCATAAGCTTTAAGGTATGATGTTTTGTTCCACCAAAGCCAATTTAATTTAATACGAATGAGTACACCAGTAACAGGTTAATATAGAATTAATTGTTTGAACTAGTGTCGTGATAAGTCATTGGTAAGTGACCCTAGTTTTACTTTACAGTTCAATAATTCTATTTTGTTATTATCAGTTAATGTTCTTTTTAAAACAAACATTTGAATATGTTGAAATATACATATAATTATAAACTTTCTTCATCTTTTTAAATGAGCATAATATTAGGATAAGTCTTATAATAGTTAAAATATGTCTTATAAGCAAAAAAAAATTCTGAAATAAATAAATAGGCATTTTCTAGTAAATTCAGTCATTCCACATTAGTATTAATATAATACTATCATTAAATAATAAATACAATGGTATAGCAAGATTACAGTATTGTATATTTCCCAAATAATCTATGCAATTTCGGTCAAAGTTTCCTTTTAAGCATATTTATAAATCATAAATATTCGAAATAGTAATTGTGATGCATGTTATGAAATTAATATTAATAGCAAATGAATATGTATATATATAGATAGACACACACACACGCATGCACAAACACACGCACACAAACACACACACACACACACAAACACACATATATATATATATATACATATATACATACATATATATATATATATATATATATATATATATATATATATATATATATATATATATATATATATATATATATATATATATATATATATATATATATATATATATATATATATATATATATATATATATATATATATATATATATATATAGTTAATAGAATATTTTATAAAATTAACAATCAAATATCAAATGGAGAATAATACAGTGAAAATAAAAAATGGAAATACTTGGAAAAATTTTAAAGAAAAATATTAAAGAAAGATAGATATACAATGGAACGAAGTACCAACATGGCCAGCTTCGTCAGGAAGTGTTGACCATATTGGCACAAATTATGGCTTTTCTGCACTGGCCCAAGACATAGTCTTAAAGAAGCCAGTACACCTCAAAGCCACACCAAAAGTTCAAATCAAAATATCAAACCAGAATAAAAAAGTAGAATTTAATCTAAAATAATTAAGTCAAAATCCAATGTTGCCACAAAATACGCTTAATTTATACTAATCAAATTAAAACCATATCCAAATCCATATCCAAATGCAAGTCCAAATCTGCAAGAACCTCACTAAATACTATTTGTAAGCCAAATAAATACATAAATTAGCGACTAAGTGTAAACACTATCGGCATTTCAAGCTTCTTTATAAGACCTTCAAGGCTTGGGGGACCCTTCTGTAGTATAAAACTATGCCTTACTTCATTCACTCTTATAAGCAATGCTCTACTAGCCAAATATAGTTTAATAAATTTAGTTGGAATGCCATTATGAGTTGGAATATTTTCTAGTCTATTTGCTTATTGATGTTGTTTAAATTATTACATATATTGTACATGCTATTAAGTGGATTAAAAATAATATTTTTATAAATTTTAATTGAAATGTTTGAATTCCAGAAAATTAGTTTATTAACTTTGAAATTAAAATCATTAGTTTTATCATATATGTCAGTAAATGTTATTTTGTATGTGTGGTTATCTTTTATCGTAATTGAAATATCTAGAAATTCATTTTTTAAGTTATCAATATTAGTTTTAATTAATTTTAATTCCTTTGGATACATATTATTGTAAATTTTATCAATTTCTAGGTAATTAAAAATTATAAAATCGTAAAATATATCTGTAAGCAAAAGGCATTTGTAAAATAAATGATTTTTCATAGTAGTTTAAAAATAAATTTGCTAATAAACTTGAAAATTTGGAACCCTGGGAAAGCCGTTAACTTAAGAATAAATATTTTCTCCATAAGAAATATAATTATTGTAAATACAAAATAAACTAAGGTCATTCCAAAAATTTATATCGATATCCAATACTGAATTAAAATCATAAAAATAAAACATAATAATATCAAAACGTTTTTCAAGTGGAATACTGGTGAATAAATATTTGAAATCATAAGTGGAAACAACATTAATTTTATTGGTAGAAATAAATTCAATGACAAGTTTAATATTCTTAATTACCCATGTATTATTTGAATTAGTAATGCTATTTAAAATTATATTTATATTATAAGAAAATAAATTACCAAATTTGTCTGCCTAAATGCTGCATCCACATGTAATAAAACGAAATTTAAACGTGTTTTTATGGAATTTCAGATATACTATAATATACGGAAAATTTTTCTAAGTATTTCCATTTGGTATTTTCAATGTATTATTCTCCATTTGGTATATTCGTTGTATATTATTCTCCATTTGAAATTTAATTGTTAATGTTATAAAATACACTATTAACTATATTTTAGTAATTCTATTTTAGCGGCTTTTGCGCTGAATATATTACTAAGCATAAATGTTTTTATATATTCTTTTACTTTTCAGTTCTATATCCATTCTTGCATTTTATATATATATATATATATATACATGTATATATATATATATATATATATATAATATATATATATATATATATATATATATATATATATATATATATATATATATATATATATATATATATATATATATATATATATATATATATATATATATATATATATATATATATATATATATATATATATATATATATATATATATATATATATATATATATATATATATACCTACATCATTTAAATTTCATTCATTTAAAGTGACAGTGATATAGAACATTTAAACTATAAAAATAAACCGAAATCAACATTTTATCAAATTTTTAGTTATTTGAGATAACGTAGAAAATTAATGGAAAAACAGAGAATTTTCTTTATAAAAATTAACATAATATAATTTACATAAAATTAAATAACAATTCTAAGCCTATTATTATTTTATGTAGTTTTTCATGGGCAGTAGTTTATACCTTAGTTGTTTTTTATTTGATTAAAAGAAATTTTTATTTTAATTTAAAAAAAGATTAAGAACATAAAGAAATGAGTACTTGTGTACATATAACGTAAAGAAATATGTAATTTTCATCATCTGTGTAAAAATATGAATGATAGCATGTTATGAACTGAATTAAATATGCTTCAAATTCTGTATCGGCCTTTATGTAGTTTTCAAATGTTGTATTGTTTTTTAGTTAATATGATAAGAAAATTAAAAGAACATTAATTTGTTCGTGATAAAACAATCAAGATTGTTTTTGAGTTAAACAATTATGATGAAATGAATTATAACTGAAATTATGACAATTCTATAATCAAGTAGTGATAATTTTATGAAATTAATTTTTCAAAAAGGAAGTACAATCAAATTGCATCATTTCAAATTATGGCAATAATAGAAATATTAGAAAAAAAAACGATTTCTGTATTTTTTGGTCTGTAATAGAAACATGTCTAAAAATAGTATTCATAAAGGCATCACCATATTCTTGGTGTAAGATTTGTCAAGGGGTGCAATGTGAAATTAGGAAATTTTTAATGTCTTATTGACTGTCACTGTTGCTTATGAACGGTGATATTCTAAAAATATATTAAATCATGTATGTCAAATGTATATGTATTTTTACTTTAATATTATTTACGTCGTATCGAATACAAAGTTTTAAAAATAAAAATATTCCTTTTTTATGTGTATCAGTGTATGTAAATACGTATCTTTACCCAGCCTAAATAATTTTCACTGAGTTCATGCAGAATATAAAATTTCATTGCTTTTATACCATATATATATTATTAAACAATTCATTACTTTACTCTTTATATGTAACGAAAAATGTTTTTTTCGAAAATTTTCTTTGCTAAATTTATTAAAGACACATAAAATTCTATTAATTTTAAATATTTCAATCATTATTTGATAATATTGAATTCACTCACTTCCAGAAATTAAGCACGAATATGTAAAATGCAAAAAAATCAACAAATACTTTGATTGACACAAAATTCGGCAGGAAAGTAGCATATATACTTGTGCATAAAATAAAATCAATAATTATGTACAGAAATGAAAACAGTATTAAATTTTTGCAAGTTATCAGATAATGAAATACTGGAGATTTAAACAGAATTATGTATAAAGTGAAAGTAAACAGCATAAAATGAAAAAAGGACATTAATAGGGTATGTGATCCCCCTCATCTGGATATAAGCTTTACACCTTGTGACCATCCTTTCAATTAAGTGGTCAACCACCGCAGAATTAAACAATAGCCATTATTTTTGTAGAGTAGTTTCCAGCTCAATGAGAGTAGCTGGAGGTGGGAAACGTGAAGGTACAGCATGGCGGAGAACATCCCAAAGATTTTCAATGGGATAAAGATCTGGCGAATATGCTGATCACGCCATTCGCGCAATCCCTTCTCTCTCCAGGTAGTCATCGACGATGTTAGCTCTATGGGGACGTGCGTTATCATCCATTAAAACAAAAGTAGTGCCAATTGCCGCAGTGTACAATCTCACAATATGCTCTAGAACTTCATCTCGATACCGGACATCGGTCACAGATACCCGTTTAAAGATGTGCAGCTCGGTGCGGTATCCTAATGAAATCCCTGCTCACATCATAATGCTCCCGCCTTGGAATGTGTGATGTTCGGTGAGGTTTTGGGGCTGATTGCGTGTTCCTTGTTCATGCCAAATCCTTATACGCTTGTCATCTGGTTCCAGAGCAAATGTTGACTCATCATTAAATATGACATTGCCCCAGTCAGACACAGTCCAATTGACATGTTCTCGGCACCACTTTAATTGCGCCCCTCTTGATTGGATGGATAGACAAACACAAACTCGAGGTACCCGGACTAACAGTCCACTCATATGTAATCTTCGGCGTACAGTAGCTGCAGATATCTCTTACCAATGGACGCTGTAACCATATATGCCATGTGTGGATATCTTTCTGCGATTCCGCTTGGCTAAAATCGCAATATAACAATCTTCCGCGGGGTTTGTAACCACTGGGTGACCGGCTACGGGCCTTCGGACAACCTTCAGTGTGGTTTGGAATTGTTTCCATAAACGTGAATTACAGAATGATGAACGCCGAAGAAAAGAGCAAAATCTGGAATTGACTGTTCTGCTTCAATGCGCTCAACAGCATGCCAGCTCTTAGAATCCTCCATTCGTCTTCTGGAAGTCATAGAAACAGTGTATGTCTTGAAAAAAAACTGTACGAAAGTTTTAAACACCTTCTATCAGCACTTACAATCAACTTCTGTAACCTTTCATAAAGATAGTATCTTATAAGACTGTTGTTTTTGCATATTTCTTGACATGAAAGCGCAATTGGCTGCTACCTAACATATTTGCATCTACCTCTGCAGCGATTTGTATCCTCTTCAATTCTGATTGGCTTCCGGAAATTAGCATTTTCCTCTCCGTACTTAACTTTTGGAAGTGAGTGTATAAAAGTAAAACAAACAATATTTGATATTAAAATTTATTATTAAATTATACAAGTAATTTAATTTAAATCTCTCCCACATATTAAAAAATTGATTCAAATTCTACGTAACAAATCTGCCTGTTTTGTAACAATTTCGATTTCAATTTGTTGCGTTATGAAAAATAATGCCCGAACAAAAACTATTTAGAAGTAGCGTAAATGCATTTTTAAGTTTAATTTTTTTAACTTCATAATTCCCATAAGTATTAAAAATAGAAATGAATTAAGGATAAAATATAATATTCTCTTTGCCAAGTAAACAATTTCTAGGACATGAGTTATGTATTTAGAATTTACATCTGGATAGGAAATAACAAAATACGAGTATGAACTCTTTTGTACTCTTTCAACAATGAAAACCTTAAATTTGGCGTTCATTAATTGTATTAAGTTCTGTACTTATGCTAATTCATGTGTTAAAAGCGTATTAAATCTAAGTCTGGCACAAACCGATAACCGAATCTCAATTCGTATTACAACATAATCAGAAAGGGAGATTAAAATACATATTGCTTCCTCTAATTCAATTACTCATACCTAAGAAAATTAACTTTCTCAAAATTTAATTAGAAAAATCTTTACGCAGCATCGCGACAGACCAGATTGGCGATTTATCGATTCTTGGCGAATGATGGGGTAGTCCCAGCGAAACGCGGCAGAAATTGAACTAATTTATTTAACGAACAATTTCTTTTCCTTCTCTTCTTTCCGCAGGCTTTTCTAATTATGCTTCTGAGGAAAAGGAAAAGTTTAATTAACCGGGGATGGTTTTCGAAGAAAAATATCTGTTATAGATTTTGCGCAAATTAAATTCGGGGAGCTTTGGTAGCGAAATTTACTGTTACTCTCCGCTATGTGATGATGTTTTGGAATTGAGAAGAAAGGAGAAAAAGTGTGGTAACAAAAGTGAAAACTAACAGTTGAAAGTTTTAAAATTTATGATCTGCTTCTATGCTGTACGCGATCTGTGGAGAAGAACAGCTTTTGCTGAGACATTATTCTTAACTAAGTAACCAGTCAATATTTTTAAATTTTGAATTTTGCTCCCCTAAAAGAAAAACTTTTGTGCTTATCAGAATTTAAACAGCATCAGTTAAAGTTTCAGGATTACGTATTCTCTTTTATTAGCTAGTAATTCAGTTCAATATAAAACTTTTTAATTAAATTAATTTAGCAATAAAATCTTATATTCAAAATACATTTAATAATCTCTTCTAAAATTCGTTATTTGTATATTTTTTACTGTGCGTTTTGTCTAGATATTTTTATTTTATCAATAATTATGTCTTCAAGTATTAGTTCAAAATGTGTCACAGAAAATTAAGAAAGAATTAATTTAAAGGAACTTTCATTAAAAACAAATTAAAAATAAATAATAATGTATAATAGTTAATATTTTCTAAGGCAAATGTTTTATTCTCTCTCTAATAGAGTTATAAAGGCTAAACATAAATGTTTTTAACAATTTAAAAATATATACATATTAAGACACATTTTCTTAGCAATGTGTATTGTAAAGTAAAGATTGTATTGTAAAGAAAAAAATTAATATGAATATTTAAAAAGTAAACCAAAAATGGAAATAAAATAATTAAATAAATATGCAACACTCATTGATGAGTTTAAATACGTCCTGGTGTATGACATTAAAATTTAACATTTTTCATTCCCTATCTAATTTTCTTTAAAGCTTGTATGAATAAATTATTTCAGAATCAGAAAATTATATCATTTCTGGGCAGATAAGAATTATTGGGATGCCAGTGATAAACATTTATCACTTCATTATGCATTTTAAAGTTGCAGTAAAAAATTATATGATTAGTTTGCGAGCACGCACTCAGGATTTGCGGTCCCATCCTTCTTAAAACTGTGTAGAAACATCCAAAATTTTTCGAAACCAGATCTTCAGTAGCTTTATTAATGGTCAACTAATTTCTAATATCAGTATTTTATATATTTTTGAACTTTTCTTTTGTTTATTTTTGACGTTAGGGTCTCTCAAAGCCGGTGTGAGTGCTCGTGAGTTTAGATTTAATGAATTTTTTCAGGGGCATGTGGTTTAAATGATATTAGTTACATAAGGAAGCAATGAAATGGCTTGAAGCTAGGATAAAAATATAATAACTGATGAAGAATCAATAAGTGTTTTCATTTATTGATAAGTGAAAAATAAATTATGAAGAAATTTCTATCGAACATAAATCTCTAATGAAGGAAGTTAATGTCTTACACAATTATTCCAATTCTAGTGAAATGAATCCAATTCGTCTTAGTGAATCAGTCAAGGTCATTTCATCATCAAAAACAAAAATAACATCTAAAATACGCATGGTAAATCCAAGAATAAAGTACATATTTGTGGTATGAATAATTTACCCGAATTATATAAGAAAATAGCAGAGTAGAAACTATTGCAAATTTTGAATTTCTAGATTTTCACCAAGAATTGAAAGTAATTAGTCTTTTCCTAATTGTTAATTGAAATGGCACTTTTTATACCACAATAGTACAAGACCATACTATACATGTGGACAAATTTGTGAAAGAATTAATGAAATTGAATGTATCCCATTTATTAGTGATTTGTATACCCAATAATTCTGATAGTTTTTCAAGAAATGAAATTCAAAATCTGTTTAAATATTTAACTCAGAAGCATTGATTTTTTGTCAATTATGAAAATATATACATTAGTATGAAAATGATTGTTAATAGTGAGTTTATTTGATAAAATTGTAATTTTTTCAATAAAATGTAAAAATTACATCATTTCTTACCTTTCTTCCAACTGAAGAAAACAAAGAATTACAAATTATAACAATATTAAACATTGAAGTAGTATTGTATGTAAATATATAAAACATTAATGTAATATTTTATAAATTTTTACACTATCACACAATTTAATTTTAAAATTTTTATAACATCTATTTCCATACATAGTTTATAGTATACAAATAAAATTAGTGTTGAGTTACTCATTTTTAATTAATTTTATTTGATAGCTAAATGATTTTCAATATGTAATTTTGTTTTTCAAATTGTAAAATACTTCATATTTTAAGACAATATTATCTAATAGATCTTAAGAGAATAAATACGAATATGATAAAAATTTAATAACTCTCTATGATATCTGGTTGAAAATATGTAGAGTATAAAGGGTAAATAGGCTCATAATTCCAGCCTATCTCAAAATAAAATTTTTAGTTCTGAATGAATGGTATAGTACAAAAATGTCAGAAAATTTCTCAAATTTTAAATAACGTATTCAGTATGATTATTTGTATGAAATGAATATTGTATTAATAATTAGTATGCAATACTAAAGTCTTTTACTAATAAACAACGACCAAATAATATTATCCGCAAATGTAATCTCGTTGTCGAGCTCATTTATTGTGTAAATATTGTGCAATTCCTTTCAGATTAATAATTTATTTCTAGGATTTTAATCAAACTCAAATGAAAAATTACAACTTTTTTGCACATGATTGATTTATTTTGGCTGTAACGTCGGTAGTTTTATGTATTGATAAAAAATTTCATTGTATTAACAAAATCTGTATAGAGTTGAAACAAATGACAAAGTTTAGAAGATTTGATTAATTTATAGTTTATATAATTATTTGATATAATTTTAATTAATTATGATGTTTAAGACCATATATGAATATAAATGGCTACTCAAAAATATTTAATCCCAGGTATGATGAGTTTGTTTCATTATATTTCTGATCCAGAACAGATCGTTTATATTAGAATTGACAACATATCAGTTTTATAACATAATTTTTGGATTAACCAAAACAATGTTTTCGAATGAGTCAAGATTTGTTACGCAACGGATTAAGTAATCAATATTATTCTCAATATTTTGGATATAATATTTCACAAAATTAATTTACACATATATTTATGATATGGCAGTATATTTCAGTAATGAAATCCTAAACTGCATTGCAAAATTGTAAGCTTGAAAAATTTAGCTCATTTCATTTTAGTAACTGCCATCATAGTAGAAATCTCATCGTTGGAAACTGTTTAGAGTGTCAGATTGTTGTTAACCAATAGATGAACGATCTGACACCTATTGAAAATAGTTGGAATGGCTATATTTATTTTGAACACCCACGTTTTCTCATCAGTCTCACATACTCAGAACTATTACACAGTATGAGTTATGATTAATTTACTCGATTGTGGTTGCGAGAGTAATGATGAAATAGTTTAAAATGTATGTAATATTACATTGCTGCATACATATCCTATAAATTCTGTTTTTCTTGCCCGTTTTTTCTATAAAATTTATTTTCGTAATTTCACCAATATAATAATATATAATATCTTATAAAAATTTAAAATTATATCCATTGTAATGTGTATTTTTTTGTTTTACTTTTAATGAGCATATTATATTTCTTTATTACCACATTTATTTCAAGCTATCAATTTTATTAATTTTTATAGCAATTTAATAAAACCTACTTCAGTAAAATCATCTAATTTTTCAGGCAAAAATAGTTAATTTTTATAAAAAATTTATTTTTCTTAAAAGAATTAAAAATGTTTAATTCTTAAAAGAAGTACTGACAATTTAAGTCACTAACAAAAATTAATTTTGATAAAAATTTACGAGCAAGTTAATTTGAAATTGCTTTTTAAAATAGGAAATTTAGTTTCATTATTAAAAAACTTATAAGCAAATAATTTTTTTAAGGTTTTTGAATGCAGTTTGATGATATTTTTGTATTTTATTCATCTGATTCACTAATTTATAAAATGTGAAAATATTATCACACGAAATTTTAATATTTTGTTCATAAATTTTTCAGTAGAGTGCAAAGGAAATTTATTTTCTGGTTTATTGAAAATAAAATTTGAGGAAATAGATTTTAAACGATAAATTCTCAACACATTGGATATTAAAAATTAAAATATTACTAAAAAAACCTCTGTAATATTATAGAATACAACTAATGTATACTTTGAAATGTTTTATTTGACTATATTTATGTATAAAATTTTCCAATCAGTGTATATTTTCTATGTCAATTATTACTTGCTATGTTGTTTGAAATAAAATTTTATTGACAAAGATTTCATTATTTCGAAAATATTTTCTAAGATGATTATTCTGAATTCACCATTGCCGGTAATATTTTAGAATTTTCCAGATCGTTGCTGCGTACATGTAACAACTTCAATTTCTTTGTGGTGGTACAATTTAGAGTTTATAATCAATTTAAGATATCCTGAACACAGACATGTAAATTAAAAAAAATCACTATGTACAATATCAACTGATAGGGAAAGAAACTAGAATTATACTATCTTTTTATATGGAATAGTATTATAAGTAGAATTCACAAGAACATAATGTTTGGTTTGCATTATTTCGAAAATTATGCAATATTTGAAAGATTTCGTATTAAAAATTAAAATTCAGATATGATCCACGCAAATCAATCCATATTAGAATGATAATTTAAAATTTATACTTATATATGTTATGTTCACTTTAATTGCTTAAGATCAGAAAAAAACAGACAATTACTGCCTTGATTGACTCCAAATAGAACAGAAAAGTCTAAATTTTTTCATCCTTAAAACAAAATGAGATTTGAAGTTGAAAATAATTTTATCTTTTTGAAATTTATTTCGTAACGTTATTTTAAATTCACACATTAACAAAGGAAAAATAATAAGATCAAATAGCACTCTTCTTCATGATTAAAAATAATTCTTCTATGTTTTCTGCGAAATAATGAACAACTAAATCAAACAAATGGTAATTCTTGTGTAATATATATGATTAGTTAGGAGAGAATAGCGTATAAGAAAAGCGAGGAAAATTTCAAAAAAATTTATCATTTTTCCAGCGAATACCCCATTTACAGTACACTCTTTCTCTAGATAATCATCAATGAAGGCAACTCTATTGCAGCGAGCACTATGTTGTAATTAAAACAATCAAGAACAATTATCACAGTTAACGTTATAAGTGGATGTTTCATTTTATTCAAATATTGTATAACCATTCAAGATTCCTGTCTGAAGAATTTTTTTATCAGTACATAATCTAATAAGAATCCCAACCTAACTCACAATACTTCTAGTCCTATATTCATTTCGTTTGCTGTCAGATGTTTACTAGTTTCATATCTTACTATATGTCAAATGTAGAATCAGCAGAAAACATAAATTTACTGCAATCGAATCCAACTCAATCAATTTGTCGTTGAAACTTTCTGTTTTTTTTGATTTTTTCAGCAGAGAAATTCATTTATTTCTTTCGAGAGGAAAGTGTGCAATATCATGCATCACTCACAAGGAAGCGATGTAAGAAAGATCTCGTCTTTCGTAATATATGCTGTATTATATTTCACATATATAAAATTTATTTTGATTCCACTCTTAAAACAGTAAAATGTCAGGCATATTAATCTTGTAGCTTGAATCCTTTGATGATTTAATCCAATTCTACTGACAACAGTTCGTCTAGTTTAAAATTGAGTCCCTAATTGTGAAATCAAGGAATTAAGATGCTGAAGAATCAAATAATTTCCGAAATTGAATTTCTCCTCTTTAATGTGTCTAATAGCAACTAATGTGTGATTTTGATATGAACTCTCAAAATCTCCCATCAATCTTTAGAACTTATGACATAATCCTTGGAAACAAAAACACAATTCTATAGACATTTTATTCGCACTTATAGGTTGTGATGGTTTCATGAACCTGTCGTTTCCAGGATCATTCATTAATACAAAATATCTTAATTTTTATGACACATTTTTTTTACATTAACAAACATAACATTAATTATAGACACAAACATAAATTTAGATGGTTCTTTTCACATTATTCGAAACACATGTATTTTCCATTGCCTGGAAGCGGTACCTCCGCTACCACTCGTTTTACATAACCACACCGTTCCTCTCGCTCCGACACACTCCCCCTATGCCTCTTGTGTCTCTTACATCGGCACGTAACGAAATCGAAAGTTCTCGTCTGTTAAGTGCTTGATTTTCCTTCCAGTTTCCATTGTTGGACCTTGTTTCGCAAATGGAAATTACGAAGAATCCTAGAATGCTTCCTTACATCACCATTCCATCAAGAGCCAAATAATACCAAAATTCTAAATGTAACTTAATGACTAACCTGTTTGCTGATATGCTTCAGCTTATACTTTTTCTTTCATATTCTCTTTATAGGAATGCTAGCATATACTTCTGCTATATCCATTATATTTATTACAACACAATATTATAATGTAAGAAAATAAGAATTAATATTGAAACATAAAAAACAATTATGCAAGCATTATTCACACAAACCTTATGAAAATTAACAACCAAAACAAATAGAAATATATAGATTATATCATATAAAATTAAATATGAATATTATGACATATCAGAAATTATTTTCTATTTCTTACTAGATTCATAATAAAAGAAAAAATTAATCATCCTCATAAGCCCTTGATAAGGCATCTGCGATAACATTATTATTACCGGGCTTATGAGCTATTGTGACCTGATAATGAGAGAGAGCCAATGACTATCTCTGTAATCTGGCATTCTTCGGATGTTTTCCGTAAGATATTTCAGAGGATTGTGATGTGTGAATAAATTCATGGAAGTTCAGTAAGTCTATACTTTAAACTTACCTAAAGCCCAAATCACAGCATATGCTTCCCTCTCAACGGTACTCCATTTAGTCTGCGCTGGAGTTAATTTCTGACTGGCGAAGGTTATAGCATTAGGATTTCCATCTGTGTCTCTCTGCATTAAACATGCTTCAATGCCAGTAACTGAAGCATCTGTGTGGAGTTCAAACTGCTTATTTAAATCAGGGGTTGACAATGAAGTGACAGCACATAAACTATCTTTCAATGAGATGAAAGCTTTTTCTGTCTCTTCAGACCAAAGGATATCATTTGGTACATATTTTCTGGTCAGGTCTGTTAATGGCTTAGCAATGTTCACATAATGAGGCATATATTCCCTATAACAGTTAAATAGTCCTAATATCGATCTTAAGGCTTTCTTTGTTCTTGGCGATTTTAAGTTTTTGATAGCTGCTATTTTATCCGTATCGGGCCCATGCTCTCTTGATCCAACTATATGACCCAAGTATTTTACCTTCGATCGAGCAAAGGTACAGTTTTCGAAATTTGCGGTAAAATTTCACTGTTTTAATGTTTCCAAAACCATTCTTAGATGGTTCATATGTTCTTTTTCCAACTAGATGATTATGATATCATCCATTAAACTTTCATTAAAATCATTATGAGCCCTAAAGATCTGATTCATAATTTTCTGAAAAGTAGCTGGAGCACCAGAAAATCCAAATGGCATTACTTTCCATTAATACTGTCCCTTAAGGGAAATGAAATTTGTTAGTTCTCGACTTTCTTGATCCAATGGAATTTCTAAATAACTTTTAAGGATGTCTAGAGTTGATAAATACTTCTCCACACCAGCTTTCAATCGTAATTCTTCTGAATTTTGCATTGGAAATGGAGCTATTGTAGACTCAGAATTTAGTCCCCGATAAACGACACATAATCGAATCGTTCAATCTTTCTTTGCGACGCATACAAGTGGATAAACAATTTCTGCCGAAGATGGTTCTATCAAATCCTTTTTTAATAGTTCCTTTATTTGATTTTTCACCTAAGGTTTTACTGATTCTGGTATTCGGTATATATGAGGCTATTTCTTTTCGGTTCCTGTTTTTAATGTGATTTTATGAGGTTGTACCTTAGCTCTTTTCAATTCACCATCAAATATTACTCTGTAGTCTTTGAGAATTATTAAAAGCTGAGTCTTTTGCTTCAGAGATAGATTTGACAATTCTGTTTTTTCTTCTAGATGTTTCCAACAGTCCTTTATTTTTCCAAGGCCTCCTAGAGGTACAGGTTGAACTTCCCCAAAATCTTCATCAGCTTCATATTTTGTGTCCACCATATTCATAGGTTGGATATATTTCCTTAGCTTATTCTGATGCAGATGACGGATGCTTCCATCCATTAGCTTAATTGCATAAGAATGTGGTGATTTCTGTTCTACAATTTCTCTTGGACCTTTCCACCTAGAACAAAGTTTGTTAGTAGAGTCTGGAATCAGCACAATAACTTCATCTCCAATAGATAATTCTTTTGATATGAATCTTAACATATGATAATGTACATATTTCTCCTGTTGATTTTTAGTATGCTCATCGGCATATTCCATGGCTTCCTGCAACCTATTTTGAACCTTCTAAAGATAATCAGTGATTGATTCACCAATACCTTGAGGTAAAACAACTTCATTTTCCCATGTAGATTTTAAAATAGCTAATGGTCCAACTGGCCTCTTGTGTCTCTTACATCGGCACATAACGAAATCGAAAGTTCTCGTCTATTAAGTTCTTGATTTTCACACAGGTCTTAAAATTTTAGGAACTACTGTCTTTTTTAGGTTACCATTCAATATATTTCTGAACGTGAAAACCATGATTGACTATGACGATAAATGTGCCTTCATCTATTTAACTCTCAAACGAATTTCAATTTGAAACATATTGACTTTGAAAAATTAATATTCTTATTTTGACAGTAAGAAATGAGTATTTTTGAAATATCTGATCATATTATTTGAACAAAAATGATGCATTCTGGACAAAAAATGCTGTTCATATTGTTATTTGCAGGAAAAGATATCCTACTTAAATATTTGTTTACAGTTATTTTCTATTTAAATATTTGTCTGCAGTTATTTAAATTTCGGAATTTTCTTAGAAAATTCTCTCATAATTTGAGAAGTATCAAGAGGGTTTACTAAAAAAAATTCATTTTAATAGCTCTATTTTAATAGTTGTATTGATTTATAAAAATTTAAATAATTCCAAAATGTTTGATTTGTTTCTTTATCAAATAATATTTTTAATAACCTATAAATTTATTGTCATTAGAAGCTTACAGACAGCATAATAATATTTTGAAATATATAACCCCAAGATCAATCTCAGTCATTTTAAAGCATTAGGAAGTGACTTTTGTATGAACATTATGCTAATATTATTCATATTGTTTTAAAACTATTATTTTTTAACGTATTATTCATGTTTTATGTTAAACACTAAGAAATAAATGCTGTTGCACTTGAGGAATTTTCCGGTATGTTTTTCAGTATTATTGCTTGGGAAGTTTTTGAGTTTCCTTTTTAGTCATATAGTTGTTTTACTGTATCTAAAAAGACATCTATGTGCTGAAAGCACAGCTACAATATAATAATTGTGGGCCTTTCATTCTACCACAAGGTTTTATTAGGCAAATGAGATACAGAAAATAAAAAACCTTGCTTTAAAACTTTTATCATTTTGAACTCTCAACAATAAATTTTATTTTGCTTTTACAGTAAATAAAATTCAGCAAGAATTTTGTCATAGTATTTAGATGTTTTTTATATTTAATATGAAAAATAGAATAAAACAATTTTTGTAAGTTTTGTTAATAAAAGGTATCCATTTTTATTTATAAATATTCACAATATCCTTATTGTGATTGAGATATTTAACTTACTGGGCTTTTATAAAAATAATAATAATGAGTCTTTTCTTAATATATGAGTGAAAAGATAGTCATCTTATAAACCATAAATTGAGTTATTTTGAATATTTGAATTATTTAAGTATTTAATCTACACAATATATTTCCTAAGGTAAAATATTTGATACTCCCTAATACAGGAAAACATATTTCTATTTTATAAAAATATTTTTCTTGAAATATAAGCTCTTTTGAAATATCTCTCCGATTCAGCATTCTTTGGAAGTAGATGTAGAGTCACCTTTTACGTGATCACTGTTGAATTTCTAAGCACCTTCCCTTTTGCGTGAATGGCAAATATCCATTAGATGTCCTGGACACGTAAGGTTCCCTCCCAACCCAGCTTTTTCCGATGTCCGAGGAATCGGGTCTGTGATATTCCGCAGGCAATAATGTACAAAAGAGAAGAAAAAATAAATACATGGTTTATTTGCAAGATATTTTATAAACGAGAATCCCTTTTCTCAAAGTATAACGCCAGTGATATTTCATGGTGATGTAAAATGTCTATGTTCAATGGCTGGAGCTAAGAGTCTTTTTCCCTATTTTTTCCCTCCATTTCGAGATTATTCAAGGAAATGATTCAGGAAAGACATTATGCATATCTAAGAAATATTCTATAGCTTTTATCTTGACTTATGCTAGTGGAAGGATTTGTTCTTTCTATTTTTTTTCGGAAAGAAAACGTCTTTCGGTTTTTCGATATGAATGGTAATGTTTATTTTTATTATTTTTGTAAACAAACGTTTTCGATTACGTCATTTCATGAAATATAAGTGATCGGGTGGTTATGGTCTAGACTTCAATTTGCATTCAGCGTAGAATGGGCTTATCGTTTCGAGATGCTGGCTTAGTGAAACATTTCGAAGAAAATATAACATTATCTTCTGTTGTTGTCCGCTAAAGAATAGCTGTATGATAAGCCCATAAATTTCGATGAAGAATAAGTGCAAAGAAACTTGAAAATATAAATGCAATTTCTTTCGAATTTGAAAATTTTTTCTTTAACATTACGAATATATTCTTGACTAAATGCAAATAAAAACATTTATTTCGATGCCCTATCAATAAATCAAATATCAAAAGAATCTAAATTACATTTAATAATAAATGGAAATAAATTGTATTGTAAAAGTACTTTTATTAAAATAAAGTACAATTTAAATAACTAATGCAGATAAATTTTATTTTTGAGTAAGGTTACTGTGCCATGTTTTAACATGAACTAAATTTTTCTTTTGAATTAATATCGATTCCACTTTAAGAATATTACTTAACAAAATAAATAATTAACCTAGTATATCATTTATCTTTAATGTTCAAAATGTTCTGTTAACTAGGGAATTATTATAAATTGTATATTTGGTTTTCAAATCCGGATACAATAGCTTACAATTTCTTTCTGAACAATATTTTGGTATCTATTTTATTTTGACAATATTTTATAATTATTTTTTCGTTCAGAATTTATTTCACATATAAATACCACATTATTTTAAGAAAACACAGGACTATAAATATTTGTCAAAATTTATAATTATTCTTGTTCTAAAATTATTAAATTATACAAATTAATCAGTTTTACTGAACGTTGTATGCATACATATTCTATAATGAGGCTACAATACTATGATGCTAAAAAATGCGGTTTATTTCATATATTAATCAAACAATAATTCCAAATAGTAAAATCATTGAAAATGGAATGATTTTATTGTATCATAAAGATAAATTGTTTCATTAATGCTAATATATTTTTTAATAGAAATACATTGTTAAATTTAAATCTGTCACCTACAGATCTCAGTGTGGAATGATTTTCAATTTAATATTACTTTAATGAAATGTTATATTAATATTCTCCTCCTTTATGTCAGAGATTTTCCATTTCAAATAAGAATATTGTTTTCAGTGATATACCATAGCTAAAACTACCTAAAAAATCAATTCTTTTCTAAAATAACTTAAGGTTATGAAATCTGTCTAATCTTAAAATTAATTTTCATTATAATTAGCTAATTACGTCTTGCTTATTTAATAACAAAAATGTATCTCTTTCAATACAATTTCCTTTTAAAAATTATCATTTTCCCATTAAACTTTTATAACCAAGAGAGGAAGTTAAAGTTTTGAATTGTTATAAATTTTAAGCAGACGAATACATTAAATTTGAAATGCGTAACTCACATTTCCAATTTAAATGCAAATAATCATATAATGTATTCAGTAATTAGCTTTCAAACATGATTGTTGATATTTATTATATTATTCTAAACTCAGAGGCATGACATCCCATATTGTGACCAAACCTTATAGTACCCAGATTTGTTTTCATGACCAAATCACCTGGGGTATGGTTAGGTGGTTATGTCCTTGTTGATGGTCAGAAAAACTCCCAGTGCTTAGTCCTCAAGCATACTTGGTACTCAGTTTGATCACACTTCTGATGGGATGAAAGGCTAAGTCCATGCCCAGCCGGAGGACAGAGCCTTGGACCTGTATTTTGAGTGTGCAAACACTTTCACTATGTATTTTTATTATTAATTATCTTAAAAAATACTACGATTGATGTATGAAATGTATACATTTATCTAAATAATTTCGTATCTGAGGTATCCAAAATAATGTTAAAAATAAATTTTTCTGTACTGTATTTTTCATTCAGAACTCTCTTATCCTTGTTTTGTTATAGTCTGGGTGCATAAATATTGAAAAAATGAACATAAATTAAAAAAAAACATGGAAAATAATTTTTAAATGTACTTCGAAATGAATATTCAAATATTTTTTTTATGATAAAACAGATTTTGCAAATTTTGTAAGAAATATGTCAGAGGAATTTAATTAAAATACATAGTGCATCATAAAAACAAGTTAAAAACTTCTTTAGTTTGAAATACCATAAACAAAATCAGTTTCTTCTTTCAAATCCAATAAATGCTTTTAGTTTTTCCATGCTAGGATTAATTCTAAAGAAAATTATTTGGTTTAGATATCCAGGAATGAATAAAGCTGATTACAAAGAGCTCGTAAAAAGAAACTAAGAATATTTTTAGGAACTCGAATGAAAATTAGTATTCCTTAATTGAAAAATTTTTTATTCAATTTTTTAATCCATTTAATCAAATCACATTGAAAAATTTTAAATAATTTAAATAGAAATAAAGTTGTTGTGTAAGTATAAGAATTAAAATTATTCTTATTTTTTCAAACAAACAAAGTGGCATTTTTTCCAAATTACATTAATTCCTTTAATAAATTTATTCATATCTTTGTTAGAGTAAATCTAAGAAAATAAATATTTTTTGCAAAATATGAATTGTAAGTATCTCTATCGGCATCTTTTAATAACATCAATAATTAAAATGGTTCAGAAAGTTATAAATATTAGCAGTAAACACTGTTCATATTTTAGTTGATTCATGTTATACACAAATTTTCATCTTGATGTTCAAGATATCTTTCTGTCAATCAATTTAGAGGTTTATAATGACGATAAACCTCTAAATTGATTCCCAGAAATGATTATTTTTTATGATTTATACAGCAAAATAATGCAAACTTTTTATAAAATATTATATTTTTCTATATGCATTATTTATAAACATAACTCATACAAAATTTGATACTTTTTAATCTTTATAAAGTTGTTTTACAGCCAGAATCTTTACAAAATTATTTTTATAGCTTTTTTTTTAAATTAATGAGAAATATTTTAAGTAACTTAACAAAAGTGAAAGAGTAAAGTGTAAAGTGTACTAATATAGAAAATTCCTGCGCATTTAGTGAGATTTCCAGTTAATCTATTATAATTAAAATGAACTCTTTAAGATGATGCATTTTTGCGTCCATTAAGTTTGTGAAGAAAAATAAGTTAAGGTCAAAGTTTTATTCACAAAGAAAAGAAATAAAATAATTGACGCAAATAATTTATGAGGAGAAAGGAACTGGCAGGTAATAGTTAATTGATTATTTTAATGATGTTTAGATATTTGTAAATTTTGCATTTACAAGTTTATGATATGAAACAATATGTAAAGATTAAATTGTTAAAATAGTCAACTTTATTGTACTAACTTCTCATATTTTTAAATTAATTTTAAAAATCGATTTAAATTTTATTAAAAATATAAAGTAAAGTAAATATAAGACAAAAGTTGAATACAAAAATAAAATAAAATCTATTGAAAAAATGCGATGATCTTAAAAGTTGGAACATTGTATAATTATTTAAAAATCATATAATATATAAACATTACTAAATCAAGTAATTTTCAGCGTAGATTCTATTAAACAGAGGTATATTTACTATAAATGTTAACGCCATCAATTTGAAATATTTTTTTAATAACCCTTACAATGATATATATATATATAACATATTATGAAACTTTAGTTATTATATTAATGATATTGGTGATGTAAACATATACAGGATATTTTTTAAATAGGTGATTGGTAAAAGTTTACAATCGAGAACTACTGGAATTTTTGGTGATTCTTTTGATGCCAAGAAGTGACTATCAATGTGGCCGCTGCACAAAAGCTAGACTAGGATAAACTTAATCATTATCTATTAGTGTACTTTACCAAATCCCGAAAAATGTTTTCAATCAGAAAGCAATTGCTACTGTTATGTTCAAACTATTTGCAATAAGATTTTTATATCTAAGTGTGATGTAAGTCTTTAATTTAAATGCACCTATAACTTCAATAAAATAACTTTTTGATTAAATACATTAAATTTAGAACTTGCTTCAAAGCTGTTTAATACTTGTTAATCATATTCGTAGTACTAATCCTAATTCTACTCATTTTTTAGATATGAAGTAAAGTATTAAACCGTAATCAATAAAAAGACCATTCACATTTATTCACATCATAATTCCCTTAAATACAATTTTTGTAAATTTCATGTAAAATTCAGCATTAATTAGACTAATTAAAATGTAAAATTCAAAAATGTAATTACTTTTAATACTGATTTTATATAGCCAGTTTAATTTTTAGTAAAATATTTATTTAAGTATTGGACCAAGTAAAGCAACAGACTTTGACAGCGAAGAATGGGACATGGGGCCATTTGTATTAACAATTACATTATATATATATATATATATATATATATATATATATATATATATATATATATATATATATATATATATATATAATGTGTGTAACAACATTAAAACATAGATTTAGATACAAAAACTCAGCTATTTTTTACTTAATTTTATTTTTAGACGACGAAAGTGTGTTTTTTTTTTCTTTCAGAAATTTTCTGATTGATGAAGCTTTGTAAGAATACCCTTCTGAATTCTCCTGATAACATGACTATCATTATCATTACCACATTTGAAGTATCAAGGTATTTTTTTGAAAGAAATACATTGTAATAACGAAGGTAAAAAATGTTATTAGAAGAAAAAAAAACATTCCGGTACATTTTTCATGAATGGTATTTTTTCTTCGATAGTTCTAGCTAAAAAGAACAATACATTCAATAATGCCGTTACAATTCTTTTTGAGAAAAAATAAAAATAAATTGAATATAAGGTATGTGAAAAAAATAATAGAAATTAGTGAATAAAAAAACATCGATAAGAATCAGAGTTTGAAATGAGCCTCTTTTTTTTACATTTCTAATAACATCAGCATTGATTTTCCTCATTTTTGTACATGAAAGGGGCTGCTTAAAAATCTAAAAAAATAATATTATAATTTTTCTATTAAAATAACTGAATTGAAGAAAATATCTATCAGTGATATTAATTTAATATTTTATAGCCTTTAGAATCGCGCGCGTGTTTATACTGTTAGAGAAATAACATATAAATGTAGAAATAATATTACGATTTCAGATAGATTAAAATAAAAATTATAATTAAGTACTGAAATTAATAAAAAAAATTAGAAATTTAAGAACATGTATGCATTTTTTTATTCTTACAGTATTAAATTTGTTTTTTATCTTGTACAGTTTATAAATGAAAATTAACAACAGTAATATTTTCTTTGAAAATATTGCAGATTTTAATTTTCATGTATTATTTTAATATTTCAATTTATTTTAGAAAAAATTAATTTTTATACAAACTTATCATTATACAAATTAATTTAATATTTTCCTTGAAAATATTACATATGAAAATAAAAAGAATATGAATATGAAAAGGCTTCAAAATATTATATGAATATGAAAAAGCTTCAAAATATTCCTTAAGGCCCTAATAGCTTCTTTTAAAAATAAATGGCTAAAATATACACCATTAAATCTCATATTAACTATTAAGGCAAATTACATTTGCAAATTGATTGCAATTATAATCTATTAATGCAAATATTTTCATTAGTTTATTCATTAAAATATATATTTTAAAAATATATCTATTTAAAAAAATTATTTTAAATGTATATTTAATTTACATTTATATTTAAAAATGTTTTAAAAGTGTAACTAAGTTTACTTGTAACTAAATTAAATCAAACATATCCCGGATATTTAATTATTCAATTAGCACGGAAATTTTAAAAGTCTCCACACTATTTTAACCTGCATTGTTAAAATCAAATAAGTTACTTGATAAAATTTGAAGTAAAATAAGTACTATTAGTAGAGTAGTTTTATTTAGTTCAAGTTCTAACAAGTTCTATATCATAGTCTGATTTTGTGTAAATATATACTTCCCTATTTTATACAGAACATCGTTATAACCAGAGATACAATTGTCATATTCGAGTAAATATGCATGAACGAAATATGTTGAAATTGGAACAAACTTTATAATCACGATAAATTATTAATACATTTCAATTTATCAGTGAATTGAAAAAAAAGGATTTGAACTATTAAAAATGTACCTTTCAAACAAATATTCAATTTATTTATTGTTTTCCATTTTTATAGATGGATATAATAAATTAATCTGTGTTAAAATAAAGTGAATAATGTAATTACGTCCTTGTATTTTAGTTAAAAAGTCTTGAGTTTTAATGAGCAACAGTCTTGCATTTTTTTAAATCTTTGGAATTTCTTATGGTCAAAAATATATAACCATAAATGAATAAGAAATGACTTTATTCCATTATTTAATGTGTTATAACTAATAAAACTTTTGAATAGCAAGATACCTCATTTAATAGAATCAGTGTAAGAAAATTGAAGATCAAAGTTCGTAAGGGAATCATAGTCCATAACATCTTACCCCCAAATTAATTTTCTCGCCACTTTACAAACTCCCTATGAAGCGGTAAAGTTCACCTGAGTTTAAACTAAACAAGATTTTCCTTTCTGAACACTTCCGATAAAACGATAAATCAGTTGTGATCAAAGCTGCTTCCGCCCCAAGCAATCGAAAAGGGCTATGGGAAGAATCTCTGGCAAAGTGCTCCATCGCGTGCTGCAGATTCAACTTCAAACGCTGGTCCAGTCTAGGCCTTTTCACTTACTTGAAAGCCATTTTCGTAAGCACCGTGAAGTACACTAGAGGAAGAAGAGTTGACGCTATGCACGATAACGTCTTTATGCTTCCTCCTATGCAGTATTTCACAGCAGTTCACACCGTGGATTATAAGAGTGTTCAGAAAAACAAATTGGGTCACATATACAGTGGATGTATTTTTACATTATTACTTTGAAGCTTTGTTTAGAAAACTCATTTTTTTGTTGTAAGTCATAAATTAAACATCATCAATGAAAAATCGATTTACTAAAGCATGATGGGAATAATTTACGAAATGAAAAAGCGATTTTAAATAAAATAGGAGTCTTGACGACATTTTTGCATGATACTTCGAAATAAAAATTTAAAATATTCCCCAGTGCATGTCTTAAATCATTAGTTGTTCTAAAAAATAAGTTAACAAAACTGAAACTCAGCAAATGGTTAAAACGAAAAAAAAATTGTTTCCTTACATACAAACAACATATTTTAATAATACATTTAGTGATTATGCAGGATAATTGTGTACTTTAATGTAATTATCTACTAAATAAAACTTGAGTTTTTATTAATATTATATTTAATACAATTTTTCTATAGTCATTACTCCTTAAAAGAATTGCAATTAATAAATATTTTCCTTACTTAAGGACGAAAATACGTTGTTTTTGTTGATGTATAATCGTGTTAGCAAAACTTAGTTTCTTTTTCATTTTTAAATAAATTTACTTTAACTTAAAATTTTACTCATTTTACCATAAATCAATTTTAAGATTAAGTTTGGACTTCTTTAATTTTATCAAATAACTATTAATTAATAAAATGTTTCTTTTGTAATCAAGATTAAAGTATCAACATAAATATTTTCATGCATTAACTCTCAAGTTTTGTACTATTAATTTAAATTAAACGTACTGTCAAACAACGTAATATTATTTATAAAACGTTGGTATTCATTAGAAATTTTATAAATCATGCCCATTCTTACTGAGCAAATTCCATAAAAATAATAAAAATGTTCTAAATTTATCTTATAATCTTATAATACTTGTTACTCTATTTTATGTACAGAAGGCAATGTATATTTTAATACTTGTATATATATAAGAAAGATATAAATATAATATATATATATATATATATACATATATATATATATATATATATATATATATATATATATATATATATATATATATATATATATATATATATATATATATATATATATATATATATACTGCAAACTTCATCAACTTCATTAAAATTCCTCAAATGTTTAATATTATATAATAGAAATGTTAATTTTGCAGATTCATATTATTATCTGAAATAAATATTCATTCTTTACATAAAATACATATTTGCTTAATATTAAAAATTATCCACATTAGTCTCAATAATATGTTAATATTTGTTGTATTTTCATTATTATGAAATCATTTATTAATATTATTTTTAATATTTATAAAAATTAAAAAATCCTGATCCAAATTATGACTTGCAATTTTAAATGAACACTTTACAAGTATGTTATCCATAAAAAAATCCTCGATACAATAAAAAATATTTTTTCTGTATTTAAAATATTGTATCATATACAACTTTCTGATTATATTTTCTATTTGCAAGTATAAACCCAATAGATTCAATTAGATCAAATTTAATTTAAATAATTTTACATTAGAATGAATTAATTTTTATTATTCTTTAACATTTTCGTTTACGCTCGTATTAACATTTAATCGTATTCAAAGCAGTTTGTTGAAACGACAAATTTCCATATGCATGCACTTTTTCTTGTCGTTACATCATAAAAATTTTAAATGTAAATGCAAATAACATATTCCATGTAGTTCATTATAATAGACATAAATTTTAGCCAATCAAATGATATTTCCGAAAGAACTAAGCTATTTTTAGTATTTGTTTTGCAAAACATATCTTAAAAATAAATGTTAGATAGATGCCATATGATTTAAATATTTCGTAATACTTACAAGTTTTTACATTCTTCAATGCAAATAGAATTTATATTTTTATTGGTAAGAACTTTTCCGTTTTTGAATGCAAATGGTCGGAATTTATTACGCATTTGGTTATGTTTCCCATTTTTCGAAAGATAAGTAATGTTAAAAAAGAAGCTAAAAGAATTCTTTTATGCACAATCATAAAAATAAATGTATACAAATGTACATATCCTGTCTATACCTTAAGGGGGTTATTTCCAGAAAAAAATGAATAAAATAATAAAAAATAATCACAGTTGAGTAGAATGAAGAAAGATATGTATACATATATGCATGTGTATAACCATAAGTCTTCTGTGCGGAAATATAACTAAAATTAGTAACTAAAGTGAACATTTTTGCAACTTTTATAACTTTTAAAAGTAACTTTTTTATAAATAATATCTAAACATTTTTAATTACTTTAAAAATAATATTAATTTTTACATTACTGTTTAAAAAGACAATTTCAGTTTAAATAAAAATAAATCTTAACTGGTCTAATGAAATGAGGGAGACAAAATGAGGCTATGATTTTTTTATCTTTTTTAAAAATAAGATTATAATAGTTTTCAGAATCCTGTGAATGTTTTTGTAATTACACATTATATGTAAGTATTACACTATTTGTTTAAACATTTTTAATTAAATTATTGAAATAAATATCAGTGCCTAAAATAAAAATTAGTTCTGTTTGCGATATAGATGTATAATTTATCTTTGACTGTTACTTTATTTATAAACATAGCAGTATTTAACATTAATTATTTGTAATTAGTTTCAACTTCTTTTTAATATTCTTGATAACTAATATTTGACATATGGAAGAGAATTTTCTTTTAATACACTTTATAGGTTTAGCAAATGTCTAAGAGTTATTTATTTCTAAATATGACGTTTTTACGAATAAGTTTATCCTTTATTATAATTTCAACAATTGCTACACTTTATCTAAAATTAAAACATTCACCTAATATTTCAGCATATAATAAGTAGCAGAAAAGTATATTTGTTGCTCAAATTTCTTGCTATTATAGAAAAAGTATAAATCTTATTATATTAGACTAACTGCCTCTTAATATTAACATTAAGTTACTATTATAATAGATTTACAAAAAAAATAAGATAACAATATGAAACTATTTTAAAATATTCATTGTTTATTATTCACTGTTATAAATAATAAAAATTAATTAATGAGTTTGAATTCAAGAAAAAAATCTGCAAATGCCGTAATTAACAATAATATATTTTGAATCAAATGATAGGTTCTCTAAGTGCACAAAATATTTGCATAAACTTTGAGCTAAATATGTTCATCCCGATTTGAATATATTTTAGTTTGCAATTTAATTTACAAATGAATAAAGGAGAAATATATTTGGAAAAAAATCAATAAAACTATATTCAAGTTACAAATTTGTAATTTATATGTTTTTTTAAAACCTGGACTATTTTTAAATGAAGTTTATAAATTTTTAAAAAAGTTTTCTACAATACAATATGATAAATCTAAAATTTATTCGCAAGTGAAAACACTTAAATTAAAAATTTATTTTATTTTTCAAATGTTTTTATAAGGCCGTAATTTCGGCACACGGGATGATTTCACTTGACTTCAGATAGAACACGACACCAAACCACCAAACCAAACCAAATGTTTTTATAACTGCATCATTATTATGGGTAAATATAAAAAGTAACAAATATCAACTTCCAATAATAATCACTAGTAAATTTTTATTTTATTTGATGCATTAAAAAAGGCATGCTAATCAAAATGTTATGTTACGCTATAAAGTCTTTTATATTTTTGTTTTAAAATATTTTCATAAATATTTATTTCCTAATTGAAATACAAATGCACGTATTACTTTTTCATTAATTTACATATCCACAGAAAAAAAGATAAAATTTAAATCGAGCTTTACTCGATATTTTTAATAATTATTTTAATATTTGTAATAAGTGCATAACCCTGCATTATATCTGAATATTTTAACCTTTATTAATTAATTTAAATAAGTAAAATATTCTCTTTTGACATTAGAATAAATTAGGATCTCAGAAATTTTTTCCCTAAGATTCAATATTAAGAGAGCTAAAGAGATGCAACTCTCTACAAATAAGTTGTAATCAGATAAAAAAAAATAAAAATTTGTAAAAAGTATCTTTGCATCCATTATCTATGGCTAATAATTGTGTATAAATTAATATTAATACGAACATTAATTTTTTACCTCTAAAAACTTTCAAAAGCATTTTTTACAAAATGTTGCTAATAGGCTCATTAAGGATTTTTAGATAAAAGAAAATCATAAATACCATCAATGGTATTAAAAACATGCCATGAAACACTAGAAATCATCAGGGAAACATTATGTAAAATGAATCAAAATAATTATTCTCGTTATTGTAATCGTTATTCATTATGACATGATAAGGATTTCTTTTATGTGAGAGATTCCATTTGCAATTAAGTGTAATATGCATGCTATTATTTATCTGATATTTAAAACCATAAATGAGATACATTTTCTTATGATATTCTGGATGATGTAACTAATTAAATACATTTATTTCTCAATATCTTCCACAACGACAATAACTTACTCCTTAGAAATTCACGAATATTATTTAATAATGTATTTATTTTCAATTATTAGTAACCAATTAAAAATAAATACATTATTCTATACTTTATTTTATAAAAACACATTTTGCGTTCTTTTTCCATGGTGAAAAAGAAGACAGTCAAAATAATGCTCATAATGAAAAAGTGTTGTTAAATAAAAATATTATGTTAATCTATCAAAATTAATTTTATTCTTTAATTTTTTTATTTGCATTAACAACGCAAAATAATTGTGTAATGTAAATTATTAAAATAATTCTGATTACGCTTTTAAAATAAATAATTTATTCATCCGTAAGATTGACATGAAAATAATATTGAATAGCAACTTAAATAACAATTTCTTACGGCAATTGTAGATTATAGTTTATTTCATATGTGGGAATTTTATCATTACATATTAATGTTTTATATAAAAATTTAAAGTACATGCGTAAATGTTTTGTAATACATGTTTGAATGTAAATAATACAACATATATATGTGCATATTATTTAGGCATTATTTTACATAGCAAAAGAAATAATGGGCTGATAAATAAGGGAAATAAATTTAAGCATAAAAGTATGAATTGTGGAAAAATGCTTATTAACACATCCAATTATTGATTTGAAAATCAGCCAAAATATTGTTTTATATCCTCACATAGTATTTTCCGTTTTATTTAAAAGAAAACAAACAATGTTTGAGAAGATTAAAATCATATTGAGTAACTGTCAATAACATGAACAGGATCAAACTTTAAGCATCAGCTCTTTATATAGTTAAGTATTTATTATTTATTTGGTTTTGTTATGTCTACCCTACAGTTCTGGGTATTGTTCAAAAGCAATAGATATTATTAATTTATTTGGTATTCTTCAAGGAAAAAAATTATCATCAAATTTCATTCTTAAATTATATGTGTCTAAAATAACATTTAATTTTGCCATTATTAATTTCAATCCAATTTTGTTCTAGTAAAGAAATGTTAAAATAGTTCCATTTTGAAATGTGTTTTGCTATATCTTAGTTGGTTTCTAATTCAAATTAATATTTTTAAATAAACAATAATAGATAAATTGTTTCTAAATGGAAAGTGGTTAATTAATTAACCAAAAAATTAATAAACCAAATATATTATACTTTTTATTCAGTTTATTAAGTAATATGTGCTAAAAAAGAAATATTTGTTGTTAATAAATTATTCTTACTTTTCATTATGGATATTAGAAAATGATTGTATATTTTCACATTTTTTTATCACAATTTTCTAACAAGACATTTTTAAAATTGTGTTTTGAAAGTTGAACAGAAATTGGTAAAACATTTTCACATAACAATAAACACTTCATGTAAAATTATTTTTGTTTATTTTATTTTTTAACTGATAAAGTTTTTGAAGTTTTGAAAATTGTTTTATACTTTCAAAGGTCTTTCCCCTAGAAAGGTTTCAATAGCGTGTAAGAGAAATTAAAAAACCTTCGTTTTTGTGTTTGAATGAATAGTTTTGGTTTTTAAAAACACTTTCTTTAAAGCAATGAACATTTTTTTGAAAAATACAAAATTGTGGAACACTATAAATTATTCAAGTATTTTTCCCATTTTTTACTGAAAATTGGACGAATAACTGAACAGAAGTAATGATTAATTTTATGATAAAATTCTTGATTCTTGAGAAAAATACATTTAAAAAAATTCATTTTTAAAATAAATAATTAAAAAAATATCTTAGATATCATTCTATTTTCATAAATACGTTATATAAAATATATTCACGTGAACATTGCTCAAAGTGAAAAATTATGTGAATAATTTTAACAACATTTGAAGAAATAATATTTTACAAATATAGAAGTATGTTTCTGAAATTTAGTTATTTTTCCCTTTAATTATTTCAGTTTTTAAATATTAAATAAGGAAATCAAGAAATTAATTTTTTCTACATCAGCAAATGCTAAATTTTAATGAATTTGAAAAATATTACGAATCTTATGATTCCCTTTTGTTCGTATTGTTCATAATTGAAACACTACATTTATTTATAATACCAGAGCAAATGTGACTGTTTCAAACTAAATTATAGCTGTTAAAAAATTGCAGATATGAAATAAATCTACAGATAAATAAACAATTCAAAATAATTTAAATTATAATTGAAAAAATAGCATAAAGAAGAATTCATATTATGTCAGTTTATTATCTACATAATGTAAATCTATAATTAATTAAATTATGTAAATAAAAATTATAAAAATACATTAATTAATAAATAAAAATTACTTGTTAGGTGAATGTAAAACATTTTAGTGCAGCTATGTTTTAATGTGTATTTATAGTTTTTTTTTTATAGAAATCTATTTAACCTGTTGTCAACATTACAAATTGCATATGCGTTATTTATAATTTATGTGTAAATATATATTACGTTATAATAAATTATATATGTTTCATATATAATTTATTTTAAATAATTGTATAAACAATATTTTGCATATATTTAAAACATTTAGTGTATTAAATAAATATTCAATTTATTAAAACGAAATGCATTTAAAAATTCTTAATAAGCATTAATTTATATCACATTTAGACGCATATTTTCACTATATATTTCCTAATCACTGAATACACATTTTACGTCATTTATATTTCATATCATTAAATAAAGTTCATTTGTTATTATAAAACTTTCGAAGTTACTTAAAAAATTTAGAAATTTTTGAATGCAATCGTTAGATCTTATTACCAAATGATAAGCATCACAAATTTTTAATTGTTAGAATTATATTAAATTACATAGAATTCCAGAAAATGCGAATAAAATATAAAAATTAACAAATCACTATAAACATGTAAGACATAAATTTTATGAATTGCAATATTTATGTTATTTTACTAATCATGCTTATATAAAACTTTATAATATTGGTTATCTATACGTGTTGAAAGTGAATTGTGTTCCATTTATGTTAAAGCTTTGAAATGTGACGTTGATTGAAGAATTACTAATACTCGATTTCACTTTAAGTGAAGTGAATGCAGATAATATAAGTGGAATATTACAAAACATAACAAATTAATATGTTGTTGTAACAAAGGCACCTGGTTTCTGGCTGAAGGCATGCTTTTTAATGATTTTCATTCATTTAAATGATTTTTGAATTTCCTTTATAGCTTGGAAAAAATAGCTTGGGAGACATTTGGGATTTTCTTTTTGTACCTCAAACAACTCTATTTTATATTGTAAAAATAATAGCTTCTAAGACAGACACTTAACCAATTCCTTATAAAATCTCTTGTAATGACTTAATATATTATATATTAGAGATGACATATTTTTTCTCAAAAAGAAAATTGCCGCTGTCATGCACAGCTATAATAATAATTTTGTAATTTATAGATGTTAGCATCTCAATTCTCATTCAATATTTTCAAAATTTTAAACTTAGAAGTACTTTTCTATAAAAATGTTACATGACAAAATAATGCAACTTCAATTTAAGATTGAAAATCAATTTACATTTGATATGATTAACTTTTCTTTTTTTAATTTCGTAAGATGTTTTTAGACTACTGCATTTTTTATTGCTCATTCAATGTGTAACTATGTACTTATCTTTCTCTTAAATAGAATTTCATATTATAAAGTTAATTTTATATACTAAAGCAGTCTTCAAATTTCGAAGAATAACATTTATTTTAAATTCTATTAAATAATAATATTTAATATAATAAGTCATTGAATACAATACCATACCAATATTTTATTTTAATGCATGTCCGTGTACCTGCATTAAACTAATTATCTCTGCCATTAATAACAAAAATAGTATTCGATTTTTGTTAGTTTTCAAGTATTTTTGCGTTATTTTAGTATTTATTTTGAATCATTAATATTTTAATATTTATTTAATTTTATATATTAATTAATGATTAATTTCATTAAGTTTATAGAATTGATAAACATATAGAAGAGTAAGTTTGAAATAAAATAACTATATACTTTATAAGTTTACAATAAAAGTCTAGGCAGGATATATATATATATATATATATATATATATATATATATATATATATATATATATATATATATATATATATATATATATATATATATATATATATATTTATATATACCAACAAAAATTGCACATGAATTCTTAAAGACAACTGTATTACTCTATGGAAAACTCTAGAAAATTCTATTCTAGAAATTTTATTACTTTAATACAAGATTAACAAATTTATTATGTGTGTTTGAATGAATTTGGGAAAAATTATTTTACTAAATCTGCTGAATATTTAAAATATGTAGAGTATCATTTAAAAACAAAATCTTGTGCTACAGGAAATATATCATTTACACTTCAAGCAATATATATTAGAATTCCATTTTATATCTCATAAAATTACCATGGTAAAAATATTTATTTACGAGCAAAGTTTAAGGGGATATACAGATTCCAGTAAAGAATGCATTTCAAATTCTTTTCGCAAATTCTTTCTTCCTATGAAAATTAATAAGTTGAAAAAACATCAAGCACTATTATTCCCTTTTAAGGGAAAAGAGAGATGATTTATTAGCCGCAGTAACAAGAAGAGATTACATTCTGATGCAACCTATTCACTTTCTGGCATCTATCTTTCATGCCAAGACCATTTGAGGCTCATGAAGCTACTTAGCTTGATTCATACTCTTCAGTAAGGCATATGGATGGGGAAAAAGACGCTCTAGTAGGGAAAATAATCCCGCGTTATCTTAATCAAATTTCACACCCGGGTTCATTTAAATAATGTGACAGGAATATTTTCCATTACATTTAACTCCAGGAAAGAGGTAGCCATTTTTCTATTTTTCTTGTAAGATAAGATAACTTAAGAAAAAATCGGAGAGGGGTGGAGGGGTAAAATTGACGCTGAAAGAAGAAGCATGCTCAGTTCTGTGCGTATATCAATGAAATTGAGTGATGTGACATTGAACGGAGAATTTTTTTATTATCATTTTTATTTTGTTAAAGTAATATTTTTGCCCTTTTTTTCATTTTCCGGAATTATTAACATGACAGCCATCATATTTCACGAAGGAAAATGATTCCGTGTTTCCGCCGTTTAGTTCTCTTGATCGTAAGTATACGTTTGAGCCCTTTGGCATCAAATCACAAGTAGTTGAAAAATGTACAGGCTTTAAAGTAGTTTGGGGATATAATCAATTTTTTAAAAGAAACTCTATTCTCATTATTTTTTAATCAATGTGATTTATTTTGATAGAATTTCATTTGTCTCATTATTTTTCTTAAGTTTTGTTTTATACTGCTTCCAAAATCGATACTTTATAGACATACACCACTTTAAAGGGATAATAAAACCGATGATAGTTCCTCTCATAGTTATAACGGTTACTTTAGATATCAGGATATCTTTTAAACTAACAAATTCACTATCAGATAAATATACTTCACTTACGTTTTTAAAGCATATCTATCCTTTGCGTAATATCAGAAACTTTAAATTAGGATTTTTGAAAATTTGCATTATTTTTAATTGATATAAAAGTGGAAACTTATTTTTGAAATCTAATAAAATTTGCTGAGACATCTAAATCTGAATTATTCTAAAATGTTTTCTTGATAGATAGATTTTCAAACTTACTTTTTAAAAATGCAGAAATTTGGCTACACATGAAATAGATTTAAAAAAAATCTTCTGAAATTTGATAGAGATATTTAGATCCATAAAATTACTTCTTTAAAAGTTAGGAAAATAATTCTTATAGTTCAATGAGTTTAATAGTGAGGTTATCAACTTTATTATCCCTTAAAAAACAGATCTTAAGGCCAATATTTTATCATTTTTTCTAATCTCATCCTTCTTTTGAATAAAATTAAAAAAAATAGTTTATTTAATATAACCAAAAATAATCTTAATATGTTAAATTTCATTTTTATAAATTTACATTTTTTGATTAATTTAAAAATAAAAAACTTTACAGAAATTGCAAATAAATATAAATGTTGATATCGTTAAAGTTACATAAAATGTGTGAAACTGCTTCATAATTTATTCTTAAATGTTGTACAAATTATTTTAGTGTCATAAAACTTTCTATGGAAACAATGCATAGTGATATTTTAATCATTATTAAAACTAAAAATATATTTAAGAAAAACAGAAGTTTAAAAAATAAATTAAAGTTTATTGTTTCTCAGTATATGTGTGTGTAAGTAAAACATTTCTATTTAATGTATTTCTACTAAAAACATGTAAATATTTTTAAATATTATATAAAAAAGGATATTTTAAAATTAATATCTCATTTAATAATGCTATTTTTTGCATTTAATAAAACTTTTTAATTATATTTCGTTATTATTATTGTCTCAATTTTAACCCTATCCTTTGGAAGTGAATCGTATTAATCTCTATAAATAATAGATACTCGCCAATTTTGACAGCTCTTTTCATAAAGTATAATGTTAAGGTTTGTACAAACTGTAACATCTGGTGAGATTGGAGAAAAATGTCTTTATAACTATTTTCGACAAGTGTCAGAGACGCTGTCTATACTTTTTCTTATTTAGAATTTTACGAACCAAAGAACTGACTTTTGGGATATCTCCTTCTTGGGAAATTTCTTTTGTTGGAGGGGTAAACAATACCGGTAACAGCTGTTTATCGAGTTGCTCACATTATGCGGAATGCAATATCCGACGAAATTCGAAGCAAAAGAAAAGAAATTGTCTATTCATGCTGACAAATATTATGCTCGTATTTCTAACAGAAGCGTAAAAAGTATAGTTTTTTTATATTCACTTCTAGATATTCAATAAAAATAAGGTTAATTTTATATCTACTTTTTAAGTATATTAGAATTACATATATAAATGTATATATATTCAAAATAAAATTAATTTCTTATGAACCTAAATAATTTTGTTTTTCCAGAACCAATCCTTCCTTTTAAGGAAAATAATTTTATACACTTGGAATTTTTTTGACATTTTTAATATTTTAAAGAAATTAGTTATTAATTTTGCAAATATTTAGTACATATAAAACGTTTTATCTTTCCCAAAGCCACTGTTGAAATTTAGTTAGGCATATTTTTATGTATATGGGTTGAGTATTATCAGAAAGTTTGTCAGTGACATAAATATTATGATTTATTAAAATTTACAGTGTCTTAAAGAACACATTAGTAATTATTCAAAAGTGCATTTACGTAGTTAACATGTTAAGTAATAGAATTTATTTTTTAAATGGTTACAAGCATTTTTTTATTTTCAGTAAACTAAATTTTCAAGGTAAAATTTTTCTTAAGTTTAAGTTAATGTCTCAAAATTTTATTCAGATATTTATAGATATTTAAAATATTAGATATTAAAATTATATAGATATAAAAATGAAAATTATAAAATTATAAATTAATTTAAAATCTAATAGTTTAAATAATTATTAGATATTAACATTTTATAGATATTCAAATATTTAATTTTTTTCATTAATAATATATTTAATAGCTGATACTCATTAGATGAATATTTATCAATGGCTAAATATGTATGATACACCTAAGTATAATAATTACATTCCTCCAAATCATAGCTAAATAATTATGTATTTACTGTAATAAAACACGTAATATTGTTTTTCTCATGAATGTGTGTGTCCGTACATAAAGAATAAAATATCTATGTTTTAAATAAAGTTTTCCTTAAATAGTCTAATCTATTTTAAATGAAAGTTATTCAACGCTATTTATAATAACACTTTGCTCTCAATATTAAATTAGTAAATGCTTCCAATTATTTGAAAATTTCCAAAAAGTTTTAAATAATAATCAAATGTCATTATCTAATATTAAATAATTTTGCTCTCAATATTAAATTGGTAATTGCTTCCGATTATTTGAAAATTTCCAAAAAGTTTTAAATAATAATCAAATGTCATTATCTAATATAATTACTTGGCTAAAAGTAATCAATAATTAAAGTTCAATGCAATAATATTTAATAATATTTTATCGTTTACAGAAGAACAATAACTCTTTTACATCATAACAATTACATTAATATGATAAATGTAAAAAGAAATTTAAGGTACATAATTGACAATTATGATAATAATAAAATTAGGAATTAAAATAAGTTTCATGTCTTTTTCTTGGTAGTGTTCTGCACATAAAATACTTATCGAGTAGAATATTATGATATAAATTAAAAATTAGATATAACTATAGGAATTATTTATTTTAAATGATTTCCACATTGGATTATCACTTCATCTTAATTAGGAAATTAATCAAACTCAAATTATAAATATTTTTGTTTCAATTACTAAATAGTTGGTAATATAGTTGTTTATTTTTTTGATAAATAATTTATTTGTGTAATTATTTTGTTAAAGTAACAATCAGAAAATGTAATAGATAATAAAAAGTATTTTAGACAATTATGTAGGTGTTAGTTTTTTTATTAATGTTACATTACTTACATAATTAATACCATCAAATCATCTTTAACACAAATAAGGATTTAATCAAGGAAAGTATTTAAGACACAAGTCATGCAAAATTATTTTATATTTTATAAAAGATAATGTACATTTCTTATATTTCATATACATTGCCTTTCACTTATAGAAAAATTTACTAAAAATTTAAACTGAAATGAAAAATTATGAAAATATATGTGAAATAACAAATTAATAAATATTTAACATATTTAATGGCTTTATCCACAGCCAATGAGGTTTAATACGAGTTAAAATTTCTTTTTGATATATAATATCTATAAGATGTTATTAAATGTCAAAAATTATTCATTATTTCACTTAAATATGTATAATCAGTTTAGTTATCTAGTGTTAAAATATAATAAATAGCTTGATTTAAAAATTTGTCAAATCCAAGACTAATATAATAACATTCATTCAAAAAGTATTAATACTATTATTTAAAAATTATTAATATTATTAGTAAAATCCCACAGATTATAAATATGCATCTTAATACGTAATGCAATTCTAAAAATATTTAACATGTTTTGATATTACATTACACGAGTCTATTTAAGCTTAATCAAGTTAAATAAATATAATCTCAAGTAATTTACTAAAATGTGCATAACGTGATTTAAAACAATACCATGAAAATTAAACATATTATGTAATATAAAAATTTGCTCAATTTTTATATGCTCAATTTTTCATATTTTTATTAATTTTAATATATTTTTGACGATATATTAAATAAATGATTTGATGTTTATAAAACTTTGCTTTCATTTATATACTTTCTTATCTTATCAAGTAGCCGAGTTTGGAGCTGAATGATTAGAGCTCTGGACTTCCCATGAGAGGTTTATGCATTCAATACCCAACTCGGCAGTGTGGGATTAACTAGTTTTGATGTCCGCTTTAAAATGTAAGTCTTAATCGTATTAGCCTCATGTGGAATAAGTAACAGTTGAGTAAAAAAATATTTTTGGTAAATATTCGAACAGTACGGGAGAGAGAGAGAAATTGCGTAATACTATTAACTTCATTATTAAAACTTAAGATGTTACACTATACATTTTAGATTTACGATGTGCATATTTGGAATCCAAATTTCTGATATAAATAAAATTATTTGTTGTAAACATTAAAATTCCAAGTACGCAACGAAGGCGTAGCCATTTGTTCTCATAAAATCACATATTTAATTTTTCTATTTTGTATAATCAATGCATTGTTACATTTGATTAAATAATTACTTTCCAGTTACTTATTTTCTTCTTGGTTTTTCAAAACTTTTAAAATCTATCTTTTATATAGACATAATTCTTTACAAAAAACACAAATGCAAAAGAAATGCAATATTTTTTTGTATTTATACCACTATTATAGTTGATTTTTTTGTATTATACCATTTTTATAGTTGATTTTTTGATAATTGACGATGCATTAATTTTGAAATTAACAGTACAACATATCTGATAATATGTTCATGTACATTTGAATCAATATTTTAGTAATAAGACTATCAACGAAGTTAATATCTTCCTATTTTCTATCGTTAATAAACGAAAAAATCCAAAAGAGAGAGAGAGAGAGATACTCTAATATAAATAAACGTGTATTATCAACACAATAGTTTTCAGTCATCATAATATGCATAACATTTTGATTAGAATTTCCTAATTTGTTATCCCCTGCTTTAAGATGCCAGATAAAAAAAAACATATCTGTAACACAATCTACCTCTAAGTCTTTTATTCACAAGTGAAAAAATATCCGAATTGAGTTAAATATCGGATTTCTAAGACTTACAAAACAAGCATTACCTATGTTTTAAAAATGAACTATCATATAAATCATGAATTCTTTGAAAATCATAGATAATTTTCATTTTGCAATATTATTCTATTAATCTCTTATTGAAATTTCAGTCGTTGAAATAATATATTTAACTATCATTCGAATTAGGTTTCCCTAGAATGTTTTAGAAACAAATTTATTTTACACCTTTAAGCAAGAAATAAAATATTTAGTAAAAAAAAACATTTAAGGAACTAAATTCAACGCTTAAATTATAATCGTAATAATTTAAATAAAATTTTTCAAAGCATATTTATCTTGGGTCCCTCCATCATGCGTGAAGGGTCCTTAATGACTTGTCGCTTTTGTTAATTATGGTTTAAGAATGCTTCAAAGGAGAAAGAAAAAAATTAAGTATTGTTCATCCTCAGAGTTACAAAAGCCCAAACAATAATTAACACGAAATAGGTTTTTTGTTTTTTTCCCTTTTCTATACGTCAGGGCGAAGGATTTGATGGAAACCTCCGGAGAATGCTAAAGATCCCCCCGAGACGATTAAATACTTAGACGGAAGGCTGCCTACGTGCCCAGGTTATTAAAGGTTTGAACTCTCGGCGCGAATGTTTTATGCAGTTTTTAAAACATTTGGGAAGCCATAGCCTTTAAAAAATGAATGAGCTCACCTATTATGTTAGAGAACTTTAATAAGTTTTCAGAAGAGGAGATTTTTCCTTTTTTTAGGTTAAGAATTTGTGAGATTTTCGTGAAAAGAGCAAGATGAGAGTTAAGTAGATTCAAACTTTGTTATTTTGTTTCTTCTTTAATTATGAGCGGAATTAAAGGAATTTAAGTTGTTTTTTTTAATTTAATAGATAGAAAACAGATAAAAATTGTGCAGGTTTTAAGAATTACTTTCTTTAATTATTATTACATGGAATTATCATATTTTACAATTGATAAAATAGGTGAATAAAATATAAAAATTATATTAATTGATTAAAATTTTCATTAAAAATATAAAAATGATTTTCGTGCATGTGAATTATAAGCTCAATTATCATGCAGAAATATTAAGGAAAAAATTTTAATTAATAAAACAATTTCTTAAAATATTTACATTTTTCTCTAAAAGCAATAATATTTTAATTAATTTAAAGTGTTTTCAAAACTTTCAATTTAGCAAAGTAATTTATTTGTTTCTATTAAATAGATAAATTTTTTAATTTTTAAAATTACTGTGTGAAAATTTATTTTTAAAAAGTTTATTCCGGTTATGTGCTTTAAAATAAAATCTAAGAAGCATATTCGATTGCAATGAATTTCCCACAAACTGTAATAAATTAATAATTGCAGGATTGAAATGTTATAATATTTTGTAATTTTCTTATTATGAATAAAATGTTGAAAATCCTTCAGCATAATTTTTAAACCGTCATAATTAGTAGAATAGTATACTGTAACTTTGACGAATTATCTTAATTTATTTTAAATATAGTATTAAGCTTTTAACTGCGATGAAAATATTTTATTACTAGAACGACTTATATACTCAAATTGATTAATTTCACTTTGAATTTATGAATGCAAAATCTCATAAATCTTCTGCTGATGACAATGACAGATAATATTAAAATGACCTTGATCCACATATTTCCTACAAAACAGAGTAAATGATTGCTGAAAGTTGAAAAAATAACTGATTATAAGTGTGACATGTTTTTGTAAATTCAGAAGTTAGTATGAAATGTTCGGTGGACACCTGAGGCGTATCTCTCTCAGGCGGGCACCGGGTGACTAACCCTTCTCCACCAAAATGCCGAAAACTGCTACTCATGTATTGTTACCTGCCTGAGATAGAAGTCGCGGAGGAGATTAACATTACCCGTGTCACCCTATTACAAACCCATTTATAGGGTGTGGGTTACATTCATTTATTATCTCAGAAGAAAAGACATGGAAACAGAGGGAGAGAAACAAACATCCATGCCTGAACCGGGATTCGAGCCCGGAATTAAAAGCCTAAGATTCATAAAACGCTAACCACTCAGCCATCGGTCGGTGACCACGAGATTTAGAATATATAAAACCCACTCTTTTATATAGGAATCAAAAAATTTAGTATATTTATGAAGGAAATACGTTATAAGAAGTGAAAGCAATAAATTTATAGTAGAATAAAATATGGAAAAATAATTAAAGGTACGCAAAAATATAAAGAAGTAAGAAAAGATAAGTGAGGTTGACTTTAATCGAAAGTTAAACCTCACTTATCTTTGACTTTTTCTCACTTTGACTTTTTCTTAAAACGAAAGTCAAGTGAGGTTGACTTTAATCGTTTTAAGAAAAGTGTGCATTTTATGTTAGAGTAAAATACAGAAAGAAAGAGAATATTTATATTAGTAATTAAAAAATTCCTACAAACGTAATAAATAAATTAATATTCTCCTAATGCAATTACTAAGAAATTTGTTTTTGCAATTGGTTATAGTTGTGAAGCAAAAAACTAAATCTATAAAAAACGCTGTACTTATTTGAATGACTTATTTAAATTTTATATAGCATTTCTCATCCATTTATCTAATAAAATTTTCCTAATTAGTCTTACAGGAAAAATCCATTTTCTTAATTTTGAAATTCATTAGGAAATTAAATGTGAGCTTCTACGAAATAATTATATGACATTAATTTATACAAGAGTTACACTAAAAAATAACTGGACAAATAAATAAATCCTAAATTTGAATTTGATTACTAATGTTATTTGCATAGTTGTTTGTCAAAACTATTTAAAAAAATTAGTTTTACAGACAACATAACCAACGCTATTAGTAAATAATTATGACTTTGGGATTTATTTATTCCTCCAATTATTTTTTTTCAGCTTATCACTATGTACATTAATAAATTCATTCATTCCTGTAAGAAAACTTTTAAGTGAAAACGGATTTATAAACTGTATAAACCACAGCCATTTTATTCTAAACATTACAAAACCACCGCAAAAAATCACTTGCACAGAGGATGTAAAACAACTATGACAGACAGGACATTATCCAAAATAACTAGCAAAGAATGTCATTAAAAGTGACGTGAAAAATGATGTCTACTCTTAAAAAAAATACTTGTCTACGTCATTTTGTGTCCCTGGGTGTGAAAAATACCTTTGCTCAGTGGGTCACAATGTTCAAATACTGGAATATTATTACATGTTTTCTTCTAATATTTGTTATTATTTTTTTTCTAATAGAAATTTATTTCCCTCATTTCAGCCAAGAACACAAAATTGCCAACACAGATTCACATTTACTTTCCGAGTTGTAAGCAATAAGCGTGGACATTACAGATGATAGCCCACACTTAGAACAAGTAAAAATAAAATAAAATCTGGCCACAGTGAGACGGTGCTTATATATTTTTGCTTGGCTAAGAAGAATAAAAAAAATGAAATGGATGTTGCAAACGCAATTCTTAAAGAAATCAAAACCGTAAAAAATACATACGTAGAAATAGAAGGAAATAAAGCATGAAAGGGAGAAAAAAAAACATTTCTTTTCTTCGTGTTGTAGGAAGGGATAACTCAGAAAGAAGTTTCCCGTGGAACAAATGTTCGAGAGGGAGTGATTGAAAATTCTTTTAGTCTCTCCCTTGTCGATCATTCAGATGTATGGCAAATGTGCCACATTTGGCCTAGTATCACATTTTTGGCTTAATATAAGAAAGTTTTTTTTAAAGTAAATATAAGTTATTAAAAATGAATTTTTATGAGTTTAAAGCAAATTTGCATGTAATTATACATGAAACTCAGCAATCTTTCAAATAAATATCTAAAATTTTTCCCGACAAACATGAAAACATCTATTAAAATAATTTCATTTCAGACAGAAAGATAAAAAAAATATAATGTATTTTTTCAATACAAGCTAATGTATATTTTGCTTAAAATATTAAAAATATACAATACAAAAACTAATTTTCTTATTTTGTAGTAATTTTTTTACAATACCGAAATCATTTCCAGCAATTTATAATTACCCGAAGTCAAAACTTATGGGGTGGGGAATATTTTTGTTTTAATTCTTGCGAATAAATAACATGTTAATAATTATGTACTAAGCATTCTAACAAATTTACTGTAAATTTTTTCATCGTTGTAACGTTTGGTTTATTAAATACTATCCAATATGGAAGCCACAGCTCACATTAATGGGCATTAAGCAATTGCTTAATTACCCCTGCACTACATAAGTGACAAAATATGTTTTTCTGATTTTAAAGAATGCTCGCTCTTTTAGCTAAACAGAAAAAGAAATTAGTATTTGCACTATATATTAATTAAAAATTCTAAATATTTCATTATGAGAGCTGAAATTAGTACAATATATAGTATAATAACTTTTTAAGTGGAAAGTAGCATTGTTTATAAAACATTAAGTTTTTACACGTGAATTGTGTATTCTTATTGTTGAGTAGATTGCTAGTATTATTTTTATAATAGTTTCTCATGTGTTTATTTCGGTTGCAACACGGGCCGAAATGTATTTGCCATAGGTATGGCACTTTGGAACTTACGCGTGTAATGGAATTTGTATTCAATTATTTAAATCAATAGAGCTAGGGAAAAGCCCCATTTCATTTTGACTTTTATATTTTTCTTTCATAGTTATATTTTAGTTATTAGAATTTTGTGTTATTCTATTCTTACTTTGTTTTTCATTTTATGCTTACCAGTATTGCGATACTTAAACACTTATACCGAAAATATCTACAAATTCATACATAATTTTCTTTCTAATAATGAATTATTTTATCAAAAATAAATGCATTGTTATTTTTTTAAATCTACGTATTATTAATATTAACGAACAAATAACATTGACGACGCGGACGTGATGGGATTTATTTTTGTGAATATTATCATACATTTCAATTTATAAAAGGTACTCGGTGTTAAATTAAAATTCGTTAAAACAGTTATATTTTATTTACCAGTATGAATGAAAATAATGTAAACAATATAGCCATTGAATTACATCGGATTTAAGTAAAACCGCCTATGATTTTTGCGACAAGAACTAAGTTTTGATTTTTTTAACTCGAAGAGCAATTCAGAAATAGAGTAATGCTTTAGTTAAATATGACACTGTCATTGCAGCATTAAGTGGGAAAGTTTTGAAATTTGTTATTAATATTATTTTAAATCCTTCCCAAGAAAGAAAATAGAATGCATTAAAAATTGCATTTCTCAGTAGATGGACTTACACTGAGGAATCACTTTTAAAAAGGACGCTAACAGATGTAGATCTTGGTGACAAACTCCTGATTGATTTATTACGATAAATGAAATGCCTAGCAAATATAATACAAATCTCTTAATCACTATCATTCCAAAATCAGTTTTGTCAATTAGGATCCGCTCGATATTATTGCTGAAATGGCTGACAAATTATTTCACTCAATGATACAACTGAAATATGTGCTCCATTAACAAAAACAATACAGTATTTACGTGAATCTAATGTGCATTTTTTTGGCCAAATGTAATATTCAAAATTAATGTGAGCATTAGATTCGATTGCAAGGTCAGCAGTTCACCGATGACGTCAACCAAATTTAAATCGTTACAAAGGATTACTGTATTTCTCGACAACATTTACCATTACATTTATCGTTGACACATTATTGCATAGAGGATGCAAACTGCAGAGTTCTTAGCCACGAAATGGAGGACAAACAAAGAAGAATGCCATATAACGCTACTTTCAAACGTAGATTAATTCTTTATGCTGAAAAATGGCAATAGAAAGGCAAGTAGAGAGTTCAACATAGCTGAGAGCAATGTTCGCTTGTGGCGACAACAGAAATTGGCACTGTTTGCATCTAAAGCTAGTAGAAAGAAATTCACTGGCCTTCGCAAAGGAAGACACTCTAAAATTAAAGAAAAATTATCGGAATTTGCATGAAAGGAAGAAGATATGACAACCTGTGACTAGTGCCGCCATAAGAAATAAAGCAAAAGAGGTGACTGAAGTTCTTATCATACCGAAAGAAGAGTTTAATGCTAGCCGTGGATAGGTGGATCGATTTATGAAGCGGATGAGCTAATCTCTAAGACGCCGTACAACAATATGCCAAAAGCTTCCTGCAGATTTTGAGGGAAAACTACTAACAATTCAGCGGTATGTCATCACACTTCGGAAGTAAAAGAATTTTTCAAATGGGGCAAATTGGCAACGCTGGTGAGATGCCAATTTGGTTTGATATGCATCATAACTACACCATTACGGAGAAGGGGACTAAGGAAGTTATCATCAAAACTTCGGGATGTGAAAAACAACGCGTAACAGTGATGCTGGCAATAACAGCAGACATGTGCAAACTTCCCCCTTCTTAATCTTCAGACGGAAAACTTCCCCTAAAACCCCTAAGAATGAAATGCTGTTCCCAGATGGTATCCTGATTCGAAACCAAGAGAAGGGGTGGATGAAGGAATCATTAATGCTTGATTGGCTCCGAAATGTATGGGAACGCCGTCCCAGTGGAATATCCAATCCACCATCAATCCTTTGGACGTATTTCATGGTCATCTTACCGACGACGTAAAAAAGAAAATGCAAAGCCCAGGCAGTGATCTTGTTAGCATTCCTGGAGGGATGACGTCTGTGTTACAACCCCTGGACGTTAGTATAAATAAACCTTTTAAGGGGTACGCTCAGGCGAAGTACGAAAAATGGTTTTGTGAGCCAAACCGTGAATACGCCCCGACAGGAAAACTTAAGCGTGCTGCACCGCACATTGTTGCACACTGGGTTTCTGCTGCCTAGAAAAGCATTGTAGCACCAATGATTGTGAAATATTTCAAGAAATGCTTCATTTCAAATTCATTGAATGGCAGTGAAGATGACGTACTCTGGAACGCCGAGGATGACGATGATGATGATGAGGAAAGAAGAAATGAATCTGCTTCTGACGAAGAGAACTGCGATGATTCCAGTGATGAAAACATTAGTAAATAAAGAGGTTTATTATTAATCACTAATTATAGAAATTGTTAGATAGATAGAAATGTTACGATTTATTTCATGTTCATATTTTACGATAGGTACCGTATATACGGTAGAGGTATTTAACAATGACTTTTTCACATAACGATAGCCCACTAATAGGTTAATTCTATGTTCTGCTACTTTATGTGTAAATTCATCGTTATATAAAATATGGTTTCTAAATTTAAATAAAATTATCATACCATTGATTGATGGTTTATATGCTAATCCATTGTTGCATAAAATAAGATTCAATAAATTCCTCATACCATTGATGTGTATTACATTCGTTGACAAACAACTTTTTTATTATTTAAAGTTTTGAAATGGGGATACGCATTAGATTCACATAAATACGATACTTTATACCTGTAAATTAACAATATCTTAAAGAAGCGGAATATATTCTTTCAAAAGAAAATATTGCTTAATTAACTAAGAAATTTGATGAATATTAATTTCATTTTAGATCATGAAACAGACTAAGGTTTTTCTAAAAGCGAATGAGATTCAAGACGTTACAAATTTTGATGAATCACTTTAAATTTGGAGAAATATAAAATATGTCGAGCCATATGAATTTAATAAATATATTACTTCTTCGGAAAACTAGCAGGCCAGTCGATTGCAGAGGCTAACGACAATAGCCAATTAAGCTGTCTTCTCTTCCTTTTTGATAACACTTGTAATAGCCGTTATTTAATTGATACTAGTGCTGACATTTTTGTGATTTTTCTTTTGAAATTAAATAAAATGTTATAAAATAAATTATATATGCTGCAAATGTATTCTTATAAAAACATATGGGACTAAACTTCTTAAACTGGATTTAGGGATGAGAAGAAAATTCGTGTGGAACTTTATTGTCGCAGATGTTTCAAAGCGAATAATTAAAGCTGAGTTTCTTAAGCGCTTTGATTTACTTATTAACACTGGCCGTAAATGTTTGACCCATTAATATCTTTCGTAGTCCCAACTCGAGAGATAAAATATCTTTTAACAGCTTTGGACTGTAGTCAACTTAAGCGAGATACCTTGTCCCTACTGAAGGAATTAAAATGCCTTATATCAAGGAAAGTAATAAGTGTAACAAAACATAGCAATAATAATATATTTGACTTTTTGGACACACAGTCTCAGTTCATAGAACTAAACCAACTGAAGATCATGTAAAGGCTATTTCTGAAATAGAAAATGTGAAAATTGTGAAACAATTTCAGTGATTTTTAGGCATGATTAATTTCTATTGAATATCTATTCCTAAAGCAGATAAAAATCAAATAATTTTAAATGATTGTTTGATTGATAGAAAGAAGAAGGAGAAAAAGATTTTCCACAATGGTCCCAAGAAATAGAGAAAGCTTTTAATTTCAGCAAAGATCATTTATACGCAATGCAACCACTCTTGTACATCCCTCATCATACGCAAAATTCGCACTTATGGTGAATGCTGAAGATAATGTACTAGAAGATGTGTTGCAACAGCATTTCTTAAAATAATATTTATTCGTTTAATACAGTTTTAATAAATGCTAAGTACATATCTATATTTATGTATGTATATTTATATTACTGAAAATATAAGTGTAAATTCATATCCATATATATATATATATATATATATATATATATATATATATATATATATATATATATATATATATATATATATATATATATATATATATATATATATATATATATATATATATATATATATATATATAAATATATGAACTACCTCATCTAATTTAATTTTAAAAAATCAAGATGGTTGCTCAAAGTCTTAACAGATTAGTAGAATAAAACAAAGAAAATCTGCCTTTCAGTGGTATTATGAGAAATAGAAGAATGACTTTATTGAATAAAATTTGCATGCATAATATAAATAAAATTTTATGCTGAAACATTTTATTCCATTAAAAAGGATCCATTATAATTATCATTTTAATGAAGGCCTTCTTGTTGAAACATTTTGAGGATACTGTATGTTACCAAATTTTTATGTATAATTAATACCAATAGAAACTACTCTCATACAAAAGTTTTATCTCAAACATTTCAGATACATAAATATTAAAGGTAAATTAAATACAAAAATTTTAGAAATTCAATGTCATTGATAACACATTCGTATTAATACATTATCAATTCGCTATTTAAAACCTGCTATTATAACCGAAAAATCTTGCAAATCACACAAGTAAAATAATAAAACTATCCTTATGCTAGCATAACAAATAGTTATACAGAAAATCCATATTATTGATTAAGATATGGAACTAATACACATTGCCTCGTTAATATTTTTTGTTTGACAATTATATTCAATCATCAACTTAATAAACTAGAATATAAATTTTCATGTTCAATTTATTTTAATATAATAAACAAATATGAAATATAAATATAATTTTTTGTTGAAGAATAATTTATTATTGATGCACACACTTACGAGTAGGCAATTATTCATTTCATTTTCAATAGTCGATTTACCATCGTATGAAACTTCAACTTTTACATCAAAGGAAATATGCACCCAATATTTTGGACACAAAAAAGAAACAAACGACACTATTATCAAGAAGTATATTCCCTCTTCACGATGAATACTTTCAACTACATACAAACGCAATATAGTAAGGGAGGAGAATTGAAGATAAAGTAATGAATCGGCAACATTAATATAGAGCTCATTTTATAAGTCAGAATGGAACCTATTATTTATCCCTTAAGTTGGCTATTTGTAAGACCATACCTACATTGGTAAGTAATTTATTCATTCAAATAATTATTGATAATTTTTATTTGTCAATAAAATTCCTTTCCCTCCAGTTCAAAGTCAAAATTAAAGGAGTGGATCCTCTGATGGTGCCATCTATTGGAGGAGTCTTAGAGCAAAGTCATACTTTCACCTTTATGGTGCTCTGATTAAAAGAAAGAAGCACTCGTGTGACTTAATTTCGTAGCTTTCGGCTAAGCTTTGGCTTGTCTAAGTGTCATAAGTAACAACAACCACTACAACATTTTATATATAATAATTTAAAACATATTATCCACATAATATTTTATAAAAATAATTCTTCTGAATTTAAATATATTTAAAATTGTTAGGAATATACACAAATAGTTTATACTCCTTTATTACTTGCTTACAACATCCATTTATTTAACTAAATTTTGAAATTTTCTAAAATTTGAGTTTTGATTGAGATTTTCATACTTTAAAGAACAATAATTTTTTCCAAAAATCACTAATGCTAAATTAATTTAAATTTCAGAATAAAAATCTCATTTTTATATTTAAAAATAATTACAACATTTGACTTACTTAATTTGCTTATTACTTAATTGCTAAAAGTATTTATTTTTTTCTCTGTATAACCATAATAGATAAATTATATTTAATTTTCTACATTAAAATGACTTGAAGCATCTGAAAACTTAAGATTTGAATTAATTCAACTGTGTAATAACATGCACCAGCAAATACAAAAGTTTTTGTTGCTGGTGTAAAAACATTTTTAAACTTTTTTAGTTTTAATAAGCATTTCTCAAATTTTTGAATTAATCATATTTATAACACCAAATTTAAGCATTTCATTTTTTTATTATTATGAAAAAAGTCACATTTGATACTCCTTATCCTGTTTAATTAAAAGTATTGTTATCTCAAGATTACTAAGAAATACGCTTCGCTTACTATGATAAAAAGAATATTTGTTTTTTTTTTCCCGTTCTACTTTAATTATTACTTTTTCTATTAATTGGTAGCTATGATGTCAAATTCATTTTTTTGGACATAGAATTCTTCGAATACCTTCATAATCGCCACTGCATGTGTAATTTTAATTTATTTCTGACTTTTTAAAAAAATTAATTTTTTGTGCAAAAATGTAATTAATTTTAAGATAAAGGTTTTCTTTCTTGAATACTATTAATTCCATTTATGAATATTTAGAATAATATACGATTCAATTGTAAAAAAGTTTTATTATAATTCTTATGACATATTTTATTTTAGTCTATAATTAATTTAATATATTGCATTACCTTTGCAAAAATAAGGATTTACGTTTATTATATATTATCTTTAATTTACATATGCATTTTAAAAGTGATTTCTCATACCATACATCAAACTTTTAAGGTTCTAAATCATAGAAGGTACATACATACATATTGTAACATTTTTCTTCTTGAGGAAACCTTGAATACAAGAAACTGATTATCATATAAAAATATAGTATTAAAATCACAAATGGAAGAGGGCAAAAATTTAAATATAGCAGAATTTGTGGTAAGCAGAATTTCTAGCCAAAAAATTTACTGAGTTATTTCTAAATGTAAATAAATTTAGGGGTGGAAATAAAAGTTGTAAGTAAATTTTAATTAACAAAATTTTAAATTCGCCATGATTATTTTTATAAATGCAATTGAAGCATGAAGTTTTTTGGTGATATACTGTATCACATAGTTTATTACGTATTGTTCTCGAAATAAAATCAAGAAATAATTATGATGCTAAGAATTTTATGATTTTATCTCCCAACAATTTTAGAAATGTATTTAAACTTTTAACTGATTCCATTATCATAAAATCTACTGAATTTTATTTCAATAGAATGATAATTTTTTATAATTCTTTTTTTCTAAATATTCTGTGATTAAATATCTTAAATGAATGTGCTTCGTTGCTATTTCAAAGAGAATTATTTATTTGTATTTCTCATTTCTTATTTTAATTTTATCACCTAAAATTTTCGAAAATTCAAAAACAACTTTCGAACACTGTAAGGTGATATTTTTAATTTCAAATAATTACCGAAAATTTAAATTGAATTCTATTTTCGCATTTCAGTAATTTATAAAATCTGTGTGTGTGTTTGTTGTGTTGTGTTTAAATATAATTATATCTTAAATAAACTGCCCGACATTGAAAGTGCAACATAAAAAAGGAGTTGTCAGAAAGTTACGAAACTTAGCAAACTGAGAGAGATAACAACGAACAATAAGTGATCTGTATCTGAAAACGATATGCATAATACAGAGCAAGAACAGGGTATGGTCTATAGGTTGTAGAGCCACCATGGACGACAATACACGAAGCAACACGTGTAGACACAGATTCAAGAAGAGTACAGGTGGCGACTTGTTGAACGGCACACCATTTCCTGTCAACCATTTGCCAAAGTACATACTCTGAAGGAAGCAGTGGCAGGGTCTGCAAATTACGTCCAATCATATCATAAACCTTTCTGATTGGTTAAAGATCTGGCGAGCAGGGGGGTCTCTGAAATGGCTATACAACTTACTGGGCATGTTAGCTGATGCGAGGAATGTGCAGTCGGTCTTTATCTTATAGATAAAGAGCATTGGACATCCTTAAAGGTAGAAGAGTGTCACTAAACACAGCAAATCATCCACGTAACATTAATTTGTCATAGTGCCATGAATCCAAACTAAAGGTGAACTCAAATCATACGCAGTAGCGCCCATAACCATGATGATGCACTGTCACGTGGAAGGGCGTTTCACAATTGCTACAGGATTGGACCTGCCACACTCGTACGTGGCGACTATCTCTGAAGATACAGAAGAGACACTCATCTGAGAAGACGATCTTGTACCACTCCGTCGTCTACATCGCTCTCATCCGGCTTCATTCCAGATGTGGGCGTCTATGTTGTGGAGTTAATAGCCTTCTTAGCAGACGCCATGAGCACAGGCGGCTAGCAGCCAATCATAGGCAAATGGCTCTGCTCGATATGGAAGCATCCAGGGTGTCTTGCATACCTGCAGAATTTCGGTAGAAATGTTTTGTTGGCCGAAACCACCTCCTTGAGGATGCTTCGATATACGCATGCTGACGTCAATCTGGTTCCAGTGGCATCCCGCAAATGTTTCATAGTTTCTTGTTCAAACCATCTTCTCTAAAGCCAGTGAATTGCGAATGCATTCAGGTATCTGTCAACTGCAATTTTCCAAACGAACCAGCCTGCCCTTCTCTGTCACTTCTTCTTCTGTCGCCTGGAACTGACGCCGTTATTGATGGCCTGGCATTATATACAATTACAGGCCTCCTTTTCGGCAAGAACAAACTTTCAACAATTATTTTCGAAGTAACAATAACGACGCGAATATTGCCCACGTTACTGGTTCCTCGCCTTATATCTTATCTTTCATGCGCTTTAGAGTTGCACACTTCATTTATATAACTCGGTAAGGTGTATTTACCTTGAAATGTACTTAATTTTCTGGCCACTCCTTCTTGTTATTTCATTTTCAATGTCGAGCGGCGTATATTTACTTAAGAATTGTCTAACGTAAAATCGACTTCTAAATAAGATAATTAGTTTGCAAAATCTAAAGTACGTTATTTTATAATTATGATGCACTTATTAAAATTAATTTTATTGTAAATTCATCAATGTTATTTAGTAGAATTTTAAATAAATTCAATTTCTGAAATATGCTACTCGTTGTTTCATAATTTTATTATAAAGTTACAACAATTCATTTATTTGTAGCTTATTTTTTAACACTCAATACATTTACAATAGATTTTAGTAAATTTAATTAATTTGTAATATATTTATTAAACAACCATATATATAGTTAAAGTTAATGATTTGAAAAAAAAAACATCAACTATATGTTTCTTTATTTCTTATGGGGTTGATTTTACTTACATACCTACAAAGTCAAATGTACACCTATTAAAGTTGCTGACCAAATACAAATACCTAAGTCCTTTTTAGCTTGGTGAAGATAAAATCCTTAAATATCTCTATCTAGACCAAGTGTTTATTTTTAATTAAGGAACAGTAAACAGGTGTATTAATTCAATTATAAAATGAAATAAACACGGCGAATATTGTAAATTTAATTTTTTATTATATTGTTCTATGTTAATATCATAGTTTAAATTATAAATTTCAAAATACTTAATTTTTCTCTTAAAATGTAGTATTCATTATATTTTTTATCATTATTAACAATAAAAATTCTATAATGAAAATATATTTTAATTTATGTACATTCATTTTATGAAATAATCCTTGGTTATTTCAAATATTTATATAGTAAATATTCTTTGTGCATGTAGTGTACTTTTACGACATTGATTCAACTTTTTAGCTTCGTTCAACAAAGTAACTTAATCATGAAGCTTTTATCACTGTCATGTAGGTTTACTTTTCAATAAAATCATCTTTATCGTAAAAGTAATTTTCAGGTAAGATTAGTTTTTCTCGCATTTAAATTTGCTGCTTCTTTCAATTTTCTGTTTATCTTTTTATAATAAATTTTCAAATTGAAAAACTAATTTTTTTTCCTTTAACATATTTTTTTAAAAATCTGGTTAAGGTTTTCCAAATAAGATTTATGTTTGGCAAAATTAAGTTCATTCTTTTACAGTTTTTAACATTGTTCTATATTAATATGTCATAATAGTGTTGTAAATGAATTTTCAAAAGAATATATTTTCTATGAGTATTAAATGATTCATATTAATCGTTATTTAAATGTTATTTTTAAAGATTTTATATTTGGCATTAAATATTAAGTCCTTGACATATGAAATATTTTCTAATTACTTATTTTCATTTATTATATTCAAAAAAATGACTTAAATTTTTATTAAAATTTTTATTTGTATCATTATACCTAAATCTTCTAACATTAATTTTATTTACAGATAATAGATATACTATTTATTCAACGTTTTCAATTATAATGTATTATCTTTGACCAATATAAGTACTAACTTTTAAGTTTAAGTTATCAAGTGCAAACATAAAGTAAATTCGAAGTATTTTGAATATTTATCTTACCTGTACATAATGTTAATCTTCATTCTTTGCATTTAGAAAATTTTTAGATCAAGATGCTATTAACACATTATTACTAAACTAACATTTATAGTAAAATTCATTTATTATGTTTTAATAGGATTTTAAAATTAATAATATAATATACGTTCCATATCACTTTCTCCAAATGTGATACATGAGAAAAATTTGGTGAATCGCAAAATTTCAAACTTAGCTTATAAAACAAAATTAGTCAATTGACGGGTTAAATTAGTCAATGATCAATTGATGACTATGCTAGTAATTACGTCGCATCTTCTAGATCCATTTCAGATACAGTGTAAAATTTGGAAAACTATTTCATAGATATTTATGTACTTGCAATATTTGTGATAAACATGGTTTCGCAAGACATCTGCAACACAAACATGCACATGACTCTAGGACTTAGTACATTCAGAATTTAGAAATGGGCAATAATTATTTACTACAAAATTTCTGTTACAGGAAAATAAATTAAAGTCAATAATGGAGGTCTATATGACAAACGCAATGACCGAATTTCTTAGAAATCCACTTTTTTCATAAGATTTTCAATCTAATCACATACTTATTTAAGTTGTGGGATATATGATTAAGCGCTTTTGCTGTAAAAAAAATAGTTTTTTTCTTTCAGTTTAGTGAATTATTTTTTTATACATTTTATAATTTAATTAAAAATAAACATATTTTTAAACGTCTTTTAGAATTCACGTTATTTTTTTAATCTTTTCGTTAACATAAACATGAATTTTGAGTTTACTTGATTATTTTTTGATTAAGAAAAAAACAATTTAACTTTCAAAGACTTGGGTGAGAGTAATGAATTTTTCTTTTATTAAAATGAAAATTACTTGCTTGGAAATAAATTTAATCATGAACTTAAATACTTTTAAAATTCAATTTTAAAATAGTTTATTTTTAAGGACATTTCCTTTTAATTAATTGTTTATTGCAATATATTTTTGACAGTACATATAAGAAATTTAATGCAGTAAGAATTATATTAGTGTTTATGAAGAAAATAAAACTTACTTGTAATTTCATTTGTTAATCAATATAAATCCAATTATAAATGAAATTCTGTAAACGATACATAATAAAAATAATTTATAGAAAATCTGGAATAGAATGATTTAAAATTGTTGGAAGTTACGGGAAGGACTTAGAATAAAGCCCCGCGTTATCATTTTTGCAAAAAATTAAACTCGAATGTATGAGTATGTTGTCTAAGCTCAAAACGAGACATTGGAATGTCGTTTTGACAATTCAATTGAATACGAATCAGACATTCATGCGTTTCAAATGGGTTTAACTTTATTGTTACAATGTTGAAAAGAAAAACGAATTTTAAACAATACTTTAAATTATATTTTGTGTAAAATTTTTCTAAAATAATGTTGAAGTATTCTAACCAGGAGTATTGCAAGGAAGAATTTATTAAATTAGAAAACAAGAGAAACACTCCATTAACATAGCAGACATATCCTTGATGTTAACATTCAAAACCTATCTAGATTTTACCAAATATATGTTCACAATAGAATGCGAATGCTTTTGTATGTATTTTTATTATATATACATGCATCTATATGTATATGTAAAATGTGGTATTTTTAATTCATTCGAAATTTTTGTGTTAATATTTTTATAACATTTATTCTAAAATGAGAAATATCTCATTTGTACCAAAGAAAAGTAAATATCTAAAATTTTTAATTTTAAATTGATTATAAACATGGCTTTAGATTTAATGAAAAATATAATCTTAATCCTGCTCAAAATTATATGTATATTTTAATGAAAAAAAAGGTTAAGTTGAAACCTTTATTTTGTTTTAAATATATTAATTTTAATACATCAAAAATTATAATTTTTTTCTTCAACGTTTGGCACTTTTAATTCTACAGTGCTCATTTTAAATTTTCTGTGTTCAAATTTTGACATTTGAGTTGCATAATAAACACTTATATATAATGTCTTACTTTGGAAACAACAGTTTGTTTAGTATTATTTTCTTTTTCTACTTCTGACATTTTACCTATTGATGATACAAAGAAACAGAGTCGATTTGGCGAGTGCTTTGTGATGTGGCAACCCTTGACTATGTTAGATTAAATGCACCTTTTGATGCTCGACGGAGAGCATTAAAAAGTCCTTAAAATACTTTGACGTGATTTCTGAGAAGACTGAGACACTTGGGGGCGTAAAATTCAATTGAGTATTCGCTTAAGCTTAGAGAAAGGTCCGCAAATCGGTGAATATATCCATAGGCAAAAGAAGTAACTTACATTTTAACCTATAGTTATTTTATTTCTATTCTACGTATTTTAGGTTGAAATATTTCTCCTTGGTATTTAATAATTTTAAGCTATATTCCATTGGGAAATGGAATAATGGTCGAACATTGTTCTGATATTGATATTTGTGTCACTTAGTGATAATGTTAAATACATTTATGTCTAATATTTTGCCAAATATTCCCCTTAGGATGAAATTATTAAGATCTGTTTTAAAATTATGAATAAACTTAATTTAAATAGGTAATATGTAAATTTAAAATCTCTTTTTACATGTTATATTTAGAAAAATTTTCGTTTAATATTTTTGTAGATATAATACAGAAAAAGGAAAACCAACAAAAGACACTAATATAATACAATAAGACTCTTCTAACTTAATTGTATCGATGATTTGGGGCATTTAATTATCTTCTGCTATTATTGTTTTCCAGAAGAACACACGCACATTTTTATAAATAGGTGAACTTATTTAGTAGCTTCAACGGAGGAAATTATCTTTAAGTTCACCTACCTAAATATAGATGCTGAAAGCTAAAATATGATGCACTAAATATAAGTAAATTATGAAGTTTAAAAAATAATTAATGTACTCTTTGTATTTTCCTACTTAGTAAAAATAATTTTACGTTCTTAGAACTATTATATGCTATAGCGTATTTTTGTAATATATGCATGCTTTTATAAACTTTGAAATAATAGCTGTCATTACGCGTAAAGGGGAATCTAGTAGCTTAAAATACTGTTGTTCGTTATTCACTCATAACTGACGCTTATTTGGAAAAATGTTCCTACATGATGCATAATACTGTAAACGTCAGTAAATTTTTTTAAATCTTTATAAACTAATGTTATACTAACATATAAATTCAGTTGATATTTATGAATTATATTTTGCATTTGATTATTAACATTTGTCAATATATATATATATATATATATATATATATATATATATATATATATATATATATATATATATATATATATATATATATATATATATATATATATATATATATATATATATATATATATATATATATATATATATATATATATATATATATATATATTAATTGAAGTTTTTAATTTTAGACTTCCACATTTTATTTTTTAAATATATCTTTAAACATTTTTTTAGACTTATGATTATTAGGTACATAGTATCTTATATTATGAAAAATATTCGGTAATGGTAATTTTGTAGGATTATTTTCTCAAATCTTTATAATTATGCATGCAAGTCGCCTACTTCATAAATATTATAACAGATGAAACATGATCATGCTTATCTATGTGAAAATCACACTGTCAACACTCTCACATGAAAAGCTCAAATTGTTACACTTAAAGTGTAGACAGCATTCTTAATATGCGAATATCATATTTCCACTAATTGCATTAGATAGAAGAGATAGAGAAACTCATACATGCTCGCGTGTTTGACATAGGGGGTAGGAGAGCCTTACACAGTTCGCCATAGTAGCAAACAAAACATTTGGTCACTAAATCTAATGTTTCTAGATTCCAGCTTTGAATAATTTATCATTCGTTGCCATTCTGCTTCTAAAATATTAATCTTTCTTTTCCCTTCTGAACTCTGAGCGTACGGAACGAAAAATAAAAAAATAAATGAAACGAAAGTCTTTTTAAGCACGTACCCTACTTCACTTCGCTTCGAATGCGGAAACGAAAACGATTTTAACAATTCGCAGACGATATATTATTGACGATGCTACCATATTTTAATGCTCGTCTTATGAACCTTTTTTTCTGAAAGCCTAAAATTGAATGCATTAAGAGAAAATTTTATGAATCCTGTTAAAAATGGTAGTTTTATTTCTTTAATTTTTTCTGTTGATTCATTTTGTTAGAAGTGTATCCCTTTTCTTGAATATTTAATGCGTTAATAGCTCAAAAAAGCATTAAATTAACATATTATTTTATGTTTTCAGCCGCATTTCATGAATTTATGGATTATGCTAGATGATGGTTGTTTTTACTGAAGAATTTGAATTCGTTGCGTATTTATCTAATAAACTGAACAAATAAAACACATAAACTTACAATTAAAAATATTCTCCATTCTACTATTAAGAACAATAAAAAGTAAATTGTTATTCTTAAGAGCACTATATTAGTTTTTAACAATCTAATGACTCTTAATAAATAATGATTATAATAATACTTGAATTAAATTATTTATATATATTCTCATCAAATATAATTGTTGTTAACAAAATGTTAAACATAATGAAAAATGTCAATAAAAACTATAAATGCAATAATACAAATGTGAATAACAAATTAAATAATTTGAAATTTATATAGTTTAATTAGATTTGCTTTAGGTAGACAAAGATTCACACGATTTTTCATAAAAAGTATAATTTTATAGAGCAAAATGATAATTTTCAGTTGCTGTTGATTGTCGATGCAATATTTTTAAATAAATCTAGTTTAAAATATAATTACATTATATTAATTAAGTATGAAACTAATTACTAATAAAACAATTAAAAGGCATTAATGTAATCTAGTAGCCCAGATCAACTAGATGTCTGAATAATATAAGTATTAATCACTATGAGGTGTCTATACTTATTAATAAGAATTGTGATATAATTAATGTTTATAAAAATATCAATCATATCTGCACATTTGTTTTTGTTTTTGAACAACATATTTTGATTTTAATTTATATTTTCAAAAATGTAATATTTATTCGAGATATGTTAAATGCAGTATCTCAGCATGGTAATATACAACAACAGATTCAGGGTGTTGTACATACCTTCTTTGATACAAGACATTTTTTGTTGCTGCTCTATCCAGTAGGTTATTATCTCTCACCAATAATCAACTCAATAGCCATTGAATGAAGCACTGAGTTAATAGAATAAATGATTTTTAACTTAAGAATCTTTCTATCTTTTTGATCATTAAATATCACAATTGAAAGGAAAAGACTAAAATATTACATATTATTGAAACATTTCAAGTAAAATACCCTTTATAAAATTTGTGAGTTTTTAATGATTCTAGTTTATTTAATGATGGCATCAACCATAAATTCTAAGGCTAAAATTAATGAAAATGAATCCAAATCCAATATTCTCTTCTCCTTCATTTAGCTCACTTGCAAGACTGATAATTTATTCCCTAAATTAATCTAATAATGAATATTAAATTATATAACTTTCACATCAATTAGTAGAAACTATTTTTGAACAAATAATATCACTGCAATTTGGTCTGGCAGTCGTTGATTTTTTATAAATCCAAAGTGTTGAAAAGTTGTATAAAATTCAGAATTAATGATCTCTTATATGGATAAATTTAAATAAAGTTTACACAAATACCAACTTTTATTTTAAGTAATGAAGTAATAAATTACATTTCAGTCACAAGTTATTCACAACATATTTAATTAAATCTGATGAAAGTCTAATAATGTTATCAAATATTTTCGAAAACTATAACTTATCTAAAATCAGTATAATAATCTAATCCAATATATAAAATAAACTATACCATTTCTTTGAGTTATTAAGAGATACTGATTCACATTACTGAATTTTCTTTCATAAATGCAAAATATTTGTAAGAAAATTTAAGAAAAGTTAAGCATCGTGAAGTTTGAGGTGTTTCAAAATACTTTCAGTGACAAATAAAGGAATTGATAAGTAATAATTATGAAAATGACGAAGAAAATAGTGTTATCATATTATTGTTTTTTATTTACTCACTTTAATACTCACATTAATTAATACTCACTTTAATGCTAATACTCATGATTTATTCCCGATTTAATGCTAACATCTGTTATCAAACAATTTTGCTATAATTTCCCATCATTTTTTGTATGTACTTACTATTGTTTTTCATCCAGACTTACTAGGAGGAACAGTATTCTTGACTATCTCTAATCTTAAAATCAAGACCGAAAATTTCCGAATACTATAAAATTTACGAGAGTAACTCGTTTCTTCCTCGATAATTCAGCTTGTTAATAAATATGTAACGTAAATAAGTGAGTAAAAGAAAAACAAATAAAAAATTTTACATCCATTCCTTAATGGTCTTTGACATGTATTGTCATGCAAATCATTCAAAATTTGTTAATTTTAGGTTCAACTAGTAGAGATTAATATTTGGCCCTACAATGTCACACATAAGCACACTACATATGTGTTGTATTTTATAAAAGGAATAATGATTTATTGGGAACATGATATTAATTCAAAATTTCTCATATACAACTTAATTCATAAATTTATTTTATATTCGAATAAATTCAGATTAATTAAGTATAATTTGTTATGCAAAGTTTTAATATAAGCAAATATGTCACTCAAAGAAAAAATTTCAAGATATATGTCCTAAGACTATATGTCCTGAGAAAATGTATTTATATTTTTTCAACTTTTCTTACAGAAAGCCTTATGACAAAGATATTATTTATTACAAGTCACAATTTTTTATTCATTAAATGGAGGGCATGCATTTTACAGATTATCATTCAATCATGCACTTGATCACACAAAATTATCAAATGAAGATTCATTTGTAATGTTGTATCTCAAAAGAATATTTAGTCCTTAAATGTAAATAGAAATGCATTTCTTAATTATGCCATTCCATAAGAAAAGGTCATACCTATTTCTCCTGTATTATTTTTTATAATGAAATTACTGAAATAGAAATTTCCGAAAATCCTCTTTTTCTTCAATTCAAATTATAAGGAAAAAATATTGATCAGCAACAATTGATATTGCAAATTCTAAACGCGATAGCTCAATTTCGCTTTACTTTTATTGTTATGCTCTCAAATTAATTGAAAGAGATATACATATGATATCCATAAGAAAATTGATAAAACATTGATCCATTTATTTGTAAAGACTTATACTTTTATGTACTTTACGTGACAAATGAAATGGAGAGGGAATTTTTGTAAAAATCCTATATTTGGTATTTTTGTTTCTCTCTCACATATTTACTTTTTTCGTGGTTAATGCCCTTTTTGGTTTTACTGAGATCATAGTTTCTCGCAGCTCCTAAAAGAAAAAACATGAAAATTTTAAATAAACCCTCTGATTATTCATTAAAATAATATATCTAATGGAAATTTTAATGGATAATATCAGCAATTTTTATCGAAAAAATCTTCCCTATGAGTGAAAATGTAATCTTAATACACCAAATGATATGAAATTTGAAAGACATTATAAAGAACTAATTTAACTGTTAAAAAAACAAATTCAAATACAAAATTTATATATATATATACACTATATATATATATATATATATATATATATATATATATATATATATATATATATATATATATATATATATATATATATATATATATATATATATATATATATATATATATATATATATATATATATATATATATATATATATATATATATATATATATATATATATATATATATATATATATATATATATATATATATTAGACTAACAAACTTTCAATTTTTAACAGAATAAACTTTTTTCTCAATAGATTCAATGAAAACTATCTCTAATTTTGAATGAATCATTATTTTGAAAATAGTGTAATAGTAATTTTTTATAGAAATATTACTTTTAATTTGCGTTATATATTTTTTATTAATCACTTAATTATTTCAAATAAAAAACTGATAGTAAAAACAAATTAGCAAATCATTATTTTATCATGTACAAGAGTAAAAGACCAAATCTAACTTAATTTCCGATCGAATTTCTGTATTAAATGAGTGTCCAATCATTATACTTTAGATTAATTAATAATTAACTTCGTTAAAATAATAGTCTTTACTAAGGTCTGGAATCTATTTCTAATGTCATTTTCGTAATAACATCATTTGACTGATATACCCAGCAAATAAAATGCACACATATACTACTACTGTGTAATCATACTATGCGTCCAAATCTTTATAAAAGGTAGATTTATAATCAAGAATAATAACTGTCAGTATTTTTTAACATAAAATATTTAAATAGTTTTGTTATTAATATATTTAGTCTACAAGTAATTCTTGATAAATTATCCTTAAAATACTTTTTTTAATTCTTCCTTAATTTTGAATTGTTATAGATCAATAAATACTTTATAGAATTAAGTATTATCTACTGAAATATACCCCAGATCTAGAAAATATTTCAAACAAGGTACTAGAAGAACGAAAAGTTGACTACTCCGAGTTTAAATAAATTGCATGAAATTTTGCTGAATGTCTTGAATTTATTTATGCTTTCCTGTTCTTTTTTGTAATAAACGCACTCTAGAGTTCATTGCAGTATTTTTCTATGTAATTGTACGTTTTTTACCTACTGCACAAAAACAAGAGTTATGAATTAATATTCATTGACAGAGTTTGATAGAAGTCTAAATTGAATATTTAAGATAGTAATGATTCTTAAACGATTAAACCATTTAAAATTTAATGTTTGAATTTTAGAGAACATATTGAATTGATCAGTTTGTCTTTAAAATCATTAGAATTCAAGCAGTTGATGAGAGAATTCCAGCAAAATATAATAGTTTGACTCATTGATATTTTAGTGAAAAATTTAAATTAAATAGAACGAGTTATCTTTGGTCTTGCTATAAGATTAAAAAATTTGAATTCCGACTATTTAATTATAAGAAAAGAGTGAATTTGCAAAATTGTAATAAAAAGATATATATTTAAAATTGCTTTCAAACTGCATTTATTTCACATTTTCAAATCTTCTTCCTGAACCAATCAAAAGTATCTCGTGGAAATTCTTCCTTTCTTTATTTCATACAGAAAACTGCAACCGTATACATTACTCTCTTTAGAACCTCGAAAAATATATTAACTTCACTTCAGGAAGAAGAATGAAAAAGAAGAAAAAGCAAAAGAGGAAGAGAAAAAACTAACCACTCGCTCTCCTCATGCGATACGTCAAGTGAAATGCTTTAAGCATATGCATAAAGCGGGAAAGACTTCTTTATTTGTTAAGTGAATCAAGAATGAAATATTCACAAAAACAAAATGCCGAAATAAAATAAACGAAGAAGTGAATTCTAAATTTTCTGATTTTTTTCCTAGGAAAAGATACATAAGCGAAAGACAGCTTACTTTCGCGAGCTTTTCTGCGAATTTCCACAGTATCCGTACTAACTGCGGTCATGAATAAGTAATCAACTTACCTTAAGTCTGTAATACAATACAAAGAAGGAGAAAAAAGATATAATAATGAAGTAGAAACTAGAAGTTGTCTCCGACAGTTTGAAAATATTGTATAGGGGATTTAAGAAGCTGAAGTTTTCACAGTTTTATTTCCTTATTTTTAGTTACTTACTGTTTTCTCTAGATTTATTTTTGCTTATAATTTGATTTAAATCTAAAATAGACAGAAAATTAGTTTTGAAAAATAAAGATTATCCATTGAGAAAGGTGTTTCTTGTGAATTTGAGTTGAGAACACTAAAATAATTATACTTGATATCATATTGCAGTGAAATATTACAGGGCATATTTAATTCTGCTTGACATCATATAATTTTGAAAAGCTTACACTAGTGCAAATAATTCAATTAATATGCTTATTTCTTGAAATAGAAAATGAATTCAAAACACCGTTTAATGTTTAGATGCCAAGCACCAAATATTTTCCCCATATTGTTAAATACTGTCAATTAACGTTTTCGTTATATTAAGCATATTTTTTATCCTCTAATTCCTCTACAAATATATAAATAATTTTATTAGTAGAAATTATTTGTTTATCAAAATATTTTAAGCAAATCGATAAATGTTAAAACAATAAATATTTGAAATGAAATTATAATGTTAAACTTTCAATTTTATAAGGTATTTCAGTTGTAACTAATATAATGTATTTATTCCTATATTATGCAAATAAATTTCATATAATACTGTCATAATAAAACACCATAAGAATTCCTAATAAATCTTTTGAGTAGTTATTTATTTGTTAAAACCTTTATTTTAGTCGTGTTTTATTCATTTATTCCTTACATTAAGAAAACTTTGCCTAAAGAGAACTTTTTCTTGAATTTTTTTCTCAACTGTTACCAGTAACAGAATTGTCTGATGTTTCAAGTTCCTTTGAAAAACAAGGACATACATAAGTTTCAAAGTTGTTAAGATTATTCTTTCTGAACACCAATGTGAAAAGGAAGCTCTAAGCTAACAACGAAAAATATAAGGAATTGTTTTATTCTTCACTAGATACAAAATAATGCATTCCTCCTAGATTTCTTACATGAATCCCTAGAGAAAAAAACTGGAGCAACATGTGAAAATTGGCTATTATTTGAAGCTGAAGCAGACCTCATATTGTTATCCAAACTCATCATTACATTTTCTTATAGTGACAAAGATAAATTTTGATCTCAAAAGTCACAAAGTATTTTCTGAATTTCACTTGAAGATTTTTGCCACAAGGGATAACGGAGAAAATTGACATGGTAGGAATTTTATTTTCTGAACTTTAAAATCTAAATAAAAGAAACATTTTATGTTAAATGAAAGGTAAGAATTCGCTAGCTGGATTTACTTCTTCATAAATGCAGAATAAAGAAACTTAAGTTATATTTTCAAATAAGTTTACGTATTTATTGAGCATTACTTTTTCGATTGCATTGCGCATGAGTTATTTCACAAAATAAGAAATATTTTCATGCGTGGGTTTAAAATACAGTGTTCACTGTTTTTAATTTATTTTAATAATTTTTCTGGGTAGGATTATTCCTCGTAAGCATTTTTGCCATACTTTTGTGATTATTTTATGGAAAATGCTGACAATTTAATGAAAATTATAAGAATGAAACTATTTTAAACAAGTGTTCTTAAACTGTAATGTTTTAAACATAGCAACTTTAATCTATATTAAAAAGTAAATTTTATAAAGCGAGGAAACATGTAATTATAATATTTCGATAAATTATGTACTGTATTAATTTTTTTTACTTTTCTTTTATAATAAAAATTTGTTGTAGAAGATTCCTTCTAATTCTTAAATATATACCCGCTAGTAAACAGGAAAATTGTGTTCTTAAAATTTTTTAAAAAGTATTACCATTTTTCATTATAAAATAATTAATGTTATAATTAGTTTCTTAATATAATTTTTTTCTATTCATGGCTGAAAATCATTTTTAGTTCTTCATAAATAAAATGTTGGATAGCATTTTCATTTTGAAAGAAACCATTTCAGATTATTTATCACAAAAACATACTCAAAATTTTGGATCAAATTCATATTCTACAAGTATATACCTTATATTTGACATAATTGTTTTTAAATTTATTCGAATTTTAAAATGTGCTTATTAGAAATGATTTCTCTCTCATTTTATATTACATACAATATACTAAAACCTAATTGTTTTTTTACTCCAGGGTACAATTTATATAAATTAATCGAAATATCTTAAAGAAAATTTTAATATCTCGTACATTAAAATTGTTTACCTCACAATGATATTTCTGGATCATATTAAATTAGAAAAAAAGATTTTACTGTAAACATTTTAATTTTACTTTTATACTCATATTTTTATTAATAAACTTTTTTAAAAAATTTCATGACATTAGCTAATTAGTAATATAAATAACATTGTGATGAAATTTATGTTTCTTTATGTTGAACTTACATTTGAAATGTTTAGTAACGTAAATACATGCATAAGATGGATTTATGTAAAATAGAACAGCTTATTTATTTTCAGGCAAATAATAAAATTTAGTACCGATAAATGAAAGCTCAAAGCATATTTTAGAAGGTCATAAAATTCAGCTAGAAGAAAAAGTTATGGATCCAGTGAAGAATTTTTTTTCTCAACACTTTGGTATGTAGCCAAAATTATTTTTCAGGTATATTATTAAATTATATTTCTTTTTATAGTAATTTACTTTGCCAATTAACTTGTGGCAAAAAACAAAAAAAAGCTGTAAGTACTAAAGTTCAAATAGTTAGGTAATGTTTAAGGATTAAAGATGCGCAATAACGTATACTTATCTTAATGTAATAGCTCTTCTTTATACTTACATATAATGATAAAGTAATTTTACATTTTGATAACATAAATGAAATTGTAGGTGTTCTGATCTATTGTTAATAAGACGGAACTATAGACCTCACATAGATTCCAAAATGTTTCGCAAAAGAAAAGAAATTACAATTTTTATCCAGAATCTTTTCATAACGATAATTGCCAACTTACAAATATATCCTCAAGAAAATTGTGTTAAGGAATCTAGGAAGGACAAAGAGCTTAAAATAAAGACAAAATTCCTGTCTACAAAATAAACTGATACCAAACACTGTGGAAATTGGTGAAAACAAAATGAAATTAATGAGTAGCAAGACTTAAATTAACCGCTATTCAAGAAGCAGCTTTCATATGGACATTAAGTATTTTACAACATATTATGCCAACTGTGAATTTATAAAATTCATAATTCAATTTAAAATATGAATCCAATTGATTTATTAAATGAAAAGTTTTAATTTAGCACATTCCTAATTCCATTTTTTCAAACAAAATAAAACATTCTGTGTTTATAATAAATTGTTACTGCATTTCTCCCGTATATCAATAACTATGTTTTCCTTTATTAAATCGTTTTGAGCTCCATATAATTTTTAAATTAGTTATACAGTATACATCTAAGAAATTGAGAAATTTAAGTAAATGAAAAGTATTTTTGAAAATTTCTTTCAATAGATTCTATAAAATAGATCCTTTCAAAATATTCACCATAAAATAGATTAATCATTTGTTAAAATGGTTATTAATTCTAATTATTCCATTAAAAAGGTGCAATTTTAAATTTTATTAATTGAAGTAAGATTTTTTAAGCTGAAATTGAATATTTAATATAGTATAAATTTTTATTAAAGAAAAGATACAATGATAATAATTATAATAACCATGCAATTTATGTAAACACTTTCTAATCCCAGGAAATGTAATAGATAAAAATGCCAAAATCTGAAATTATGCTATAATTTTTAACGAGAAATTGTCTTAAAACTACAAAGATTAAATAGGAATATTTTTAAACTTTGAATTTTAATGAATTAAGTTAAATATTAAATTTGCTTTTGAAAGCATAAAAAAATTCCCTTAAAAATTTAATTTTAAAAATACTAAAACGTTCTAAAATAATTCTAATTTTAATGTATGTAGTAACTTTATGTACACTAAAAACTTAGTTTTTTGGATTAATTCGCAAGATATATGCACTACTGGCCATTAAAATTGCTACACCAAGAAGGAATGCAAATAACAGAACGACATTTATTGGACAAATACATTATAGTGGAAAGAACAAGTGATTAGATTTACAGGAAATTAAGATGTATAGATCTTGAGAAATCAGTACCCAGAGCAGCCACCTCTGGCAGCAATAACAGCATTTATCTGCCTAGGCATGGAGTCAAACAGAGATTGTATGGCATGTACAGGGATCTCAGTCTATGCAGCTTCAACAATATTCCACAGTTCATCGACAGTAGTGGATGGTGAGTGATGGCGTGCCAATCACTCGGCAACCATTGACCACACGTTCTCAATTGGTGACAGATCAGGAGAACGTGCTGACCAGGGTAACAGTCGAACCTGTTCTGTATCAAAAAAGTTCAGAACAGTACGGGCAACATTCGGTCATGCATTATCCTGTTGAAACAAAGCATTAGGGAGGCCTCTAAGATAGGGCAGAGCCACGGATATTAACACATCGGAAATGTAATGGTTGCTGTTCAAAGTGCCGGTAATGCGAACAAGAGGTGATCGAGACGAGTATCAAATGGCACCCCATACCATCACTCCAGCAGATGGGACAGTATGGTGATGTCCAAGGCAAGCTGGCAATGCGCGTTCTCCATGATGCCTCCAAACACGGATGCGTCCATCATGGTCCTGTCTACAGAACCGAGATTCATCTGTAAAGATGACGTGATGCCATTCCCGCGTCCAGGTTCGTCGCTGATCACACCATTAAAGTCGCTTCTGTCTATGACGCAGCGTCAATGGTTGCCGAAGCCATGGTCCCCGTGCAGACAATCCATGCTGCTGCAAACGTCATCGAACGTTCGAGCAGAAACTTGTTGCCTTGCAAATGACTCCATTTCTCGACTCAGGGTTCGTGACGTGGCTGTACGATCCCTTATGACCATACGGATAAGATGACTGTCTTCTCTGCTGTTAGTGAGGGGGGTCGCTGAGATCCTGTATGACGTTCCGTATGATTGTCCTGAATCCATCGATTCCATATTCTGCTAACAGTCAAGGGGTCTCGGCCGACGCGAGCAGCAATATTGCGGTGCGATAAACCGCAATCCCGGTAGGCTATAATCCTTCCTCGATCAAAGTCATGCACGTGCTGATAGGCATTTCTTCTTCTTACACGAGGCATTGCAACAACTTTCTTTGCCGAAAACAACGTTGAAACGGAAATTGAGAAAGAGAAAACTGCTGTCAAATCTCTGGTTTTAAACACATTGTAGATGTCGCTACTGTCGCTTGCTTTGTATGAATGCGCTGAAAATCTAATCATTTGCATATCACAGCAAGTTCTACCTGTCATGCAAATTTCACGTGTGTGGTGTGCCGCTCTCCTGGTGTAGCAATTTTAATGGCCAGTAGTGTACATATATCACCCCAAAGTAAATAGAAATTTATAAAATATTTTCAAAATTGCGCTTTTTCATAAATTAAATTTCATAACAATGAAGTATAACTAAAAAAATTAAAGAAAATTAGAAATTGACTTACATTAAATACATACTCAAAACTTGTAAATTTTGTATCCAATAATTTTTTTATTTATTTTTCATTGTTATATATTTAAAACTTACTTTATGTAAAGGAACTACAGGAGTTAGAGAATATATTGGTTAAAACATTTAGTCCAAATCTATTTCATAGTTACATTTTAATATAGATTTTAAGGTAAAAATTAATACAAATTCAAACTACATAATAAGTTACCCAGTAACTTTATTCTAAGGTAAAAAAATATCTAACAAATTTTAAGAAAATAAACGTTATATATATATATATATATATATATATATATATATATATATATATATATATATATATATATATATATATATATATATATATATTGTGTGTGTGTGTGTGTGTGTGTGTGTGTGTGTGTGTGTGTGTGTGTGTGTGTGTGTGTGTGTGTGTGTGTGTGTGTGTGTGTGTGTGTGTGTGTGTGTGTGTGTATCATCACATTATAAGAATATATTTTATTTAAAATTTCTTTTATTCAATTTTTTTTAAATTGCGGGATGAATTTGAAGTTAAATTAGATTATCTTAAATATCAATTAAATACCATGCTTATTTGGAATAGAGAATACATTTTTAATTTATAATGCAAAATTGCATTTACGTGAAGATATTAGAATACATGTTCAGTATGAAAAATTTATAATATTTTGTTGAAGTTAAAATTAAAAAATAAACTCCAATTGCAAAATGTAAATTCATGTAGAAAAATCTGTTAAAATATTTACAATAAATAAATGTCAAAACTAAATCCAAAACAAAATTAACCATTTATAATTTTTATTTTTTCCTAAATGCTTATTTTTAAATATTAAACACAAGTTTAAAACATAAAAAAATATTTATTTATAAGAATAAACATTTGTAATTTTGATTTTTCTTTAATATTTATTATTGAAACTTAAAAACATTTATTGAAATATAAATAAAATGAGTTAATATTTTCACTTTCAAATTTTTTTAAATAAAGAGATATTCTCTTATGCAATAATGACAAAATGGAATTTTGATATAGCACGTATTAAGAAAAATTATACTATAACCAGTTATTGTGATTCTTTTGCTTAAAAATACTACCTTTTTCGAAAATTATCAATAACAATCACGATCACCATTTCAGCATCCTCTGTGTCTGATTCTTCTTCGCTTGACAAGTGAGAATCCTGCTTAGTGTTACTATTGAAAAGAGAAACTTAATATTATCATTTTTATTGAAAATTCAATTTTTTCTCGAACAGTTTATGCTAATATTCAACGCGAAATATTAGAATGTTACATTTTGACATCAACGTACGTTGCAAACAGCTTCTTTATGTAGAAATTACTTTGATCACGAAGAAATTCCAAAAACATTGTCTTAAATAGCTTTGAATGTATGATTTATATATGTATTCAAAAGTTGCAACTCGATTGTCATTCTAGATAGAATAATTATTAAATCACAGTTTTCTTTCAGTTTTTGTTTCAACAGACAACTCGTGTGCCCGCAAAAACTATACAGCAAAAACATTGACTTTGACTTGAGAAGAATCTTAGTCTTAATCCTCATTTCTTAAATAAAATCTATGTAATTGAACGTTTTCTTAGATTTCGTATTGTTGGTTATATTAATTAATTCTTATTGTAACTTCTCTCAAAAATTTAAGGGCGGTTTCATAAATACAATATTAATATTTATTTAAAAAATAAAAATATCATTAATAAATTATTAGAAGCTAAAGCGATGTAAGATTACTCTAAAAATTAATGTATTTATTTCGAAATAAAAAATAACCCTTTAAATGTACTTAGCTAAGTGAGAATTTTGTCTTAAATATTTATAATATACATAAAAAATAATTATAAGTGCGTATACATACTCATTGATAAATTGCAATTTTGCTTCGTCATTAACATTGAGATTACACTATTTGATGAATAATCCTAATAAAGAAGAGATACTTAAAAAATATAATGGTTCTATAACACTTTATTCTTAAAAAGTATAAATAGCTGTGTGAAGGTATTAAAAGCAGCAACTGTTATGGATAAATACAGTAGAGTTAAAAAATATAAGGTAGTAAAACCAAGATGGAGTAAAGAAAAAAATATTAGGGTGCAAAAGTAAATTTATAAAAGATAAAGCTTACTTAATAACTTTACAAACTTGAATTTTCGTTAATTATATTAATTGAATGGGAATAGGTGAAGTTACGATTTGAAAAGATCATGAGGAATCGAAAATAAAAAATTGTATCGTATAGATTTATTTTTCTATTTTATGAAAATATAATGCAATGGAGTATTCTTATATATATGATGATACAAAACAATGATCATAATTTTTAGAAAGTCATATTTGGTTACTAAACTTTGAAGAAAGCGAATACCCATTAAATGTCTTGATATATAATTAATTATTTTCATTAAAAATGGGAAAAGAATATTTAAAATATATTAGTTTAAATATTTTTAATTAATGAAATATTTTGAAAAGTATTAGCTATTTAAGAGAAAATATTGATAGTTATCAAAATATTTCTTGTTTAATACATTATATAAACTGAATAATAGAAACATTTAAAAAATGAATATTTTTCAGATTTGATATTATATTAATATGTTACAAAATTATATTATATTAATATGTTACAAAATATATTATAAAAGATATAAAACGATCACATTATGGTTTTTTAATATTCTTTTATTATAAATGTTATACATTTAAATTTAATTAAATTAATGTAATTTAAAAGGCATGTAAAATAATGCATATAATATTTTAAGAGATATTTAATTATGCTTAGTATTTTAACAATAACTTAAATTTTGTTCCATTCAATTATCTGTCACACAATTATAAGTTCATTACATAAATTTTTCACTAAACTAAAAATAAGTTGTTAAACTATTTTTCTCGATAACTTCATATAGATGTTTTTTCATTGATTTAATAAGGTATGCGAGTTTAGTTTTTTAGAATTTTGTTTATTTTATTGATGATAAATACTTTTAACTCATACACAAAATTATTTTGACAGTTATTTGTTTAAAACTAATAAGCCAATGACACTCATTTCTTTTTTGAATTTTAAGATTTACTGCATAGTAGCTAGCTTAATGCTTTGATCCTTTTATGAAATCATATTAATTTGATTTTAACTCATGGCAAATTTCACTATATAAATATTTTCACTACATACTATTTTTTATTGCTTTAAATAAATGTATATACTGCCTTCTGAAATTTCTAGTTTAGCCCCCTTAAAATACAAATGTAACGTTTTGATAAAGCATTGATTAATAATAGCTGACACTATTCTTATTGTCTCAGAAACTTGTTGCAGTCCTAATTTTTTTATGGAATTCAGAATTTCCACCCATTCCCACTAACATGCCGCTACTACAACTGTGAACAATCTACAGAAGATATCTTTAATTTCGTCTCGTAATTCATGTCAATATTTAGGACTATATTTTTTCGTGCATCATTCCAGGTCATGACATCTTAAATCAAACTTATCTAAACATCTTAATGCTGTTTTAATAATCTTGGTTTCCTTTGAATCCCTAAGGAACAACAATTGAATTTGATCTTTAAGTGAGCCAAAATGTTGCATGTGAGATACTTTTTATTGCTTGTGGTGTTATTTTATGAATAGAAATTTCTATTTAGTTACAATGATAAAAAGTGATAAATTACTCTTTCTTCCAGTTTTTTTTTATATTCTGCATAACAATTTCTTTTACTTTATTCATTATAAATATGAATAAAAGACTTAGAACGCTTAAGGATCTTGCTTAAATCCCTTTTCAAAATTCCCAAAACCTTTATAAAGCCAAATTTTTTCAAACTTCTAATTCAAATAATTCTCCTCCACGCAAAATTGTAAATTTCCTCATAAATAGAAACATATTAAATTTGAATTTTCTTTATAGCATTGCTTTTTTATAATTAAAAATTACTGTTTACAGAGATTTCGGAATATGAATTATAATACAATTGAAAACTTAATATTTTTATAAAGATGTAAGTAATACTAATTACGTCCATTGTTATGTGGGTTAGAAAAAATTAAAAATTTATGATTCCATAAATACTATTAACTACAGCAATAAATGAAGAACAGAATATTATAGAGTATTAATAATTTTATAGTCATTATATTAACAGATATGCAATATATACATATTTTGCATCCACCTATATAAGTATTTTATGAAAAATATATATGAATTATTTTTTTAATATTGTATTTGGAAATGTTCTCCACAATTCCAACTGTTACAGATTATTCTAAGTAATAAAATATAACTCTATGATATAAATTCACTTGAAATAAATTATTAATGTGAATTCTGTGATTCCTTCTAAAATAAATTCTGCAGTATCCTTAAAAAGAAATAAATATGAGCTTAAAATTTTTGTATGGTTACTTGATCAAAAAGTTCTTAAAAACGACAAGATTGCAAAGATATATATATATATATATATATATATATATATATATATATATATATATATATATATATATATATATCGCTGTATTATAACTGTGTGTAATAACAATCCCTTTTCCAAGGAGTATTGTAAAATAATACGCTTATCTTAAGGCTCTAGGCTCTAGGGAGAATATAAAGTATTTTTAATAATTGGCAATTACTTGGAGTTCTCTTTGTTAGGCGAACATATCATTGCATGCACTTCTTCAAGTGACAAGGATTAAATCCGATCCCAAATATTGAGTAAAATTTATTCCCAAACTTAAGTAGATGTTTTTCTCTAAAGAAATTGGTAAAAATGGAGTAACAAAAAAGTATTTTTTTCATTTTCCATCTTTCAATTCTAAGAAAAATAAATGAAACATTTTGTATTAAATCCAAAATAGAGGCTATTCGGATTCATTTTTTCATGTATGCTGAATAAGGAAAATTCACGTTACCGATTTAAACATAGCAGGTTTTTCATTTTTTTTGAGACATCCTATATATTTTTCAAGAATCCGAAATGGGTTCCACATGTATTATACTGCAAATAAAAGAATAGTATTCTTTAAATTGTAATGGAAGACATTGCTACAATAGAAAATACTTCTGTAAGTGTTTCTCGTTGTTATAAGTATTTTTTGTAAATATTTTTTTTTAGTTTTTACTAGATGATAATAATTTTGATTTATGATGATGATGATTATGATCATTGCAATTCTTTCTTAATACAGAGTGTATAACTGAAAAATTAATAAAATTACTAATATTAATTGGAAAATGCATTTTTATATAAAACTCATCAAATATATTATTATTATTTCTTTCAATTATTTGGATTGATTTTTAAAGTGTATTTTGCAGAAGTAATTTTTTAGCTAAACAGATTGATACTAGACAAATAGGTATGAATTGTATTTAAATCCTATTTTTATAATCTTTGATATGATTATTTATATTAAACAAATCACAATATTTACTACCCGTATACCTTAATATTTTTACTACGCAATTAACTTGTTACTTATAAGAAGTGTTTGTAAAACTAGTTATTATGGAAAATTAGTTAATAAAGTTTTATTGGAATCATTACAAAAATAAAGGTATAACAAGATTAAATACATAATTAAATTTTAATAACAGTTTGTAAAAGAATAAATGAATACGCATCTTCAGTCGGAAATATATATTTTTAATAAATTTTGTTAAGTCAGTACAAGTAATTACAAGACATTTACTATCAACTACAGATGCTGAATACATCGAACCGTTATACATAAATTTGATACAATTTACCAGTTGGGCATTTGTGCTGGTACTTTCTTTTCTGAATTATTACACTTTACTGGAGGAGAGACATCAAATCCTGTAAGACATTAATATACATTGAAAAGAGAGGCATTCAGTGTTACAAAGGACTCTTGTACACTTTAATATATATCAATGAAAAATGAAAAAATATTCTTCAATATAATAAAACCATTTTTATACATAATCATTTATCGCAAAATAAAAAATATATTCAATATTTTTATGACTTGCAATAAATATTGTATATAGAATATAATCTAATAACAAACAAAGTATTTCATTTAAAATATTAATACTAAGATTACGAGTAGAATTTTTATTTAGATGAATTAAAAACCATTAAATTGATCATAAGAATATTGAAATTTTAAAAATAATTATTTTATTTTCATATTAATTAATTGCAATAGGAGTATTATAAGTAACAAAATTTTTTCCTAATTAGGCGTAAAGCAAACAACAGTTTTTAAAATATATACAGGTGTATTTATAAAATGTTAGACTCATTTTAATGTTTAATACTTCATTAAATACTGAAAATGTAAATATTTTGCATACACATTATATATGGCTTACATATTTCAATTAATTTTGGACGTGGATATAAGAATAAACTTTTCCCCATTTAAATATCATTTATTGTATAAATATAGCCTCAATATATATATTAATTGTATGTTTTTTTAGCGTTTTTAGCAAATTTTAGGATGAAATATTATGCTTGCATTTGATACATTCTTTTGATGATATTTTTTCTGTGTGATATGTTATTCTATTATAAATTATGAGAAATGATTAGGTATAAAATGGTAAGGGAAAGCCTTGGACTGTAGTATCTGTTAGCAGATATCACTCCCCCATCACAACCTTAATTTATTAATTTTTAATAAATAAAAAACAGAGATTTCTTTATCAGTGACTCCCTGGGCAGCATGGGTGTCACATCACTGTACAAATGAGGAACGACAATATAAATTGAGATATAATTGTTCATAGTTCTTCGAATCACTGCTTCCTTGAAATATTGGTTGTGAAAGTGATCCAATTCCCTGGTCACTAAAATCGTTTGACATAACACCACTGAAATTTTTCTTTAGAAGATTCGTAAAGGACATCTTTCAAAGGAATAAAGTGTTGAGTGTTGATGACTTATAGGTCAGACGCAATAACCGCTATGTATGCCAACTTGTTTATCTGTACTTGGCATGAAATTGATTACAGTTTTATGATAATGTATGTGCGACTGAAGTTTCTCATGAAGAAGTTAATTAATGAAACACAGAGTCATAAATTTTTAATGTATTTATTTCATTAAAATTATTTAAATTTGTCTTGATTGTTTCATGAATTGAACAACTGTTTACTGTTCACATTTGATGTTAAATAAAACAAAAAATAAGCTGAGACATTTACTGATTACAATAAAAAAACTTTTTCCGTATTTTAACCTAAAGAAATAAAAAATATTGGAAAGAAATTGTTTTGATCAAAAAAACTTATCTAATCATTTTGTTCTTATATTTTCTTTGAATGATAATTAATTTGAAAATAGTATGCAAATTCATAATACTCATTCATATTATTATTAAAAGGATAACATTTTATAATTTATCTTATATTATATTTTTTGTTTAGAAATACGCATAGATATATTACATTACTTAAGAACTTGACTAAATCTAAACAAAAAATCTAAATATTTTCAGCAGTTAAAATTTAACACTCCAAATTAAATATATATATATATATATATATATATATATATATATATATATATATATATATATATATATATATATATATATATATATATATAATTTGATATACATATGTATATAGTTTATGCTAGTAGACTTCGAGCTATTAATAGGTTCTAGAGCCATTATCACCGGGTTGTTTGAAGCAACCCATGTGGAGTTTCTGACGCTTAGTGTAACTTCCAACTTTGTATGTATTTGAGTGGATCAATAGCTACAGCTGAATATATCGTAAGGTATTTTGGAAGAAGTGATCGTGTCTTGGAACCACACAAGAAATTGACAATCCAGGTGCAATACTCTTGTGAATGTATTCTGGGAATGATTATGCAGAAAAAACAATTTTATAAGTATAAACAATAATATAAATATATATTTAAAATGATTTATATATGTACAAATTGAATAATACAATATGGATCACATATATTAAAGGATAACTACATGATCAAAAAATAGTGTAACAAATTTTTTACAATTGCTATTTATCTCTATTGGAGAGGCTCTATTTTGTAAAAACCAATTGGTGGAGACTTTAATGACAAATATTAAGTCATTCTAAAAAATATAGTAACTATAAGGATTTTGGATTTTGAAATTTCAAACAGAGGTCACGTTTATATGATGAAATAAAGTCAGAAACTTATTTAAAATGATAAATTGACTAAGTATAACACAAAGACCTATTAATATATACTCATATTAATTACAAATGTAATATTTCTCAGTTACACAAGACTATAAAAAGCAGGTAAAGAATAAAATTATCAAACTCAAAAATACTATATCTGTAGTCAATGACAATCTCATGTAGCTGAGTCTGCTAGGGGAACATCTCTGAAAAGCTTCCTTTATTTCTTCAGGCATCAGTTTCTTTAACGCTCACAAAAAGCTATGAATAGTTAAAATTTTTTAACACTACTTTTCCTCATCAATATGTACCAAGCTAAACTTTGTGAGTTTAAAAGACTTATGTCATTATCAATTTTGGTATATTACAATGGCTTAAGTAAACTTGATGAAGAAATATTATTATTTCTGATATAAAAATTTATTTGAAAATATACAAATTATTAATATTATTTTTGCATGTCTAATTTATAAATAATAATACAATGGGGATTGCAGTTGCTAATTAACTTTATATTATGCTTAATATTATATAATATAAATAATAAAAAGTAAATAAAACAATGTCTCTTTAAAAAGACCTACAGTAGAATTAAAACGCTCAACAACTAAACGTATTTTCATTTCAAAATAAGCGTTATGATTTGCACTTATTTTAAGTGTTTGGATATATTTTATAAATGCAACATTTAATGAAATTCTGAATAAATGCTTAGTATTCAGAATTACATTTATAAAAACGAGGCTTAAATGCAAAAGACCGTGATAATTTCACGTTTTCTGAAAAGTTTAATATAATTCTTGTTGTTATTAGGGAAGGAAAATTTATTTTTTAATTTAACTTTTAATTAAATCCCTAAAAATACTAGCCCCGGATGAAGCACTGTCATTTAATAATATGAGAATTTAATTTGTTGGAATTTAATTTTCGTACACTTTAATTTTTTAGCACTGTAACTTGTAACATTTCCTTAACATTTTGCTTGCTCAGAATGTAAAACAATCTTAGCCAGAAGCAAATTTCAGTTATTTTATCTACTATTTTTTACTGTAAAAAATGTTGAAAATCACTTTAGTGCAAAAATTGAACTCAAATAAAAAAATCTTTCAAACTGAACTATGTAAGAAAATACTTCTCTTGTGTATAATATTAAGCAATATATTATTAATTTTAAGAATATTTTTAAAATAATATATTTAAAACAAAATTAAAATTTGTAAGCATTTCTATACATTACTTTTCATGCCGTATATTTTGATTAATTTAACTCTTTTAGACCTGTTACCTATTTTGGATTTCCTAATTCATCAGTGTATTCAAAAATATATTTCTTCACATGAATTTAATTATTTTTACACATTGTATTTTAATTTCACATGTATAGATATTGAGAATTATTTTAATTATTGTACTCCTTAAAAAGTAATACGCATAACAAATTATGGTATTAAAACAAATTACTTCTTTTAATATAGAAATATTAAATTAGTAATCTTTAAACATTTACCTTTAAAAGATTATACTAATTTTAGTAAGATCAGATAAATTATATATTTATTTAGCCAAGTTACAAAAATTATAAGATGGATAATAATTAACCTTGTAATACATGATTGAATGAAAAATGGAAGTTATTATATACCGCAGTAAGCGGTAAATACTAATGCAAAACTTATGGATATTTACTATTCCCAATAAATATTAGTTAAATGTAAAGTTTCGAAAGTTTATTGCTAGATTTTTGGTCCTTTAAGTTCTTTTAAGATTTACAATGTAAATATGATTAAATAGAATTATTTTATGTACAATGAATTTTAGTGGATTAAGGTCAAATATTAAACTTCATGCTTTAATATGATTCTGAATATGTATTTAAATGCATTGGTACGTTTTTCACAAAATCTTAGGGCTGTGCTTTATTTGTATTAAATTGAGAATATTTTCCTGTTTCGAAAAATAGTCTTTAAAATATTCATCTCATTTTTTCTTTTATCTGACAATGGATTCTCCGATAAGAAGAGTTTAAAACTATAATTCATAATTTGCAAATAGACGCATTCATCATATTCAATAAGTCTAATTTAAGATTTTTCAATAGTTGAAATATGGAAAATGTTCGTATTACTTTTGTGAATAATTTGTAAATTGAACAAAAGATATAAAGTAAATTTATAAGAAAACATGTAAAAACATGCTACCTCTCTACAGCCAGTAACATTATATTAAAATTCAGAGAAATGAAAATTGACTAAGCAATACGTTCAACAATAAACAAAATATACAAATTTATGCTTTCATTTTATACAATAGCAGAACAAATAAGGCAACCATACAAAAATGACTTTTATAAGTATTTGAAATTGCATACTGCTTGAATCAACGTTTTTAGCATATCTTAAATTTATAATCCAAATTCTTTCAAGAAGAGAGTCATAAAATGTGATTTTTGTCAAAATTTTAGTTATTTTATTTTTCACATGAGGAAAACGTTCCCCAAACGTGACAATTCTTTTTATTCTTAGCTTTGAAAAAGAATAAAAAATCATTTCATTTGTTTTAACTTAACCAATGATTGTCTATGCAGATTTATTTTCTTTTCAATACTGAATAAACTGATCTAATCGATTTAAATATAACAGATTTCAGCTTTTTCATAGAAAAATCCCATGAATTCCAAATGTATTGCATTTGGATTATCTTCCAGATAAAAATAAATTTGTAGAAAGGTTTAAAAAAAGCATTAAATGCTATATTTTCCTAACTTTGTATTTTACTCAAGATTTATTCTAGGGACCCAATCATTTGCATAATCATATAATAATCCTATTTATATATAAGTTTCAGATTTAACAAAAAATGAAATGAAATATATTGTTACGCAATTTTGTTATAAGTTACAGATATTATGTGAAGCAATATTCTATTCAATATTCATTGAATAATTTTAAATAAGCTAATTAAATTATTAATATGCATTATTAATTTATTAATATGCATTGAATAAATTAAACATTTATTTCAGTACATGAGAAACATATGTCAGATATTGATGGAAGAAATGCCAAGTCTTTTAACATTGATGATAAGAAATTTCATAATTTTGTTAAAATATAACCTCTTTATAATTCCCATATATAAAACTTTAAATATGTTAAAAAATTAGTTATTTAAGCAGAAAACTCTTTTCTCTAAATATAATCAAATTTAAACAAAAATCAACATTATCATCAGAAAATACATAACATTCTACAAAATATATTTATTATAATCATAATCAAACTATTAAAGGGATTTAAATATACATATTTTGTAAAAAATTAGTGTTCATACTAAAACATTAATATATATATATATATATATATATATATATATATATATATATATATATATATATATATATATATATATATATATATATATATATATATATATATATATATATATATATATAGGAGGGTCACTCTGAAATTTTTGAGATACAACTAGGTTTTTAAAGTTATACTTACAAAATTTTAGGTGTGTTCAAAGTAGTCTCCTCCAGCATCAGTGCACTTTTGTAGACGAATTTTCCACAGATTAAATGCCTCAAGCCATTCATTTCTTCGAATAGATGAAAAAATGCATTTATAGCCACATCAATCTCTTGTTAATCCGGCTGTATGTCAAGATGCATTGTCATGGTGAAGCATTAGTCCCCTAACATTCAGTTCTTGTAGAATTCCTGGAAGACATTTAGTGGTATACTAGTTTGCTGTTATTGTCTTCTGTCCTTCCAGATTGATGGCTTTGACCAATCCCGTACTTCTGAAGAAAACGGCATACATCACTTTTTTCAGTGCGCGTTGTTTTTTCACCATTGTCGGTGTGGGATCATCTTCATAGACCCATACTTTGCTTTCTTGACGTGTTGGAACGTCAAAAATCAGTAGTTACGTTTCATCACCTGTTACAATTTTAGAAATGATGCGGTGGCCACCATTATTCAGCATATTAAGAGTTTCTTTACTGATTCTGACACGCTCCTCTTTTTGATGCTCAGTTAGATTATGGGGAACCCAACGGCAAACTACTTTTTTCATATGTAATTCTTCGTGAATGATTTTGTGTATGGCTGCGGATCCAATGTTATTTTTTTCTTCAGAATTCTTAAAATTTGGTATAAAACCATTATTGAAAGAATGATATGCTATGGATCAGCAGTCTGGGCAGAACCAATGACAAGCAGAAAAGTCAGACAGCTATCTAGTTTGCAGAGACACTTCACCTTAACTATCACTAGATGTTTCCGCACGACTTCTACGGCATCATTAAACATCTTGGCAGGAGTCTTTCCATTACATTTAATGGTTCAACTAGAAGCTGCTAAATCTAACATTTTCCAACATCAAAATCACTTTCCTGGATGCAATTTATAACCCAGATGACTTTGAAATTCCCATCAAAGCATTATTCCACCCAGCAACACAGATGGAAGGGATAATGGTTCACACTTCGAATCCTACACAGTGCCAAGGCATTCATCAACACTTTTTCACTGATGGCTCAAAAATAGAAGGCCAAGTAGGAGCAGCTTTCTGCATTTTCGAAAATGGACAGGAGAGTGGTTATTGACAGGGACAATGGTGAGGGGTTATTGACATTAGGAGAAGCTAACAGTGTTTTCCAAGCAGAATTGGTTGCGATTGATAAAGCATTAAAATATATTGCCTAAAATAATTTATACAAGGCAGTGATTTGGTCAGACAGCCAATCAGCTCTTTTGGGAATATATAATCCATATCACAGAATCCCACTGATTCAGGACATCCAAAATCGCCTCAGGACATTTAGCAATAGATGGCAAATTTGTCTTCACTGGATCAAGGCTCATGCCGGACATACTGGTAATGAAAGAGCTGACACACTGGCAAAGCAAGCTGCCAAAGCATGCTCAAACACGCAAAAAATTGAATTAAAATGGCCCAAATCATACTTGATTTCTAAATTACGTAACCATTTACTAATGGCCTGGCAACAAGAATGGAATGAGGCAGAACAAGGTAGATGGTCATACAGCCTTAAACCCTCTGTCTCTTTTGATTTCCTTGTCAAGGATCACAAAGAAGCACAGTTTCTTTCAGGACATACTCCAACACCGGAGTATCTCAATAAAAGGGGTATGGCTCCAAATAGGGCTTGTTCATGCGGTCAGGTTGGGACCATTGTTCATTACATGTTTGAATGTGATTTCACAAAACAATGGCACCTAAAAGCGCCTAAAAACTAGGAGGAACTTACTCCGTTTCTCCGCTATGCTAGCAAAACTCCTTCTCTTCTGCATAAGATAAAGAACATAATCTCCTTTATCTGTGAAAAAGGATTCGAACTCTGTAAGGATAATGCCATAACTGAGCAGCGGATTTCATCATAAGAACAATTTGATAAAGAGTAAAAATCATTGTAAGGTATTTCTCCACTTTTTGTGATAAAATATTATTAGGTATTGTATTTGATTAGCAATTATTTTTTATAATTTAGATAATAATAATTATTCAGATTAAGGTGCTGAAAAATATTGATTGACTCGGCACAATGTAATGTGCAATACTAAATATCCTAGCAAAGTTTATCTATTAGTAATTTTAATGTCTAATTTTGCATTATATTTCCTAATCATTGTAAACCATTATAAACTATGAACAGACAATGCAGGTTTTTATGTGATAAAATAATGCATTGTAATATTTCACAATTAGTATATGTTTTATTTATAAATATACTATCAATGTATTGTATATATTTGCGCATTTTCTAATACAAAATTCATATGGTACGTCAAGTGATATAACACTTTCTTCTATCTAACCACTAGATATAAAACTAGGGGTTAATATTCAAGTTTGCTTTGAGTCTTCAGAAATACCCTATTTAGCAATTTTAGTGCAATATATTTTCATTATTATTTCTAGTACTGTTAGAATGTCTATAAAATATTTTGCTGTGTATTTTATTCACTTTTTAAGCCCTTTTTATTATTCATTGTATTGTAATTATATTTTGTTCAATAATTTTCTTAATCGTACTAACTACAGTGCACAGACTGAGCTGCTGCAAAATATTAACTGAATCAGCAGATTGCAATCTGTAATACTTTAAATATTCTACTGTTTATCACCTACAGCAAATGTTAAATGTTCAACAGGATACCATTCATGCAAATTTAAACTTAACTATTAGTATATATTCGCTCTTTTTCTAATACAATCTTCATATGATACGTCATGTGATATAACACTTCCCTCTATCTAACCACTTTATATAAAACTGGGGTTTTATATTGAAGCTTGCTTTGAGTCTTCAGAAATACTTTATTTAGCAATTTTAGTGCAATATATGTTCATTATTATTTCTAGTAATGTTAGAGTGTCTGTAAAATATTTTGCTATATATTTTATTCACTTTTTTAAGCCTTTTTATTATTTATTGTATTGTAATTATATTTTGCTCAATAATTTTCTTAATCGTGGTAACTACAGTGCACAGACTGAACTGCTGCAAAATATTAACTGAATCAGCAGACTGTAATCTGTTATACTTTAAATATTCTGCAGTTTATCACCTACAGCAAATGTTAAATGTTCAATAGGATACCATTCATGCATATGTAATCTTAACTATCTGCGTGTAGACAATGTAGTCCTTTGGTATTGCGAAAAATGCAATGTTACATTAAAGGACCCAGTTAAAGCATGAGAGAGTTACTAGTACTAATTGAAAATCTCTCTCTGCCCCAGTTATTTGCTCTTTTTATACTCTTCTACGTAAACTTAATTATATTGCTTGCATATTTGTGTTATAAACTACTTATATCGTCTGCTATGACCATCATAAAGATAATTAATTTGTATCTTTACCAATGTTACTTGGAGTGTTAGGATAATCTATCTTCACAATTTTATAGCAATATTTAACTCATGTCATCTCCCATAGTGAAAATTTTGTAAATGTTTCGTTGTTGATGTTAAGTTTCTGTCAAATTATTAATTTCAAATATTAGAGACCTATTGAAATTCAATTTTGTTATCAAATTTCGTGACAATTCTGTCACACCAGATGTATTACGTGATGGAGCTATACCTGATAACCTAAGGTACAGACCAGGTGTTCCATTGCGTATGTCTATGTCTATGTATCATTTGATAGGTACATCGATTATCATCCATTAACATTTTTCGTATGGCAGACACATTATCCGGGATTACTGCCGACAGCGGCCTTCCTGTGTGTTCTTCATCCTGAAGAAAATTGCGACCTCTTGTAAATTCTCTAAACCATCTGAATACAGTAGCACGAGCTGGAGATTCATCACCAAATGCTAATTGCAACCGTTGAACGCATTCTTCTTGATTTAATCCTGCTTTGAAATCGTAGAAAATCATAGCGCGAAAATCTTCTCGCGTCAACTCCATTTTCTCTTCTGTTTAAAATTTATTCCACGCTGAACAAGTTGAAGTAAGTCAGTAAAAAATCGTCTTCCATGTTAAAATACTTTGTACTTTAAAATTAAACTGTTATTTTTATTTAGTAAATTCTCGTTTGTGCGTATCTCAAATATTTCAGAGTAACCCTCGTATATATATATATATATATATATATATATATATATATATATATATATATATATATATATATATATATATATATATATATATATATATATATATATATATATATATATATATATATATATATATATATATATATATATATATATATATATATATATATATATATATATATATATATATATATATATATATATATATATATATGTATATATATATATATATATATATATATATATATATATATATATATATATATATATATATATATATATATATATATATATATATATATATATATATATATATATATATATATATATATATACATATATATATATTACTCAAAACAAATTATATGAATCTAAAACGTCTTTAGTATAAGCTTTAGTACTACCCATTATTTTACATTAAAATCAATGAATATTTTACTTTTATTACAGAAGCCAATTCCTTTTGAAAACGAACAGTAATGCTGCTCTGAATTTTAGTAAGAAAACTGCCTAGCAATAAATAATTTTTTATCATATAAACACAAACATTTCTTAAAATTCTCTCAGTTAATACTAAAATGTTTTTATTCGACGTGAAAAAATAAAAAAAGTATATTAGAAAGCTGTTCTTTTATAGTTTTATGTTACTCATTATTATAGATATGATTATTAGTTTACTGAAAAATGTATCCTTTATCATGAATTTTAAATGGATACTGCAGGGATTGACTTGCTGAAATAATGAAATAAGTTTTTATAATTGAAAAAAAATACATTCAAATTCATATTTCTCTCTTATCTCATATATTTACATGGTACAATTTATTCTGAAAATTGATTATAGGCAGAAGGATTCTTATGATATCATACAATGACAATGTTGAAAAAATTAATAAATTAAAAATTCCTGCATGTGTTAAATTATAAGTAAACATTTTCGTGTTAATATTTTATTAATATAAAAATATTCACTCTTGTAGTTTAATTTTTTTTAATATATGTGATTTTGACCTGAAATATGAACAATATTAATTACAAAGAAGTAAATTATATTCTACATAACTTTAATATATTTCTATTTATTTAATGAGAATAATGGACTTATAAATATGACTTTATTTTGATTCATATTATAAGTAAAAATGTTTGCTTTTTTATTTTGAAGTAATTAAAATACTTTCCATATTTAATTTTTATCTCTGTTAATTTACACTCACATTCCTTATATCCACATCACACATATTTAATTATTAATATAATAAGGAATATTATTCATCAATAGTTTTCTCACAAAATAATTTTTACTTAAATATTTGAATAAATGTGAAAGAAAATGCTAAGAAAATCATGTATGCATTTTTTAATATAAGCAATTTATTCACAAAAATTCTCACTCATTATATTTCAAGCTATTATATTTCTAAAAAACAATACTCATTTATTGATAACAATACATAAATAATCTTATACATAAGATAGTTAACACGTATTAATTATTCTATGTACTTGAAATATTTGATACTATGTAATAATTTCAATACAAATTTCACTTTAACTTTGACATATTAAGACTTTAATTGCCACATCACCTCAAAAATAGTCACTTTGGTTTAATAAAAATAGTTTAAGCCCACCCACCATTTAATTAAATTTAATTAGAAAAATATATCAATTTAAAAATAAATATATATTAATTTAATCAGAGCTTTAAAAATAATAAAAAAAAATTTTCGGCTCACGACATTTATAATTTTAAAATTAACTAGCACACTAGAACATTTATTGTAATTGTTGAGAGTGAAGTTGGAATTTTTTAATTTAGCATTTAATTAAATGTTAAAAGAGAACTTCTTAGAGAACAAATGCCGTTTAATAATATGAGAATTTAATTTGTCGGAATTTAATTTTCTTATACTCCATTTTTTAAATTGCAGTGTGTACACGTCTTAATTTTCCACTAACATGTCACATAAAATACCTTACAGCCTAAAAGGAATTTTTTAATTGCTTTTCAACTTCAAGATAAATTTCCCTAAATCATTTTAAAATAAAAAAACCAAAGAAACATTAATAAGAATTTCATTGTCCTCATAATTTTAAGCGTTAACTTATTTTTTAATGCTTTATATATTATTATTTTGGGGAAAATTAATGTATAAGTTAGAATTTTTACTAGAACTTAATTCAAAAACAAAAGAATTTTCACTTTGTTTTTTTTTTAAAGAATTCAATTCAATACAGGTTTTGGTTATTATCAAATAAAAATAAAGATATATCAAAATGCGTTATTAAATCAATAGCGTGAAAGCCAGTTAAATGTAAACAAATTTTCACCAAGCAATATCTTCATTATTTTTATACATAAGATCCTGATTATGATGGAATCAAGCATCCGTTCATTTAACTAATTATTCAAAATGTATACATGATAGAAAAAAAATACAATTCAATATTGACCAAATTTTCCTAAGTGTCATTCTCTAAAAAACTGGTTCACATCTAAATATTTATGTCTATTAAAAATCTTTCATTTTCATATATCACGTGAAGAAATATATGATTTGAAAAAAATGACTATTTTGTAATTGTTTAAATAATGGAATATTTTTATTTCCAGGAATTTTAAAATAATCTGTTTTTGGCTATTTTAATTATAATTTCAGTAATTTATTAATTTAGTAATATAAGTGATTGAAAGAATATAAAATCAATGGATTTTTTATGTAAATTTATGTGTTGCGGTGCTCTAACTCTTTTGAAGAATTCATTAATACATGTTATTGTTTTATGAAAATGAGAATTATACAGAAAATGAGGATTAAAGAGATAAAATTTGTTGCAATGTATATTTAATGAATATTTATATAAATTTGCGGTTAAAGCATAAGAAAAAATAAGTTTGTTAGTTGTTTTAATAATTTTATTTATAAAATTTAGTTTTAAATAACTTTATTTTATTTTTAAAGCAAAAGTATAAATAAATGTGTAAATAAAAAGTAATAATTCATTTTCTTTTAAGGCAGTACTCTTGAAGAAATTTGTTACATTATTCATTCCAAAATACTAACTTCCAAGCGAAGTGTTTTCTTGTCAAGCATAATCACAAACTTGCTAAATACGGTGGACAAATCAGATATGAACATTATTTTTGACTTTAAAGAATTTCTCTTCCCGTTCTTTAAGTCTTTCCCCGTTCACTTAAGAGATTCGATATATAATTAAGCTTAAGTAAGACGCATACTTTTCATTTTTTTCTTTTTTTAATAATTCTAATATTTCTCATAAATACGAATATTTACACTCCAAAACACTAATTTCTAAGTCGAGAGCTTCAATTTTCAAGTGTAACTTAAAAATAAAATTTACGCTTATCCATTTACTGCTTATGAGTCTAAATTATTTGTAATAAAAGAAAATAAAGGCATAAATTATTAAGACTAATGGAAAAGGATCAATAACAAAAATGTTTCGTTTTTCTTAGTCATATTTTTTGTAATTTTAGTGACCGAAAGAATTTTTAATTTTTTATGTAAGTTTATGTTATGTCATGTCCTTCCTTTTTAAGAATTTACTCATACATGTTATTTTTTTTCAAATCACTGAAATTAACCCTCGAAAAGAAAAGAAATAAGAATTTAAAAGGTATAATATAGATTTTTTTTTTATATTCAAATGATGATCAAGCTACAGAAGACTTAACAAAAGCATAAGAAGAATTCTTCGTCAAACAAACCTTATGGGTGCATCTCTTAGTGTTTTCTTTTAAACATGCTGTGTACTGCAGAATAATGTGTGACTATAATACTACTAATTGTATGAAAGCTCAAGCAGATAAGAAAATCTATAAAGTTATTCACTTTTCTTCATACGAATAGAATTTCACTAAATAGCATGAGAGATTTTCTCCTTAATTTTAGTAAATTCTGAGAAAATAGCCTGAATTTCAGAAAACATCACAAAATATTTTAAAGGTGTATTAAAATCAGTTTTTGCTTTTTTTTCATTATGTAAAATTTAAATTCAAAATTATAATATGAGTAGTATAAAATATTATAATTATATGTAAATTTAGTTTTATTTATTTTTTATTCATTTATTTATAATTATATATATATATATATATATATATATATATATATATATATATATATATATATATATATATATATATATATATATATATATATATATATATATATATATATATATATATATATATATATATATACATATATATATTTATATATATATATATATGGTGAACAAATGTGCAGTATTCGATTCGCACTACAGAACCGCATGTGCGTGACTCTCCTTCTAGAACGAACTTTTCTTTCCGCACATGATTCCTGTGCTTATTATAATTTTATGTAAATATTTATTGTCACCAACCAATCAGAAGATATTTTTACCTGTATATATAGCCTGTTGGTTTTCACTCGCCAGACAGGCAGAGTGAGATGGTAAGTGTGTTGCTTGTCTGATTTTAAGTCGCAATAAAAGCCTATTGATTTTAATTATCCTGTATTTACTTGAGCATGCTAGTTATTCACTTCATATATATATATATATATATATATGTATATATATATATATATATATATATATATATATATATATATATATATATATATATATATATATATATATATATATATATATATATATATATATATATATATATATATTTACATTGTATACCAACTTTCACATAAATTTTTAACTATTTGTTAAAAATAATATTTTCTTCATATTGAAACACTAGATTGCCAAATCTCATAATGAAAATATTTAATTAACCTCCATTATAAAAATATTTCATTAAATATCTTGTGGCACACTATTTTAGCTATCTGCCCTTCCTTTAATCAATACTTTAATTCTATTTCCTTATTAGTTTTAGCTATATACCGACAAATTTTGAAATCCAGTATTCTATAGAATGCCGAGGTATTTTATATAATGTCTAAAACTAGCTGACATTATATGGATTGATTTACATTTTACACATTTTTAGGAGTTTTATAGAATACCAAATGAGAATCTGCAAAGTATAAAAAACATCTCCGATACGTTTCGAATATCACGCGACAAAGCACGTGATTTTTAACCCGCGGCTTGAGCTCAGAATTTGTTGCACTTTGCGGTTTCAACAGGAGTGTCAAAATATGCAATTTTACTTAAATTTGTTCAACAATAATTAATCTATTTATGTGCTGCATAAGAATAGAGGAACAAGTTGAAGTATTAGAGAAGGAATCAAAGCCTATAGACATGTCTATAGAGAAAGAGTCATGTGGAACGATTTACAATGAATTATGCCCCATTAGAGTTAACTCTGCAAAATAAAGTGTTTTACTAAACTACTTACCAGAAGCTAATAAATAATCTACAAAATGTAGAAATGGTTTCTATCAGAAGGAACCTATCGAATAATGGTTGCTGAATCGCCATGATGTGATGATTGTGGAAAACAAAAGTAAATTCCTTGATCTTGTTAAAGAAGACTTTAGTACTGTACAGTATTACATCATGGCCAGCTCTGAGTTATTTCACGACGCGAATTTGTCTATTGAACGCAAAGAAAGTGATAAAATGTCGAGAGAGCTTTCAACCAAATAAAAAAAACATTACACGTTATGATATTGCACTGTACATTCACCTGTATGAACTTTTCCAGAAAAAACAGAAAGGTATTGAAAAGGGCATTGTTGTGAAACCCTTGATTTTTTTTCTAACAGTTGTCATTCCCGTTGTCAGGTCGATTTATTGATTTTCAACGACAGCCAGATAGAGAATACAAATTTATTATGGTAAACCATCATCTCACGAAATTTATGATTCTCAACTCTCTAACGTCAAAAAAGAGCTAAAGAAGTAGCCTAAAACCAATTGGAAATATTCTCGCTACTTGGAGAGCCCAAATTTTTTTCAATATAAACTGCTACCATTTCCTGATCTGATAGGAAATAAAATTTAGGAATGTTACTGATGCACATATTTACAGCAAAAAAATGAGTTTTTTTTAATTTTAATTACAAAATATTAATAGGGTACACTATAAGAATGAAAATTCTTTCTACGCAAAAAATGTTTTTCGCATATTACATTAATGAATTAAATTGTAAAAGTTTTAATATTTTTATAAGTACACATATTAAGATACAAAATACTTTCCCAATTAATCATTAGAAGAAGAAACTTTTTAATGGTAATTTTGTTTAAAACATCAAAAAAATTAGAAAGATTAAGCAATCACGTACTCGATTCATTAAGATGAGATTAAGTTCAATGGCTGCAAATAGAAGTATTGCAAATTGACATTTGTAAACACTGCCATGAATCTACAGTAGAGACCAACGAAACAATCAAAAAGGAAATGTGTTTAAAGACATATCTCCATAAATTTAAACATATTTCAGAAATCATTTCTGAATTATTCAATTAAAAGTAAATGAACACTATTGTGTCTTATTTTCATTCGACACAATGCTGAAGGGAATGAGAGCAAGAATAAAAAAGTTTAAATAATAGTATCATTATCAAGAATATACGCTATTTCTTGCCAATACGTTTGAAGGACACAAGTCTCTATGTAACAAAACTATTATTTTCATCCTTCTGGTTCAAAAACCTAAAAGTCATACTTTTTGTTGTGTTATGTTGAATACGTTTCCCGTGCTAGGTGGTAAAGGGCTTTTACTCTTTACATATGAAACCAAGTTCAAAATGAGTAACCATTGAACACTCTTATGCTAATCTGCAAAAAACAAAACTACCATATGGTACCGATCTGATATTGCGAAAAGTCATAGTTACAGAGTTCGGGAAATCAAACTTTGTTCCAGATTCTTTTTCCGTTATTATACTGATCAGCATAGAAATATCTTCATAGAAAATCTGGTGTGAGATATCAGGGTTAAATTTTTGAACCAATATCTGCATATATGTTACTGATAATACTGCATATATGTTACAAATATGTGTTACTCTGATAATAACTTAAATTGAATAAATAAAATGTAAGACTTATTCTAGCTGATCTTTTTTATGATTAATTTGAGAAAAATAATTTTAAGAGATTGCAAAAATCAGTTCAATTCTTAGGCATACAAATGAGTAGGAATAACTTGGCCGACAATTTTATGCCTTGCATCGTCCTCCGCGGCTTTCCCGTCAGTTGAGACAAGAGTTGCACTGCGTTTGGACTTCATTAATTCTTTTCAATGTTTTATGAGAGAACTCGCAAATATTGATATATAGTTCAATGTCATTTAAAGTACTGTTTTCATATTAAGTCAGAAATTTCTTACACATTGTTTCAAGTTAACTGTAATCTATGGCCAAAAGAAATATCATGAATTATGTAAAATAGTTAAATGTAAGTGATATTGTAATATTAGCGCCTTGATTAACATGATAAAATAGTTTGCTTTTATTTTCCACAAACATCACATCATGGCGATTCAACAGTTACTGATTCCATGATTTACTTCTTAGCAGACATTTTTACAATGTTGATATCATTTCTTTTAGTTCTGGTAATCTTTCTTGGTGTAGAACAAACTGTTTCTAAGTTTTTGTTTTCCTTTTGCAGCATTAACATGAAGTTCAAACCTTTCACTTTCGAATTGGGCTTGCATGTCTGACAAATGTTATTCTTTTTAAATACCGATATTTTATTCTTTTAGCTTCTTGTGCTAAAATATAACAAAAATAACCCATAACAAGGCATAACTACCTGTGTCAAAGTGCAAAATACAAATTGTAATTTATGATTCTAAACTAGGAATTAAAAGTCACGAATGCGATTTTGAAAATGAAATTAAGATATGAAGATGCATTCTATAGTTCAAAATTTTATTTTTTAGAATTCTGAAAAATGCTTAAAATGTTGTAGCATATGTATTACTTATACCTTACCTGAAAGTATTCGGCATTAATGTCTATGTAATCTTATGCAGATCTAAAAATCATTTGCAGTAACATATGATCAAAGGCCTTTAGATTTTTTCCATTAAAAAGCAAAATAAATCCTTGCTTGATATTTACTTGTCAAACTGAGAAATTTCATGTACATTTGTTAAGCACACGCTGGCAATTAAACACAATACAATAATATAAAATAGTATTTTATTCGAAAGACAAACACACGTTCGCCAGACATGGTATTACGCAAATGAGGAACGCATCTAAGAAAAATTACGAATTGATATTGCAAACTGACTTCAATGCCCTCAGCGGCCTTTCAAATAATATTTCAGTTCCGTTAAAAATGCTTGAGAGCCCCAGTTCACATAAAAATTTAGCTACAATCACAACCAAAATACAGCCAGTGATAGGTACGGCAGTATTGAGGCCCAAGAAATCAATTTATACTTCGGTCTTTACTGTAAATGCGAAGGCTAAATCTATTGACTGAAATTCAACCAGAAGCAAGTGACCATTCTGCATAAGCATGACTGCAGTAAACACCAATTTTTACTAAATTATAAGAGCAACGTAATCTTGCAAAAGCTTAAATTACCATAGATTTGCTGTAAGGAACAAAATAGATGAGAAAAGTACAAAGAATGTTGTGAAACTAACCAAATGGTCACAGAAAGAAAATGTAGTGGCTTAATGTCTCTAACATATTACTTTTCTGCACACATGTTGATATCCCAATGCATTAGAAAATCAATTTCCACATTTCACATGGAATTCAACAATTGTTATGGGTCATGTTGCAGAAGTTTTTTTTATATATATATAAAATCACACATTCAAATTCTATTCAAAAATCGTCTTCTTCTTCATCCAACGCCCGCCCGTGGTCGATGGGCCATTTGGCACCGTGCTTCCCAGTAGAGTCCAGTTCAAAAATCGTGAATATTAAAGTAACCGTTCTCTTTCAGTTTCAGGGTTAGGTACAGGGACCTCAGCTGGTGTTTATTTTACTTTACGAGTAATGATACTGTTCACTCATACTTTGACCTGCAATTATTCCATGACACTATATTCAATCAAAAATTAAATTGGTCTGACAAGTAATCTGCTACTTCATAAAAAATATACTTACAAACTTCATATTAATAAAACTTCAAAATATTTTCAACATTCAAAACAACAAATGGTACTTTCATTCACATTGATTCCTTTCTCCGTAAAGAATTTTCACTACGCAATATACGTCGTTGTATCACTCTTATGGAATCAGTCAACTATTAACGTCTAATCCAGTAAGGATAGCATGTTGACTCTATTGAATACTGGATTTATTTCCTACCTGCTATTATATTTCTAACATCAATAACTTAAATCATTTGTATACAATGTGTGAGCATTATGTACTTTTCACCATTTTAGTTTTAAATGAAAAATATTAAAAAACAGAATACATCCTTTAAACGTGCATTTTTAGCATATAAATAAGAACATATCTATCTATAACTACATACAGAAATACAAATAAAAAATTATGTAAAAAAATAATTAATACTATTTAAAATTTTGTTCAAAATATTGTACTTTAATCTATAAGAGAATTAACTAAAACTTAATTAATACCGTGATTATAAAAACTACTTATTTTCATTTGTAATGCATCATATATAAGATGGTTGATATATTTTATCCCTTTTTTGTGCTAAGCAAACTATATTAAATTCCTACTTAAGACATATCTCCTTCAAAATATAATGAATATAGTTTTCTTTTTTTATTTAATTTATTTTATCCAAAAAGACCTATCTAACATATAGCATTCGCTGCCAGAAATTTTTGAAATAATTATTTTAGAATTAATGTTATATTTCACGATACAGGAAAAATGTATTATAATTAGTATAAATTTTACCAAAAATCCAAAAATTTAAAGTACTTTTTTTAAATTTTAATTTTTTTTCAATTTTATTTACATGAATATTTTATGTGACAGCTTATAATCAAATGATGTTCATTCCAGGATTAATCAATTTTTTGATATATAAATTTATTTACTAAACACATTTTTTAAGAAACTAACTGTAACTGTATTATTTTATATTAAGTAGGATGAGTGTTTTAAATTACTATTTGTTTTGCTGTCTAATAAAAATTTTGATGTCAGCAGTGATTCTTTCTACTTAATATAGTCATTACAAACTTTATTACTCCGCTTACTTGACAATGGAACTGTACAAAATAGCAGTAAAAATATTAATAGGAATTTTTCAGCTTGAGGCAGAAAAGAAAAAAAAATTATGATATTTTTCATTTTTCCATAGCATATTAAGTGCTTTTTATTATTGAGGTTAGTTACGGCATAATCAAAAATACATTTATCCAAAGCAATTAGATTTAGCAATGAAGCTCTAAGTAAGTTTTGAAAATGTGAGCGATCTGAAAGTTAAAAAATTACAATTTTGAAACACTTAAGAATATTCAAAACATAATTAGATACGTAAAATTAATATTTTACAAGTATAATATCCCCTAAATTTTATGCTTTTATTTCAAAATATTTGGGAAATTTCTCAGTTTCAGTTGCAAAATAGATATCAACATCATATCGAAAAAACTTACATAAGAGTAAAGTAGCACTATTGTACTTGAATTAATTGAAATGTGAGTGTAATTCTAGGATAATAAATCATGGAAGCTTGTACAGAATATTTTAAATCAACTTTACTTGAGAGTAACAAAGTGTTTGTTCAGAATTGCAAATTTATGAAAATCGATATTTTCCATTAAGAATCATGTTTTCACTGCCAAATTAGTATATTTAAAGAAAGGTTCTTCATTTTCTTTTACTGTTTTAATATTTTTCCTGTTTTAACATTTTATCATTTCAGGATCCCGATTCGCATTGTTTCTCAACTGAAAACTTTCAACAAGAGTTTGATTAATCACTTCTGTGTGTCAATAGCCATCTTAGAAGCAGAGGACTTTAAAAGCATGTAGCCCGTATTTGACGCTAAGAAATTTTCCTCCACTAAATGAGATTTTAAAGTTTGTTCAAGAGTAAAACAACTTTATTTTTATTCTAGAAGAGAATGTTTTATAATTCAGCAAAATTGCATTTGTATTAAGAACTGAATTATAAATGTAGAACCATTTAAACATTGATAATAATATTCAGAAAATAAATAAACTGAAAGTTTAAATTAATGGTACCAAATTTTATAACAGAAAACTATCATACATGCGAAATAAGTAAGGATTTTAAACTTTTTTAAACTAAAGATTTACTTTTATTAATGAAATATTAAAACGTTTATAACAAATTAAATTAATTTATAAGCAAAAATATAATTATTTAATTAAAGTTTTGAAGTTTGAAATATTTAATTATCCAATAACTACAAAGTAATGACAAACAGAAAAATAATAAAGATCAATAACATATTTACTACACATGAACAAAGTTCGTTACTTTTAAATAATAATGCTATAAATATTAGTTATTAAAAAAATAATGTTTTAAAAATAACAGATTATAACTCAAAATATTTTTAAGAAATTCAAATTTGTGGAGTTATATTCACTATAACATACATATTTTAGCCAATATCTTCTTGATTTACAAATGGTAACTTCCTAAGTAATTTAGATGACATAGATTTTCCTGATTTCTTATATCTTTGTTGAAATAAATAATTGAATTATTTATTAAAACTTAATATAACCAATATACTTCAAATAAAAAATTAAAACTTTGATCATGCTTATACTTACATATATTCTACTTCTGATATAGTGAAAATAGCAACAGAAAAATGACGTTACAAGTGAAAGAAATCTTTCAGAAATATTCATCTTGAAAAATGATAAAATATTTTTTGGGGGTATTTTAGCTTATAAATGCATTGAGAATCAAAATAATAATTCTTGTGACAGAATTAGTTTTTTTTTCGAAGTCACTGTAGCGCAGTGGATAGCGCGTTGGACTTCTAATCCAAAGGTCCCGTGTTCGAATCCCGGCAGGAATGAAGTGTCTCTTAAATGAGTGAGCATACATATTTTTTGCTTCTGCCCAAAAACGTTTAATGGAAGAAATGGAAAAATCCAACCCGGAATACCAACAAAATGCCCAGTGGACTTTCCAAAATCACCTCTACCAGAAGGCATTAATCGTATCGCAACAAATTAGAGGTAAGTGCTCTCCATTGGGATATTGCCTAATTTCAAATTGAAATCTGCATGAATCTAAGACTTGTGTAAAATTAGTCTTATGTGATAGTATGATGTAGACTTAGAACACAATTCAGTTAATGCTAATGTTAAATCTGTAAAAAAATTAAAATTGTTAAAAAAAATTCCAAAAGTACTAAAAATGAAACGAAATGGTCAATCCTTTCTAATAATGTTAATAATGCTGCTGCTGCAAACAAAAGTAAACAAACTAGAATTTCTAGTAATAACTCTACTGATATAGATGATAATTTAAAAAATGTAAGCAATAATCAAGATAATAATCCATCTACATCCAATTCTTATGTAACATCTAATAATAATTTGAGTAATCCTGGTAAGGCAAATGCAACTAATAACCCAGTAATATCCAATATACCTTACTATAATGGTATTATGTTTACTAACAATAGTACTTGTGTTACAAATGGTAAGGATGGTTCAGATGTAAATATTGAAAATCGTATATCACATAATGTAAACAATGGTTTAACTAGTAATTGTATGTCTATTAATAATGATGTTATTGCTGTCCCAAACAATATTTACTAGGTAAATGCTAACAATGGTATGATTAATAATCCAAATAATAGTCTAATAAATAGTAATTCTGTAACTGTTTCCAATGATATTGATGAAAATACTGCTTATTATATTATGCAATTTCCAATGTTAAGCACTGGATAGGCCCCTGTGACTACACCAATTAAAAATAAAAGAATGATCACAACAGTAATAGCGATGAGGAAGGCTTTACTAGGCCCAGAAAAACAGCTAACATTGAAGCTACTCTGACAGGCCCCTTTACTAATATTAGTAATAAATTTAATGTGTTAGACAATGCTGACTCCATTTAAGAAAACAATGCAAATATTGACCCAACTCCTTTCAGCAGTCAGCAGAAGGAAAATTTCCACCCATCTTGGTGAAATACGAGGAAAATTTTAACGTCCTAATTAACCAGTTAAAAACCAATATTGATAAAAGTATTATTGCAAAACTCGCAGGTGAATATCTGAAGGTTTTTCCTTCTACATCTGATTCCCATAGAGCTATTACAACCTATTTAACTGACAATAATATTGAATGTCTTATTATCAAAAATAGACCTGACAAACCAACAAAGGTGATCATTAAAGGGCTCCCCCACCACCACCTCTACTGACCTCATAAAAGATGAACTTATGCTTAGAAGCTTCAATGTTGCTACTGTAACAGTTATGAGAAAGCACAGAAAGAAGGAGCCTATCCCCTGCTTTCTGATCACCCTAATCACAAATGAAATTGCTCCAAAAATTTATGATTTAAAAGATCTTTTGAACTTAATAATTAAAGTCCAAAAATATGTAAACACCAGGCCTGTCCAGTGCTACGACTTTCAGGGATTTGGTCACAATTATGCAGTTTGCTTTTTGAAGCCAAATTGTGTAGAGCTAAGCATGCTTCCAGAGACTGCCCCCATCAAAAATTAGACAAACCAAAATGCTGCAACTGTGGAAATAGCCGCACAGCTCAGCAAACCTAGTCAACAGAAGCAAGAATATTCCAGTAACACCTAACACTGCTAGTAACTTTACTAAAAAAGGTTTCTCATTTGCGCAGGCCACCAGAAATAATAACGATAAACAAGAGTCAATTCCAACTTCATCGAATCCGCAACCCACACTAGACTTTAACCATTGAAAACATTAGTATAATTATGAAACTACTCAAAGAAGTTTACTCAATTCTTAAAGCCTTTCCTGCCCTCATGCAGGCTGTCTCAATCTTAGAAGGCACTATTAATCCAACGGGCAAAGTGCACACCTTACTAAAAGCCTTAAATATTAACGATACCAGTAATGACAATTAAGGAATTTAACAACATTAAAATAATGATTTGGAACGCCAATGGCATACTCACTAAACTTACTGAATTAAGAAATTTTGTATCAAACAATCATCCTGACCTTATCCTGGTACAGGAAACCCACCTGACGAAATCTTATAAGATCAACGTCCCCAAATATGCAGTGTATAGAAATGATCGCACCAGCCATCAGGGCGGAACGGCCATACTTATAAAAACAAAAAGCCCTCACTCACACATACCAACACCCAGGATCCATTTTGCAGAAGCCACAATTGTTAAACTGCATTTTTCAAATAATGGAGACATTACAGTTGCATCGCTGTACATCCCCCTAATAATCCCCCCAATGCAGCACTCTAGATTGATCTAGAAACCTTAGCTTCACTAAACTACAAAATTATTCTAGCTGGCGACCTCAATGCCAAACACCCAAATTGGGACTGCCCCTACAAGAATAAATCTGGACGCACGATTGCCTCCCTAGTTCAAAATACTGAATTCAACATATACAGGCCAGACAAGCCAACACACTATGGACAAATACATGGGAACTACATTGACCTCATGCTGTCCAGAGGAGTCCAATCACCAATGAAACTTTCAACTGTTGAAGACCTCCAATCAGACCACTACCCGGTGTTAATCTATTATGGCCACTCCACACAACAGGGAAATGAATACCACACCACTTACCATAACTGGAATGTTTTTAGAAATCTCATTAACAACTCCCTCTCACCTAATTCATTAAGCCCCATTGTTACTGAAGATCAAATTGAAAATAAAGCAGAAGAACTAACAAAAATAATACAACAAGCTCTTGATACCAGTAAACGCCTGAAACCCACACAACCAATCAATTTTCTTCCCGAAAAAATCATTAACTTAATTAAAACTAGAAATAGACTTCGCAAGCAATTTAATTGATATAAAACTTCTGAATTAAAAACCCAAATAAACGCCCTTAAAAGAACCATTAAAAATGAAATTGCTAAACACAACTGTAATAGCTGGAACTCCTATCTCACTAATTTAAATGTTGAAGATGGCTCCTTCTGGAGGGCAAAGAAAAGAAAAGAAAAACAAAAAAGGGTGTACTTCCCGCTCCCCTCATGGACGGCCCCAAAATGGCCATTACAGTACAAGAGAAAGTAGAAGCGCTTGAAAACTCCCTCGATTAACAATTCCAAGAAAACACAACCGATGATAACACAAGTATTCGTAATGAATCCTATGTTAACTTTCTCGTTAGCTCCTACTTCCGTCACAATAATTTTACCCCCAGGATGCTTAGACAATCAATGCCACAGAGGTGGAAGACGTGATACAAAAACTAAAACCCAAAAAGAGTCCGGGCTACGACCTTATAACTAACAAGGCGATCAAACAAATCTCGGTTACTGCAGTATGTCTACTCACTGACATGATCAATGCCATAATTAATATTGGACATTTTCCCACAATTTGGAAAGAGGCAGTAGTCTTTCCGATCTACAAACAGGGAAAAAATAGAAATCTACCCTCCAGTTACAGGCCAATATCCTTACTGCCAACTATGGCCAAAACAGTTGAAAAGTTCATTCTGAATAAGCTGTTAGATTTTGATGCACAGATGAGCATCATGATCCCTCAGCAATTTGGTTTTCGGAGGAAACTATCCACATCCCACCGTTCCGGGCAGTGGAGAAGATAACAAAAGGTATTGCCACCAAAAAATCAACTGGTGGAGTTTTTCTTGACATAGAAAAAGCTTTTGACCGTGTCTGGCATCAAGGCTTACTATTCAAATTAATTACTTACACTTCCCCCCTCCCCATTCAGATCAAACTCATAAGAAACTACCTAACTAATTGAAAATTTACCGTAAGGTTTGATAATGTTTACTCCCAGGAAAAGCCCATTTTAGCAGGCGTCCCACAGGGATCACTGCTTCCTATTTAATGCCTTCATCAATGATATTCCGCAGAAACCTAATACTATGCTTTGCCTGTTTGCGGATATCACTGCCATATTAACCACAAATAGCAATCACAAAACACTACACCAACATCTATCAGAACACCTGAAGTTAATAGAAGAATGGCTTGTTAAATGGAAAATAAAGATAAACCCGATCAAGTCCCATGCAGTTCTTTTCACAAGAAAAATGTTACCATGTGAAAAGGTCAAATTAGCGGGAAGAGAAATTCCCTGGGCTAGTAGGGTTGATTACCTTGGATTCACTATTGACAAGAGACTAACGTGGAAAGCCCATATTACTAAAATCAAAAATAAATTCATAGCAGCTAAAACTACCCTTTATCTCCTTCAAGCCCCCAAGTCAAAACTCTCGCTAGCAAATAAATTCCTAATATATAAAGCCTACCTCAGACCGATAATAACCTATGTTGCTCCAATCTGGGAAGGAGCTGCTGATTCAAATATCAAAGTCTTAGAAGCCCAGCAATGCAAAATACCTAGACTAATTACTAACTCAGAGTTCTACTTCAGAAACCAGCAAATAAGAGAGAACTTGGGAATCCTGCCCCTAGCCCACTACCTTAAATTTCTTGCATTTAATTTCTTCCATAAAATATACACAATCAACAATAGTGAGATTCAGGGTATTGAACTTTACAGTCCTTATGACCTAATGCATTTCCACAGGCCCAGAGCAGTGTTGAGAGTAAAACCTCTCACCAATATCTCCATTTCTTCAAATAATTCCAAACGGAAAAGAAAGCAGAAGAAGAATAATTAATGGAAATCATATCTCTACATAAATAAAATCCTGTGAGAAACCACATTGTAAATAAATCGTGTGGATCCTGTAAATATCTCAATTTTATTTAATCTTAAACAAATTTGGAATTTTTTTTCCTTCTTTGTCTTCCGTTGTAAATATTCTAACGAAACTTTGTGTTTATCAAAAATAATTGTCATCAACCTGTGTTTTTCTTTGTAACTCCTTTGTAAATATTTTAACGGAATTTGTGTGCTTCAAAGAATTATTGTAGTCATCCTGTGTATTCTCCTTACATTTTCCCTTGTAAAAAGTTTTATAGGAATTTTATGTGTACCAAGAATTATTGTCATCATCCAAGTGTCTATTACTAGGATTACTCAATTAATTAGTCCAAAAACACAAGTCATGCAGAGTGCATCCAGTGGGAGCACTTACCTCAATATCTTTGTATTTTTCATTATTGTATCTTTATTTCTGATTTGTTAATCACCAGGCCAAGACTATCCAAGGAATCTAATTCATTAGAAAACGAGGTACATGGCCGGAAGCCTACAGACCTCCCTCAATCCTAGACAAAAAAAAATTTTTTTTTTGAACAAACTAACACAGTAACCTAACAATATTTAAAATAAATTACTATAAATAGTGAAAACTAAATTTTTACTATTTAAATTTATTTTTTATTAATCTCTATTTTACGAAAGGACAATAATTTTTTATAGTAACAAAACATAAATTTTACCATTGATAACTTTTTCACCACCAATATACACCTTTATAATTTTAACCAAAAGTATTCATGAAGGGTCATGAACTGCCATATTCAAAACATCCCAAATATTTGGGATTTACCTTGGATCAAGAGATTCTTTGTAATCGACATATTGAAGATCTAGTCACAAGAAGCAGAAAATTCCTAAATATATTAAAATACATCTCTGGGCATGAATGGGGTGCTGATGCCTCTACTCTGAAAATTACCTATACTTCCTTAATTAGACCTTTGTTAGAATTTGGTTCAGCCATTTATTTTTGTGTCTCTGATTCTAACCTTCAAAAGCTTGAAGGAATTCAGCAGAGCGCTGCTAGGATCATTGGAGGACTTCACAACAGCTGCCCTAACAATTTAGCTCTGTACGAGTGCGACCTTCAACCATTACATAGGAGAAGGAAGTATTGCTTAACAAAGTACTTCAATAAACTGGAGTTTTGGAGACCAATACAGAACATCACAATATTTAATTAATTGGAGCAATAACCAAAGATAAAACGTAATAGTCCATTCCCCCAACCACACTTACAGAACTTGCTGTATCCTTATGTTGAGCCCTTCTGCTTGCCCCCTTTATTAAACCTGTGTTTGGCCTCCAGGGAGTCACTTTCCCTCCCAACCTAACGCTCGATGCAAGTAAAAATTCGGACCACCCATACTTACTTGGCTCTAGACACAATTGACAAGGTTCCTATTGGAGTAGCCAGGGTTTATACTGATGGAAGCAAATTGGAGACCAATTCAACTGGCAGCGTAGTATGTATTGAACTCTCCAACCATACCATCAAGCTTGAAAAAAGAAACTGCTGGCCACACGTCCGTCTTCAGAACGGAACTCATCGCCAACATGAGTGAACTTTCTTTGTTAGATAACTATACACAAAATGATTTCTCGGAGATATGGATCCTTACAGACAGTCGATCCTCGATTCAGCACCTTTTCAATTGGCAATCCATCGGCGACAGTACTAGCAGAAGTATTCTACTCTTGTTGAAAAACCTTTCAGTTCAACACCCATCCACCTCCAGTAGGTCCCCTCGCATGTTGGTCTGCCTGGGAATGAAGTATCCGACGACATTGCAAAGCCTGCCGCTAGTAATCCTTTGAACCCGGAAGATTGCATGGCACTAACACCATCAGAGATCATTATTAAACAACTTACTTCTAAAACCTGGTCTGACCCTCCTGCTCACCCTTGGTACTTCCAAAGACATCCTGGAGCCGCACAACATTTAAAGGCTCCAGAGTACATCAGACGACACTGTCTCGACTTTCTACTGGCCACTTGAAGTGTATGATCTTTGAAGACGAAGAAAGAAAATACCGATCATACCCCGAGGGTGACAATGCTCCGTTTTGCCCGCAACACATCTTGAAGTGCTAGGAATTTTTTCGTGAAGAGGCATTGAAAAGTCCACACCTGCTTTTGGACTTTTTGAGTATCTATGATCTCATGGATCTGGTCTAGTTCCACTAGAATAGATGGGGATTAGTCCCATCACCCTCCACCACCATTGATGAAAGTATAAATTTCTAAAATAATGAAAATCCTAATTTACTTTTTAAAAATATAAATTTTAGAACATTAATTACATGATAAAAATGAACAAGAAAAACAGTATATATTTTCTAAATGCAATTTTAAAAACTTATTCTTTATATTGAGTTAAGCAAGCACACAATTGTGTAGATCAAAATGTTAAAATAATCTAAAGATAAGTTTCATAATATTTTCTTTTTCCCACATGAGCTAAGGCAATAACTATCTTTATTGCCTTAGCTAATAACAATTTTTTTGAATATTAGATATAATCTTGAATTATCGATTAGGTACCACAGATTTAGTGAATAAAATGCTTGCAATTATAGTATAACTTAATTATTTTTTTCCTAATAATCATCCACTTTAATCGATGTATGTCTTACTACAGTGAAAATAAACGTGATTTGTTAATATATTAGGAAAGAGAAAATACATATTTATTTTGTTAAGTTTACTGTGTTTTTATGTAAATAATATTTTTTCAGTTCAATTGTGAATTTTATTTCTTAAATAAACCAAGATTTTATATTTATCTCATACTGCATCATTTTAAATTCACTTCATTTCAATCATATTACATTTAATGATAATTTCAAACTTATATGTTAATAATTTACTTTTCTTAATATATTCAAGTCTTAAAAAGTAAAAATTGTATTACTAATTACAAAATCTCTTAAAACTCGCTTAGGTGCATATAGAAAAGTTTCTTAAAAGAAAAGGAAATTTAAAAATCAGTTTTTTACTCCATGTGAGAACTTTGGTGTTTATCTCATTTTTATAAAGATGATATGATTGTCATCTAATGAATTTAATCTCTGATGCAATTGAATATTATTTTTTAGCAGGAACACAATATAAATTGAGGAAATTAAAATTTAATTCTTTAGACTGACAAAAAACAATTCATTTCGAATTTCAATTGTTTAGTTTAACTTCCTTTACAAATTGATAGTTCATTAGCTTCAGGAAAACTCAAATATACGTTTACTCAAAACATCATTTTAATGCACTTAGTATAGACTAATTACAGATACTTTATTCCAATTATTAAAAATATTGGCAGCTTTACTAAAAGTTATGCTAAAATCACAACTCTAGTGATACTTAGGCTCAGAAGTTCCATTTGTATATATAATTTTATATATTTTATATAATTATTATATAATTATAGTATTTTGTATATATAATTTATATATTATAAATTACTTTGCAATAAACATGAAGATCTGTATGCATACATAATTTTTTTGTATTGTTCTTTCTTTGTTAAAATTAATGTAGCTTTAAAATGCATATGGATTCATTTTAACCGAATACCAATATCAATTATGTTCTAAACATATATTAATGTTAATGAACTAACAAGTTATAAACGTAAAAAGTTTAAAATTCTAGTATTTCCGTAACTTTAAGTTTTTAAAATAAAAAAGCTATAATCCAACTTCTATGAGACTTAAGAAAGCAAAATTTATAAAATAATAATCTTGGTAAGTTTATCATAACAGAAAGAAATTAATATTCCACTCAAAATTCTTAAAACCAAAACAGAAATTTTCCAGAAATTTAAAATAAATCCAAATATTAAAACTAAATACAAATTTACTTTTTATTCTGCTTGCAAAATGCATTGCAGCATTTCCTATAAATAATATATGGTGAATGAAATGCTCGTGCATTTCTCACGTGGATAATATTTCTCCTGGTCTACAAATCTTTCCTCGTAAGTATGGCATTCTTCCAACTTCAAACTCAACTTCAATTCACCCTTCTGACCAACACATTATCGCCAAATACACAAAAGCATTCCCATAACAGCTGAACATTAACGAAGGGAGTTCAATAAGCTTCAGATGCCAGTGTAGTCAGGATTTTCTTCCTCTCAATACTTCGAAAGGAGTTTCGATACACTAGAAGTGGCGGTGGGTGCGATCGGTCGGCCCTAAGTATAAGTTATTGGTCATAACATTTTGTCTTCGCCTCGCTGTGTAAACATTTGATATGGGGGTCGAGGAGTGTTTACTCATTCGCCTAGAAGAATGGACTGGAAACTGGAGGAATATCCGTGACAGGGAATAGGGAATTGAGACATGTTGCGGCCTTATTTCCCAGTGTTTTCTCCCCATGAAGACAAATGTCCCATCAATGTCTTCAACTCTCCTCACCCCCTTCAGCTAGCTTTCGATTTAAGAAACCCCATCTACTGGCACGCACGATTGCTTTGATACGGACTTATTGCAGGGTCGTTTCAAGTTAGAACAGGCTTAGATTTGTGTGAGAGTGAAACACATGTTTCACGTAAATCAGATTTTGCTCAAAATAAAATGTGAGGCATTGAACTCAAAGGTTATGTGACGCAAATGTTCATGACAGAAAATGTCCCGTATTATTGTACAAACATGTAATATAACAAATGTTTCTTTTTAAATTATATCTCTTCGCTCTCTCATAAAAAGAATATAATAATCATAAAATTAAATTATTTCAGGTAAAATTATTTTCTCGGAGAATCGAACATTAACTAAATAAAAATAAGTGTAATTAATTTAATTTTTAATTTTTGAAAATGTGATCAATAGTAAAACTCGTTTTAGACAACTGTTTTTTAAAGCACCAATACAATAACATATTACCATAAGGGTGTCCACATTTTGGGGAACATGAAATCAAATCATACTCATTCTTATCACAAAACGATATATTTATCACTAAATTAATACCAACGTGGAATACTACATTTTAAAAGTTCTTGGACTATTTCAGTGATTATTTAATTTTTATTTTCAATATGATTTAAGCAAAAAATATTGTATGATTTAATATGGGATGTATAAAGGTATTTTTCCCATAAATGTTTGCTTAGAATTAAGTGATTTTAATGTCATTCATTATCATCTTAATCATTCGATAATAATATTGCTTTCTAATTATGTTGTGACACCTTTGGCATCAAAAATATATTTAATATCTTTAACTAAGCAATCTTTATTAAAATAAATTTATTTTATTGAATACATTTTAATAAATATGCATTTATTTAACTATGAATACTATATATTTCTTAAAACAAGTTCCCAAAAATGAAAAAAAAAGACAAAATTATTTATCATACTATAGATTAAAGTAATTTTATGTAAAACTTATTATTTTTGAAATATAAAAATTCATTATAATATTCAATTTCATTATTAAATTTGATTAGCGATTGCAAAACTAATTATTCATCACTTTATAAAATTTGAAATTTAATTTCAAATTAATTATTCTCTTTAAGAGAATAATTTTAATTTTTTAATTACCTGTGTGCAATATGTTAAGCCTAAGGGAATTCATGAGTTAATTTTGAAATTAGAAGTTTAGTTTTGTATTAAATTAAATCTTAATCAAAAATATTTAAGTTTTTATCTAAATTTTAAAATCTAACAAGTAATATAAAACTCATAAGTTTTAAGCAAGGTATAATGTATGGAATATTGGAATAATAACAAAGTATAATGTATGAATGTATTTTATTTAAATAATTATATCATAATTGGGAAAAGATTTATTAGAGTTCGCGAATCATTTATCAATAACAAGATTTGTTAAGATTAGTTAAGAAAATCTGTTGAACCTTTTAATTAATATGTATTTGGTGCAGTGATGAATTAATTTTTTTTAGAAAATAATAATTAAAATTTTAATTGCTGTTTTATTTTATCATGCTTTCAAACAAATTGCAAGTCTCATAGACCATAGTAAAATCAAGTTAAAATATAGTTACATAAAGTTTTTGTAATTACTAAACTTCCTTTTAGTTTAAAGATTCAGGGTCAAAAACATTTTTGCTACTTTTCATCACTCTCTCCTTCTTTCTTTTAAGCAAAAATATGCTTAAACAAATTCTAGATTTGTTTTATAAAAAATATGTATGAATTTCGCTAACTTCTCATTTCTATTCTAATTGTACCAATAAAAACTGAAAATGTAAGCAGTGAGTTCTAACAGATACAAATTAAATTATAATTTTAGGTATACTGTTTGTTTTAAAAAGTTAATTATAAGATTTATTTCTATAAAAGTACACAGCAATTCTTAAAAATGAGTTTCAGAAGAACAAGAAATTTCAAATTTTCTATTAACGAGAATTTGACTAAGCAAATTAGAATTGTTAAAAAATAATAAGCTTTAAAAATGAACTTTGAAATATGAACTGAAAATAATATTACAATGTAACAATTTTTGGAAAAAGAAGAAATTAGAAGACTGTTAATCTTATTTATAGAAAAAATTATTTCCATTGAAACACGAAATACAAGTCAACTTTAGCAAGAAAAATTGAATAAGTAACATGAACCTACAAAAAATAACTCAAAAAACAATATATTATGCGTTTTGTATACTAACTGTTTTTTTAGTTTCAAGGAAAACACATTGATTAGGTAAATAATTCTTTAAAATTATTAATTAGAATATTGTGAATTGCATTTTACAATTTATATGAAATAATAAACAATAAAAATCAACATGGATAAAAACTGTTTAGACGCATAATAATTTTTATTTTGAAAAATTTAACAAATACTATAATGCAATGGTTACAGTTTCACAAATCATTTTAGTTTCATGTTATTTAATATCATAAAATTTTGTTATTTTCTCATGAAAATAATTAATAATTGATAATGTAGTAATTATATATATATATATATATATATATATATATATATATATATATATATATATATATATATATATATATATATATATATATATATATATATAAGATAAGACTTGATAGAGATTAAAATAGTCATTGAAATTTATAATTTCAATAACCTAACACCACACTGTATCTCAGATTTTTAAATTTATATGTACATCATATGTATGAAAATAGTTTCGATTTATGTTTACGAAGAATGTTTTATTTAAGTAGTAATAATAATAATGAAAATTTCACAGCATAATTTGAAGGGCATAAATTATCAACCAATTTTAAAGTTAATAAAATGCGTATTTTTAAAGGGTACCATTTTATAATTCTGGAAATGCTTTGAAATCACTAGGAATGATTCTGCACGTGTGAAGTAAATAGTGCATATTTCAAATTAAGAAATTAATAATTCACATATATAAATGATTAAATTATTATCATTTAAGTTAAAAAATAAAAATAATAAATATATAATTTAAAAATTAAAAATCATTTTTTAAAAGAGCTTTATTGAAATAAAACATAAAATTAACCCAAATTACTAAATATAATTTTTCTTTTCATTTTTCCAGGATTTTTCTCTAGATATATTATAAGGGTAACATTTTCACATGAGTTTTAATAAAAATTGTAGACATTTTTTAATTTTTGATTTAAATTTTCTTTTATCTTATGTATGTAAATTTCATAAATTTAAATATTATAAAAAAACAAAACACGTTTTTTAAACTTATAAAAATTAAAGTGAATCAAACAGAATACTGTATTTTCAGGCGAACACCAATTCATTCACACATAATACAAATTCTGTCATTCTCGAAAAGCGACACAAAACTTAAAGATATCATTTATCAAATGTGAGAAAGGAAATACTAGAAGCGGTTCAAAACCACCGTTCTCTTTTTCTAGGATTTTTCCGGAAGGACGACTCTCTTGTGTTCCGGGGCGTAAGGACAACATCTCAGAAAAATGGAGTCTGTGATCCAAGGTCTTTAGCCTGATCTGGCAGGGGGTCACGTGAGGCAAGCTATATGCTGTTTCTCTTCAGCTGTCCGGTTGACACCTCATGCCTTCGATTTGAAGATTGATGATGGAAGAGTGGGCGTGGTGGAAGAGGGAAGGGGTGGGGCCTTTTATCCAGGCTTAGGGTCACAAAAGTTCAGTGAATGGTAGCTGGAAGTAAGAGTGTTTTCTTCTTGGTACCAGAAGCTCAACCTTTCAGAATTTTGAGCAAATTTTCCTGGATGAAAAGAAAGTCGAAGCATTGCCTCAGAATCTAAAGGTATATACGATGAAAGCGAGCAGAAGTGAGTAGGACTTCGAGTTGTCAAGTCCTGAAGTAGTAGCGCGTAACTAAAGAGTTGTCAATTTGTAGTAGATATTCAATTGCATCAGACTACGTATCAATAATTATTTTCTCAAATCTAAGTGAAATTCTGTTAAATTTATTAAATTTTTGTAATTATATTGTGCGTCTTTTAAGATTTTTAAGCTGCCATATTATAAAAAAATATTTTTTCATTAATATCTATATCTATTTTACAATTTCATTCACCATGCAAAGATCTAGGATTTTTTTTTTTACAAAATAAAAAAGGATCAATTCAAAATACATTGTCAGTTTGGAGAGAATGAAAATCCAGTTTGCTTACATTTGTTTCCAAGCACAACTAAATTGTACAAAGAACATTCGGAATTTGCAAGTATATATTTAGTGAATGGTAATTCTGTATGGTAAATATTCAATAGAGAAAGTGTAATATTATAATGTTAAACTAAAACTTTAATCTATCTTATGTCATTTTATTAGTTAAAATTTTCATTACTTTAAAATGTCTAATAAAAATTGAATAAGTTCCCCTTTGCATGTCATTGCAGTTGAATTCAGTTCTCATTCCTAAGTTTATTAAGAACTGTACATGTGTGTGTGCATTTCAAAAGTTATGACTATATAATTAGCATGACTTTCTTATAAACGAAGGAATATTTAAATTGCTTGTCAGAACTCCTACATTTTTAATGTCCTGCTACTCTTCCTGAATTAGAAAAGCTTTCGTCTTGCACTTGTGAAGAGCTGTAATGTTTTTCATTCTGTGAATTGCTTTAATTTATAATTTAAACAAACGTCAACTCCCATTAACAGCACGCTGTCACTTAAGGTGGCAGCATAACTGAGGTTCATTTTCAAATTATAAGATATTAATGAATTTCTCAAAATAACTTAATTTTATTTTTAAATATTAAAACAATTTGAAATTATTTTAAGCTTTAAACTGTAAACATATCTGTTATGCTTCACACACAGAGAGATTTCTGAAACACATACCAGTAATTATATTTATTGTCTATATCATTCTATCACATTTTAAGACTGCTTAGTCATTAAAATAAAATCTTTATTTTGAATATTTATTAAATTGCAACATTTAAAATATTAAATGCGATAGCATTTAAGTATTAATTTATTCATTTAAATAAATATTTGATTAAAATTTATATTTATTTCATGTCTTTATTTTTTTCATTCAAATATGTACCTCAAATGGATCACAAGATGCTAGGCCACAGTTAAGTTTTAAAATTTTATCTTCTTCTTCTCATTCGTACTCACATAAAACATATTAAAATTTAATGAATTAAATTTGTCTCTATTATATCATTTATTAAATATATGTAAGGCAAGATAGTTTAATGCATGTATACACTGTCTTTCAACAATAAATTGTTATTATGCAAAATATAATTTGCCTAAAATGCATATACTTCAACAATACAAATAAATGTCCTTGTTCAGAAACAACTTGAATAATGTATGCCTTAAATTTCAAAATTAATTAAAATAAATAATTATTTATTAAGCAATTGTCATATTAAAGTTTCCTGACAATTTTCATAAATCTAAATAAAACAGAAACTTATGATTGATGAAAGCTGATACTAGACGTTTTTGAGTTGTATATAATAAATGTAATAATTTTCTAATTTAGTAAGGTTCCATATTTTCATTATTTTTAAAATATGTGTTTTTTCTAATACATTATTGATAGATCATATCTGTATTCTTTTTGAAAACATCCACTCCAAAAAATATCATTTGTAGAAAACTATATACAATAAATTGCAAAACAATACTTATAATTCGCTTATATTCATTCATATATATTCAAAGGGAAATATAAGCAGACAACAAGAATGAAACAAATGTTAAAGAATATAATATTGCAAATAACATTTTGTCTATGAAAACGTAAAAATATTTGTGAAGAATTCCATAGACTGAGATATAGAGGTCAAATATAAGTAAAGGAATCATTTATTTCATAATCAAAAATTGTAAAGAAACAGTTATGGGAATTGTTTCGATTTAAAACTGAGTATATTATTCAGAAGTTCATGTCAAAGAAGCAATTATTGTATGATATGCTAAAAACTCACCAATGGGCTTTTGTTGGTATTCCATGATTTGAGATCAATATGTGTCTTTTAAAGGCATCTGATGGACAATAATTTAACTTATATCTCAAAGAAAAAGTTAAGAGATTGTATATATGTTAGATAAAAGGGTAATCAACCAACAATGCAACACACACACAGGTCTACTTCATTCAATTTCTTTGCATGAATAAATAGTAGAAATTTCATCGATTACCGAAATCGAAAAAGAAGCTTCCGCACAAGTATATATGGCCATTAAGCTGTGATTTCTAAGGTCCACCAGAAGTAATTTATTGATAGAAAACAAAATATTTTCTATTATTCAGACGTTCGGACACAAAATAAGATGTCTCGAATTTTTTTGCCAAATATTTACAAAGAATTTGTTACATTTTTTAAATGTTTTGACTTTCAAATGCCCTCCTGCGGAAATTGCTCACATGGATCACACCTCCATTCTTAAAACTAAGTGTGTTCTAATGAAAACAGCATTTTTATGATAAATTGTCTGTTATTCCTTGTTAAGTCAATCATCTAAAAATAAGAAAATAGAGACGAAAGGGGTAAATCAGTCATTGCTAAGAGTAATAACTTATTCTGATAAAAGAGGGGAAATTTTCTAATATTTACAACAACTCACTCTTACTTGTACCAACTGTCGAGTTGATTTGCAAATTTATGAATTCCTGATAGATTTATAAATTCTTGATGTATGATAATGTGCTATTACACACTGTTAAGTTTTATTGCTTGAGATTAATATATCATCCACAATCGACAATTAATCTTTTCATATGCAGATAAGCTTCTTTGAATATTGTTCATAGTAAATATTGATCACTGCATAAAAAATAATCAAAAGTAAAAAATAAAATAGTAAAAAAAATATAATCATAGTAAATCCTTGTTCAAATAGTCAAACGCCATTTATTCGCTCAACTTTCCGTTTATTTTCCATTCATATAATCAAATATACTATTCAAAAATGATATTGCAACGTCTGTTGATACCAAAAACTCGTTGATCAAATTTGTTAATTTCTTTTACCTTCACCAGAAAATGGGAAATTTGTGTAGAGATTAATTAACCTTTTATTATCTATATTGACTTCTATTAGACTTTACTTCTAACTTGAAATACTAACTGCTGCACAAACTTTATGGATGACCACAAATGAATGTTTTTTTTCTGCCTATTATAGTTTATCCAAACCATTATAATTAATTTTGACATTTTAGTTAACTACTCATTGTTTTTCTATTACATTATTTTATAGAATCATTTCTTTAATTCCGATTACCATTCTTATAAATTTCTTCCTATTTCAAAGACAAAACCAACATAATATCAAATTCCCTTCAGTTTTAACTATTTCTTAAGCAAGCGTAAGTTTTTCTTTTCTAATTTTTGCTAATTTTTTAAATATAATGTTCTTTAATATAAGAACAAGACCAAAGTAGTTATGCTATTTAAAAATTTTCACATGAATGCCCAGAGGATTTTCCTCTTTTATAGATATTTAACGTTACAAGAGATTTTCCAGTACTAACCTTATTACACAGGGCACAAAATAAGTAACAAATAAATTTAATTGAATATTATTAAACAAAAACGTATAGTAAGTTATTTTAAAGGGAAGGTGTTTGATTTTTGTTTACAAACATTTTTCCTCAAAATATTTAAATTAAATATAAAACTAAATTTTCACATAACATTTATGGTCATAAAATATTTCTTTAGAAAAAATTAGAATTTACATTATATTTTTAAGGAGAATGCCTTAAAAATTGCAAAAGTCATTTTACTCTTTTAAAACAGCTTAGCATTTAATTTTGATTTTAAATTATCAGTAGTTCATTTATAGTTCATTATTACAAAATTGAACTTAATGCGAAAATCTTTTGCGGAAACAAATTATTTTATGATTTCAAAAATACTCAAATAATGTTACATTCCAGGCACATCCCATTTTAACACAATTAAAATTAAGTTAAATTACTATTAATTTATAATATAAGGGAATATTAATCTAAAATCTTTATTCAGAATATAAATGATAAAATACAAATAAGTTTACTTGCCTAGACTCACATAAACTTGAAACAGAATATTTTATTCTGTCTGGTTGACTTTATCTGTCTGATGTAAAAGGATATGGAATATTTTGCTTTAGTTACGCAAAACTGTTTCAGTTTTCATTGAAAAAACCATAAAGTTAAGCTTTGTGGTAAAGAAAAATACTTCAAAATTTATTACTTATGAAAAACATAAGAAAAAAACTACAGATGATGTGGAGTCAGATTCACTGTATTGTTTTCTCAAATAGATTTATGTATATTAATTTGAGGAAAGCTCTTACTCACATATCCAATATATTAAATTCCACGTGTTTTTTAAAAAAAATGTTATATGGTTATATATAAACGTAGTTGATGCTTGAAATAAATTGAAATATATATTTCAAGTAATGCACATCTTTGAATCAATGAAAAAAATTAATTTAATTCCACATAAATAATATTACAAAATGTTTACCTATTTCTACTTCTTACAAAATATATTAATAATTAATAATGTATTATAATTATCTAAGTACTGGCAAATAATATTTTCCCAAAATTGGTCTTCAAGTTTTTATCAAAACTTGATTCTTTTCTTTTGTTATAGCATTCATTTACAAATTTCATTTCAATTAATATTTTTAAATTTTGATAATTACTATTAATCTAATTTTTTTTTCAAATAAAAAGCCTTCGGGATTTTAGCCAACATTTTACTGAATGCTTAGAATCAAGACAATAATCACAAAGATATATTTACAAAATCTTCATATTTAACATAAACTTATATTTGTGAAATAAGCTTAGTTTTATTTGCAATCAAACATCCATGAAATATAATATTGTCACATTGTTAAGTTTAAAAATTTTTCTTAACTTTTACATGCACCAAAACTAAAGGAAATATTTTACTCAAACTCCATACGAATATTTAAATTGGATTCAAATTTTTACATCCAAAAACAACCTTTCATAATTTTGATTTTGGAATTTCTCAAATAGTATTCAGAATATTTCTATTAATATGCTAAAATTTATAGCATTTTCTTCATTCCATCACATTTCTTACTTGTGAAATGTAAATACAGACAAATTTCAACTTAATGCAGAATTTTATTCTCAATTTTTCTGAAGATGAAATGAATTATGCAGAAACTTTTATTAGTTTTACTGAATAAAAATCCGTATTATATTTATTTAAAGTTTATCTTATAAATAAAATAATCTTAATGCTTTTTAAAAACAATTTTGTTTTTGAATAATCTGACACTTTTTTTTTATAATATAAGTAAAGCAATACTAAGAAAAATCTAGATTTTCTATAAAAGATTTTCACAGATGCTGTCTAAGCTAAATTATTAACTATCACATCATTATCACTAATACAGAAGCTCATTTAAACTTAGATTTCATCAAGAAGTATTTAAAAAGTCTAGGTGAATTTTTAATTTTCAGAATCTTATTTCATTATTAAAGTTTCGAATGACATTAGAAATAAATTTTGCTTTGAAATTTATCTCAGCGTATACTTTACTTAAAAGATCTGATTAAAACAGAATCAATTTTCACAACTGAAATAAAATTAAAAAAAAGTAAAGCTCTATTTAAAACAAACATATGAAAAACAAACATTAATAATTTGATTAAAAACACTATAGTCAAATACAATAATAGGTACTGTTAATGGAAACAGAATCTATATCACATATGCAGCGATGTAAAGCATAAATTAATTAATTTGAAAGTGTTCAATGAAACAAAAAATAACATACAAATTGGAATCATATAAAAAATCACTACTTTGCATATTGCTATAGTAGCTAAGGAAAACATTTTATATTGATTAGGAAAAAATACTTACCACTTTCATTTTATTATTCATTAAATACTTAACACTTTCATATACATATGATTATTAACTAAAATGTATTTTTACAGATTTCATTTTAAATAACGATATTTTTATAATAAAGACCCTAGACCCTACTATTTAAAATAAAAATAATTATTCTATACCTTAAAATAAATATTAAAAATATTTAATGATTAATATAACGTAGCTAGAATTATAAAATATCATATTTCATTTTAACCATATTTATCATAGTTTAAAATGAAACAGATTAAAATATATTTACCAAATTTTAAAATGAAAGTATTCTAGGGATACTTTTATACTGTCATAAGTGCGACGTTAACAATGAAAACTTCTAAGTATTACAGTTGAAAATTGAAACAATGATAAACATATTAAAAATGCACAAAATCTGAATAAGACCCTCTACATTCTTACAGAAGAAAATTTGAAGTGGAAAGTCATATTTAAACAAAAGAAAATACATTGAATTCATCTTTCTTAAGCAACTTATTTATTTATATTTCTTCAGTCAACCATCAAGACACAATGTATAATAAAAGCAATATAACCCATTCACTATTCATTTCGTTTCATTCTGTACTTCAGGCAGAGAATTCAAATCAATAAATCAACAAATTCTTTCTATTAACAAATCATTTACGACTTTTGTCGCTGCTTGCCCTCCAGCCACGAATTCTTTTCAAGAAGCGAATGAAATATTAATTTTCTTCAAAACATTTTTGATGAAATGAAGAAAAGTCTTTTGTCAGAAATGTGAATAAGGAGAAACATTGATTTTTTCCTTCCCGTTCATTTTGCATGTTCGTTTAAAGTATTCAAGAGTTTGGTAAAATGGTTGGATATAAATATAAAATTTTATTCACTTGCTATGCATTGAACATTATTTAAATATTTGAATAATGGGATTTTTTATTTTTCAAAATCAATGAATTAATAAGAAATCTAAATGAAAAATGTCGACCATCAGTTTTTCAATTATAAGAAAATTTAACCTCTAGAAGTTTTTCTTATTTCTTTGAAAGATTTTTATCAAAAGTATAAATCTTTTCCTCTATCCATAATAAACTTAAACTAAATTTAACTCTTAGGTAAAGATTTTTTTTATAATTCATTATGAAGGATTCTATATGTTATCAATAGCTTATTTGTTATTAATCCTCTCGGTTAATTTACGAATTTAAGTTTCCTTGATAAGCTAAGAAATGAATTGAATTATTTAATTCTTTGAATAAAATGTTTTTAATTGTTTTTAATCTCTTCTTTATTAACAGTATTCAAATATAATTATCAAAATTATAGGATAGATTATTAATATCATTTTAAAAAATAATATATTGTTAAGACATCTATACATATTATATAAAATGACACATGAGTTTAAATGGATAAATATAAATATTTCAAGATACGTATAGGGGGAAATTAATTTTATGTAAAACCATTTTGATATAATGTTTTTTTCATAATACTTAAGAAAACAATTAGTTAAATTAGTAGGATAAGCCTTTGCGTTCAAGGCAGATTACATATTGTTTTGCGTAACGTCTGAAAAGAAACACAAATTATCAATAACATGATTTATTATTTAACATTTTATATTTAATATGATTTATTATTAAATATTGAGTAAGGTTGTAAGTGTCAATTCAATTAAAACTACAAATAGGAATTTAAATTGTAAGGTAAGAATAAATATAATGCTTATAAAATGTTTTGTATGGAAGTTAGAAAAACATAATTGCAAACACTTTACTGTAAATTAATAATAATTTAGGGACTATTTTATTAAAACACTGAATATTTAAAATTATTGCCATCAATTTTATGGCTTAAAATCTCCAAAATATAACTTTTATAATTATTGAAATCAATGAAACAAAAATTATGTGTTTATTTTCATAAATGATTCATCTTAATTTAATTTTTTTAACTTTTAAGCTTAATAATATTGATTGAATTACTTAAGAGGAAATTTTCTTATAAAATTTAACATTAGATGAATACAACATTTAAGTCATAAATATATTTATTCCTTTTAAAAATATTTATTATGTATTTAATATTTATTCTGCATAATAAAATAATTTTGTAACATAACTATGGATAATACTACATGAAATTATACATTTTTCCAAAATTTTAAAGATGTTTATCCATAAATTAATTATTAATATACATTTTAATATAACTGGGTCACATATGAAAATCATATTACTATTAGTTTTTGCATATTAATATTAATTCCCTCTTCAAAGAAATACGTGAATACAAATTGTTTTAGTTTATTATTGTGCTTTTTCACAAAACAAATTATCAATTTCATGTAGTTTACCGTGAGACATAACTTTCAAATTTAGTATTCTGAAAACCGATATTAATATAATTGTGAAAACATTCATATTTTATGAGAGTTGGATAATGGTTGAGTTTAGACATGTAAATAAATAAAATGTTTTTATGTTTGGGTTTTACTATATTGTGTTGAAAATAATGTATTGTTCAGTCATAAGAGAAAGGAATAATTTAGGTATTTCTATTTGATGGCTTTTAGAAATAGCTCAGAATTCTACAAGAGATGATGAAAGCATTTTATATTTAGTTTGAACACTAATAAAACAACCTCGCACGCATAGTCTTCTCTAGGCTAAATTTAATTAAATCTTACATACTAATCAACTTTTCGTCGTTAAAATTAGGCTCATTTATCTCCCATATACTTAAATATTAACTCTCATCTTAATACATAATTTGAAAATTAGATATTTTAGAAAAGAAACATTTTCATTTATTACTTGGAACGTGAGATACTATTTTGCTCACAAAAATTTTAATATGCTTAACTGTCTTAAAAATATCAATAATAAACAAGGAGAGACAATTAGGTTAAATAAATGTGTTTTAAAATAAAGCAATGCATTTTGTTACAAATATTAAATACTTAAGTGGTATTTTTTGAATGACATTAAATATAGTTATCAAATAAATTATACTTTAAAGCAATGCATAGGAATCAAATATTTTCATATATTTTTGTTCTTACTGATAGTTTTTATATGTTTTGAATTCGAGTTATTTTATGTAATTTTAATTAATTTAATGAAATAACTGTTTTATTTTGTATATTTAAAAATCATTTTAATGAGATTAATATTTTAATTAATTTTTATTTGTTCCGAAATTATGTTTAAATCTTCATCATGAAACCTTACAAAATTTATTTTAATGAAATTTTAAAATATGGATATAGGAGATTTATTTCCTTCGAAAAATATTTAAATAGGATTATATATCAATTAAAACACAGTATAAGATGAGTTAAAAATCATTAAAAGAAGAACAATAAATGTAAAATAAAAGAAACCATTTGGGAAAATGAAAAAAAAAACATTTCATTGATTTTTAAATCTTTAACTCTACTTAATTAGAAATTAGAAGTAATGAATTTGAATGTCACAAACTTTTAAAATGATTATAAGGGAATATCATTTAGAAGAAAGAAAAATTTCAATTTTCCTATTATATAAAACAGATTATACTCAAATGGTTGCTCGAAAAATTGATGAAAATGAAATATGGTACAAAAAAATTTTAAAGTAATCATTCACTGAATATTATGTAAAGAAAACTTTTAACCCGAATTAATGTATTCTTTTCAGACAAAATATTTTATTATAATATTAAACATAAATTTTCAGTTTTACTGAACAATATATATGTTTGATTTGATACGTAAGAAATAGTTGAAATATCATTTTGATTTTTGAAAAATAGGATGAAATATTCTTGAAGAATTTCTTTTCTGAGTAAAACATTTTACTTATCTAATTATAAAATAAAAATCAGTATCAGTCTGAAGGATGCGCTGCAAATTATATAAAATTGAAATTTACAAATATACTAAAATAATTTTTTTACAAAAATAGAATTAAAATTTTAAGACATTTTGGCAGCTTTAATTTCAATATTTATTTTTTATTTCTTATATTCCTACATTTAGGCAGTTTCTTCAGACTCAAATATTATTCTAAATTCGGTACAAAAATGGCGTAATCAAAGCCAACATATATAGTGGAAGTGTCACCGTTACCGCGAAAGCAGTTGGATCATTCTAATATAAAAGTAGAAACCAAGCAGAAGAACCCTAGAATTGGCCTGCTATAACTAGAGACCTCATTTCAGATGGAAGACATTGCGACAATGACCTATTATACGTGCCTTAGTCAAAGTAGTGAATACAATACATCTGTAGTTAGATCAGGAGCATTATAATAAAAACGAAGCCCTTCCAAGTTATGCCCCCAAGGCCATAATTCGATAATGATCAAAACATACCTCTTATATATATATACATACATATATATATATATATATATATATATATATATATATATATATATATATATGTATATATATATATATATATACATATATATATATATATATATACATATATATATATATATATATATATATATATATATATATATATATATATATATATATATATATATATATATATATATATATATACATATATATATATATATATATATATATATATATATATATATATATATATATATATACTAGACACATTGCTACTTTTTGTTCTAAAAGCATTATTATACAAAAAGAAGATGCCTTTGGTGAAATAATCAAAATACCACACAAGTTTTGTTAATTTATATTATTAACATAAATTGTCTCATTTAGTTATTATCATTGTATAAGAATTCTTAAATCGTATTGTTTTAATTCTAATAGTTCTCAAATTTTCTTTAGATAATATGGCGAAAATATCACGCCTTCTTAAAACTTAAAATAATTATATAAAAACTAACATTAGATATTCATTTAAGCCCATAAGTGAATGCATGTATAACTACATTTCATTGAAGAACAATTTAAAATATACATAACAGTTGATGAAATAATGATCTTAAGCTCTGGGAAATGAAGATATATGGGATGAATTTAACATTTGTTGAAACTTTCTCTCCTCAAACACACATTTAAGTTGATGAACTGATCAGTTAGTAATTAGAGCCAACGTGGAAGGCAAAGCTTCTTATGAGGTACATGTATAAAAGTTCATTGATGCTAAATAAATAGTATTCACTCCTTTCTTGTATAAAAGTATGTTTATTGTGGTTACATTTAATCTAAATTCATGGAATTATTAATTTCTCTGCGATAAATAAAATCCTTAATGTATATTTTTTCAAATATAAATTTTAACTGTGAATGGATCCCATTTACATACAGTAAATAATTACATATTCAATCACTAAAAATCACATCTTGACTTCCAATTGAGATATGGGACGAATCCATCATGTCTGAATAAATCAGACCTTCCGCCCAGTAAGCCATTGATAAATCACTCTCGTTATGAACCCTTTCGTGGATTAAAGCGGCTGCTGGGGAAAATTGCATGTTCACACAGACCTCTGATAGCCCATTGGTCGAGATTACTTAACCAAAGCATCTCTTCGATGGAGCCCTCGGCATTCGAAAGGGATTTAGCCTCCAGTGAACCCTCGTTTCAGTCAGGGATTATTCTGTGATTCCAGAGTAACGGAGAAAATCTCGAGAACCAAACACCTTATACGCACCGGATCCGTCAAATCAAATGGCAACATCCTTATCAAGGAAAGCCGCCAACAGTGATGTGTGACGCCTTAGAGCATTTCAATACACCTTAAAATGCTTATTGAGGGACTATGCACACATTGTTACGTTTCTGCTTGCGTATATGTTCTCAGGTATCCAAAATAAATAATTTGATTTTGTTATAAATCTAAAGGAAAACATATATACAGGATAAATATCTTAATACTTAATATGTACCCAGCAAAATTTTTAAATATTTTAAATCTTAAGCATTTTCAGAAGTTTTGTAGTTTAAAATTTCAAGTCTCTCTAGCAGAAGTTAATAAGAAAAACTAAATAAAACAAATTATCGTAGTAAAATATTCAAGTAGTAAACCACATTAAAATGTGTTCTATATAGAAATGTGAACTCCCCTCAAAATGTAGTATTTATAAAAAAATTAATATGCTTTATAAAGTAATAATATAAATGTATATTTTACGGAAATGAAATGACTGTATGATACTGTTTATTAGACAAAATCAACTTCTTTCAAATACATTCCATAAAATCAACTAATATTATGATAACATACTAAAATACATTTAAATTCTAAATTCCTTATAGACACTTTTCATCTTCTTAAATACGGACAACATTTTGTACATATATATATATATATATATATATATATATATATATATATATATATATATATATATATATATATATATATATATATATATATATATATATATATATATATATATATATATATATATATATATATATATATATATATATATATATATATATATATATATATATATATATATATATATACACACACACACACACACACATATATATATATATATATATATATATATATATATATGTTGTTTTCTGTATTGCAATTAAAATCAAAAACCTTATATTGAAAAATAAATTAAAATATTACTCACACACAAAATGGAGTAGTAAACTTCTAACTAAATTCCACATAAAGGAGAAACAAGCTTTACACATTTATAATTTATTGATGTATGTCCTTAATATAACTTTAATCTCTATCAACAGAAATGAAATAATATTTTATGAAGTTCTTATAATTTTATTTCCAATATACTCTCACATCTCTCTCTTTTAAATACATAAACTTTTATTTCCTATTTCACATTCATTTATATAAAAATGCACATTTTAATAACTATTGTTAAAAATAACTATAAATTAGTGGGAGTGGTAATCAGGTTGATTTAGGTCATTTGTTCTCGCTGTCGTTCGAATAGAGACCTAACCGAGAATATGCATCGTGTTCGCTAATGGCAGTCGGGGTACATATAATATGTTTGGTGACAATCTCATTCATGAGAAATTATACCATTAAAGGTGGTAAGCCAAGTCTGGGAATATTTTACTTGGTATCTTCTTTTAAATTACGAAGACTCTCTCTCTCTCTTTTGGAATCTGCGGAGGTATACACTCTAAATAAAGTGTCAAAGTTTATCTAGTGAGTAAACCATCTTGATTTGTGGTGGAAGTGAAGGTATTTTATCTTGTCGATCTCCCACTAGTTAAAGTGCTATCATTTCCTCTTTTGTAGTGATGAGAAAATGGAAAAATGATCCTATCAACCAGGTGTTAGAATAATAAAAAATTATTAAAATTCTAAACTAGTTTATTCTACTTGAACTCATTTAGTATTATTAAAATTGACTATTGTTTTCTAATGTGTTAATTTTGACATTGATTTAGTATTTTAATTAATAGAGCTTACATTTTTTCCTGCAATTTATTAAGAAAATAACAGTTTATATAAAAGTATATTCAAAGTATTAAAGAATACTTTAAATATAGTTTTACGTGACCTGTCATGTAAGAAACTTAACATTAAAACTTACTGCAAAGTTTCATATTACATACTATAACATAAAATTTAGCTTATTAAGAAGTATGTTATCACAGAGTAAATTCTACCCTCTGACAAAAACATTTCTTGCAACAGCGTACTGGGTCAAAATCGAATACATTCTAATAATCACCTATTTTAGATAATATTGAATAATTCACAATATTTTGTGTTATTTCTTCAAAAATATGCAAGCTATCAAATTTATAACATAAATCTATCAAAACAAATTCTTGAAAATGGAATTACACATGTAAATAAAAATTTAACTAAATTTTGTACATGTTAAGAAATTTTAAGTGAGTTATTTGTGTAAAATGTTTTTAATTATTAAATATGATTTATATCATATATATAATAAACATCACTTACTCTAAGCTGCTCTTGACATATTTTTAGTACATATTTGCTATTACTCACAATTTATTCACATATAACAACGTTGACATTTTTGTAATGAAGTTGATCTTTATTTATTTCACCTTAATGTAAACACCAAGTATTGTTACATATTATCAACATTGGTTACATATCAATAGATTATGATGCGATAACAGGGAGAACTTTCAGTACCAAGACATCAAGCTCAAGTAAACGTAAATTAGTCTCATCTTGTCTATAAAGTCTACTAACACATTCGCAAACACTTTAGCTTATACAGCCAGAAATGAATTTAATTACAGTTAGTTCACGAGAGAATGTCTTGCGAGAATTGATAGTAAATTTTCTATGTTATGTAATTTATGAAACACTGTATTTATAAAGTGCTAAATACTGAAACATCATTTCTAATGTAAAACTGAGGACTAATTAGCAATCTTGTTTTAATAAAATCTTATTAATATGAATTAAATTATTCTGTGTAAATTTTATCATGTGCCCTATTTATAAAAATGGGATTTTCTTTCGGCCGGGAGTACTTTTATAAAAATTATTAAATTAGTTTATATTAAAATTTAAATTTCAATGAGAAATATTTTATCAACTACATAAAAGGGATTCTGTTTTCCATATTATATTATGCTATACTTTGTGAGAGAAAGTGTACTTTGTACATAGCGATAAAATGATTTAGATAAACGACCCATTTGAACGTTTTCCTAAAGTCTCAAGTTCATATTAATATATTAGATTAAGTTAACCGTCGTATAAGAACACATACCATAAGTTGAATAAATTTAACCATGGTGAAAATATTTAACTTCTGATCATCAAACAAAAAAGAGTTCCTATCATTCACTATACAAATTTTGGATTAGTAATCTTGGAGCAATCTGTCAATAGTTTACATATACAATATTAATCAAGTTTGATTCATTCTACTAAAGTTGTTTACTTCTAAACTGTTATATATTGCTGATAGAAATAACTATGGTATATGTTATTATAATATACGATATTTAAAACATAACAGATATTAATCACTTTTAAGAAGTTATAACAATTGAGATTTTTAGGGCATAGCCATCTGCATAGCATTTAAATTTCATTCATATTTTTCGAATACAAATAAATTAACATTTTATACAAATATAAATACCTAATAAATTTCAAATAACAATTTAGATTGAATTTTATTTCGATGAGATAAATTGTACTTTCTTATTTCAGTTGTCAATTTTGGCATTAAAGTAAAAGTTCAAACCTATAAAGTTTGTAATATAGTTTTAAATACAATGAATGGTCAATTTATTAAATTCAACATTATCTTTAAAACATTATATCAATGATGTTTGAGGTTTTATGATTACTTTAAATAGATGTAACAATATAATACCATAAATGTCAAATAATTACAATAATAAGAATTATATATAAACAGGCAAACATAGACGCACATTTTACATTTTATTCTCGTATGCAAGTGTGTGCAAATCTGTTTATTCTGAAATACCTTAACTTTTAAAATTGCAAACCGTTATAACGTCACTAAAATAGTCAAATATTTAAAGTAATAAATCCTAAAACAATTTGATAAAATAACTTTAAAATTGCAAGTAAGTTTAAATATTGGTACATAAATACTTTATTTAAATAATCTAGGGTAATTATTTTTAAAATGTCTAAGAAATTAATTTTCATTTTTTTAATAATGTTGTTTTATAAAAAGAAGTGTTAGAAATAATAAATTACAGAAAATAATTCAGAATTCGATCTCTTTCTTTTCACAATACAAAAAAACTCGACGCATTTGATTTGGTTACATAATTCCTTTGCATGATTAATTTTGAATTCAACTTAAATCCAGACATTAGCTACATGAATATTGGCATGAAAGTGAGGTATGCATGCATTTCCATTAATGTAAGAAACAAATTATGGTAAATTACACATTATGAATAAAACAAGAAGTGGTTTGCATAAAGCACAAAAGCATTTCGCTATTCTCAATGAAATGAATTATTCCCCATGGCATTCAAAAGTTCCTTTATGCAACAAAAGTTTTTTCTCTACTACTAACATATACGAGTATTAAAAATTAAAAACATCAAATTTTAAAATATGCTTCTTTAAAATGATACTCAAAAACATCAAATAATGATATTGTTTCATAATATTATTTGCTTTAATATTATTCCTCGATAATCTAGACATATTAGATATTGATTTATTTCATGTTTTAATTTTTTTTAGTTTTATGACTGAAATGTTATCTTTTATAAAGGACATTTTGAAAGACTTGATAAAAGAATAAAAATAGTATAATAAAAGAATCATTCGTGCACTCAGAAAAGAACTAAACAAGCATTATAAATTTAATTTAAAATATAAATTTGTATTATAGATTAATGCTTACAATTTTAATTTATTTGGCATTCAACTGAAATGCTTAGTGCTATTTAAGGAGAATTTTTTTTTTACTTTGTCGAAAAATAGGAGAAATTTTAAGTTTCATTTTAGAGGTTTTAAAATATTTAATTTGGTGAAAAAGACAAATTTTATTTCCTCAAGCCTATGTCCACATGCTAAATGTTACACAATAATAATTTCAATTCATTAACATTACTAAAGGTCAGTTTTTTTATGTTTTAACCATCTATACTAGTAAAAATAATAACATACTTACGACAAGTACCTTGGTGTACAAAAAATTGTATTATTTTCTGAAGTTGATAATGAAATAATATCAAAGAATGCAGAGACATTTAAACAACAGAAAACGCAAAGTAAATTTGGAGAAATTTCGAAGCATATCTAATATTTCTATAAATATTTTACTATAGTTCTATTAATTACACGTATATAATAATTAATAATATTATCTCATAACTAAAATCTTCTAATTTTGAGTGTTTAATTATATGTAAACAATTTTATCTATAACCTTATTTTTACTATTTCAATGAATTAAAGGAAAATTACTAAGTTTATAATTTTACTAAGTTTAAAATTACTAAGTTAAATAAATTTATTTTCACATGTATACGCACATAATTTTATGTAAATATATATATATATAGTAGATAGATGTATACAGATATATATATGTATATATATACATATATGTATATATATGTATATATATATATATATATATATATTATATATATATATATATATATATATATATATATATATATATATATATATATATATATATATATATATATATATATATATATATATATATATATATATATATATATATATATATATATATTATTTGAATCAGATCTTTGGAATTTGAAATTTATTTTTGAATAAGTCTTGTTGTCAAGATTAGCTTCATATATGTGTTATGTTACAACAAAATGATTTTCTTAGATTTCAAGTGCAGTAAATTGTGTTTATTGATTTTCACATTTTTCGTCGTAGAATATTTCTGCAATCCTTTGAGGTTTAAACAGAATTTCGTCTTTTTAATGATTTTTCTTCAGCTAAATTGCATTTTTTGAATTATTCATTGCTGCTTTTTTTTCTTAGATAATCTAAGTACTGTTGAAGAAAAAATATTTTAAAATAAAATGCAACTTCCTCGTTTACAAACAGTTTATGTTTTTGGAGGCAATTTTTAAGTTATTTTCTTTATTTTTTCATAAGTCATTTGCTGTCAATTATTTTGAGAATCAGCTATTTTTATTTTTTTTTCATAAAATTTCCTTAAAAATCGAAAGAATGTTTTTCCTGTGATTCATTAAATAAAAAAAATTTGCTAAAATTCTTAAGTTTCTTAATAATAACATTTCAGGGAATTGAAAACTTGTTAGGTTTAAACTATACAGACGATATATGTTGCAAATATTGTAGTCCCGTGTAGTGAGCTGCCTAAAGACTTACAGGCTCTGGCAAGTCCTTCAGCATTCCTGTGAATTTGTTTTCTGGAAGGACTTTTCATAGACAGTAGGAAGTATTTACATGACGCATGGATGGGAACTTAGAAACACAGACAAAGACATTTGTCCATGTAGGAGGCAGAACCGAAACAATATCTCCCATTATTCAACAATTGCTGGTTTTCATGCTACCATATACGATTTTGTTTTGTACATGCATACCTGTTGAGTGGAACATTTTGCGATTTTTTCCTTGTATCATGTGAATACGGCCTAAAATTTGGAAAGTTTATTTACTTATTTTTAAATATAATGCTGTTAATATTAGTAAAATCAGCAATACAGGTTTCATCTGCAAATCGAAAATTTAATTTAAATCCATAATTCAATGAAAAAGTTTATTTAACTATAATATTTGTTATTAAGAAAAAATACAACTTATTAAAATTTATCTTACACTTTATTAAGTTTATACAATTGTCTTTCAATTTATTAAGTTTATACAATTGTCTTACAATTTATTAAAATTTATACAATTGTTTTACAATTTATTAAAATCTGCGTCTATTGAAATATTTATAATTACTCTAAAGAAGGTGATAAAGCTTCACTATTATTTTTAATGGTGTAACTACATAATACATCAATTAATCACTTTCAGGGATAAATTAAGAAAGAAGTTAGCAAGTTTACTTACATCAATATTATCAGTGAGACAAGCCAAAAGTAAAGTGAGATAATATTTGCTCAACGAAATTTATAATATTAAAGTTGTTTTAGAAGTTTAATTAATAAAATTAATTAAAATATAAATTTTCTTGACTATGTTTCCTGTAATTTAAAGCAAAAGTTAAAGTATTCAAAATATTTACTTATGATAAATTCAAATTATAATTAATGTTTTAAAAAAAGTTTAATTTCAAGAAAAATTTATCTTTTGGTTATGTAATTTATTCTAAATTTATAATTTTATAGCAATTATTGAGAAAATATCACTCTATATTATAGTTTCATTTCCTAAATCAATCTATACTTTTTATTTAATTTGTTAATCTGCAATTACCTATCGCTCTATAAATTTATTTAATTTAATTTAAACAAGTTTTAAAGTTTTTATGTGTCTATGAGTTGTGAAACAAAAGAAAGTTCTGAATTCATCGAAAACAAATTTCTAAGTAATTAACTGACATATATTAAGATGTATATTCCCTTAAGCAATTAACTAACACATGGGAAGAACTTTACTTGATAGTACAGTTCCTTATTGCAAATGTTACAGTACTTCTTATTAATATTTGAATCTTCATAAAAATATAAATAAAGAAAATTCCCAACCAATTCCTGTTTAATTAAGAAGAGATATTATTAAAATATCCTTTTTAAAGACATTTAAAAAGTTTTAAAATCAATAATGATAAAATATGAAAATTCTTCTAAACTAAAAATATATAAATTACTGATAAAAATTAAGATTCAGAATTAATTTAAATTAAAAAATGTAATATGTCAATCTCTATAAATAAAGCATTTAGAATCTTAATGTATGGATTTCATCAGTGCTTCTAACATCATACTTTTTAACATTTTTTAAAAAAGTACCTACATAATATTAAATCGTCATTTACAGATAAACATGAAAAATTATAAATAAAATATTTATCAAACATACTGTCATGCATATAATTTTTTCTCACACATTTTTTTGCCTGTATACCATATGCGCACTGAAAAGTTAAACGCACACTTACACAAGTAAAATTGGACTATCTATATGCCTTCCCATGTATGGAATTGCACTAGTATTGTTGTATTCTATTCTATTCTCTCTCTCTCTCTCTCTCTCTCTCTCTCTCTCTCTCTCTCTCTCTCTCTCTCATATATATATATATATATATATATATATATATATATATATATATATATATATATATATATATATATATATATATATATATATATATATATATATATATATATATATATATATATATATATATATATATATATATATATATATGTATATATATATATATATATATATATATATATATATATATATATATATATATATATATATATATATATATATATATATATATATATATATATATATATATATATATATATTAGTTTATCTCATATTATGATAGATTGATTTCTAAATAAATTACCCTTCAAAATTTGTAAAAGTTTATAAAAATATTTTTTGTATCTCTCTTACTCCTAGAATGAAAATTATTTTATGGATGGTGTTTGGAAATATATTATGAAAAATGCATTTTAAAAATAAATCTAAAATTTGTAAACTTTAAATTTAATTTCTGATCACAGTATAAATAAGTTAACTGGTAAATCAATATTTAACACCTATATTTTTATATTTTCAAAATATCAGTTAGTAGCTTTTATATATATATATATATATATATATATATATATATATATATATATATATATATATATATATATATATATATATATATATATATATATATATATATATATATATGTATATATGTATATACATATATATATATATATATATATATATATATATATATATATATATATATATATATATATATATATATATATATATATATATATATATATATATATATATAACTTATATATTATATTATTATACTTCTACATGTATCTTAAAAATATTAAATCTCAAATCTTCAAGACTTTTACTGTGTAAATTACACATTTAATATTTTACAGTTATACTTCTGCTAAAGTTAAATATTAGCTTTTCCATCTTATGTCAATGCATGGCGCAGCATGATTTGGCACCGGCTGTCTACTATTTCCAACACAATATCCCATAATGTAAAGCTTCATATCTTATTCGGGAGCGCAAGTTTTAAGTGGACCAAAATCCAAGAACATGGGTTCCATGCAGTCGAAGTTTTCCCTTTGCTACAACTTCCCTCCATTCTCCCCCTCGCAGCAGCTGTAACAGTGGTAGAATCCCTGTGATAGATTCTGAATTAGATAATAGATAAGAGCATGCAGTAGAATAGCATCTGCTCTTCTCTAACGCAGGGACTGCATAACATAATAGTCTCTAAATATCCTTGGACGTGGATTTAATAAGGGATTTTGTAACTCCACTATCTGGTTATGCCTTTTGCTCAGCCACAACTTAAAATATATAAGGTATTATTACAAATCAACATAATGAGTTAATATTAGAGTCTTCTCTAAAAACATAATTTTTATATCACTGCGTGTTCAAAGTTTTTATTATCTTGATATTTTATATGCCTCAGTCATTTCAGATATAATTTTTCCTAATTTAACAGTAAACAAAAATACCGTAATTTCCATTTTCCAATAAAAGCGAATAAAAGATAATTACATGACGTTCAGCTGCATTTCAATTTATGAAGGTGTTTCTCGCTTTTATACGAAGTACGCTTTTATACGGAAAAAGAATAATAGCTAAACTGAGTTCCATTTTTAAGATAAAAGTATATTCAGCAAAAAATAGGATTATGGTCAATTTAAAAAGGATCAGAACATTATCTTTTTATTTATAGTGTTTTTTGGCAAATGAAAAAGGATAATAAATGTTTCTGAAACATATTCTCAAATCGAAAGAAATACACAAAAAAAAGCTCTTTCTAAATTTATATATCGGAATTACCATTAAAATATACCTTATTATTATGACTTGGTTCTGTATTTTGAATATAATTTGAATTTCTTGTATTAGATAGTTGGTGAAAATGATTTTGTAAATGAAGTTTATTTTTAAAATTTAAAGTAAATTCAAGAAAAATACGTAGTCATTGATTTATTTTTATCAAAATATTTGACATTTTTCATATTTTACTAATGATATAAAATGTTAATTATTCATTTATTTTAAACTCTAACTTATTTAAATATGTTCACATAAAAACAGCACAAAAGTTAATACAAACATTTGAATCAAATACATCATTATTTTTTTTTAATTTAAAATACTTGTACGCGTTAGAAATTAACCAAAAATACGAATATATAATGTAAAATTATAATCGCTATTTTCTAAGTGATTTGTGTGAAAGATATTTAAAATAAAAATGTTAACAATCAAGATAATATTAAATGTCATATAAAGAGTATCTATTTACACTTACAAAGAAATTTTTAAGCAAAGTAAATTTCCATTGTTTATGAAGAAAAATATATTTTTGTAAAACATCAAGTAATAGAATTCCTACTACCTATTGGTATCAAATGGGTCCTATCTCAGGTTTAAATTTCGGTATTAATTTTATCAACTGGATTCATTTTCTATCAATGGATAAACTGTTTTTATCACTTTCTATTGTCGATACATAGTGATAAAGCATTTCCTTAAGTTTTTCAATGAATCTATACCATTTTTATATCTATATACTTCATATTATTAGCATTCGTAGCATTTTATCAAAATATTAATAGCTAAGACCAGCATTTGTACACAAAAAACGTGATAAAATATTTGAATGAGCAAAATTACCGAAAAATGTTCAAATAATATTTTGTAAAAATGTTTGCTATTTGCTACTTATAAGGCAATAAAATGCTTTAATGTATATATATATATATATATATATATATATATATATATATATATATATATATATATATATATATATATATATATATATATATATATATATATATATATATATATATATATATATATATATATATATATATATATATATATATATATATATATATATATGTATGTATATATATATATATATATATATATATATATGTATGTATGTATGTATATATATATATATATAAACATTAATCTTCAACACTTGACTGCATTTAATAAAAATAACATGTAAAAAACTGTTTTCTACAAAATCATCACGATAAATATTGTTCAATTGATAATAATTAGTTTTCAACTAATTTTACCATTTAACTTTCTTCATCTAAGCTACATTGTTTCAGGTTTTGTTTTCTTTTCGTATTAAAGGCATATATTTTTACCTTTTTTCTAATCGATAGACACAATAAGTAATTAAAAAGGTCAATATAATCAGTAATTTCTTTAATTAATCGCATAACAAAAAATATTCTTTCAAATTATTTAATTGTCATTATTGATAATTTACTCATCATTCATCTTACACTAATTGTTTTATTACAGATTATATTAAGTCATTGAGTTAAATAGTTATTTCTGTTAGTCGAAACAGCTGAAACGCAATCAACAGCCCCACCCCTTTTTAAATTATGCTGAATTACTGAAGACTTCAAATGAGCTGGCACCTTCTTTTTACAGAAAAAGATTGGTATTAGACATCGCGTAAACTTTTAAGATGCATTGGTTTCTATAAAACAATGATTTTTATCTGAATCAGGTATCTAATTCATTTATTATGACAGTCCTGAGACAAGGGTATCATCTTCTCTCAGATTAACGTAACATCAGTAATTTTTTAAAATGTAATGTGATTTAATTTGAATCAGATTTCAAGAAATGTGTTAAATACATCATTTTATATTTCTCTAAATTAAAAAAAAACATATATAAATATACTTTCAAAAATTCCTTATCAATTTCAAAATTCTATTTTTAAATTTTATTTGAAATAATTCATTCAAAAAATAAAATTTAAAAATCAAATAAAAGTTCATAAATTGATTTTAATGTTTAAACGATATTTATCTTTTAATAAATAAATAAACAACCGTTTTTTAGTTTAGTAAAAATTATTCGACCTTATTCTAAGTTCGAATAATTTTTGCGTTTACACTTCCCCCTTGAGATACCTCTCCTGTAATTACCTTTTTACATCTTTTTACATTCATAGAACAAACATTTTACTTTATATCAATTCACGAGCATTATCATACATATTGCTTTACTTCAGTTCACTTGCGTTTACAATACTGAAGGATTGACTTAATTTAAAACTGCCCAAGAGCTAATATGGTCAACCAAAATGCTGAAAGAAAATGGGATTTTAATTTCCAAAGTACAACAAAAAAGAATGACGAAAAATATATCATTTCAGGTATCCAAAACACTCCTTATTTATAAGGTACAGCTTATAGAGCAACATCTTAAAATACTTCACATATCAGTTTATTTCCAACATATATTTTCAGTAGCTCTTCTCTAATAAAAATTAAAACTTTTCCTATAAACAAAATATCGGATTGGGGTGAGTTTGATAAATTTCTCTTTCATTTAGAGTCGAAAAAAGAATAATTAGTTATTTATGATTTTTTATATTTTGTTTTCTAAAAAAATCATCCTATCAAATTATTTGCCATTACCAGAAATGTAATTTTTTATAATGAAATAATAAGATTAATAAAACTGAAAAAAATGATTAGTAATAAAAGGTTAGTGTTTTTAAGTACACTAAATAAAATGTGATGGTTTATTATAGATTTATGTGATGGTTTATTATAGATAAGAAAATATACAAATATTTAAACAATCGATATAAAATAGTTAAAAAATATTTTTTGAAAGCAGCTAAAGAAAAGTATACATATAATGACAAACATTATCAATTAACTAATATGATAATTTCATATTATTGATAAACCTATTCAACATTGTTTGCTATATTTATTAATTTATAAAAACTAATTTAAAATTTAAAAAAGGACTATTTGAGACAAAATATGTTTCATAGATAAAGAAATGGATATTTTTACTTTAATATTTTGTATTAGTATTTTCTAAATTCACATTGCTTGTCTCAATAAGTTATAATGGAAATAATAATAGATGATAAATTATAATAGATTATTTCTTCTTCTTCTTCTTCTTAAAATTGGGTTTGTATGTCATTAGGCACCTCTGCTTTTATCAGCATTTTGTACCATTAACTCCAAACCCAATGTTTCCTAGTTCCAGTTGCTCGGGTCACCCACTTTACTAATAAAGTCCGATAGCCCTTTAATGGAGTCTAGGTGTAACTCTCTAGTATGGATGAAGCCTAAAGAAGTTAATCTAGGGAGGGCAAGAGCCTCACATTCGTAAATGACATGCTCTGCCGTTTCCTCTTGCATATGACATTTCCAGCAGATAAGGTCTTGCTGAAACAGTCCCATCTGGTCAGAAAGTCAGTCATGCTAGGAATAGCTTCCTGACTTTCACCAGAAGAAGATGGTTTGGAGGTCATTTCTACCTCAAATGAAGGATTCATTGCTGCCCCTTTACAAGATTTCCCTTGTCTTTTTCAGCAAGGTCTACTTTAGAGGCTTCACCTGCAAATGCAGAAAGATTTGTTACTTCTTGTGTCTTTTCAACCACAAGATAACAATTAAAAAGCTCAGGTAATATAAGTCCACCCAGCATTGCCTGAGTTACTGGGCAAGGCAAATTGCTCTAGAAGTTCGCCAAGCAACTAGAGGCTCCGTTAAGACACCAATACCGTGGTGCCAATTAGCCCTAGGCCCGGATCGCATAACACCAGGGTTTACGGGAGCTGGTTCGCGGCCTCTGATTCTATATTCAAGGCTATCCTGTCATTCCTACAGGACATTCGGCTATCCACCACTTGCCGACGCGCCTGGTGGCTGCTCAAGCACCAGGAAGGTACACGTACCCCCTGGTTCCAGGTAATAGATTATTTACTGTGGGTGAATTTAGAGGAAGAAGATGATTTGATATATAATTCAAACAAAAAAGTTTTTCTTATGTGATATTCAATATACTATCAAGTTACGTCATAATGGTGATAAATTTTTTGGTGCATTTTATTTAGAATTTTATATATAGTATCTGCAATGACTGACTAAAAGAAGAAAGAAGTTCATAACTTCAAGAATGTATATTATTTTTGATTTATGTCACCTTCTGTGTTTATATCAGATACATATATAAATATCAAATGTTGTTTGCATGCTTTTAAACTTATAGATTGAAAATATAAGATCCCATTCAGATAATTAATTTGTGTCGTAAATATTATACATAAAAATGCTATTAAAATTATTATGCTTCTACTGATAATACTTTCTCACATGAAAATATATAGTTTAGTAAATTAATTTATTTAATAAATTAATTGAGAGTACTATTCTAATTTATAAAACTCTAATGCAACCATACAAAATGATGGATACCAAGAGTATCAAGAGCATTGAAAAATGTTAAATTCTATAAAATAAATCTTATAATTTAATTTTTTAAATAAACATGAAATATTTTTTCTCATATTTCGTTTATAAAAGGAGAGTTTTTATAAACAGACAATAATCTCTAATTATTATTTTTATATTGGAATATAAAAAAATAATGCTGGAAAAATGTTGTACGCATATTTATAAAAGCTTAATTCATATTCAGAATAAAAAAATTAAGTAATAGAAATATGAATGTTTAGAGAAATCTATATATTTCCAACATAAAATGTATCATTCAAAGGCAACATTAAAAGGAGTTAACTAAACAATAATTATTTAAATACTTTCACAAATAACCAATATTTTGAACATAAAGTGTACATTCAGAAACACAGTATTACATTTCAATTTATATGTTACAAAATGAAATATCAATATCAAATTTCTGTGGTTGAAGGATACATTTTCTGCCTGCTCATTTTAAAGTGACGGTTGCATACCTTGAAGGGATCTCAAATTGAGAACTGTGTCAAAGAATATTAAACTTTCAAGCAAGTAAAATAAACTACGTTTCTGACGTAAACTAGAGAGTGCAAACCATGCGTAAGAGTAGGGAAAAATAAATGTATCGAATTTCAGACAGGAGATGGGGAAGGGAACTTTAAATTGTCGCAGTTTATGTTAGAAATCATCTCTTGGAGTGAAGGCGATTTAATTTTGTTGTGAGTTGACGCATGGAAAAGCGAGTTTGATACATGTACTAAATTCCTGCTGCAGTGACTGCCAAGTTTAAGCTATGTTATTAACACTATAGAAGCTCTATAATATTAGTTCAAAACGAAATGCTTAAGGCTTATGAATTTATAAGATATTTTTAGATTAATTTTATTTGCTTAAAATTAGCCATTGCAGTTAAGAATACAAAATCGTTAAGCGATTAAGGCTGTATTCATTCCTTGGTGCTTAGTTTGCGCAACAGTTAATCTTTATTCTGTAGTCTATTTTGTAATAAAACATATACTTTATGAGAGGCAAATTTATGTTAAAAAATAAATACGTATTAATAAACAGAATATATATATATATATATATATATATATATATATATATATATATATATATATATATATATATATATATATATAATTATACTCTTAATTCTTATTTAAAGATAAAACTCAAATTATAATTTTTGTGAATAGCACCACACAGAAAAGTAAAATGTAAATGAAATCATTGAAATTAATATTAAACGAGGAGAAATGAAGAAGTCAAAACACACATTATATCCTTTTCCTACCTGTGTAACATTAGCTATAAAACATATTTAAATCCTGAATATTAAACAACAATTTGACTGTAAAACATAACCAGGCTGGAAATATTATATTTTCAAAGTTGCTAGACACATTTCTGTTTAGTGTCTACCAAACAGTTATCCGCAAATATATATTTTTTAATTAAAAATTTGATTAAACATGATTTTGAGCACCAAATTAAAAAATATTTGTCTTTAAAGCATAACACATAAAAAATGGTTCTTGCAGATATAAAATGTGTTGATTTGCCCAAGTATGTTCAACAGAAATTTAAAAAATAATTAAAAAAAACTAAAATAGAGTCTGGTTTAACATTTATCAGTAAAGAAGGCTGAACGAAATCACGTGGCAGATACAATCATCAAATCAGTTTTAAGTTCATTCAGCCGGCGATTCATATACTCATTTTGTTGCATTTGTTTTCTTGAATCACAACAGAATAAAACAAGATAAAAATAGCCTACTTTGAGACTGCATTTAGAGTAATTTTGAATTTGAATAAATGTTGGGACTGATTCTTTAATTTTGATCAAAATTTATTATGGTGCATATGTGCAATGTATTATTACAAAAGATTACAATTATGTCAGTAATACATTTATTCTAGGGCCTAGAATAACTTACTACAGATTTCCAAATGTGTGTATATATATATATATATATATATATATTTATATACATATATATATACAGGGTGATTATAAAAAAAACTTTGCCAACATCTGCACTTCTAGCGTCCATTCTATTTAACCGATCAAGATGATATTTCAAATATAGTTCTTTTGAGATATGCGCTCGAGATTCTGTGAATGGCAACACAGTGGCCCTCGCGGTTACAGTTATAGTGACAGAAACTCGAAATTTTCGAATGGCAACGTCTACTTTTTACCATCGCAAAATGTTCAGCACATGCGAAAACCCTAAATAGCGTTGAAACGGTACCGATATGTCCGAAAAGCGACGTGTTATACACATACAAACAGTTCTTCAAGGCGCACGGAGGAATAATGCATACGACAGAGACAAGATACTGCTCAATGATGAGAACGCATAGAGAAAAAAATCTTTTATAATATATATATATATATATATATATATATATATATATATATATATATATATATATATATATATATATATATATATATATATATATATATATATATATATATATATATATATATATATATATATATATATATATATATATATATATATATATATATAGAAGACTATTAGTTTTAATGTTATTCCACTTTTTATTGTAACCACAACCACAATATTCAAGACAAAAATCATTTTTCCTTTGTTATGGATTCATGTCTAATAAAATATAATGAGAAAACTTACATGAGGTAGAGATTGAAGGAATAAAGGTAGACATTGTGTCAGTTTGTTTCCACAGATATATTTGTTATTCTATTTTCAAACAGATGGAAAAAAATGTATATCCTATTATTCAAGAATATTGCAGCTAAAAAAAATCTATTTCATTCAGAATTAAGGCTTACACCGAAGGAAAGGAAGAAAGCAAATCTCTTTGAAGTAATCATTTCAATGTTCCCGAGCCACTTTCTTTTTATGTTCATCGAAGGAGTGCCAAATCATAACAGAAAAGCACAAAAATCGAATATCCAGCATCTCTTTCCTCTTGGCAGTTTTAGGAGTGTGGAGTTGAGTGTTGTAGATGTTGTAACTCCACTCTCACAAATTGCGTAAAATGAAATCGCTACCTTTGTCGCCACCCTCTCATCCTTACCTAAGGCTTACTAAGAAATTCCGCTGAATGTCTTTTAAGTTATATGTATTATTTTGATTTATATGACACGCTTCAAGTTAATCTGCTTTGCTTCTCTGTTCCTATCCATTCTTGAAGTATTATTTTTATCCCCTTACTCACCATCCTTTATTCGCCAAGAATGTTACATTTGTTCTCTACTCCGCTTCGGAGATTAAACATCTCGGAAGGTAGCAGTTACAGTTACACTCCCTCACTTTCTATCGCAAGATAATGCCATAAGTAGAATGAAGAATATTTCTTTAGAAGAAAGAAAAATACTAACTGCTTTTTGAAAATAAAGGCCTTATTATATCTATTTATTTTAGTCCAATTATTTTAAGCGGTTTTCTCCAGAGAGTTGTTTTCTCTGTTTCATATTTTGAAATAGGGAATTAAATAACTGTTTTCGACAAATCGAAGCAAGTAGTAAGTGTGATTATTTTCTTTATTACGCTGCTGTTATTGAAAAAAGATGATAGAAGTAATTTATGTTCCAACGATACAGTTAAGGTTTCACTTGTGGGTAATTTTCTGCGATAAGTTCATCTGGGAATTATCAAAAATATGAAATAATTTCTTGGAAAAAATAAGGTAACAATGATAACTCACACTTCATGATTAAGGATTTATAAAATTAGATTTGTTTATATGATTGGTGTTTTTCATCACATTAAATAGGAAAAGGAAAAATATAATAAATAATCTGATTAATTATAAAAATAAATATTACTTTATATTTTGCAAAGAATTTTGAAAACACGCAAGGATTTTGTTCAAAATTAATTATACGTTCGAATTACTAATTTAATTAGACATTCGAAATTCTTTTTAAATCCATTATTGAATTATTGTCTCATCAAAAATATTATTACTCTAAGTAACTAAAATAAGTTTTCTTTAATTGATTATCAATATTTTATGTCATTTTCAAATAAAATTAAATATCAAAAGTAAAATATATAAAGAATATTTTCAAGGATAAATCTATTGGTCTAATCTTATCTAAAATTTGAAAAATGTTTATTGCTCTTCTTAAATTTTCGCTATTAATTTAATGTTTATATATTAAAAATTTTACGTTTATATATTGATTAATTTAAAGGCCCTATAAATTGTAATATATTATTCTTAAATCCCTTTTACAATATATTGGAAAAACACTTGAGTTGAAATGTCTAATTTTAAGAATAATCAAGTGACCTTTGACACAAAAATTAAGAAATAATTTTAAAAATTACCTTGTAACTCTCTCTCGCTCTGCATTATTATAGTAAATATAATTTTCTTGAAAAAAAATTAAGTTATTAAATTATAAAATATTTTATTCAATCTTTTTATACTCTCATTTTTTACTTATTTTAATAAAGTAGTAACAAATGAAGGAAACAAAGACGTGTGATTAAAAAGAAAAACATTTAGTATATCAAATATAATTCTCAATTAGATGTAGATATTTTATTACAATCTTTCTTTAATGACAAATATTGTCATTTGATTTCAGATAATTGTTATCCTAACGTAATCTAAAATAAATTATTTTAACTGGTAAAATGTTTTTTTATAATTTTTGAATCAATAAAATGCCTTATGCCACAGTAAAATTTAATAAAAAATGACATTTCAAATCATAATGAAATATTTCCATTATACTATTCACAAATTAGTTTGTCTCACGCAAAATTTTACAATAATATAAAAATGTTTTCAATACATAATTTCACGTAAAAGAATTGCATGTTTATTTCATTCAAATGATCTAATATCCAAAATTTAACTGCTTAGATTTTTTAAGATATGCTGAAATTAATAAGAAAAACATATAAGAAAGAACAGGAATATATATATCAGCATGATTAAAATATAGGAAGTTAGAATTATTCTGACATATAAAACGATAAATATTTAATAATTTTAATTAATTTTTTATTTATTTCATTTTGTTTGAGATGTATTTGATAGAAAGCTTGATTATTAAATATTTCATATTCTATTTTTTGGAAAGTTTCTGAAATCTCTCAAAAAGCAAATAAATTATATTTTATAATGTGTTTTCTCATAACTTTAATTTATCCTTTTCAGTATCACAGGTGTGGAGCATTAGATATTGAAATATATTCTGATAAATGAAGAGTGATCAGTTAGTTAAAGTGATTAATTTAAAGTGTTGATTTGGTTATGATGAGAGAGATTAATTTGGTTAGTAAAAAGAAACACACTTTCATAAACTAATTACAGGGAAAATTTCGTTAAAGCAAACTGGTTCTTTATTCATTTGTGTATATTTATTCACATTCTCAGCGTATTCAAATTAAAAGCATAATATTTCAAGCATAATTGATAAAATTTTATAAACTTGTCTCAGATAAATGCTCAATACATATAAGAAATTTCTATGTACTCAAAAATAATTTTTCCCAAGAGTATTTATGCACTTTAATCACTCAATATATTAGAATACTGATAAATATATAAAAGTATTTTCGAAAAAATATTTTAAGGAAATAGAATTGTCCCTTACGGAAGTTAAAAGAAAGCAAATTTAAATATTTAAAAATACGTTTTAGACTGCTTTAAAAAAATAAATCTTTAAATAAATTTAAATTTTCCAATTTTGATGTACTTATTTTTAAAAAATCATATGTAAGAATGGTTAATTTAACAAAAGTAATATTTAGACACAAAAAAGCAATAATAATTTAAGTAAGATAAAGTGTAAGTAAGAGCAAAATGTGATTTACTTTTAACAAACTGATAAAGAAAAATGCGTGTTTAGAAAATTTAAAATATTTTTTCAAGTTTTATAGAGTCTTATTTATGTATAGGAAACAAATTTTTTATCAAAATACTTGTAAAGATTGGATAATGCTTAAAAATATTTTTTTTGGTTTTAATTTTTTTTTATAAAAATTTCCTCATTTTTTTTCATTCTTTTTTATTACGTTTTTTTTTGTTTCTCATTTCTGTTTGTGTTTTAATTCACCCCCATATACTAAATTCATATCTTTGAAGTATTGCACTCTTTAAAAATGTAGCAAACATTGAATTTCAATCACTTTCAGGTCTGATATTCGTTATATTTCAATCTATTACTAAGAAATCCAAAAGGATGTAATGATTTTTGAATATGAGTCATCTTTAGTGATATATCGTATCAGCAGTGTAGTAACCTAAAACAATATCCTTTAACTCAAGTTAATAATATAGGTTTATCTAAATTTCCTCAATTTGTAAGAACAAGATGAATTTATTCAAATTTTTGTTTTAAATTAACATTCCGTTTTTGAAATACAGTTATCCTAGGATAATTTCATTCCTTAGATTTTTTCACTGTCACTTAATATTGAATTGACAGTACCAACTTCCATAAAAATTCTTTTTTATAGGATTAATTGTTTATATATAAATGCATACATATTTTTTTGTTTTTATACCCATTAATTAAATAATATTAATCTTCTAAATGAATGTGTATGTATGTGTATATATATATATATATATATATACATACATACATACATATATATATATATATATATATATATATATATATATATATATATATATATATATATATATATATATATATATATATATATATATATATATATATATATATATTTATATTTATATACAGTATGTCCACTAAAAAGTCCCTTGCCACACTCTTAATTTTGGAACGGCTGCTACTATATTTATAAAAGTGGTGTCTAGGTACCACTTTGTATAGTAGCTAGGTACCCACTAGGTATAGTAAAGTAGCCATGCGCTACTGAATGAAACAGACTACTGCGCCACCCGGTGGAAAACTGCGGAGTTACCATTTCTATCTCGAAAACGAAACGAGATAGAGACAAAAAGTGATTTACAAAGTTGTAGAGCATCCTCGATTTAGTATGAAAAGATACCTTGTTGGCATGTGAAGAATACAACGGTTAAAACGTGCAATTGTTGTTTCGTGCTGTGACGTGACAAAACTATCTAAGAAAGAAAAAAAACAAATAGTTATAACAATATACTTTATTTATGATATTAAAACTTCTCACCGTCAGCTGCAATGCACATAAGGATCCTCGGTTGAAGATCACGTTGGAACACGCGACCGTAATGTGTCGTTTAAGGTCCTGCAATTTTTGTGGAGAGGTCGCATTCACTTGCTGTTTCTTCAAAACCGCCATACCCTAGTATTTGATTGCCAAATTCCTTGACGAGGTACTGCTTCTCTGGAGATGTCTTTTGAGCAGGCGCACCGTCATGTTGAAAACCCAAAGTTTCATTAAGATTAAACCATTAAAATTAAACAACGGCAGGTTCTCCACAAAATCGGGTATTAACTTCTGTAGCAATTGTAAATATCGTGCACCCGTTAACGTTCCATTGTAAAATATTGAGCCTATCAGCTTGTTATTGTAAATTGCGCACCAAACGTTAATAGCATACCGCATTTGATGTCGAACGTCGACGAAACATTTAGGATTTTCCAGCGCCCAGTAATGGGTGTTTTGCCTATTGTACATGCCATACCTTGAAAAGCATTCCTAATCCGTCCACATTATATCTGCCAAGAATGTTGGCTAAACCTGCATCTGATTCATGATGAAGTTGCACCATACATAGCGTCGCTTGGCATCCCCGTCCTCTAAAACCTGTTCAGGAGTTGGTCGGTATGGATGAGCACCTGATTTTCCAAACCTGACTTTCGGAGAGACCACAATGTTGACTGATCTCTCTTTCACTGCATTTCGGATATGCGAGGGCATATGCTAATACCTCATTCGGTTGAACTTGCCGTCCTACCTTAGCTGGTCTGCCAGATCGAGGTCGACTAGTAACGCAACCCGTCTCCCTTAAGCGTTTTACAACAGTTAGGATGGTTTGATGAGAAGGATGCGGGCCTGCAGGGAAACATTGGCGGTACAACCTTGCTGCTGATCGTGCCTTGCGTCGACATTCACTGTACAGTACTCAGCTTTGGAATACTCAGCCATTACCATGAGCATCAACATACTACAGCCCCAAGAAGATGTCCCTTTTATAGCTCTCTCAGGTGAACAGGCGTTACGTTTCTTACGTATTTGCATACTGCATACAAATTGTTGGAATTATTTCTAATACTTCCGTTCTTCCTACTTCGAAATAAAAGTGAAAAATGTAATCACGAAAACGATTTTTTGTTTTTTCAAATATGCACACGTACGATGTGCCACGTCACAGCACGAAACAACAAATGTCAATTTTAACCGTTGTATTCTTCACATTAATGTCTACAAGGTATCTTTTCGTACAAAATCCAGGATGCTCTACAACTTTGCAAATCCCTTTTTTACCTATCTCGTTCCGTTTAAGAGATACGAATGCTAACTCAACAGTTTTCCACCAGGTGGCGTGGGAGGTGGTTTCATTCAGTAGCCCATGGCTACTTTACTATACCTAGACACCACTTTTATGAATATAGCAGCTGCCGCTTAAGAGGGTAGCAAGGGACTTTAGTAGACATACTGTATTATCAGATGGTTAAATTCATTGTGTAATTAAATTGTTTGGATTTTTCATCTGTATTTTTGCCTTATTGATATTTTTAACATGTGCAACGCAAACAAAGTAACTAAGACAATTTTGGTTTAACTTCCATTAATAAAATATAAATTTTAAAATCGCATTGTGACTGTGGCACTATGATTTAAACTTTAAATGTCATCACTTAGATTAGATATATGTTGTACATAAAGTTGAAATGTAAATTTTGCTTACATTTATGAATTATTCAAATTTTAATTGCTTTTATCTTCTTTTTCCACATAAATAAGAAAAAGTAATAATATTACTACATCAAATCATAAAAATAATAATCCGATTTGTGGTTGGATATGAAATTTGCTCAAGACATTTTTTATAATAGTTTATTAAAAACATCTTAGTTTAAAAAATCTTTAATGCGACATAATATTAAAAATATGCATTTTACAATTTCATTCAAAGTTCAGTTTTAATAAAAAGAATCTCAATTAATATTTTATATTATCTCTTTACTAAATATTTTCCTGCTTTACACTTTGCCTTGACTTCAATTTAAAATGAAATGCATTATTTTTGGATGATTAATTTTAGTTGCTGAAGAACGGTTTTTTAAATTATTTTGTTGTAGTGATGAATAAACGGAAGCAATTTCTTTTGTAAAATTCATTCATTTTTTGCTCATTTTTCTCTTTTAGCTTCATTTTTATCAGCACATTCTTTCATTCCAGCAACAGCGGGAAAATTAGTTTTCACTCCATTAAGCTAAAACTCTAAAACTAACTCGCAATAGCGTGAATCGCTTTATCAACTCGACTTGAATTAAACGTCGAGTCACATGTCGCGTCGGATTCCATCTCCCAGGATGCATCTGTGCTTTTGAAGTCATGCTCTCCAGCTATTATCGGGAGTGCTTAGGAAAAGCATCATTACCATCGTTCGGAATTTTCATCCGGCCTGTCTCCTGGATCCGGGAAACAGCGTATAAGGGAAACGGAAAAGTTCCGGAAAAACATTAATCACGAGGAAACCGGACCGTAATCAGATGTTGCAGATGGAAAATTTCCGCTCAATCGGGAATCGAGCCCGGAATTATTCTGGAAGTAATACCATTCTCCAAGTAATTCATTTCATCCATATAAAATGATCTGGATTTGAATTTCTTGAAGAAATTAAAAAAAGAATATTCTCATTCGCGGATGTATTATAATGTGAAGTCTATACAAAAAATGCATATGTTTGTAAAGTTAAACACTGAAATAAGTATTTTAATATATATATATATATATATATATATATATATATATATATATATATATATATATATATATATATATATATATATATATATTTGTATATAATTATCAAATTGTGTCATGTAGTTATTTATTATTTATAGGGTAGTTAACATTTCATTAAAACAATTTTGATTTCCGCCCAATTTGTCAAATAGTCAGCGTGCCTGATTGCGGATAGTGAGATCCTGGGTTTGAATCCCGGTTCGGGCATGGTTGTCTATCTTGTCTTTATCCTTTCCTTATATGAATGGGTTGTGAATAGTATAATGGTAGTGAATAGCTACCCTATAAGCGGGTACCTATGGCATATGTGTACTGAGCAAGTCGGACTCCACACCAAAATATGGTTCATTTAGAAAAGTGGAGCAACGCACCCAATAATGCCAGCCTAGGTGGTGCACGACAGCAACCATTTTGATTTTATTTAAAGGATAATTATTTTAAATAATGAGCAAAGAAAAAAATTATCCTTTTATTTTTTTATTTGAAAAGAGAAATTTATTTTGCATTAAATAGAATAGGCTACTAAATATTTTTTCTTTAACATGAATTATTTGTAAATTTTTTATCTTTTGCCAAGTTCTCCAGTATTTCTCAGACATGTGCATCGAGTTCTATAACTAAATAAATAATTCTAACACAATGCTTCCATAACTATTTATGAAGCAACTTATACAAGTCTTTGATCATTTTTGATAAAAAAAAATAAAATGTCAAGTAAAATTAATAAAATTTAATAGTTTATTTTTCAAAGAAAAACATGTGGGGGATTATTTTTTAATTGAAAATATGAGCAAAATAATTTGATTACTTACCAACGCTTCTTAACGAATGTATTTTAGATAACATCTTGCGTATGTCATTTGGTACTTCTCCCTGGACTAACATCAATAAAGAAAGATTGAGTACTCAATATATTAAAAATCAAATTAAAATGAAGAAGGGTAAATACAATAAAGTCTATCTATTGAAATACTGTAATAAAATCACAGTTTGGAATTTGTTACCTGTTACTTCAAATGATAATTTGAAATAAAAGAATTCAAAAGAAACAAAATAATATTTTGAGACAAAAGAAAATCAGAAACAAAAGAATTCATTTTGTCCTTCTGAAGTAAAATGCAAGAAATTAATCAACAATTAACTTAATGCTTATCAGCATACATACATTAAAAACAATTCTTTGAAAAAATGTATACTAATTTCAATGTATTTATAAAATAACACTGTATATTACACTTTTGATAAAAAAAATAAGAAAAGATTCAGATTTTGCTACTTTATAGAACAGAATCTTATTATGAGTCTACAGTGTGTTACTGGATGGCTTTTTGTTTATGATGCATTTTTATTGTAACATTCACTATGCGCATTTAGGACATAAAAATTATCATCAAAATTTAAACATTTAAAATCAACTATTTCCCTAAAATTATTCCGACTTTACTATTAATACGAAAAAACTTTCAGCATTTTATTTGTTGCTTACATAGAAGAGCAAAACACATACAAGAGAAATCATATTGGACTTATAAGGTTTATTTATTATTATACTGTCAATGATGGATTTTTGAATCAATACATTCCATAGCCTATGCAGTGTTATATAGAATAATAATGTTTTCCCAATGCACAGCGATTGCAAATGTAATGTTATGTACACATAGATGCAATCTGCATATTTCTAATTGTTGGTAGGCCAATATTGGGTACTACTTTATAACCACTTTTATGTTTCTAGCTTATGCAATTAATATGACAGATCGTAAGCCTTATCTATAAATTAATGATAAAAATATTGCCATTTTTTAACTTTTCATAACAAATTTACTGTAAACTGTATTCTTGAAATTCAAATTTTCATGCTTTATTAGTAATTGTGATTATATTTTTTCTTAAGAAAATGTATTCCAGATTGTTTATAACTTTAAAATCCTTTGCTTCTAATCATAAATTATTATTAATCAACATGTTTATTTAAGTTTTATCATGTGATTTTACATGTATTATATTTTATAAACTCAAAATATGCATACATTAAAAAATTTTACATGTTACACTAAACTCATCTATTTGATACATATTAACATTAAGTAGATTTATAACAGAATGCATTTGTATTAATATAGTATATATTGTTTTAATATAGAACTTCCAAATGAATTCAGACTTTGTACATTTTCTCCACATTGTATTAGGTTGAATTTGAACTAAAATTCATAGTATTACATTGAGTTTCAAAAGCTTAGTTTTTATGAAAATTTTACCCTATGAATTTAAAGGTAAAGATAATTTAAATGGTTATAATAGAATGTTTTGTTATGAGTATTCACTTAAGAAATGGATTAATTCAAAATTACTTCTAAAGTTAATTTTTAAAATATAAAAATTGCAATTTAGACTATTTTTGGATAATCATTCAACAAAAATTCATAGGTAACGTGCTGTCAATAAAAATGTGTCTTTGAATATATCATTGAAACACGCACATTATATTTTTCTTTTATTATCATTTTTAGAAAAGCAGAAAAATTGTTCACTATGTCTTTCAAAGAGAGCAGTAACAATAGTAAAATATCTGGAATATTGTCTCTTTAGGAAGTATTTATGAGATTCGACAAAGGATTTTGTTATAAATATCAACAAATACATAAAATTTAGAAAATATGCGAATACATTATTTTAAGATATGCTTTTGATCGTATTTTTAAAATAAATACTGCTTATGTAAGATTTTCAAAAATAATGCATGCCGCTCTATGATTTTTATAATATTTCAAAATCAAATTCTAATTTATTGTAAAAAATAAAAAAAGTATATCGTCAAGTAAATTATATGCATTTTATATAGTAAATTTTATATAATAGTGCACAATGCTTGTACTAAACAAGAAAAATTCACTTTTCAATAACTCTCGCAATATTAATAGAATATCGAGTCACACTTTCGAATGATTAGAATAAAGATTTTATGTCTTAAATGATGTTAAAAATAAGTTTCATTAAGTTTAAATTTTGGAAATGCTCATAATTGTTCTCATTTCTTAAAGCTAGGAAAAAAGAATTAAGTTCATTCATTTTCAAAAGGCAGTCCAGAAACTAAATATCGTATAGCAATAACCTCATTTATGATGGAGTTGCACATAATTGTTATGCCAATTTATAAGAGAATAAGAGAATGAAAATGAGAAATATATAAGAAATAACACTATAAACAAAAAATAAAGCCCATAATTTTAGCATCGCGCATGCTTATTTCTGCAACTAAGTAAGAAAATAAAATGAAAATATTATGAACATAGTTTTTAGAAGAAAATATAATTTAATAATTAAATTATACATACATCATTATAATTAATAATTAAAATGTGATTATTTAACTTTTTAATCAAAGAATAATAATCTATCCCTTATATTTATTTTAGTTGCTTATCGTTTTTTGATATTCTACAGTTTGGGATTAATTTGTTTCTATACTTTTCCAGGAAATACATTGTTTGATGTGATTATCACCAATGTTTTTGTTGACATTTGCAAACAAATTAGTTTCCTTATATTTAGTTCCATTTTATTATTTTTTCATTCTCTGTTTTATTTATTATATTTCAGAATTCGTATAATCTTTAAATACAATAAAAATTTTGGTTACTTTTCAAAATACCTTGGCGCTGGCTGATACACTAGTTTTGTATTTGCATTTATTTTCTCAGTGCGTCTTTATTTGTTCCAATATCTTGTGAATCCTATTAATTTTTTATATAATTCTACCCAAAAAAAATTATATTGGGATTCACTGTAGTTACATATTTAGCGAATTTTTAATACTAGTCAAAATGTTAATTATCAGGAAATTTCCACATTTTTTGAGCAATAAAAGCCATCAATAAAGTTTATTATTTTGCAAAAAAAGTTTAACTACATAATATTTAAACACAATGTTATAATGAACCCATTAAATACAATTGTCGATTTTAATCATAAAAAGTAACGCATTTTACAGACAAAACTTTTTACAAAAAATACCGTCAAAAATTATGAAAAACAATTTTCAAATGTATTAAATAAATGTGATATTATTATTTCATTATTTTTTTCATGATGTTTATAATCATCTTCTTTTGAATGTTTAATAAAATATTGTGCGAGGAAAATTAAATTTTTTTCAATAAATGACAAACATTTTCGGGAATTTAAACAAAACAATCTAAATAAATATCGCCATAAACAGTACCATAAAATTAAAACTATAAGTAGGATTAAAAAAAAGCGTTTATTAAAAATTGCTCCTCTTAACAATTTCCCGATTAAATTTTTTCCCTCATTTAAACTCATCGAGATAAGCGGAACCGGAATTATTAAATCTCTTCCCTTTTCGAATATTATTTACTGCAGAAATTATCTCGCATTTGACTTCTTCACGATAATGCGTCTCAACTCCAGAAGATGAAAAATAAAAACTCTCCCATAAAAACCCCTACTGCATTTAAGCGATTATCTGTTTTTCCACCCCGTTTTCTTTCATTTGAATCGAAGTCCCGGGGGCAGTCCATTTATTTTGGTGAAGGATTGCGGGGCATGGAGTTGAGAAGAAAACCGCCTGCAGTGTTTTTGTGAGCCACTCTTTATTTTGCTGCTGTGAAATATGTTGATGACCCTAAACAAGACATGAGAACAAATGTCGGAACATGTTTTATTCAGCGAGGAAAGATTTGCTGTGGGCGATTCAACTGTCGGCAGGATAAGATAAAATTTGATCAATAGAAAGTGGCATCATATCAGCTTTATTTGTGTGAATGAATAACAAACTAAGAGTAAATTCGAAGAGAAAATAAAGTTTATTTTTTTCTGTGCATTTGACTTGAATATCAAATAATATTTATTAAGAAAATTGTTTTCTTTTTAACATTACTAACATCAAAATGTTATTTGAAATAGTAGCGAAATATTTGATTTTTTCATAATTTCAAATATATGGCATAAACTTTTAAGACACTGCATTTCTGACATTTTACATTTTATTAATTTCCCTGAGAATAAATATTATTAATAATTTTTATGACAATTAAGTGAAGAAACTTAAAGTTTCTTCATTTAATCATTTGAAAATTAAAAAGAAACAATTAAATGAAGAAGCAAATCAATGAAGATACTTAAAATTATTCCATTAATATACATTTTTACACACATATTATTAAAACATAATTTACCAGAAAAAATTTAATAAAGTTTATTATTCAGCCTAATTTCTCATGAAATACATTTTTTATTATACATTATTTCTATATATACTAGTATTTTAAGAGAAATTACAGTAAATACTTGTGTGATTTTATTATTTTATTGATATTCGAATATTATGAATTAAATAACTGTAATTGTCTTACAAAAAAACCGAAGAAAAAATTTAAAATAAGCTGTCAGAATATATTAAAAACAAATAAAAACAACTAAATTCCAGAAGTAAAAAGGATTTTGATACATTCAGCGTAAACATTCCTTGTATTTAAAAAGATATTCTAAATTCTGAAACTAAAAGTGCTTGAAAAAAAAGTATGACATTTTTTGAGAACGAATTAATACAATTCACATTGCTAAGATTACCCTGAGAATAAATATTTTTACTCATTGCTATAACAATTAAAACAATTTTATATTTATGCTTAATATTATTCCATTAACTATGACTTTTACATAAATTATTAAAACATAATTTATCAGAAAATTTTAATAACGTTTATTATTCAGCCTAATTTCTTATGAAATATCTTTTTATTGTACATTATTTTTATATATACTACTGTTTTAGGAGAAATTACAGTAAATGCTTGTGCGATTTTATTATTTTATTGATAATCGAAAATTATGAATTAAATAACTGCGATTTTCGAATAAAAAAAACGAAGAAAATAAAATTTACAATAAATTGTCAGAATATATTACAAACAAATAAAAACAACCAAATTCCAGAAATAATAGGGTATTTGATATATTCAGTGTAAACATTTTTTGTATTTAAAAAAAAAGTATTCAAAATTCTCTGAAACTAAAAGTTTTTGAAAAGTGGGACATTTTTTGAGTACGAATTAGTGCAATTCAAATTGCTAAGATTACCCATTAGAGCATCTAATCAGCACTTAAAATTTGTTTAAATCCAGAATAAATCTCTGGGATTATTCAGTCCATAGAAATGTATTACCATGAGTTTTGCCATGCTTGAGAATTAAAAAAGTGAAAAATACTCTTTATATACTATAAACGTAAATACTTTGGGTTAAATCATCTAAAAATGATTTGAAATCATTAAATCTGATAATCACAGTTAATTTTTTTTGGCTTAGGTGCAAAACTAATTTGTTTTTTTTTCCTAAAATCCAGATATCAGATATTGCTTGAGCCGATTCCAATTTGAAATTTTGAAGGAAGAAATATTTTATAAATATTATGAGTCTGAAACCTCTATTCATATTTCAGTCATACGTTTTTTTTTTCTAAATAATTAAGTAATATGAGAAAAAAACAGCCAACATTAAAAGAATTATTAGGTAGAATGGCTCCAATTGGGAAATAACTTTACAAAGTAAATAATGTAACATTTAAATAATTAATTTTAAACTATTGTTTTTATGAACAAAAAAATAAACTAAGTTTAACAGTAATAAATGAATTTATAATATTCTTTATGTATAATGACAACAGCAGACAGTCAGTCATTAGAAAATAATCTTGTAAGAAAAGCAAATTTCTTACCAATATTTAATAACTACAAAGATAAAAAACTGTGCAAAATAAAAAAATCCACTTTTAGTCAAAATAACTTAAGGCCGGATATATTTATTTCCATGCAGATTTTTTTAAACAGACAGGAGGTTTTTGCAGTTGATGCCAACGTACATTACGCGACCATTTACGTAATAATGTGGCGCGCCTGTACATATGCAACTTCGTAAAGAGAAATCATGCTGGATGTGTATATTCGCACCCTTTCTGCTCAAACATTGACAGCAAAGCGATATATACACAAGATTCTTAAACCATAAAAGTGACTTTTTCGAGAAACAGAATGAAACAAGCATGTTATATGAACGATCTTTCCCACCCAGAAAAAGTTGTACATTTCGGAGTTTATATAACCAAAGAGAGTATTCACTGTGTGGCGTGTTGCTAGTCAGACTAAACAATGAAAATTCTTTTTACCCGCAATGTCTCTTGATCACATACAGTACTTGTAAGTTTTTCCACAAAAAGAATTACGTATCAAAAACGTTCTTCGATGATCATTCAGGAGTTAAAAATGAGATATTTAAGAAGAATAGAAATTACCACTAGAAAGACTTTGATCAATAATCTCGCTAGCAATATGAGTACACTGTTGTGTTAGTATAACTGTACAACATAAACACACTCTTTATCAAATAATAAAAAAAATCATGAATGACAAATTAACTAAAATTGCGTCATATTAAGCATTCCTTCTGTGCAAATAGATTTTCACCACTTCTCGCCTTACTGTATAAGTAATTAGTATACTAAATTTTTTCAGTCATTATAATCATCTTTGCCATAATAGTTGATTTAACCTAAATTTTGGACACCAATGTATTTTCATATGTTCTTTTTTATCTCCTGATTCCTTTTTCCAACCACTCTTTCTTATATAAAATTATAAATTTGTTTATTTTATAGGCTTTTGGAGCACACATTAAATGATTTGATCAAATTCTAATAAGATTTTTCCTTCCTTTCTGGAGAAACACGTTTATTTGAGAAGATTTAATTCTTACTTGATTTTGAGTATGTGTTGGCTTTACCTTTTTAAAGGTAATAAAACTTATCTGGTCTTAATATCATTACAATATCTTAGGCATTTTGTATCCCACTAAATAAAACTGAAATCTGAAATCAATAAAATATAATGTTTAACATGTTTTAAGCAATAATTTTTATATGGGGTTTGATTTTCCTTCACTAGATTAAAAACGAAATATGGAAAAAAGAAAACTAAATCTTAAGAATTCATCTCGTTTCTTAACAATGATTTAAATTTAATTTAATTAATATCCTGATTCATCATTTCATAATTGTATATGAAATCATGTTAACCATATAGTTTACAGCAAAATTAGTTTCAAAAGCATGGCATAAATCTACTTTATTTTTAATCAAATAATGCAGAAATTATTGATTTTTAATGAAAAACATTTGTACGAAATATTATAAGTTATATAATTATAGTTCACACTTTTCTTATTACAATATGTAACATGTATGAAGTAAATTTTCAAATTTATGGAAGAATAAAATTTTAAAATCCTTTTTACAATGGATTTCAATACAGATCAAAATGAATATGTCTGTCATGTTTCTGTTGAAAGGATAGTTTTACATATTATTGCTGTGAAAAATTGATTTAAGATATATATCATTCAAATAGAAAGTGAATTTTTCTTAACAGCAGTTGAGTCAAATTTTCATTGTTAAATTGAATAAATGAAATCATATTTATAGTACGATGGATTTCGAAGATAAATAATGATAAATTGTACGGAAAATTTGTGTAAAAATACCCATTCATAAGATTACATATTTATTTTAGAATTATTTCAAAAATGAGAAGAAATGATGCCCTTAATTTTAATTATTTTACAAAATATTTGATTAAATTATATAGTGTTCTTTAAAAATATTATAATTCTAATACCGGAGCTTTTTACATTTTTCTTAGCTTATGTTCAATATAAAATAAACGAATTAATTGTAACCATAAGGAACAATTAAATTTACTAAAGCATTGAATAGAATTAAAAGCATAATTCAAAATCCAATACATTTATTAGATCATCTGTATATTTAGTAACAACTGTTCGTGATTAAATCAAAATAAACAATAGAATAAATTTTATTATTTGTTTGATATATACATTAATATAAGTTATATTTTACACTTTATTGGCTATAATGTTTGTTGATGGATGAAACTAAACGTTCTCTCTTTGTAAAATTGATAACAGTTTATATGTTTGTTCCGCTTTTTACATAGTAAATGTATTTAAATTTAATGAAATGTTAATTAAACTTTAAAGGTAAAAAAATATTCAACATATTTAAAAAAATTTGCTAATCATATTTTATATCAATAATGTTTTTATAAATCATTATTAAATCAATAGTATTTATCCCTCAATGAAGTATAGGATAAAAATTTTAATCAGCTTAAAAATTATTCAAGTGTATTTTGTCTCTACAATAGAAACTTTTTTTAATACATTTATTTAAACTTAAAACGTCCATCCTCATAAAAAGTACTTAAAATATAAAACTTGTAGCAGTCAATCGACTTCCTATTCATCTGATGATTTTTCATCGTTCAAATGTGGTATTAGAATAAAAATACTTATATTTAATACATTTAATGCATCATGTAGATTATAATTAAATTATTGTCATATATACACAGTAGATTATTTTTTAAAAACAATCTTAATATGTCAATAACATTTATTCAACAATTTCATTTATGTAAATGTATTTTAACGAATTCAAGAAGAGGAAAAGGAACCTTATTTATAATGATTACAATAAAAAGTGAGTGATACATAAGTACCTTTCCTAAAGATGCATTTGCAATATAATTTCACAATAAACTGATAAAAATTTCAACAGATAAGCATTTGATTTGATTATTGCACTTTATTTCAAATGATATAATAATTTAATTTAATATGCATGGACAATTTTATATCTCTCTAAATTATGCTGATCATGAAATTTGCAACAATTCAACTGTATTATTTTTGGAATTTGATGAGGTAAAACTCTTTTTATGTTAATTTAATTTTTGAAAAGAATTTAAAATTCATGTTATTATTATACTGCTTTCTGAGACCAAATATGCTGTTTAAAATTAAAATATTTTATAAGGTCCTATTATCATAATTTGTTATTAAGATATGACTTTTATCCGAAATAGTTTCTTGTTTTTATATATATAGTATATAATTCTTGAATTATAAGAACAAGATAAGTCGATAATATTTTACATGAAAATTTAGCAATATCATAAAAATTCTATAAAAAATATGTAATTTAAATTATTATGAGCATCAATTCTTCCGGAGTCTTTTAAATATATTTTAATGCATTCCTTCTTAATGAATTTTATTCCCAATTATCAAAATAATATATAATCATTAAGTAGAAATTATTAGATTGTAAGAGTGATTTTGCGGTATTACTATTTATTTAAAACCTTTTCATTTACTAACATCTGAGCACATTTTGAGACTTCAAAACCCATCAAGTGAAAAAGTTATTAAATTTTCATTGCTTTTTCATTTTCTTGAACTGAAACGGTTCATTACACAAAACATGATTTACCGTCAGCGTTACTCATCACAGCGTAACCTAATCCTGATTTAAAGGTCAAGGTATCATAAATTCATTAACTTCTCCAACGATATTTAATGATTCTCGCCAAATGAATAAAATAATCGACTAGATTTTGCATACTTTTAAAATCTTGAGCGCAGTCAACGAGATCGTAAATTGGCTGCGCTGACAATAAATTTTTCTCGGCAATTCATTTTAGGATGTATTAAGCTCTCTCTCTCTCTAGAAGTCATTAAAATTTTCCTTCCACCGCATAAAAATAAACTGTCCAAGATTAAATCAGGAATATTGATACTTAAATTATAATAGTTATTTTATGGACTTTGAATGGCAAATAAATAAAAGCGTCGAATGATTCTTCTACCTACTTTCGTTCCGAAGATTTTTAATGCTGTGGAATATAATTTGTTAAGCCAGTGTAAAATAGTTAGAAGATATGCGGAAAAGGGATGAAATTTCGGGTTTTATTTAGTTTTATAAAGCTTTGTGGACAAAAAATTCATATATATATATATATATATATATATATATATATATATATATATATATATATATATATATATATATATATATATATATATATATATATATATATATATATATATATATAATAGAAGTATAATAACAATTACTCACAACTAACCTGCCGTACATCATTATTCTAAAAATTATGGAAGCTTTTAGATTTACTTACAGAAATCACATTTTTTATTGACATCTATAAATTTTGCAAATATTGATTGATGTAACTGAAAAAAAAAACATGTATTTCGATGCTAAGAAATATTTATTCAATTCAATAAAACGAAATATTTTGCAATGTAGGGAAAACCTTGTTTTGTATCACTGCTAATAACAGAACTAGGTTTATATAATGTTATTAATAAAATTTTACACCACAAGCTACCATTTCATTCGTCGATTATAATTTTCATAATCAACTTTTGTAACTTTTAATCCTTAAGTTTTTCATTATTCATTTAGTTATATAAACCAAGGAAAAACATTTAGTTATATAAACCAAGGAAAAATCTCTAAAACTTTTACTAAGATAACTAATATGACACGTGAAATTGCTTAGCAGAAGAAATAAAGAATTTTTTTCCTTTTATGTAAAAATAACTAAATAAATATTTTTTTATCATAAATTTTATTTAATTTGATTTCATTTAGTTTTCAGCAAAAGTAAAAGCTTAAGTATAAAAGAAATACGAAGCGTAAAATATAGAAAATATATATTAAAAAGTATTCCATTTTCATACTTTAAAATATTATTCCAGTGAATTTAAACTACATAATTTTGAATTCTTAATGTCTTTTATACTAAGCAAGAAATATAAGCATATATTTCTTTGCATTATTTACCAAATTCTTATTTTCAGAATGTTAAAAATAAAATTTGTAAGCGGGGTTTTTCTGATACCTAGTACGATAATTTGAATTCTATGTAAATTACATTTTATTTCAAATTTTGTCCCGATTTCACATCTTCTTGCATTTTTTAAGTCACGTATTTTAAGCAATTTGCATAAACCTCAATTTTTAATTTCCCTGGTGATTGCAAAATATTTGTCGTTATTGAATTGCTATTTTGCTTGCAACAAAATTTTATTTTTAATAAGCATATGTAGATTAATTATTTTTCGTGACTTTATTTCTTAGTTCATTTTTGAAAATGTTTGTTTTTATATTGTATAAAATAGAAAAAAATATTTTTCATTTTAAACATTTCAATTTAATGAAAATAAGGACTGCAATTTAACGTTACTTTATATTTACTACTTTTCAATAAAACTAATGAAATTATGTGGAATAATTCTAATGTGAGTAAGAAAATTTTTTATTCAATAACTTCATAAAATAAAGAAACAGAAATAATTGATTAACCATACGATTTTTTCCATAAAAATTGCTATTTTACAGCTGTTTCAATTATATTTTTAATTTATTTGCATTTTATTTTAGAAAAATGGTTCAATCATTCTGAAGAAAAATTCCATTTCTTTTTGTTTAGTGTGTTTCAAGCAAAAACAGTTTTAAAACTTCAATCTCAATTTATTAGTTTCCATGAAAAAAACAAATAAATAGTAATTTCTTTAATATAAATGCAACTGTTTAAGAATGTATGCATGTAAATTGGTGTCTATCATAAAATTAAATTATTTTGATTAACAAGAGAAACAGGTAAAAATAATTATGATTAGCAATCATAACTGTCATTGAAAATAGAGCATTAAAATTTCATAAACCATTTTTGGAAGTGATTGTGATCATAATTTCCAATTTCAAATTTTAATATATTAATCTTATGGAGGAAAAAATAGGAAATAAGTATGGAAGAAAATGTACCTAATATTTATTGACTGCATGAAGAAAAAAAACATTGAAATGCATTTTTTTCAAATCTAAAACTATTTTGTGTAGTTAAATTCATTTAACTGTTTTCTGGTTTTAAAAAATGTTTTTATTTAATTTTCAATGCGTAATTAATGCGAACCATTGCATATCAAACATTGAAACTTTATAATTTTTAGTTCATTTTGAAAATAAAAAATAAACTTTGCCTAATTAAAATAACACATAAAAAAACCATTTAATATACGCTATTCTTAAGAACATGCTACTTTCTTCAGAGAAAATATCTGATGAAAAAATTAAATTTTAAATTAAAAATTTTCTCCAACATTGTAGGCTGTATATAAAAAAGGCTCTTTTCTTCTAAATCCATAAATTCTGCAACATGACAGAACCACTTATACTTTAAAACATCCTTTTAACATAAAGATAAATGTACTGACAAAATTTACTCTTTACACCTGTTTCAAAGAGTCTCTACAACTGCAGTACCAAAAAAGATAAAACACTATCTAATTAAAAGTAAATGAAAGAACAAGAGCTAGTTATCCGTCAAGCATCCCTAGAGGCAACCTGACAGTGAAATATAATTAAGAGGTTGGGGAATTTATATGTCATTTAGCTTAAAACGAAGATTAAGTTTTTTTTAAGGAAATTTTTCTTTAAAGATTTATTTTTTCTTACTAGGTGAGTGAAAAATAAATTTGCTTATCAGTCAAGATTCCTAACATGAATATACCCTTAATTATTTTCATTATACTTTGTATATTTTCTCTTTATTATTTGTTAAAAAAGATATAACATTACTTGAGTTTTTGTATACATATACACATGCATATCATGAAGCGGTTTTGAAATGTGAAGAGAGCTATGTTACTCCTGTAAAAATGGCAACTATTAAAATAGATTAAGCCATTTATATAAATATTTTTAACAAATTCTCAATTCAATAATTGGATCAGACTTCCAAACATTAAATATAAAATTATAATGATAGGTACTTTGGCATGACAACCAGGCTGAAATTATAGCAATAAAAGAAGTAGTCTATATTTGGCAGAAACTACAAATCCCTGTTAATATATTGTCTGATAATCAAAGGGATGTTAAACTCCTCCTCAATTCAACCTACTAAATCTCAGTTGCTCTTGCCATTCGTAAGGGCATTCTCCAAGCCTTACACATTCATGTCAAATGGATGAAAGATAATTTAATAAATATTGAATATTACACAAAAAATTACTACGTAAGTTTAAAAACTTAAAAAAAAATCTTAATTTTTTAGAAAATTTTTTTTATAAAACAAAAAAAGTTTAATTGTTTAGGAAATTTTTTTTTAAAATATTAAACTTATTTTGGCATGAGAATATTTGCTCATAATCTCCTTTCAAGTTGCCAACATTTCCTTATATTGAATGTACACTTATAATAAATGAATATTTTAAGATCCTGATAATTTTAATTTTGTCAAATGTAAGCGATTCAAAAAGGCCTAAGCATTTGAATTATATTATATTTATAGAAAACCAAGAAAAAATTTATTTTAATTCATAAATTAACTCTCCAGAAACATAAAAAAAGATTTTAATAAAATAAAAATTCCTGAATTAGTTAGTTTTTTAAAATATTGCCTAGTAACTCTAAAAATCTAAAAATGCGTTTAGTAATAATTATTGTATGGCTTTCTAATACAGTAACAAGTACTTCAAAAATTAAAATTCATTCAAATAAAAAAGTTTATATAAAAATTCAAAATATTGTATCGGGCATTGTATAATTATTTAACAGAATTATATGCTTATTCTTTAATAAAAAACATATACCATAACACATAATAGTTATATACTTCTAAGATTATTTGGTTTCAAAATATGAATAATGAAACTAATTAGACTCGAGCTCTAACTTGAAAAAGCATAAATTAAATATTGAATAGTAACTCATCTTGAAATAATCTCTACTTCTCATTTTTTCATGAGTTTAAAAAAAAACTTCCTGCAGAAACATTTGATCAAACGCTTAAGTGGCTCCAAATATATGGGTGGTTAGATCTTGAAATATATATCTCGGAGATAAATTCCATTAATCTTATTTCTTAAATAAACTGAGATGTAGATAACTCATCAAGTTATTGTTGTTTCCGAAGTCATTTGTTTTGAGAATAGTTAAATATGATTTCTTCTAAAGATATCAAATAGCATTACATCATTATTTTTTCCCGAGATAGCTTTATCAAGAACTTTCATGTAATTATGGACCATACATAATGTGCACCCTCAATTAAATGATGGAACAATTCAGAGGGTTTTTGTTCCAGAAAAGAATTCTCTAAGACATTACAATGGTAATTGTGGCAATAAGTATGTTAATCATTGAAGGGAATAATAAAATATGTTAAGCGTTTCTCGTTAGGTAATGAATTGATGAATGATGAAAAGGACAAATAAAAAATCTAATGGTTAATTAAGTTACATGTAATTCACTTACTATATGAAATAAATAATAATAAAGAAGCATATTATAATTCACTGTCTACACGTAAGAACTTTAGTCACTTCTAATTTATTCAATGAAATAATTAGAATTAATTGAAACTTTGCATAATAGAACTTGACAAACATATCTAACAAGCTGAATACAATATAAAGTGTATAGAAAGCAATTAATATGGGTGAATTTTAAATTTGTAAAAATTTAATAAAATAAATAGAAAAAATAAATTTAACTATCCTTTTCATTTATTTCATTTAGTTTATGAATATAAATAAAAGTATAAACTATAATACTTAATACTTTTAAATTTTTAAAAATTAAAAAGCACTAAGCATTAAAGTCATTTTTATTTTCTTTTATAATACGTCACTTTATCGCTAAATTTAAATATGTATGTATTTGAGATAATACACAATATTTTTACAAAATATGTATGAGTAAAGAGGATTCAATATGCAAAAGTATATATGCGATATAAACTATTTTACATTTCAAAAGTGTCAAAAATTGTTTTATTTACGAAATCTATGCATATTGTTTTATTTTTGTCAGATGCTTTTTTCTCAATAGTGTAAGAATTTGAAGAAAGATTAGAATATATCTCCGAATTTATATAGTATAAATTTCAAATTTTATGTGATTTTATAATGAATATGTTCTTGTATAGAATCATTTTAGATGGGTTTTTTTGGAAATTTATAGAATAATTTTTATATTAATTACCTGACTAATTTCTTAGTAAGTAAGCTATTTGATACAATTGTATGTTCTTGGTCCCAATGTAAATACTGAATTTTGCTTGTGAAAAATATTCAATTTTGAAATATTCATTGAATAATATTTTTTTATATTCAATTAGTGATTTTAGGCTAATATAAACCAGATTAATTCAAAAAAAATTTCATTAGTAAACAACATTTATGATCTAATTTTTAGTTATTTAATGTTGTTGAAATTACATGATAAAACAATATTAGTTATTTTTGCTATTGAAATATCATACTGCAATAAATATAGAAAAAGGTAAAGCAAACTTCACAATGTATGACACTAAGTTATAGGATGACAGTATTTTGTGATCAAAATAAAAATTTTAAAAACACAATTTATCAATGAAGAATTATTATTTTTTAGTAAAATCTTACTCATTTCTTGATAATTATTCAATGATGAATCAATTACTTCTATTAAATTGAATCAATACATAAAATACATCGGAATAATAATAAACAGAAAATAAACCATTAACCTTAATCATTGTTTCCGAATGAAACTATCTAAGGAGAATCTAAATTTTTGAATAAAATTTTGCTTGTAACTGGGAGTTTTTGGGAATGGTAAATTAAAATATCGCAAATTCTACAATTTTAAACCTAAAAAAGTGTTACACTCTCTAATATGATAAAAGGAATAGAAAAGGCATATCCCACTTAATTTTACAGTACATTTAACCGTATATTCTGACTATCACACTCATTTAGCAAAATCTGATGTATATGTCTATCAAAAGAAAAAAAAATACATTTCTTAATAAATTTCAAAATATCTAAATGCTGTTAATCAGATGTTGCATCATTTATTAGATTTATTATTGTTAATTAGATTTAGTCGTTATATATTAGGTAGAATTAGAGAAATTAACATACACACATTAAAATATATTTTTGAATTTATTCAAATAAATGAATTTTAAAATAGTGAAAATTAAATAAATATTGAAATGTTAATAAAATTTAATTCATTTCTTAAAACTGTTTTAATTATTTATGCTTTCAGGTTTACTTATAAAAATGCTTTATGAATAAATAAGTTTAAAATTCCTATAAATTAGAAAATTATGAATAACTCACATTAACCTTATTCCCCAACATCTTTGAAAACAAAATTTCCATATTTTGTTCAAATAGATAAATAGTAACTTTTGGAAGTATCAGAGAATAAATGTCCCCTAAACCAAAATGATAATATAACAATTTATAAGCTAGTTATTTGGTTTGAAATGCGTTCATTAAAAATGTCATTAAGTTTGAAAATTTCTAAAAATATTTTTACTGAATAGAAGTTGAATAATTTTCTCAGCCTAAAGTTAATTCATATTTCAGTTTCTCGTGTTCTCCCAAATCATCGTTAGTTGGGTGCAATCAGCCCTAATAGCGAGTCAGTTTCTCTTCATACCCAATTCTGTTATCGGTGAAGAACTATAAGCACTTTTCAGTGACAGGTGATCGTTATTAACTCAAGTACCAAACTTTTTGACGAGTTGGGGATGAAAAGATGGTTGATCAATTTTTCAAGCGCAGTGAGATTTTGCTGCTTCGATTAATTTAAAGAAAATTTAGAAAAATAATAATTTAAAAATACATTTATTCTGAATTTACAGAAATAATTAAATATAAATTATTTCTTACTGCATTCTTTCTATTTTATAAATTATAGTTAGCACTCAAATTGAGACCATGTATATTTTTGTTGTATAAGAATACAAAAAATAACTAGTTATATATTAAAATGTGATTTTAAATCCAGTCGAATAGATTTCATGCATATACTTGAATACTAATATAATAATTAATAATCTAAGCTATTCATTGAGTTAAGTCTTTGATGTTCAAAATTCTTTTGATCTTCAAAATATATTTACTCTAATGGGATTAAATTATGCAGATTAAGTATTGCAGATTTTAATTTCTACCCAAAGATTTTTTTTTCAAATTTCCTTTTAACTGAAGAAAAACATGTTGCAAATTTTTTAAGACATATAATTTAAATGTTTGTAAAATTTGAACAAATAAGGGTTGTTAAATTATAGAAAAGTGTAACTTAGTAGTTTCAATACGAAACAATTAATAAAGAAAACTATAATATTACAATTTTTCCATGAAAGCCAATTTGTATCATTTCGGCTATTTAAGTCAATTTGAAGAAAGAACCAAGGAAAACATTTATTTAATTTCATATGACAAAACATTGAATTGCAATACAACATATTTTAATTCAAAATAAATTTAAGAATTTTAGTACAATAAAGTTGCTAGTTGTTTAATGAATTTAAATAACTCAATATATCTAAAAAAGAAATATGAATTACTTCCATATCTGAAAGAAACTTTCAAAAGAGAATGTAAAATAAAATATTAGAATTCTAAACATACCTTTTCTTAGTAGATTTAATCAAAGATTTGTCTGGAAATTATGTACGTGGAAATACACTTTTCACTCATAATAAAGAGTCAATACAGCAAATATATAACCAAATTCGAAATTATATCTATTATTAATTAGTAAAATGGAAAATTTTCCACTATTTCAATAGAGAGATAAACTTTGAAACAAATATTTTACCTTATATCTTATATAAATATTAAATGTATATTTACAGGATAAATGATAATTGCTTCTATTTTCATACTATACATTCGCACTCCAGATAATAAGGCAATAATATATGTGTATGTGTGTGTGTGTGTGTGTGTGTGTGTGTGTGTGTGTGTGTGTGTGTGTGTGTGTGTGTGTGTGTGTGTGTGTGTGTGTGTGTGTGTGTGTGTGTGTGTGTGTGTGTGTGTGTGTGTGTGTGTGTGTGTGTGTGTGTGTGTGTGTGTGTGTGTGTGTGTGTGTGTGTGTGTGTGTGTGTGTGTGTGTGTGCGTGCGTGTAATTTAATATATAAAATTAGGTATCGGTCAAAATTTCTATGAAAATGATTGGATGCAACAGGCAAATAATATCGAATAAATGCTAGCGAGATACGGTTGGTTTACGCCCAAATACTGATATAATTGTTTAACCACAAATTACTTCTCTCAAAACAATTATCATATTAAAGTTTTTAAATGTTACCTGTACTTCTCGTTACATAAAGGTTAAGTAAACAAGTTGACGTTAGTAACCAATACTGTAAGGCTAATGTCATTTACTTAGTCATGAAATTACATAGAAATCCAGAATTTATGTGGCTTTGTCTTAATGCATTTTGTTACATATAAATTAATGTGTGAGTGTAATATTGGTAGAAAAATTACTTTTTTTATAAAAGAAGATTCGTATGGAGAAATATTTCACATAAATTACTAGGGTTGTTTTTATGATTCTGAGAAAATCCTTCTCAAATTGACGTTGTAAAAACATTTTGTGAGATTGCATCCAGTATGGGCTGATGGCTTTTATAGAATGATGTGATGTAGTCGATCATTCAAGAAATTTGGAAAAATGCACATTTGATAAAAATAAAATGAGAGGAATGTTTATGTTCCTATAAACATCAATCCATAAAATTAAATTGAAAATTATCTCGAAACTATCAAAAACTATTTACTAAGTATATAAAGTAGAATGTTAATCAAATAATTAACTTGCTGGTTGCTGGCTTGCATTTTAGTTTTACCAAAAGAATACGTGTGGTCTTTAAACGAATTATAAATTTGTAGACTCAATCATCTTAATTGTCCTATTTTCAATTTTTGGTTTATGCACATTCTATTTTTCTCTACATAACATCAACCAGCAAGTTTATTTCATTTTCTGTGATCATTTCATTTTAGATGTTGAAATTTTAAATATGGTTGTCTTATTATTCTTCTAATACTGAATTGAAGAACCTGTTTATACAGGATGCAAGTTTACATCAAGCATTTGATATTGAAAATCTTTATATTCTTTGAATCTAAAATGCTATCATCTAAGTGTATAATCAGATTTTGGAATCTTCAGTTCCCATGCTTCTTAGTAAAATAAAGATTTGGAAATCTTTTTTTTCCAACGGTGGGCACTTGGATGACGAACCCTATGCCATAACAAGGCCATAAATTACTACTCATTTGTCGTTACCCAGCGGGCACCTGTGAACCAAGTCACGGAGGCGAGTGGAGTTGCCCACGTCATACCACCACCGCTTATAGGGTGGGCCACATTCATACATCAGCACAGAAGAAAGGACAGAGAGACACAGAGAAGACAGAGAAAGAAAGTAATATCCATGTCTGAACCGGGATTCAAACCCGGAAACCACAGCTCAGGAGTCAGGGGCGCTAACCACTCAGCCATCTGTCGGCAGATTTTCAAATCTTAATCTTATAATTTTCATTAGTGGTTAACAAGTCTACTGGTATACTTTTCGAAATGATTTTATAAGGCCTAAATTTCTGATTCACATTTTTGTTATGCTTTCAATTTCTAAATTTTGACGAGCCCTTTAATTAGTTAAAATAATTATAAATATCCTCTGCTACCGTGTTTTAAATTTAAATATTTGAAATGTAATGTGTCATTCAATTTTCATGTTTCATTTATGAGTAGAAATAGTGATTCAGCATTTCTATTTTTTACATTATTTAAGTTTCTTGTGCAACAAATCTGGAATTGTATCGAAGGCTTATATATAAAACCCATTTATATTATGAACGTTCAACCATAATTCGTATTATATGCATTCTTATAAACAAAGATATTCGCATTTGATATTTTATACAGATATTGCCAAATCTTTACATTTAGGTGTATTAGTCGGAAAACTCTAGCAATTATATAAATTCAAGTATCAAAACTGAAATTATGTATTTAATAAAATTAATGAAATATTTTGTAGCATCATCAATGTATGAACTACATTAGGTATAAAAATTTCTTTTTTAAGATACATCAAGATAACATAATATATGATTGCAGATATACCTTCTAGAAAAAATTTTTATCCAAGCAAAATATTATTATTCAAAAGGTTATTTTTCTCATTATACTTTCATTCAAATTGTTCCCATTTCAAATCGAAATTGAACTTCCGTAATATCGGTAAAATGCAGATTGCTACAACAAGTAATCAATTTTAGAAAGACATTGTACCTAGAATAAATATTACATGGAATGGGAATCACGGTTGGTAAAGTAGATATCTTTTCTTCTACCCCACAGTCTTCATCCCCATTTTATGAAATCTATTCTTATCTGAAGGATAATTCATGCGAAATGCATCCGGATTTCATGGAGGAGAACGAATTTTCCAATAAATAACTAAAGCGTACCTTTATTCAGCATGCACTGGAAAATAAATCCGCCTAGCCAATCATTGCTTGAGATTTAAAACATGCAATATTGTCATTCTTTTACTAAAAAAGAGAACAAAAGAGAGCTTTAAATGACGAATAGAAAAAATAAAACTTGATGACAATTTTTTCTTTCGTCTCTAGGGGAAAACAACAACTTAAACACATAGAAACATTTTATGTGACTTTTGTGACCAATTTTTATCTTTGTCACAAGAATAAAAGGAAAAGTAATGACGAGTTTGGATGACAATGTAAAACATGCCAAAGTAAATTGCTTCAGCTTCAAATAAGAGCCAATTGTGACACGTAGCGTAGTCCATTCTCTCCAGAGATTTGAAAAAAAATTTTGAAAATATACTTTTGTACTTTTAGTTTTCAGTTTTGAAGAATATTGTACTTGTTCTTCAATAGCCTTCAATAGTTCTTCAAGCCCATTTTGCCTCTAATAGTTTATATTTTACATAGGTATCTCAAGAAAGTTTCCTTTACAAATTTTAGGTTTTTTTTTTAATTTTTATCTGAAAAGAATATAAAAAGTTAGAACACGCTATTGAAAAATTTTGAAATGTAAAAACAATAGCACAACATATAAAGATTAATTTAATTTTTTTTTCATCAAGAAGTTTAATATTTTATAATTTTAATATTAAAATATAAAATTTTTTATACTTAAGTAGTCTAGTGATTAGAGTTCTGAATTTAGCTGACTTTTTATTTTGTTCGTTATAATTTCGATTCATTTTGCATAAATGCAAGCATGATTCAACATTTAATAGAAAAATACTGAATCTGAAATAAAATTGTGTGTTAGAAAGATTTTATGTTCGCCTAAACTGCTGCATTAAACATCAATATGTTAAAAAGTATATGTAAAAACACAACTGATTTATATTAGAGATTAATCAGAAAGTAATCATTTATAACAAAGAAAATGTCTATCAGTCATTTCTCATATTTAATTTAAAATGCATGTGATTAGAAAAATTCTATTTTATGTTATTAAATTAATTTACGTATATTTGTGTGCGTTATGTGATTATTAGATTTACTATCAATGCGGCCCATGTGTCTTAAATAAAACCGATAGATTTTTGACAAATGAAAGAATTTTTATTCGTCTTGATTAATGTGATATCTTATAATTATGTGTCATTTACTTCTAAATCATGTGTTACTAGTTTATAAATATAACTCTTCGATAATAAAAGTAAGGGGAAATAAAAAATCACATATAATTTTAAAGCAAAAACAAATCTCTTAAAATAAATTTATACCTCGATTTGTTCAAATTCATTAAATGATGCTTCTAAAATAACATTTCAAAAACTTCATTTTAAGCAATAACATTTGAAATAAAAAAGAAAACTTACATTTTGTATGTGATTTTTACTCATTATAAGAATTTCAGAAAAAAAAATTAAAGAGTTGCAGTGATTTTATTTTAACATAAAATTCAATTTGATTTTTAACAGATTTTCAAGAATATAAAGCAAACACAAATAACATCTTAGCAATGAATTTATTTTTGCTTTCCATCATTTCCAAAATAAAGAAATTTTTATTACAATCTAGCGTGATAACCAACTATTTACTTAATATTTTTAAATGGCTGGTGAAGCTAACTTTAAAATTTATTTAGATACTGTCATTAAACTCTGCGCGTGATAATGCTTTAAAAAAATAATTATTTTTCTTAGCAAAAAAGCAAGTAAATAAAAATATAATGTTAAGTAAAAAAGGATGAAGTCTAAAACACAAATTAATAGTACCAAAGTATGTTCTTAAAGTTTCTAGCCTCAGGTAATAGAAAGCTTAGCATAAATTTTTTCATACCAGATTCTTCCCGCTTTTTGTGACGATAATTAATGTTAGGTTTATTTCTGCCGATCGTAATTGCAATTTTTTTAACCATATTCTTGGTTTTCTATGATTTTTTTAGAGTTAGGAATTACTTTTTTCATCATTTTTCTCTTATAGTCAAGTAGTTTATTATGCCTAAACTTTTTGAAATAGTGGAAAAAGGCTAAAATCATTTTTTTAACCTAACATTCTCAATTTCGGTTAATAAATTTCAGCATCATTTTTCTCCCTCTTCTGTTTTTTCTTCCACCTAAGGTAAGACTAGTTAATTACTAATCCTGAGAGAAATTAAGGGAGGAATTGATGAAAGATTTGATATGGGTAACAATGTTCGATATTGATAAAAACTAAATTTCACATCTAGTTTTCTAAGACTTTTTCTATAGCAAATTTAGAAAACTTTTTTAATAAATGTCAGTGCTTAACAAATGACTTAATACCTGCAGATTAATTATTTTGAGAGAGAAAACCTCTGATATGCAAAAATAAATATCTTTATTTGCGTGCACATTATAAAAAATAACTTCTCTATTATTCACTTCAAGATATAATTATTTGGTCTCTTACTTTAATCAGTTAGAAAGGAAGAAATTCATATATTCATACAGTTATATGATTTTTCTTGGGTATTATGTAAAAGTACATATTTGCAAATGTTTTGAATTTTTGTAATCTAAAGCAAAATTTTGATACCGCTTTTCTTAAATTGGATTCTCAGGAAATCATTAAAATAAATATTAAACTTTTCAATCTATCGCAATTTTTAGAGCATTACGTTTTAAACTTATGTATTCACAAAGGAGGAAATTATATAATATCAATGACTTTTTCATTCATACTGGACTCTAAGGTACTCATTTTTATGTAAATATGTTGCAGTAAAACTGCATTATCATAAGTAAAAGTAAAAGATAAGAAAATCATTCAAAATATGTTAAATTAAAATGGAAGGAACCAAAAAAGTTCACAAAACTCAAAACACATATTTAAGAATAAGTATTTTAAAGAATTTAGAAGTGCTTTTATTCGTAGATTAAAAATAATCGTAAGAGTAATTTTTCATGATAAATGATAAAATACTTAAGTATAGATAAAGTTCTATTAAAATCAGAATATTTCCTTTTTAATAAGATTTTATATAATTTCGTATTAAAATTTATAAATGCGAGAAAAATTATTGATTTTTTTCATTATAAGCAAATGATTTTATTTACAAATATTCAGTATGCATTTATGTATTCGTTATTTGCTAAATTGCATTTTATAATTTATATAAATAAATGTTTTCTCTTTTTTATAGATAGCATTCCATTACTCACCCACTTCCAATTATTTATGTTTTTTTTACATTTTTATAATAACAATACAATCCTTTTAGAGCAATAAAATATTTTCTCAAAGCATTTAAATTTACTTATAGAAAATCTCAGACAGGTATCTTGTTTCTATAATCAATCAATAAAAACAGATACCAATGAACGTTTATTGGAATGTGATTTCAATTGATATATATTTCAATCAGGGTCAGCAGTACGGATTAATTTTAGATAACCCGATAGACCAGAACATGAAAAGGGTGGGTCTAATAAATGTGTTCTAGTTGTCCTCTTTTACTCTAAATATCCAATCTCCAATTTAACCTTAATAGGTTTACAGTGCCCATTCTAATAAAGTTTAGATATAAAGAACTATCGATAAAGAATAAAACTTCTTTATAAATTGTATCGCTGTATTGTCCCATCGATAGCACAAAAAAGCCAATTAAATTGAAATAAACATAGAAATATCTGTTTCAAAATAGTATATTTATGATTATGGTAGTCTATGATAGAAAATACCATTATATCATTCTTTTGTTTTCCATATAAAAGATATTTAGATACTGTTTTGAAACAATTGCCTGAAAATTATTTCGACATTTTGTTACGTAAGTTGCATATTTGAAGAACACTATCAAAAATGTATTAATTGCTGAATGAATTTTGTTTGGATAGGGATTTCATTTATATACTTTTGTATATGAATCTCGATTTTTAAATATTTATTTATCAAAACATTTCTCAACTATTAATTTCTTAGTAAAATGATAAATAAGAAAACTATTGCATTGTTCTCAAAAATATAGTTTATAATAATATTTTCATATTAAACCCTATTGAGGAGTAAAATATACCTACTTGATGAGGGAGTATATATATATATATATATATATATATATATATATATATATATATATATATATATATATATATATATATATATATATATATATATATTATACTATATATATATATATATATATATATATATATATATATATATATATATATATATTATATATATATATATATATATATATATATATATATATATATATATATATATATATATATATATATATATATATATATATATATATATATATATGAATACAAATATGAAATATTATATTCAATAGTACAATAGAAAATTTTTAAATAAAGATAATACAATAAAATGGAAATAATACGAGTGTTTGAACAATAAATACGAAAGTTTGAATTTTCAACAGTATTTTTATCGCATATATTAATAATGTGTGTCTGCCCACTCATGGTCATCTATAGTTATCCACACGGATATGATACCAACCAACCTCAAACATATTAATAAATTAAATTTCATGAAAACTTACTTATGAAAGTATCATGTGACAAACATTGTGAGCTACATATTATATAATATAATTATTTATTTCAAGCCTTTATTTGTAAGCTTGAAATAATATAGGTTGAAAGATAGCTGTCAAAATTATTAGCACCTTAATTAATTTTAAATGGAAGTTTCCCATAAATATTCTGATTCTGAAGTAATTATAAGCAAACTTCCTAGAAGAAAAATTTAGTGTCATAAATATTCATTTATGAGATGTAAAATGCTGTGAGTTCATGGAAATGAATAAAATATTATTTGAATTCACTAACATTTATTTATTTTGTAGAGTTCTCAAAATTCTACAAATATTGTTGTAAAATATACTTTCTTTGATACATAAATTAAGTAATATATTAATATCACGGTGAGTTGAATAATAATTTAATGACTGAAACAAAACATTATCTTTTTTAGAAAAATCAAATAATAAACAATTAATAGTGTTGTTAAAATTAAACAAAAAAACTTTTTAATAGAAATTTTTTTATTTATCAGTGTTAATGTACATTTAAGTACTAAAAATTACTGTGCAAAATCATTAAGTTGTTTAACCTGAATATTATCATAGCGTTATTGGATACCATTACTGTAAGATTCTTCAAATGAAAGAAGATTCCAAAATTATTGTTTAATATATTTAGCTTAGTAAATTTTATATAAAAAATTAACATTACATTGAAATAATCTACGTTTTTAATGATATTTGTCCGATTATAATTTTTTTCATTCCCATGTGCTTTTATGAACTCAGAATATATATATATATATATATATATATATATATATATATATATATATATATATATATATATATATATATATATATATATATATATATATATATATATATATATATATATATATATATATATATATGTGTGTGTGTGTGTGTGTGTGTGTGTGTGTGTGTGTGTGTGTGTGTGTGTGTGTGTGTGTGTGTGTGTGTGTGTGTGTGTGTGTGTGTGTGTGTGTGTGTGTGTGTGTGTGTGTGTGTGTGTGTGTGTGTGTGTGTGTGTGTGTGTGTAATTATTTTCAAATAACGAAATATACCAAAACATTCCTTGTAATATTTTCTATAATTGAAAAATAATGAAAAACAAATTTTTATATTCACAAGTACATAACTTTAAGTAAATATGATTAAATTACTTATAAAAAATTCTTTAAATGTATGGTATGGTTAATATATAATAAATATTAAAATATAATTTAAATTCATTTGATTGGATTTATTATGAAACTACAGAATAATAAAAAAGAGTGTTCCTATAGTAGAGTTACTTAAAACTGAAAATAATCACTAGACATAAGTAACATGCAAAAGTAGTAACCAAGTATTGAAAAACAACTCTAATGAGAGGTTATTATCTATGGAAAATATCCTTTTTATTCACCAGAAACTAATAATGAATATCATACAAAAATAACGATTTTTCAATTCATGCTATTTCTTTAAAAACAGCCTTTTCAAAAATCTTGAATAGGAATCCATACATATTTTTCAAAAAATGTTAAACCAAAACATTTGTTATTTCTTGTTTAATAAAGAAAACTTTTCGTTTAAGGAAGTAAAAAAGTAAATGTTGTTTCTTTTTTAATAAAAGTAAAATACGCAAAATAATAGTTTTTCTAAAAATTTGACAAAAAAAATATAATTTAAATATGTAGTCATTAATATAATGCTTATTTTCCTCTATATTTTCCTTTTAAGTTACAGGTATATTTAGGTGGTATTTCTCCCATTGTTATAATTTATACAATAGTTATATTAAAATAAGCACGCACATATAATGCTTGAATGTAAGAGGCTGAGTTACGCAATTTCATGCAAGGATCATAAATGTGGTACTTCATTAAAAAGATTATATTTACCGTGAAATACTAAGATAATATAGCTACCATTAAAACTATATAAAAGAGCAAGCAATGGGAAATTAGTTTATTTCTATAGTAAAATATGTTAAATGACACATCATTTGAATAATAATATTTTGCGTGTAGTTATTAAATTTTGCTTCAGGATTATGGTAAACTGCATTTTAGATTTGTTTTTATCTGATGTCTTATACATGTTTTAATTTATTTAAAATAAATTTATTTTATTAATCATGAAAAATAGAAGGAAAACCATTTGTGCTTAGACTTTTCAATAAAACATATATAACTTATTAATTATTTTAAAGGGGTTTCTAAGAATATTTTGAAAATTAAAAACAATTTATCACATATAAAAAATCTGATCAACAGATAAATGCTATAATGTTTAAGTCAATAGTGAGCATTATCTTGTAAATGGTTTTCAAAACATTCCGTTAAAATCACAATGTTTATATTATTCACAAAACTAGCATTTTAAATTATTATTACCAAATAATATTATGAAAAATATGCAAATATGTGTCATGCGCATTTGAAACTTGACATCTCTTCATGATTTTAATTATTAAATAAAAAATCATCATAGTGCCTATTTAAACCATGCTTGAAACATTAAATTGTAATAAGATCCATTTGGTATACTCTATTGTTTTACAGATTCTGTATTCAATGCCATAAAGTTAGAAATCCAAATTACTTTTGTGAGATTTTGTTCCATACGAAACCATCACCTTCCGGTATATTTGATGTAAAAGAAATTTACATTTCTTATAAAGCAGAACAATTAAACCATAAAGTAAGAATTAAATCTATGATCTTTAAACAATTCTTGAATTATTAACTTATTAATAATCTGATCCACTTGGAATACTTTTTCATTCATTAGGAATTTTATTCATGTTATCAATTATTTTCAACGCAAAATTTAATTTTTACATTTTTAGGTAGAATTTAGAAGCATCTAATCAGTATCAGTAAACAGTTTTATCATTTTTAAATAACTAATGAAAGCAATAATAAATGTAAGTGAATGTAAAATTTACGCTCTATTTTATTATCATTGATTTTTAATAACATTGCCGTCTACAAAAACAGAAAAATGTTGTCTTTTCGACAAGCAAATTTTATATTCTTATATTCTAAAAAATAACGTGAGGAATTCCAAACAAACTAAATTTTCGTATCTTTAAATGAATCAAATCTAATCAATATCAAATCATTTTCGTTCATTAAAATATTAAGAAAAGGTTATTTAAGTGTAAATGATTGAGACAAATCTGAAAATTATAAAAAAAACAGAAAAACATCTTATTGCTTAGGAGTGTAAGAAATGCTAAGTGAGAGTGCAAATGAATGAAATATGATTTATCCTTCAAAATATTATATTGAATTATCAAAGACAGAAATGCATGTTCATTTTGGTTTAACACATTTAAACTCACTTACTTAAAAGATAAAAGAAAATTAATTTAATTGGTTAGTTAACTTAAGCAAAATAATTTTACCAATTTTAAAATTTTATATTTTATCATCCAAATACTATTCATCACACTATTCGTTTTGCAATTATTAAAATTTATGATATCATATAACGGTAAATCAAAAATTAATAAATTCATTACACTTACCTATGCTTTTTAAATATATTAAATCTTAATATTGTCATTCACAAATAATAGATCTTTTTAATAAGACATTCAAATCATATCTTTGAGGAATAATTATAAATGTTTAAATACTTATTAATAAATATTTTTATTTATAATAATTAATAACAAAAGTCAGACAAAATAGAAAAAAACAGTTTTCAATAACTTATAAATCATTTCATAAAAAAATAATAGAATAGCATTGATAGTATATAGGTAGACACACTAGAATTCATTTTCTAAAAAGAAAACTACAAAGATATTCTTCAGAAGATAGACTTAAAATAGAAATATATTTTACTTACTCGATGAGATAGAAGATAACGAATCATAATCAAATAATTAAACATTTTGTTAAATCTGAATACTTAAATGTTATTTAGTGCTTGTAATTTTAATCAATGTCTTTTTATAGGACACACACATAAGCTATTTCATAATTCCTTAGAGGGCTAAAAATGTAAGAATTCTATAAGCCTTAGATTACCAATAAAGTTATTTGATAACAAAATTTTACTGATTAATTTTGAATAAATATAGAATACAAGTTTCTGTGAGCAATCTGAACAACAAGGTTATAAAATTGTAATTTAAATGCTATATAAAAGTTCATTGTTATATTTTAACATTTTGTGGTTTGGATTTTATTATAGAATGTTCTAATGTTTTATTTTATTTTATAGTCGCGGACCATGTATATACAAAGTTTTTCAATATAAATTGCAAATTCTTGTACTTTAAATTAAAAAAAATCGTGGAAGAGAGATAATATGCTTTCATTTTCAGATAAATCAGATGTTTGTAAATGCATGTAAAGGATCATAAAATAATGAATAAATTAACCAAAATTAAAAGTACCTAAAATATTTAGATTCTGCATTAAAAGTTTAAACCGAACTTTAAAGCAATAAAACTATAATCTTTGATTATTATAATTTTCATGTTAAACTTTATTAAATTTGAATAATAGTTATGTACTGTATATAACATGACCATAAATGAAGTCAGTTTTTTTATTACGAGTAATTTGAAAGATTGCATAAAAATCTAGAATTTTGCTCAAGACATCTATAAATACATATAATGAGAATTTTGTAACAAATATTTTTTATTTCCTATTTAAAGACTTAGATTATAAAAAATAAAAATAATAACAAAAATAAAATAATTTCAATAAATCATTTCTATTTTTAAAAATAAAATTCTTGTCTAATAAAGCAATTCATTCAATTCATTTCAAAAAAACAAATAGTAAAAGTTTATTTACAAATTCTTTTCATTAAATTATATGATTTTTTATGATATAAAGGAGAATATTTTTAATCTGAATTATTTCAATGCAAATATTTTATTAAATTCCAAAATACTTTCATTATGAAAAGCAAATTTGATATTATTTTTTATCTGATATATTCTTATTATACTTTTTTGAAACAATAATTACTCGTGACAGATAAATGTATTTTTCAGAGGATATCTGTTTGCATAGTGAATTTTCTTTTAAGTAAACAAATTTTGATTTAATTAAATTTAAAAACTATTTTATTCCGGATGAAACATTCTATTTTAATTAAAATTTCACCTCCGGTTTAATCAAACTTGTAAGAAAATGCTAGACCAGTAAAAAGGTGAATTAAATTTCCAAAATGCTAAGGGAAAATTAATTCATTTTTGTTTCTTTACATTTTTTGATAAATTATGTTAAATTTCATTTAACAATTTTTATAATTAAAATAAATATTTTTAGGTAGAAATTCATAACGTATATGAATATAATTAATTAAATTATAACACTTTTGACTGAAATATGATTTTTGCTACAATACAGTATTAATGAAAAAAGGAAATTATGTTTGAGGACAAATGTTATTCTTATTACAAGTTCAAACGAAAAATTAATCTTTTTTAAGGTTTATAAAACTAAAAATCTTACCTTTCTAAAACTACTAACTAGTTAAGATCCTAATAAAATGTTAGCAGTTATTAGGCTGACAACGAATTTATTGTTAGATAAACTATCTGAAATAACCTAAAATTAATTAAAATCATCAACGGTTTTTATTACAGAATCACATTATTTTACTATAAATAATATTATGATTCTATGGAATACTATACATATACATGAGCATTTTAGAGTAATTATAACACTCATCATTGAAAATTTAATATTTTATTGTTGCAAAAATTATGCAGTTATATAAAAATATCACGTTAAACCTAATTTTACACATTTTTTTTATCTTTCAAAAGATTTCTAAATTTTTTATTGTATCAGATAAATAAAATTTAATGCATATGAATTAGAATACATTAAAAAATAAATATTTGCCAGTATTTTTATACAATATTTATGAAATATTTCCAATTACATTAGACAAAATTATTATCATAATTTAGACATTTAACATGTTAATGAATAAAATTATTGTTTGAAGTAAAATTTAATAGCATCAGTGTTTTGAAATGGTTTATTGGAATGCATGGAATAGCATTTTAAAATTATTCAATCGAATCTTTTACAGATCAGATAATAGAATTGCTTGTTATAATTTTGAAAAGAATTTCTCAAAGGGAGTGAAATTGTTATTTTGGTAATAAAATAATTAATCTTGTCTGTTTAATTGAAAACTTTCACAAATCTTTACAAATTTCCAATCAAATAGACAACATCAATGTTCAATGTAACGTATAAAATCATGTTCATCAATGAAACGTAGAAAAGTATATATTTTTGTAAAAATTAAATAAAGGACAAAATATTAAAGAATAGTATGCGGTAAACAATATATTAATAAATTACTTGTACTCAAAACTGAAAAATAAAATATTGATCAGTAACTAAAACAAGGAAAGTTGTTAATTATTTTAATTGTTTACATTGATATCCTGCTTAGGATAAGAAAATATTTAGATGCACCTTTAATTTTCTGAAAGAAAATAGTTCACTGCTTTTGTTTGGTTAACAGTAAATTATTTAGGTGCGTTAATAAAATTTATTTCCCTCTTTTGTGAGACAGGAAAAGAGAAAATTAAATTTCGACAGACATTAAAATTTTTAAAAAGTACATACACATGTCACACAAATATAATAAATTATAAATATTAATTTCTCTACAAATTTATAATGCATAGTATTTTGTTTTACGCATATTGAATTTCCTAACAATAATTAAATTTTAATTTTAATTTAATTAATTTGCATGACGCAATACTTCCTTTCTGAGTTTCTATCATATTACCATTTTAAATATGATTAGCATTTTATTTTGTTATTACAGCATAAATTAAACATGCTAAGATGAAATGTGGAATATTGCAGTTTCTTCGGTGGATATTTAATTTAATAAATAAATAAATACAAAATTTTGTGTATACTTTCATATTTATATGTGCATCATTTTTTAAGATTTATTAAAATTCTATGAAATGTTATTTAGGGACATTTTAATTCGGTTGCTATTTAAAAATCTTTTTGTGCATCTGCTAAGTATTGTTAAAAAATAATACATTTTGACATTCAAATTTAAAATATAAATAAATAGCAAAACTGCTCATGCGTAAAAAGGTGAATTTCCTGCATATTTGCATCAAAATATCAAGTTATGAAGCAGTTTGATGCAGTTAATGACCAATTCCTGAAAAGATCCACAATTGTAGTAAGGGTATCTCTTTCAGTATTGCCTATTCATGGGCAGAGCCCACGACCAGCCAAGCACAAGAAACGACTTTCTTGTTTTTCAATTGAGAATGGACTCCAGCCCCCACAGCCCATTGAATCGTATGAGAACATCTGAGGAAACTATGTTATGAAACAAGCGCGTGGTGCCCTTAGGAACACCAGAAGTACGGTGCGGAACACTCAAAATCGCGGTGCGGAGAACTTACGCCCCCGCAAGGGCAATCAACCACCTCCTAATGTACCAATTCCATTAGATTAGAGCCTACTCTGCGGGATTACTCAGCCCCCTTCTCTAGCAGACAAATTGTGAATGAATTCCCATCCACTGCCCTTCTATTGTCCTGAATGTTTTATACGCACTCAGGAGGATGGCATTACGTGAATCGGTTGAGTTCATCGTTGTCTACGAGGAACTCTGTTTTGTCAAAAAGCAATATTTGTTTTGACGTCAATGTTGGTTCCTGGCGTTACAGTCCTGCAGTCATCCGGTACTTCAATACCTATTTGCTTGCATGATTCCCGATTATGTCTTACGTCATCGGTTTTAAGAGCTTACGATAACTTATTGAATTGTATGGTATAAAAAATTGGCCAAAATGTTTTTGAAAATTGTAAAATAAGTATTTTGTAATTGTAAATTGTTTCCTGAAAATGTTGTTCAAAGGATATACGAATTTATTTGGCATTTCATGCAATGGTAAATAAAAATATGTACTTAAAATATGTAACAATAAATTCATATTCCACTAAAATCAACTTCAGGAATTTGTTTTTGAATTTAATATCAGTAGAATATTAGTTCTTTCATAATTTCAGTAAATAAATAAGTATTGTTTATATTTATTCATGACATTTAGATTAAAATTCAAAGTTTTACACTGAAATATGTTCCATTGAATATTTTTTAAATATACGATTTAATATATTAAAATAATATTTTTAATAGTTCAGTCTTTTTATATCATAATGAACTAAAAATAAAAAAAGAAGTCAAAGATTTTTTACACTGTTTTTCCAATAAGAACCTACTTAATGCATCTTATTAAAAACCACATAGATAGTCTGTGATTTTCCGTTAGTCACACAATAATGGTTACCAGAAATAAATAATTTTTTATTGATAAATATTTGTTGTTAAACTCATATAAAGCTGTTTATTATCACAAAATTTAAAACTTATTTTTTATAGCATATGTTTCCCTTTCTGCTGTTAGTCTACGTCTAATGGAAGCAGTATTAAAATATATATTTCATTTAACGTCATCTTCTGAAGAACATTTAAGAATAATAAGTGCAAAATATTTTGACCACTAATTGAAGAATACCTTTAAAAAATAATTTTCAACTTGCAATTTAAGTATGAAAATTAAATTCTTATTAAAATCTGAATGCAAAAATTTAAAAATAATCTTTTAAATTAATTGAATGTCATCTATCATAATTATATAATCATAAAAAACGAGAAGGCATGTTAACATTTCATTATATTTATAATAATATGTTTTCAAAAGAATATATCATAAAATTTACATTAAATTATGTAAACATTTTATAAACTTTTAATTGTATTTTTGTAGCAATCGACTGTTGGAATGTTGGAATTTGTCTGGCTATAGTAGCAAAGATGGTTTTCCTTTTTCATGAATATTCTATTTTAATGTAGATTTTTCAGACATGATATCCGTCATTTCTTTCTTTTGTTTAAATCTTAAAAGTTTTTAAATAAAAATTTAATGATCATAAGCAAATAATCATTAAGTTGTTATTCAAAATTTTTAGGTTTCAAAAGCTGTCTTCATTTCTCAAAAAATTTTATCTTTTTCAATATAGGTAAAAACATTTTAATATTTATTGTATCATGTTTAGCTAAGATTTGACACTTGGCATACAGGTAGAAACTAGCTCTATAAAAGTCAGAAATTTCTACCAAAAAATTTAAAAAATGAAACTATCGTGAATAACATTTTAAACTTTTACTTTAATCACATTAATTTAAGAACATTTATTAACTTGTACTTTTACATTTGCATCATTATAAAATACAGCACACTGCATTTATTATATTGGATTAATTTAATTTCACAAATATTGAAATATTTTAAGTTAAGTATAAATATCTTTACATTTATACTTTAAGCAATTATCGTAGTTCCATCATTTGCTTGTTGGCAAATTTAAGCGCTAGATTTATTTAATTAAATGAAATTTACATTAGTATAATTGATATTTCTGAGCACAAGTTTCCAGGCTTATTTATCCAGTAAAATGTATCTCACGTCATAAAATTCAGTTTAAATTTTTTTCACATTCAATTACATATTTAACTTATAAAATTATGATGGTAAAACTTTTCAATTTACATGCTTTTTAATTAAACCTGCACACTAATGCTTCAACTCCTTGGGGATTTCACTTTGAATAAATTTGCATTAGTATTAACTTTTAGCTCTTTTTTTAAAGTTTACTAATTTTTAATTTACATTAATCATTCAATATCATTTAATTCAAAAAAGTAGAAAAAAAGTTTCTACACATATTTACCATTCTGAATATAATTCATCTATATATATATATATATATATATATATATATATATATATATATATATATATATATATATATATATATATATATATATATATATATATATATATATATATATATATATATAAATTTTTACTATTAGAAATATTTCTCAAGCACAAGCTACACAATAACTAGTAAAACCTTATTTTTGCAATAAAGCTTGAACAAAATATTTCCTTTACAAAATTTACCTGTAAATTATATTAAAAACATATAAAGATATGTTTAAAATATTTTTGCGCTTATGTTAAATTTATGATATTTTATTCTTTTTGATAAAACAATTTATTATTAATTATTATAAAAACGAATATTTTTCAGTAAATTTATTAGTTAATTAAAAATTTGACTGAGAAAATATTTAAAGCACTCAGCTTAATTAAGCAACATATCACAGTTAAGCGATTGATAGTCCTATGAATTTTTAAAATAAATTGTATTCATTAAAAATAAGGAGGAGAGACTATTGAAAGTGATAGCAGAGATATATGAAAATTATTTTGTTGTTCCTCTAAATTGCTTGGATTTAATATAATTGATTTTTAAATGTAAATGTTAAATTACCCATGGCATTGCTTATCTTAGGATTTGGCTTAAGATATATTATTTGCCTATTGTCAAGTTTTTAAAATTTCGATTTTTAATCATTACATTCTTAAAAATGAACTTCTTACACAACATTATTTTGACAAAATATTATGCATGTTAAATGTTACTTCTTCTGAATAAAACTGCTAGTTAAACAAAATGCACATAATACTGATATAGTATTACAGATTTGAATTATAACATAATATTCAATATTACTGGTTTTAATTTAAATCATTTCACTTACGCGCAAGAGGATAAGAAGAGACTTTTGAGTATAATTACTCACTGATGAATTATTTCTTATTACATGTAGAAAGATTAAATTGAAATAAACACAGTGTTATAAGGTTAAAATGAAAAATATTGTCTATTCATTTCCGACGCCGAATTGTAAAGAATTCATTATAATTTTATTCTAATGTACTTCATGGTTTTTTAGTGGTCCCACTCCTTATCTGTATTCTTAAAAAGAAACATTTCTTTTTTTAAAAATTACTTACGTTTTCAATAATTTAACTATGAAACAGTATTTTTCCTGATAGACCTATGTTAAAAAATACTAAGGAATATTTAATTAGATTAAAGAAATTATTAAAGGCTTAAACTAGAACTAATTATTCAAAATTATAATGTTCTCCCAAATTATTTTACAAATGTAAAAAAACGAATAATCAAAACATACTTCGATCTTCAAGACATAAAATTAATAATAAAAATAATCCCATGGCATTTATAAAAGCAAAAATATTTTTAAAAATCCTAAGAAATGAAATTTTGATAATAATTTGTTTTCAAAATATATAATTTGTAAAGAAAATAAAAAAATTTTTAGGTATGTAAATATAAATCTTTAAAAACATAAATATTTTTATTTTATTGTAATTATAATAATATAATTGAATTCTGTATAAGAAAATTTCTTTTTTATTTTATTACTGAAAATTAGCTGTGATTATTCACTAAAAAGTATTTTCCTTGTATTGGTTCAGATATAGAATGTGTGTTATATGATTATTTGTAGACAACTTAAGTGGCCATCTAGTAAAGATGTAGGTCTACTGTACATGTGGTCATCTGCTGCACTGTAATGTGACCATATATCAATCACATTGCTAAATTGAGCTATCTAACATATTGTTAAATTAAGCCCTCTACAGTAGATCGGCATCTACAGATGCTACACATTTATGAGCAATGCGTTTATATGATTAGAATATTAAATTTTATGTAGATTTTCAACCAGCAAAAAATTTTCTTTTGAAATTAATGTTAATCCCTTAATTATTGAATAGAAAAGCTCTAACGCTACTACCTTAACTCGGTGCTGGAGATTTGAATATAAAAATGTAATCATTAATTAAATTTACGCAGAAAATCAATATTTTTAAATAAAATATTTTTGTTCTTAAATAGTGCATAATGCGATTGAAAAATTAAAATTAAAATGTATTCAATATTTTAAGAAATAGATTAAAATGCTGCTTAAACTTCCATCCTTTTTAAAAGATATATATATATATATATATATATATATATATATATATATATATATATATATATATATATATATATATATATTATTATATGAGTGAGTGTGTGTGCTTTTTTTGAAATCAAAAATGCGAGGAAATATGACAAAATTAGTTACTAAAATAATGAAATAAAATATTTCAAATAAAAAATTATTTAGTGTTCTCCCAAATAATTGATTAAAATATTACTTTAAATCAATTATCATACTAAAAAAATTTCTATTTAAATCAAAAATACACGTATTCATTTTATAATTTCTGGAGGTACTTATTTCAAGACGGGTTGGTGAATTATGAAATAGTCTCTTAGGGAATAGTTGATGGGTAAGGAAAACTGAAACTGTTTTCCCTAAATTAACGATGTAATTCTTTAGCACTGTCATGAAAGAAACACGTGGAGTCAATCGCAATCGCTTCCACCATTCATTCGTATGAGGACTCTTCCCTAATGGAATTGCTGCAGTGATACCAATCCACATGCAAAAAAGTGGGAATGTCCCTACGTCCATTTGCTTTATTTCCCCAGGGCGTCACAGAGCACATACCTTTGATAAGCCTCTCTAAGGAAGGCATTTTGTGCATCAGGATTCTGGGCCAAGGGAATCATTTACTCCAGTACCCACTTCTCCATGTCCTCCTAAGAGGGTTATTTATTCTCTGTTGGAACTAGTATGTCATAATGTTAAGACAATGCAATAAGTGCTATTTGGTTGTTGAATTAAAAACATGAAGTTCGCCAAGGATTTACAAATGTGTTGTGGGAAGAATTAAAAAAAAAATATTAGAGGTCTGATATTAAGATAAAGATATAACTATTCAAATATTAGAATTGCTAATTACATTTTTGCTTTTTCTGAAAAAAAATGTTCAATGCGTTTCATATTTTAATAAAAATTATTAGATTTTTCAACTGCATCATAGAAGAGTCGCACAGCTTGAATTTTATTAATAAAATTATGAAAAATATTTTATTCATACTAAAAATCTAATAGTAATATATAAACTATCCAAATTTAGCATGTGAAAACATTAATCTTGTTTGCCAATTATAATACATGTTAAAAACTTTGACTTAAATTGTAAACTTTGGGTATGCTTTTCTATGAAGAAATAATGAAAATTTAAGTGTAATGTAAAATTACTTTTTAGAATTTTATTAGACATACATTTAACTTTTGTTATATTAATCAAATATTATTAATATGACATTTTAAAGTGTAAAATTACTACAAAACACTAAATAGTTTAAAAACTTTAAATAATTATCTTATACAGACTATATTTTCTAAATTTTTCTCATAATTCATTAATATAAATTATTATTTTTATTTGAAATATTTCTTCACGAATTATATTATAGTAATTAAATTTATGTGAATGTACCATATCTAAATAAATGATTTTAAATTTATGAATTCAGTAGAGGAGAAAATTGTCATTAGATATTTTTAATTTGTTTACACAAATGATTACGATTTAATTACTTATATTTGTGCAATACATTCACAATATAATATTAAATGAATATTTATTAAATTTAGATAAGTAGTATTTAAGGATACTTTACACTGAAAAACATAAAATTTTGATGATTGAAATATTCATAGACTCTAAATTATTAACTAAGTATTAATCAATTTAATTTTAGATTATATTATTTAAATTTAAGAGTGCTTAAATATATTAGAAAGTAAAGTATTTATCATAAAAATAATAGCATGAATCTATTTAGAGATTTCACTCCTTATCTTAATGACTCTACTGATAACTGGACATAATTTGTATTTAATGCTAGTCAAATTAGAAAATTGTGTCTCAGAACATACGTAGTTATTCAGTGAAATATATTGTATTCAAAAGCATGCCGCCATTTGAAATTACTGATATGAAATCTTGTTTGTATAAGGAAATAGATTAATTTTTTCACAGTTATTATATTAAAAAATATGTAAAGAAATTCTGAGTGTAGAAAACCAAATTCTTAAAAATATTACTAATAAGAAATAAAAAATTGTAATATGTATTGTTTATTTAATAAAAATAATAAATACATAATTAAAAGTTTGAAGAAAAGGTTTAGAATTACATAATATATCTTGAATATAGCACTTGAAGTCAAACTGAGTATTAGTGAAATAATCTATTTGAAATTTATCAAGCAATTTAAAAAAATTACTATTTTTCTTTTAATTATAATTGAAACACTTAGTATGGTTATGCAAAGCAGAACTTATAAATATATTGAAATGTGGGATCATTTTAAATTATTGGTCCGGTTTTTGATAAACATATTTTTTAAGTATTATTTTACAAAATATAGGAAAATATATTTTCTACATATATCTAAGATTTATAATCATCATAACAAGAGTTTGAATGCTCTTCTGGTGTAGCTCGACTAACAATCACACTTTCACATTTTCGTAATGTTCTAGTATGCCTCTGTCAATATTTATAGCGGTGTAATAGTGTAATGATCTGTACTTTAATCAACATTTTCAGCAAGACTGGTACATAAATTAGGTGATGCTTAAACTTTTTTTAAAAAAAAATATCATCAGCAATACATCTCAAAAGTTCCTAAGAATGCAAGAAAAGGATTTTTGGTTAAAAGTCAGTATTTTGCAAACAACTTCATCCTGTTTGTAGGGAAATCACAATGCCACCAGTGATGACCTAAACGAAACCTTAAAATATGCCATTTTCATAAGTTATTCGTACAATCGAATGATCATTAAAATTTGCATTTACTAGGCATTAAATGTTGATTAAACCTTTATTATCATTCACTGTATTAGCTGGGATTTAGAAAATAATCGGGTAACAGAGCATGGATAGTGGTAGGAAATAAAACAGCAAAATTATCTAATCCGTCAATATATAGGAAAAATAAAGTTCCAGGGATAGCTGAATATTGTTTTATAACACTGAACATTTACTGTATAAAATTTGTTTTTTGAATAATTTATTTCAATGCAATTAATGTTGCATTATCGAAAGGAAATTTATTTAGTAGATATGAGACTCACCTCAAGTAGATAAGAAGTGAGGATACTAATTTTTGTATAATACATACAAACATACATACATACATACATACATACATACATACATACATACATACATATATATATATATATATATATATATATATATATATATATATATATATATATATATATATATATATATATATATATATATATATATATATATATATATATATATACGTGAATCATCATGATACAAATTTTTTAGACTCCATCTGAGTTTAACATGAATGAATTATAAACAAAAGAAATTTGTGAGTGAGGAAAAATCAAACTCATTTTCCCTCTCCCAAATTAGTGAGTGAAAATTAAAAATTATCTTTCAATTTACAAAATATATGTAAAAAATCATAAAAATAGAAAACGTTTCCTTTCAATATCTGAATTACTTGAATTTGAATATTAAACAATGTGGAAAAACAAAAAATTAAACGAAGTATTTTCTTTCTCACAATGAGAAAATAAGTAACACTAAGCATTTTCTCATATGTGAAACTCATTTCTCTTAACAAATCCTTGAGTTTCCTAATTATTAACCTTAAACGTGAGAAATAAAAGATTTAATTTAAAAATATTTTAGGTAATAAATATTGTATTATAATTTCTAAAATGTTTACGTTTTCATCAATAGGAGATTATTTTCTTTTAAATTGAATAAAAATAAATTACTTAAAATTATATATAATACATTGATGTGTATTACATCATATACAGTTTATTAGACTTTGATATTGTTTAGCTCAAATACAAAGTATATATGTCGATTTAATTCATCCTGATTAAAAGACAATATCAAAATTTACAATTGGGAAATATTATCTTGAAGTCTGCTCAAATGTATTTCTCTAAGAAACTGGCAAATGTTTACGCATTTAAAAATAAATCTAAGATTAGTTTTCTCAAATATGGATACTTTTAATTAAATTTTAAAGTCTGAATTTCTTGTGAAATAAAAAATTACTCTTCAAAAGAAATAAATATATGATCAGTAAAATCGATATTTAGCAAGAACTCATGATAGGATTTATTTATATGTTAAGATTTTAAAGGTTAAAATTTCTCCTATAAAAATAATAAATGCTTTCCTTCTTCTGTAAAAAAACAGTATAAATACCTATATTTTATTAAAACATACTATAAATAGTTTCAAATGTTTTTTTGTCTTTAAACAATAAAATGCCATTTTTAAAATATCAAATCATCAAAACAAGAAACATTTGTAAGTAAATTATTAAACGCATTGAGAATTGTTTTTTTCTATTTTAAAATAATTTCATTTCCTTTTTAAATTTACTACTATATACTTCTTCAAGATAATACCAATATTTGGAAACATTTAACAATGAAAAAAATGGAAAAATTTAACCTAGAATGTACGCAAAAATTCGAAAAACTTTTGTATTAAAAAAGGATCAAATTTGTGAATATCAATACACTGCTCAAAACAATTAAAAGATATTGTAAGCCTTTTATAAAATAACAGTATAAGTAATTTTTTCACCATAAAATGGAACAAGAGAGTTACAAATGCAATTTTTTCTGTTTTTGAAACTTCGCAATATGCAAATTTTAAGTTCAATGTTGAAGGCGGCGCTTTAGCACTAGCGAATGTAAAACAAGTCGGAAAAGAATGATCAGCATTCAAGAAGAACGTTATTTCAATGAGTGCGATGTCTCCAGAAAGTCACCTAACTGAATCAGATACACCAAGAGTTATTGCCTGTTATAAATGGTCGAAATACAATCCGAAATAGCAGAAGTCATAGAAATTTTTCCAAGTGTTATTTTCAGGATCTGAAATCATTTATGTAAATGCAAGCCAACGATCAGGGCAAGGTCGTAGATGTGAAACAACGCTCAATGAGGACCGTTATTTAACGGTAACGATTTATAAATACCGAAATATGAATACCACACATCTTCAACATCTACACGTCGCTGTTGGTACCACAGTTTCGAAACAAGCTATCTGAAACCAACTTCATGTTGTAAGGCTATATGTTCCCTGACGGATGGTGTATGTCACGTTAATAGCAAGGTACCGTCAATCCCACAGGGAGCAAGCTACGAAATATGTGAACAGTAGAAGAAATAAATGGCTCAATATTCTTTTTTTCTGACGAGACTCGTTTTTTCCTTCATCGATTCAGTCGTATTTTTATCTGGACATAATGTGGCACTAGAAAAAATTCTGCGTTCTTAATGAAAGTATATGATCATGGGGGAGTGATGTTCTATGCTGTTATCGCTATTGGTGGGGGCACAGATCTCTATATCAATCGAAATCTAGTTCTGACTGGTCTCCGATATAGAGATGAAATACTCAGATCTATTATAGTTTCTTAAGTTGCAACGATTGGTGATGAGTTCGTGTTTAAAGATGATAATTTCAAACCACATCGTGCTAAGTTAGTGAATGATTTCATTTTAGAGAAAGGAATCACGCAATAGAAATGAACATCGTGTTCTCCGGACATGAAGCCAATATCGAGCATGCTTGGGACAATGCAGGCAGACAGTTTGCTGGACGGCTACCACTATCACAAACTCTCCAAGAACTAGGAGGAACTCTTCTAAGGAGTATAACAAAATAACCCAATTCTTATTAATCGCTTCATTGACTTGGTGCCTCAAAAATGTCCAACGTAGCTGACTGTCATACCCCTACTAAAAATAACTTTCTTCTAAGGAAACAACTTCTTTATTTGATTTTCTCAAATATACATATCGTGTTTTTTTTTGTATTACTTTTATATTCAATTAGTCAATAAAGTGCAATTTTTCATAAGCAAATGTCATTTTTATTTTATATAGTCTATTGAGTCTACCAATAATGTATCAATCAACCAAACGATATTCCAGCTGCAAGATTAAACTTATCTTTTATTTAAAATTAATTTTAAAGTATGCTTTTAAACATGTTTTTTTAAAGATATTTTTATTTATTTAAAGTTTTTTTATTTGAATAATTTAGTTAATAAATTCCTTAAAGTTTATGTTTTGTCCTTGTATAAATTATTATGCAACTTAATTTTTTTATCAAAAAAAAAATTAAAATATTGTCGAGATTTAGCTAGTCTTATTTTTTTGAATAAATTTACTCGATTTCAAGGATTAACATAATTTAATACTTATACGATTATTCTTATCTATCGCTTGAAAGAACACACAATATTATTTTATAAAATGTAATAAGTATAATGACTGCTATGAAATACTGTTGCTAACAACTACATAATTGTTTTCACAATGCAACTTATTTTTAGTTTATTGAATAAAAATTCCTATGCTAATATAAGTTAATAAAGGAAATATTATGAAAACTGAATACTATATTTCCATCAATATTTCTCCAAATCATTATTTACAGCAATTTTTATGTGGAAACATTAAAGTTTGAGGTTAATAAGTAAGTAAATAGAAAAAATATTTGTAATTTTTTATAGTATTCATTTTGAAAGAAATAATCTTAAATTCACCCTAACAATTAGATTTACGATAATTTAATTTGTGGTATTAAATGTATTTTATTATATTACTAACAACTTAAAAAATATTTTCAATATATAAACCAATTAACATCGAACTGTTTTACTATTTAGGATTATATGTTAGTATTTATACTCAATTAGCAAAATTTATTATTTCAAACCAAGAATATTTTTGTTGTTGAATTCAATACTAAATTTTAAAGTACATCCAAATAAAAATTTTAATCTAAACCCAAAGAGTTAAGCAGAGTGTTAAATTTAAAACTATTAGTAGCACATTCTTTTGCTAATAAATGAAATTTTTCCGCAAGGAAATATAATTCAAATTGGCAGAAAAATATGTCTCTACCATCATTAGAAGATATTTATTGACTTCAAAAGACTAGAAGTAATTATCGACTTAAATTTTAAGAAAAAAACATATTTTTTTATTACAAGCAAATTGCTCTCATATATTTGTAAAGTTTTTAATCTTACTTTACATTCGATTTTTTTCGAATGAATAATTACCTTATTATATTAGTCATTAAAAAGATTAAAATCTTAATACAGTTTATTAGAAATATTTCTTTATATTTCTAATAAACTCTTGCATTGATTGCGTAAGTGAATTATTGAAATATTTAACACACCCCTAGATGTGTAACTAACATAACTTTTGCATTAATCAGTTAATAAATTACTATAAATTGAAAATCAATTGGTTTTAAATTGTATGTCATAACTCAACAGTATGAAAGACAGGATTAATAGCTTGAAAAATATCTTTGTTTGATATTATATATGCATATATATTATAGATTACTAATTTCAAAAATGAAATCTCCCAAAAAACTTTTAAGCAAAACAAATCATTTTTAAAAGCTTATCTTAGTAAATTTTAAAATAATTAGAAAATTACGTCCTATTTTATTTTGACTAGAAATGATGTTATCCGTTACGTGTGGCATTAAAATCACATTATAATTGTATTTTAATACGAATTAGAAAACGAACAATACATATGAAATTAAAAAAAAAACTATATTAAACATTTTTATCCTGTGATTCACAAAGAAAAGTGGGTGGATTTTTAATTTTTCCCATAACAGACATTACAAAACCATTGCATCATTTAATCAAGATATATGCTATGTAAGGTGGTTGAAAAATGAAGGGTTCTTTCATAATCCAATACGGAAATTAACCCATCAAAACCACCCCGCCGTTATCGCCAAACAAAGTAGACTTATGAAAGACATGGGGGAAAAAAGAGGAAAAAATACTCCAAATAAGTACATTAGTACATAACGATTGCTAATCTGAAATGATATGTATCACTCCTTCCGACATAGACTAGATCTCCCTATCCCCTCACCACTCAATCCTCCGGGGAAATTTTTCGTAAAAACCTTCCGCTTCTATTGGACAAATAATGAGAGTTCGTTGAGTGACTCATAGCGAATCACGCATGCCTGCTGATCCTGTCTTTAGACGGGAAAAAAATTGGCGAGAAAATAATATAAAAAAGATGAAGGCATTGGCGATCGGAAGCCGCTGTCTATCGTGATAGGACGTGATTAATGATTGTCGACTGGTGTATCACTAATCCTTAGTTTTAACACAGGAAGGAATTTTATTTTGGAGGATCAGTTTGTGGCGCCATCTGGTTTCAGTAGGGCACAATGTTTGCGTGAGGGGCAAATGAATAATTGAGTGAGATGGGTAGATTGCATGCCTTTCATTCCTGGTCGGCTTTCCTGTCGATTCCCTTTTTCCTGTATACTTTGCCAACGTTTCTGGGAGAATGTGAAATAATATGCCCGCCCCCTTCTGCCTGAGTCATTAAAGGAAGGAATAAATATTAGCAATTTTCAAAATTTATTCATTTTATATCATACCAAAACTGACATAAAAAATTATAAATTTATTTGTATATTTTTTATTAAAGGGAAGATATTTTTAACTATGTTAGATGCATTTTACATATTTCTCTCTCTTCTGAAAGATATTAAATTCATTTAAATTTATCAGATGATTTTCAAATTTACATATTTATTACGAAGACGTATTCAAAAAAATTCTAGTGCTTGTCACTTTTTCCCCCATAAAAAAGTTCTTATTTACTTTCCCATAAATGTATAAGACTTCTTTATATGGATAACATATATATTCAAATATTTGTTTAGATATGAAAAATTTAATTTTATAATCAAATAATCGCTTAAAGTTATATGATTCTGTATATTTTTCTCCCTATAAAAATTTTATAGAATTGCATATATTAAAGTCTTTTATTATTTAATTAATTTAATTTATACATTTATTAAATTATTAAATCTTGAACTTAAAGTGATGGAATTTCATTAAATTTCAATGTGACTAGTACTTTTAATACTATTTTTTCATTCTTAAATTAATACATTTTAATCATTAAGAGGTACTGAAAAATTATATAGTTTACATTTCTCAATAATTCTATATAAATTTGAAACTAATAGATTTCAAATATGTTTTCCCAAGAGAAATTCTGTATCAACCGATTTAATTATAAAACGTACTTTAATATTTTAATAAAAAATGCTATTAAGAGAATTTAAATGTATTTAAAAAGGCGTAAAATCAATTTTTAGACACAAATTTGCAGTTTTATTGAATAAATGTTTCAGTTTTATCCTTTTGAGATTTTGTATTCAAAAAATAAACTTTATCTAATTTTAGCAATAAAAACTATACAATTTATAATAATTGCATCATATAAATATTTCGTATAATAACTCATATTGATGAAATATTTTAAATTCTTTTCTTGTTTAAATTACGGCATGTTTATGAATTTATAAATACTTTATTTTCATCAGTTATAAACGCAAAATGAATTATTCCTGTGGCTTTACAACCTTTGTGAAATCTTCTCTTGCAGTTCACATTACAAACGCATTATTCTGTTGCAGATGCATTTCAAGAAAGAAAACTTTTATTTACCAAGATAAATTAATATTTTATACTAAATGTTACTGATATTCGTATTAATATGATCTTTTAATCTCACTTGGTAATGCATTTTCCTTGAACTGTGCGCTTATTACTTATAAAAAAAGAGAATTCAAAAAGATATAATGTCATGAATTGAATAACTTCATCTAATTTGATCATAGTTTGTAAAAGATAGCAATTTCAAATTTTTCAGCTGAAAAATTTTTTTATTAGACTAATAACTATGATTTAAGGCAAATTGCTTCGTATTCTTGATATATGATAATCTTAAATTGTTTATGATTAATTTATAATAATAATGAGAAAAAAGTTATATATGTATCCTACAATCATAAAAAATGAATTTATTTTACATAATATTTAACACAAAAAATGAAATAAATTGTAACGTTTAAATGACTACATTATTATTCATTAATCCGTTTATCATTTAAATGTTTAAAAAAATAAAATCGTAAATATTTATATAGACATTTAACAAGTTTTAAAGAAATTACTATGTAACAAATTATTTACGAAAGAAAAATGTAAATTTGCTTTATTCAACTTAGAATTTCTTCACACTAATGAAAATTATCTGCTTATTTTAAAGCAACGTAAACTCCAATATAATCTCTTGAAATTCTATTTTTCAGAAAAGATTTGTTTTGTTTATTATATTTTATTGTTTCTTTACAGATATTAAAATTCATTATATGGTTTCAGGAATACAAGTTTTTTTAATGCAGACAATAAGAATTAGAGTTTATTTTATTTATTGCACAGCATTTAAAATGAATGCAATGCATGCAATCATATCTTTTTTTTATATGAGTACATAATTTAACGCATGCACATGTATTTTTAACTGTTTACTACTTGTAGCTTTAAAGAAGCATTTGTTTTCAAATGAAAGTAAGAAATTGAGGCAAATAATATTCACTAAAATAAAAGATAAAAGTTTGATAATGTCCTGCAATGAGAATTTTCGTTAATTTTATCTATTTTATTTTCATAACCTAAGAATTATTCAAAACATATGTATATCATATTTACCTCTACCTAAAAGAAATTCACTGAATTTAAGAATTTAGTATTTTGAGGAAAAAATGATGTATTAGCGAAGAATAAATTTATATGCTTAAATAAACATATCATCTACCATATTTAAAATTCATCAAGTTTTAAAACAAAAGAAACATTAACCAGACTTTATTAAAAATTTCTAGAGAGGATGAATTCCTAACTAAATATATTACATGTATTTAAAAGGGGACTTACTCACACATGAAATAATTAGGGTGTAATATAAGTTCAACATAAAATACACGTATGAACAATGTTTTTAATATAAACAAAATAATAAAGTAAATTATAATCTCCACCAAGCTAGGAATAAATCAATTTTGTCTGTAATATATATATTCATGTTTAAAAAAAAGAAGTGATAAACAACTTACGGAATTCCCTCTGGAGTAGATTGAAAATAATTGACAGGAGTTGACTGTAGTAGCAGGAAATAACGCTATCTCAGTACAATATCTCAGCTAAATCAGTAGGCTGGAGAGTCATCAATCATTAAATGGCTGGTGAAAGCATTCCGTTCATGGTGGAAAGGATAAGAGTTTCTCAAATTCTAAGTGTTGAAGGAAATGGAATCGGTGGCTGAAAACTGGAATTGTTTGCTGAAAAATAAAGTAATACGGCTGCAACAAAACAAAAGAATCGGTATTGAACACAAACATTTTAAAAGTAACAGCATTTATTATCAACCTCATTATTGTTAATCTGATGACTTCTTGTATCATAGTTTTTATATTAAATTTATATATATATATGAAACACAGTCTGTTTGAGATTTTCAGAGAAATTGACATTCTATGTGAGATAAACAACCCCAATTACATTTCTCCATTACGAAATTATACTCAGATATTTATGGTTTATGCCCCGTTTATCAGGTTGATGACAGTTGTGAAGTAGTTTTCATGGACTTGTGCTTCAAATAACATTTCATAATAGGTTGATTATCATGTTGATTGTTACTAATATTTTAGTAAAACCGGCATTTACCTATGAATATTCACTTTACTGATCTTAACGGAAAGCAGTGGGAAGCTATTAAGTCTCCAGAGCTTTTTTTTTTTAATAGAAGTAGAGTGAGTGACTGGGACGATATTTCTATCATTGATTGTAAAACGTGTTCGTTATAAAGAATGTAACATTAATTTCTGAATGAGAACACCTACCTATTGTGAACTCTATAGCTGCAGCAATCAGGCGAAAATAATTACATTGTTGAAAAAAAAGAAGACACATTGCACTTAGCTAGAGGGCAATTTCTTTATATACTAAGGAATTCTTCAACTGCGCATATACTAGCCCATTCCTTAGTTATAAACCCCGTTAAAAAAGTTTGGAATGTTTTGAAAAGAAGATTTGCTAGTCACTTACCACATTCATTGCTGTTCTATAATTGGAAAACTTTTTTTTCTAAAAGCAAAAGTGCAAAAAATAGAGAAAGCCAATAAGATGGAACAAGTGTGACCGAAACACCCTAACTTTTCGGAGTTTCTGAAAAACTAGTATACACACGGCATGGCAGCACAAGCAAGGCAAAATAAAGTAACTTACAGAAAAGGGAAACAGTTAAGAAGACCGAAGGATATTGATGAAGATTGTAAAGTTTGAAAAGCGTACAACTGCTGCAAAACCAACCGCAGAGCTCAATCGACATGTGGATTCTCCAATTTTGATTATTACTATAAAAAGGCATCTACATAAATTGAGCATTTATAGCAGAGTAGCAATTCCCAAGCCAATTATAACAGATGTAAATGCTAAACGTCAAAAACAGTGATGATCTACTCAGAAAACGTAGTGGATTGACAAATAGAATAAAGTAATATGGTTTAATGAATCTCTTTTCACTTTTCACTAGCACAGGGCGAGTGCACGTTAGACGGTCAATTGCACAGGCGTATGATAGTCTGTCAAGCATGGAAATGGCTATGTCATGATATGTGTAGCCGTGTCGCTTCTATCTTCTGAACCAATCTTAATCTTGAAATGAAGGATCACTGGTTGAAGTGATTTTAGCAGACTGCTTTATGATGGAAATTTGTTTCCTACAGAAGAGGGGTGATAATGCACTTATCTGTAAAGCGAGACTCGTCTAATTATTTTTTAAAAACACAAAGAAAGAGTTTAACTTCTAACTTGGCCCACACAGTCACCCTACCTCAATAAAATTGAACCATTATGGTATATTTTAGAGTATTCAATGTTGTTGTTGTCATGTACCAGCTAGGCTGGAATTATAGGGTGCGCTGCTCCACTTTTCCAACTGAAACTGTGGAGTCCGACTTACACACTTGCCATAGGTACCCGTTTATAGAGTAGGCAACCATGCGCAACCCATTCATACAAGGAATGGACAAAGACAGGATAGATTGAGAGAGAAAGTACATCCATGCCCGAACCGGAATTCGAACCCAGTACCTCCCTATCCGCAGTCAGGCACGCTAACCACTAGAATAGTTGGGCGGCAGAGTATTCAATGCATAATCAATATCTTCCACAAGCATCTTTCCCAGACTTTTCATTACATTTTCTTGAAGTATGATATAATATTCTTCTGAACACTATTCATCACGTGTATGAATCGATTCCTAGTTGAAGCTACATTATATGCTAGAAGATTTTTAAAGTATTCCTCATAAATCTAAGAAAAGTGTGTCCATTATTTTGCAATACATATATACAGATATATATTAAAGATACAGATAACACTTTAACGGAATATAAATGAAAAAACTAATGATAGACAGTTAAAGGGAAAAACAAAGATTTTCAATGTTATATTTTATAAATTAATTTATCATAAAATTCCCATATTAAATTTTATCCATATTGCGGATGATTAAATGATAAATAAAAAGGTAAAAAAGCAGATGAATTAAATTACTTATGTTCATATATCGCTAATAATATTCAAATAAAAAAGCATAATGGAATGTTTTGCAGAAATAATTGTACTTAAATATTATCTACAAAAAATCTATGCTGGGAAGGAAAACGGTTACTTTATAAAAACACTGTGTACACTTTTTCAAACAAAGATATATAACAGAATGTTATAATTTAAATTTTATAACATAATTTTGTTCTACTTTTATATATTATTAAATAGAGCAAAGATTGTTGTGATGACACTTATCACAGCAATCTTTCACTTGGATTTACTTGAAATTGCACTGCATGTTGTTTTTGAAACAAATACACTTTTTACTATTACACTTTTTCTTACATAATGACTTTTTAAATCCTTGTCCAATGCCACAGCTTTGAGCTATCACAATAAATCGAAGCTTTGTGTCAATTTTGTCAATGAAAATTAATTTTCGCTCACATATAATGAATTGATTGATATAGTATTAAAATTGACTAGTACGTATATTCAATCATATTCAGATTATTTAAATAGGTTTGATGAGCTAAATGATCCAACAATTTTTCTATGAAATGCATGTTTGAAACACAACCAACTTAAGGCAGTGATTCGCATTTACTGAAATGCTTAATTGACTTACGAATGCATATATACTGATTGACAAATATCACAGCACATTGTCTGGTTTGAACTTCGCAGCAGTGCTTAAAAATGTACAAGACAGAGTTAAAGTAATAGTTGATTTTAACGAGAGTTTTTCTTAGCGGCTTACTCGCATTATACTCAAAAAGTTCAATACACCATATTTCCCTAAAGAAGAAATTCCGAGGTTCTGTTTGTAAATCAATGCCAGTAGGAAGTTTTTTTACCCGCGCCATCTAAATTGCTTTTTTTAAACTGAAGAAGAAATTCTTTTAAATCTTTCCTTAATAAAAAATACTTATGTCTTTCCTTAATACAAATTCTAAAAATTACGATTTATACAAGTTTTATATTTCAGAGAGATAGGAATTTTCAAAAATAATTCTTAATTTGTATAGCTGTTATATAATTCCTACATAAATTTTTGAAATTTATTTTATGTTATCATATAAGGTATAGTTTATTATGATAGGTTTTTTTTGCCTCCCAATGGTTGCATTTTTAACAGGCGGTCATACCCTAAATATTCTATTGCTTTAAAGTAGAATACGAGTATTTAGATTCCTTCATACTCAATATGGATATCAAAATCAGAAATTATTAAACTGAACGTCAAAGAACAGTCCATCATCAGCTTGGTTAGTTTAAGACAAAAACCGTGTAATATATAAATATCACAGTTCTTATTGCAGACAATGAATTACCCAACGGGAAAATAACTTAAGTAAACTTAACATGTTTTGTGTTGACAATACAGTTTCTAAAAAATAAATTAAATATTAGTATCCTTAAAAATATCCAACATGTGCGACTAACTATTTTAATTGATACATCGATCAATAGTTTACAGAAATAAATCAATGCATTCTAATTTATTTAGAAAAATTATTTATGTAATTATCCACAAAGTTAAACAGACTTTAATAATATAAATTAATGATTGAGGATTTAAGAAAACATTTAAAGTTATTTTAATTGGTCTAGGTTGAAATTTTGCTCTAGTGAAAAGACCAGCGTTTAATCTTTTCCTTCTCATTATAAGATACCATTGTAATTTAAATTTAATTGGTTTACCAATGATAAATTATAAGAGAGAATATCTTGATACATCACTTAATATAGCATGGAAAAAATACCTTTCAATAATATACAGTTGGATTTAATTCTGCAAATGTTGAACTAATCATATAACAAAAGAAAAACAGTTTTATTAGTTTTCATTTGATTTTGTTATCGAATTTAACTCATAATAATTAACTTATTATGCTTGCTTTGATTAAAATGTACCCCCATAATATATGCACTCAATGAGTGCACTTAAAGTGATAAAAATTTTAAATGTATAACTTTAAAAATTTATGATAGTTTCTCTGAAATAAATTTTGTGTACACATTAAATAAACATAACTAGCAGCTTATACATATATTAAAATACAAATTTTAATGTGTTAATAATACTTTATTTTCCATTAAAGAGAAAGCTAAGTCAACTATGAAATTTTGTAATTGCAAAAGGCAGTAACTCAGATATTGCTTAAAATTTCAGTACCTTTCTTTATTCACATTCTATTTCTTTAATCTCAAAATTGCTTATTTTCGTTTGAGAATTACATTCATAAATAATATGGCTTCAGTTATATTCAAAAAGTCGAGTGCTCCTTAACTTATTTTAAACTTAAATTTATATCTTATAATTTAACTTGAAGTAAATATTATTTTCACTATTAAAAATATATTCAGATTACATCTTATGTAAATATTTGTTCGTAGGAAGAAATTTTCAATATTTGAATAAAATATGTCATATTTGCAGATTTCTTTGCATTTGTTGTGTTAAGGAGTTTTAGGAAATTTACATTTTACCCCTTTGCTTCATTATTCTTTCACTCAGTAAACTATATTATGAGATCAAATACTATTTATTGTATTTTTAATAATGTATACACTTTTTAATAAATTAGCTATATTTTAATTTCAAAAGAAATGTACTTTAATATTTTAAATAGAGTACATTTATCAAATATTTATGTAAGGAATTAAAATGTAAGGTATATTGTGTAAGGAATTAAGAATAATCTATATTTTCTATTCTAATATTGAAAGGCTTTTGTTTCTCTTAAAATAATATTCAAACTGAATCAACAAATAGTTATGTTATCTTTAAAGTTAATACAACTTATTTCGTAAGTTGAAAATAAAAAAAAACTCTCAAATATTTAGATTTTGAAAATATATATAGCTCGTATTTTAAATATTTACAAGAGCCGTTTTAAAGTTTAGTAAACTAATGATAATTCGACAAAATTTTGATTTTATTAAAATAGGTTTTACAACAGCATATTTTACACATCTTTAAAACACTTTGAATTTATCAGACGATTAAATGCATTTCCTTAATATTAATTGTATAACAACTTTTCGTAATTGGTTTTAAATTTTACATTAAATTTTTAAAATTCTGAATATTATAAAAAATTTAACTAAAAAGATATCCTGAGATATTAATAATTACTTCTAATAATTGTGTGAATAGCTTTTTAGAATTTACTACTGATATATTAACTGAAAATTCGTAGCATAAAACCATACATTCATACTTCAAAGTCTTATAAATAATTATTTAAATGTATTTTGTTATAAAAATATATTAATGAAATAATTTTTTGAGATAAAAATTGTGATATTTACTATCGATGTACATATACTTTCACTTCTATAAATAACGATGCTGATAAGATACAAGTGGGAACAGTTCTACAGGGTGATTCTAAATTGTTTTTGCAATTTAAGAGGGCTGATAGTACGCATTGTGGCAAGTAATAATTACATAGAAACATAGGGTTGCATTTCACTCTATGAATTCGTCTCGATTCTATCAAGAATCTATCACAAATTTACCGTATGCAAATTTCTACACAGAAGAAACAACATTTTGCTCTAAATTGGTTACCGGAGAAAGCCTATCACAGTAGACATTGTCCTTTAAAAAGGACGCAACATCATCACTTCAAGTAATTATCTGGATAATATCGTCCAATAATTTTCGTGAATGCTAGAATTTGCTGATATGCACCTCATATATGGTGAAGCAAAAGGGAATGGATGCGTAGCACGAAAATTGTAAGTTTTGTAAGATTGTAGCACGAAGAGTGACACCGGTTTCCAACTCGTCGTATTCCAAGTCAGCCTACCTTGTCCAATGTTAATTCTTTTCAGAGTCAACTGAGCAACGACACACGTGGTTGGTATTCTGTGAGGTTTATACTGAACAATAAATATGATCATGAAATTTTTAATATTATTAATTCACTTACACAACATTGTTGTAAATTCAAAAGGGAATTCCTCTTTTCTGTCTCTTAGTTTGGAAAGCGACCCTATGTTATTCTGTAATTATTGCTTGTCAGAATGAGTTTTATCACCCCTCTTAATTTGTAAAAAGAATTTAGAATCATCCTGTATATTTATAGACTAATTGTGATACCTAATTATTTGGCAGAAACTGATTGATTAAATAGATTTAAAATTATCATGCTTCATTTCATGAAATTAACGGAAGAAAAGAAATAATTCATTTTAAATAATTGTAAAATAATGTGCATGTTTCTGCACAAAAATATACCGGCTTTGACATCCAATAAAAGTTTAAGAAATAATCAAAATATAGGTAAGGGCTTAAGAAAAATTATCTTCCCATTGACTTGTTATATATATATATATATATATATATATATATATATATATATATATATATATATATATATATATATATATATATATATATATATATATATATATATATATATATATATATATATATATATATATATATATATATATATATATATATATATATATATATATATATATATATATATATATATATATATATATATATATATATATATATATATATATATATATACAAACATTTTTTTAAGAACCGCTATCAGAAGGGAACAAATATAGTAAACACGTTTCTACACTGTATCGTTGTGATAGTAATAATGGGAAATATCTTAATTTTAAAAACAGAAAACTTGTTAAATTTAAATTAAGATATTAGTTAAGCTATCTTATTAGCTTTCCTTGTTTTAAATTTGATTTTCTCCAATTTTAAAAATAAAAAAATTAATAATTTATTTACTCATTATTGAATTTTTGACTATTTTTACAGCCACAAAAGATTGTTTTGGAAGAAATTATTAAAAACTAGCCATTTTTCATATTTTATGTACCATAGAATCAAGAGAACTGCAAGAAGTCTCTCTGGATTTATTTTTAAAAACATTAAACGTAATTACGTAAAAGGACCTAGAAAAGTAATTTTAACAGAGCAAAAAGATCACAAACATTTTACTTAGATTAGCTGAAAGCTTCTTTAAGAACAATAGTAGAACAGAACTACAACAACTGATTTTTTAAGCCACTATTTTTGATTAGTATAAAATGAACATTATAGAAGAGAAATATTATTATTATTTAGATATTGATGATGCTCATTAAGAATATATTTACTAAATTTAAAATATATACTTTGTTTTGAGTATTTATTTCAGTCTTATAAACTGAAAATAATTTTTTATTAGATAAATGTTATGAAACTTATTATATAATTTTTGAAGAATAGAATTTCATATTGTGATGTTTATGCTTGATATAAATAGTGTTTCTTCCTAGATTTAATTACGTTGATTTCGTAAGATAATTCAGCGTGTGCATTGATTCAAATTGATGATCAATTGATTGAATTTGATGGTTAAAAATTTTAAATCATTACTGGCTTTAACCTATATACCTTTATGAGCTAAGAAGCATATCTGAGTTATAAATTTTGTATTCCAATTTAGATTTTTATATAAATAAAATACAACACATGTTATTGACAAAATGTTGCGGTTATTATTTATAAAATGTTTATTCACGATGAAATTAATCATGAATTTTTGAGGGTTGGATATCTTCTTTATGAGATTGTGAATATAAGTTTAGTTAGGCAGGTTTTATTTTAATAATTTTGGCCATCCATTTAATTAATAATTCTTAAATAAGTTTTATCCATTAAATACAAACTTACGTAAATGCTGATTCATATAAATTGTTGTTTTTTATGGATTACATTAAGAAAAGTTATTCCAATATTTTTCTTTGTTTTGTTAAACATCTGTCCTGGTAAACCAATAAATTTAAACAGGAAATTCAATGATAGAATTCAGTTTTAAAATTATTTCTATTAGGAAAAATTTATTTTTATTTTTTTTGTAAATTAAATTGAATTATAAGTAAATTATATTCATAGAAGCAAATATAAGATTATTTTAGTTAATTTTAATAGTTTAGTCAAACATCAATTTTATCAAAAAATTTATTTTATGTGATTTGAACATCATAAATGAGATTAGCCCTATACTGTAGAAGAATTTATAAAAGCAGATATATTTTAGTTTAAGGGTGTTCTTCACGTTTTTTGCATTTAAAGATTAATACTTTTTTGAAAAATCAGAGCTTTTTTGTTTCGAAACAATACATGAGGCATTTAATATTAATGGGTTGAAAAACTTTTTTATCGATTCTGTTATTCAAATCTTAACGTTTTGTTTATTAATTTATAGTTTCATCTAATGATTTTTGATTATAAATTAATTTTCATTTAAATGTAAAATAACTAAGTGGATATAAATAATTAGTTGACAAACATAAGCAGTGAAACCAATAATTCAATATTTTATGAAATTTCCAGCACATCTATATTCAGTTCCATACTATAAAATGTACGAAGAAGAAGTTTAAATAACTCCAGGATTTCTGACAGAATTTAATAATGTTCTTAATCTGATAAATTTATTGTATATTATTGGACCATCTGATAAAAAAGAAACATAGTTTCGCTTATTTAATTTTAAGATACCATGAAAGCATCATAATTATTTAAAAAAAGAAACATGTGACGCTTAGTTTAAATTTGAAATTTGGTACTGAAAAAAAGAAAACTCTAGTATTCTGGTGAAAATTAATCCTTTTAAGGATTATTTCAATCCAAAATTGATTAGATCTTTTGCTGTACTTAAGAAAAAAGAAAGTCATCATTCATTTTCAAACTTGTTAAAAGTACACTAATGCATTTAACGTGATTATCATAATTGAAATATAGGTAGATTCAAATTTATGAATAACTTAATAATTTCGCAAAAGTTCAGTTAAGTGTAAATGCAAAATCTCAGTACTGACATTATTAATTTTACTAAATTAAAATCTTTTATTAAGAACATCAATAATTTATTAATTAAAGTTCTTTCCATATTCATGTATTATTTGTAATCTCCAATACAAAAAAATAAATGAATAAATCAACATCATTTAGAAATTTCAACATCAGGATTTCAGCAAAACAACAAATATCTTTTTATCTTTATTACATGTTTAATTGCTCACAATTATGAAACATTTTCGATGATTTTTTTAAAGTATTATAATTATTCATTGACCTCCTTACATGGTGTGTGCGTGTATTTGTATGTGCTTATATGCTCTATTCATTACTCTGCATTTTTATTCTCAATGTATCTGAATCATAGTATTAAATAATTTAGAATTAATCCAAATAACTCAAATAATATGTAACTTATTTCCAAATTGAAACATCTTTTTCTATTAGATTTAGAAATGTGTAATTTTTACTTTCAAACATCAAATTATGCTCCAATAAACTTAAAATAAGCTATTTTATTGCACATTAGTCTCGATGGTAATGTACATTAGAATCGAGACGACACAATAATTGTTGGTGTCACTAAAATGTTGATATTAACACAGATGTTTGAATTTGAACAGCATGGTATGCCGATTAACAATGAACTAAAATTTGAGGAAATTAAAATAGACCTTGAAAAGCAATTTCATTAGCTAAAAAAGATCAGAATTTTAGTAAGAAAATGAATTACAGGAGGGCAAGTTTCATATGCAATTTAATGTTCAAATGAATGTGGAAATTAAAAGATTCTTATAAATTTTTTTCAATAAAAATTTTTATGTAAATATTTATGGCCTAGATTCTACATTTGTATATTTGGGTAAATATTTTTTTCCAATCTACAATAATGTTAGAAGATTAGCTATTTGTGTTCTTATTTGCAACTATGGGATTTTATAGTTTCTTTTGGTTGCAGAAATGCACTTTTTAATAATGTCATATGACAATATGTGTAGGAAATTAAGTATACGATTTTTATATCAGATCAAGAATATATTTTTAAAAATACTTTATTATTATTAAAACTTCGATTTTCAAAAATAACCATTCATAGAAAGTATTAAGTTGGATTTTTATGTTTTTAATTTTTTGTATCGATCATAAATAAATAAATAATTACTTTTTTAAATATTTACATAATTTTTATTTTTTATTATTTAATATTAATGTGAATAACTAAAGTGACTACTTGGAATGACTTTTAAATGATGATAAATGTTATGAAAATACATTTACGATACCTCATATTTTTATATTACATACAGTGTATCATTTTAATGATAAGGTTGAACAGGTCTTGAAAATCATTGAAACTTAGCCCAAAACTTGATTTTCGATAAAAGTGCATTGTTTGTCAAGTGTTTTTAATCTTGGTAAATCGTACAAGGAATCTAATAGTTTAATTTCAATATATATGTTGATTTATGTTGTACTTAGTCATTGACTGTAATTTCTCCCTTTGTGGGGTATGGTGTGGTAGTTGTTTTCCAATTTTAGATAATTAAGTTGAATAGAAAGATAGACATTGCTATCCACTTGGTTGTTCATTGAAAAATAGTTCAAATTTGTTAGATAATTAATATTTTCTGATTTAAAAAATTAGTATATATTATACTACAATTAATATTTAAATGGTAATAATGAATGAAAATACTTTTCATATTGGCATCATATTCATATTTATTTTAAAAATAAAATGAAATTGTTTTAATGTTTATGTGAATTTATTTACTTTATTAAAATATGTTTTTAATACAGTCAATTTTTCAGTTCATAAATGTATTGGAAAACCAGATAAAGATAAATGCATTTAACTTTGTCTTCTCATTTCTTTTACTGCATTCCTTTCATTTGGAATCATCTTTAAAAGACAATAAAATGCTTGCAAATGCATTATCGAACTCCTCAAAATTTTATTATATATCATACAATTTACTACTTATAGGATAAGAGGAATGAATATCTCTTAAGAAACGTTGAAACACAACCATTTAATAAAGGCATTAGTGTTGTCATGTAAAATTAATAACACCTTAAATGGAAAATAGTTCGACACAAAAATTCACATTTATTTCTATATAATGAGAAATCCATGACTGATTACTCCATCTTTTTGATAAATTAAATTTTTAATACATCAAAATTGTATTTGAAATATAATTAGCAAATGAAACTTTGAATTTTCAAAAAATTTTATTCAACTATTATAAATCACTAGGATATACCCTTACTCAAAATAAAATGTTTCTTTTTAATTTTCTAATACTAACTACAAAGTTAAAGACGATTAACCAATTTTACTTGAAAAGTAAAAGCACATCTTTATACTCAATTAATGTGTTTAAAGAGGAATTTAAGTCATTAATTTGAGTAAGGTATACAAGCAAGAAAAAAATAGGATTATTGTAAATGTAAATTTGATTATGCTGTTGTTAGAATATTATGAAAGGAAATGCGTATTTGATTAGAGGAATACATTACAAAAACTATTGGTGAAAATTTTTCCTGGCCATAGATTTACACTTTTAAAAAATTTGAGTTACATAAAATTTTGCTACCACTGTCATCTTTGAATTACTATTGATATAAGTGTCTTTTAACTAAAGAACTACTCTAAGAAAACCTACTAAAGTTTTAATTGCAAACTTATTTGTCTCATTAATGTAAAATTTCTCATTCTGATTATTACGTTCATAGTAATAAATTTGCGTATAATTTAATTCTAAATGCCACGCCAATATGTCAATTAATAAGATCCTAAATAATTGAAACAATGAAAGCCTTTTTGTACAAATAGTTATCCTTTGAATTATAAATTGTCACTGATTTTTCTACCTATTATGTGTTGCGCATTTCTAGAAATGTAATACTAAATCATAATTTACATAGCTAATATTGTATCCGACATTAAATTCAGGATATAAAATAAATGAATTTTTTCATCATTTCTATTAACAGTTTAAGGTTCTTTGGTAAGACAACTACATCTCAGAGTAAATTTTTCATACTATATTGAAATGTTTTAACTGGCATATAATTTAAGTGATATGTCTCTGAATTCATTATTTTACAAATTATACGTGTACATTTCGACAGCATTTTAAAAAGGATATTGATTACAAACGTAAACATTCTTAAGTATTATTTCAATGTATTTACAATTTAAATAAAGATTAAAGCACATTGCTCAATAATTATTCACTCAAATATGTATATAATAGGATTGACCTATTTTTGATTTCAAATTTAAACTTTATTTCATACTGGTACATAAAATTCTATAAATATGAAAATATTACAATCATTCTGACTGGTTTTTTATGCCATACTCAATACCAAAAATGTACGTTAATTTATCAATGTAAATAAAAATCTGAAATTTTGGTGGTGAATGTTCATTCCTTAGAAAATTAGCTAATCTGTATTAATCATAGGAAAAATAAAATTAAATAAGTATAAGAACAATTTAGGGAATTTTCGAACTTCATTTCACAGAAGATAACTTACTTTACTCTTGAAAAAGAACTGTCATTATTTTTTGACGAGACAATATCTAAAAACATTCAAATATCAAAAGAACACTTTAAATTGGTATTCTAACCCATCAATTATTGTAGTCTCATTTTAAACTAAAATAACAACTCCATTGTTAAAAGTTCTTTTCGTTTTTGTTGTGAAAGTGTGTGAATGTCTTTTTATCTTTCATTTAAAATGTAAAAATCTAAACTTACAATTGGCAAAGACTGACAGAAATGAAAGTTCAAATATATTCTTAACATTCTTCATTGACTTGTATGAAATTCAAAATAATTGAAATTATTGTCATAAAATTGAAAAGTGACAATGAGAAAATAAAAATAGCCTACGAAAAGAATATGTTTTCATTATATTGAAAAGAGCAAAAAGGACAGGAAGTAAAAAAATATTTTTTTTTGATTTTTCGAAGCCATGTAATTTTATAACTTACAAGACACGCTCTTCAATTGAAAAAAAATGATATGACTTTTATTTTGTTAAGCAGCTATTAAAAATATTTTAAGCTTGGTTGAAAAAGCTAAGCAAAAAATTTTCATTCTTAAGTATCTGTGGATTTTAGATACCCAAATTTTCGTAATTTAAAATTTCAGTACAAAAAAATTACCTTTTTTATTTTAATGTTAGATTTAAAAGTGACTTCTGCTTTAGTTACTCAAACACACATGCAACCAATAATTATGAAAGAAATGTTTTTCAAAAACGTGTTCACATGGTTCATTACTTTTCCTTGCAACATTTAATTAAGCATGCAGAGGCGAAAACACCAACGCCAAACTGTGTGCACTTTTCTCTTCTTTTTTTATTATTTATTTCCTAAAAGAGTGAAAAAAGGAAGTTTAATTTGTTCAGCTTTCCATTCAGCTGCGTAAGTAACGACGCTTTGTTTTTAACTCTCGTTTAGAGCGAAAAAGAAAAAAAAATAAAATAAAAAACAGGGAAAAAATTACATAACTACCCAAATTTTGAGTTTGAATGAAGTTAAAAAAGAGCAGCTTGCTTCCTCTTGAGGGAAGAAAATCTTTTCCGAAGGCTGTTTCGTGGTGCGTGTTGTCTTCTAATTATCCTGTTGTTAGCAATTAACAGAGAACTTTTACAGTACAGAAAACAAACTTTCTGTGATAATTTTTATATTCATTTTAGTATCTTTGAAATTTTTCTCTTGAGCCAACTAAGAAAAATGAACGGAAGATTTGAAATAACTGAAAAAAGTGCAATCTTAATGACAGCAATGAAGGGAAATTAAAATAAATTTAATTAATTCGTCACTAAACATATGAAGAAAAGTAAAGAAAATTAGAAACAAATTTCATAAAAGAAATACAGAACTCATCACAAAAAGATGAAAAAGATCAGAAACGGCAAAGGAATAAAAAAAATCCAAAACGTTGTTTATTAATTTTCTGGGTTTTTTTCTTTTCTTTCCAAGAAGTGTTTCAAGGAAAAGAAGATAATTTTTATTAGTTTTGAAACTTTGTTCCATTGTCAGTTTTTATAGATTTGTGCTAATCATGTAGCCTTAAAACTTTCAGAAAAATCTAGAAAAAAATATCTTATTATTATGAAATGAGAGCACAAGGGAATGAATTAAAGACATTTTTGATGCTTTTCTTGTCATTGGGCTCTGATCGATAATTCTCAAAAGAATTCTTCCATTGTTTTTGAAATTTCTTTTCAAGATTTTATAGAACCTTATTAGAAGCATAATGGATGAACCTAAGAAAGAAAAATGATTTATTTTGCATTTTATGGATTTATTATTCATGATTTTTCATTCACATTGATAAAATAAATTTTATTAATTTTTATGAAATTCATGAATACATAGATATATATTGAGTTGTTCGGAATGTCATTTCGTTTTTCATGAAAATGAAAAACATGCAGCAAATAAATATTGTATTGCATTGCACATTGCCTATTCTAGTCCAATAGCTTTTACCATCTTTCTGTAGTAGCACGATTCCACAGTCATAAAGTGGTTGGTTTTTAGTAGCAAAAAGCTGATCCATGTAGGAAAAACAAAATTACTTTCTGAACACCCAATATATATAACAGATTGTCCACTTCTTTGTTAATTATATTTATGTAATTATGTTAATTCATTCAAGTGTGTTAATCGAATCCTTGATTTTAAATGTGCATAAAATTTAAATTTTAATGAAATAATATTTGCGTAAAACATTATTTGTTTAACTTGTTAATAGTTTAACAATTGAAACATCTAATTTTAACATATCCAACTTTCGTATTACCTTCGGCTAAATTCATTCAAGAAAATATGCAACTGAAATACATTTATCATTAATCGGATCATCAAAAATACACACAAAATCAAAAATACTCAAGATTCTAAACACATCAATCAAAATACATCAGATACGTAAATTGCTATTGCCATGTCAATGCATTCAGGGCAAACAAATCGAAAAAGTGACACCTCTTTCGATTTTCCTAACTCACTTTATTTCATTTACCTCAAACAAAGCAAAAGGGAGCTCGATATATAGATCTCGTGTAATCGGCGATGAAAATGGTGCACACGCGAGCACTTAGAAACACATAACACGAAACGTCTTACGCCGATTCCTAAATCCATTTCTCAACGGTGCACACAGACAAGTTCGGTTGCACACTTGGCGGAATTGTCTTTGTCACGCAATCGCCCCGAAGCTGTGACTCGGAAAATGTGGGGCCGGGGCGAAATGTATTCAGGATTCCAGTCTCACACCACCCCTTCTTGACCATGACTTCCCTCATTTGCATACAGTTCCTACGCGACTCCAGGATATATATAATTTCTTCCTCAATGACTTTTCCGTGTTTTGGCATTCGTGGGAAAGAGTCGCCCGAGAAATGAAGCACCATTTCGTTCCTTTGGCGACTTTTCCGCCTTTATTTCGCATAGACTGCCCTCGGATTAATGATAAACAGCACGGAATTCGTTAAAAGCGTTGGGGAATCTCTCACATGCTTTACGAAAACTTACGTCGGGGAAACTCGTAAGAAATAGTTCTAATGGAAATTGAATACAAAGAGAGCATTTCTCTTGAGCTAGAATTTTGCTAAACTTCTAACTTCATTAAAAATTATAGAAGTTCGATGGAAATTAAGAAAGATAATATTCAAGAACTGAAGTGTTAAACTCTGAATTTGAAAAATAAAGAATACATTGCTGTTTAAAATGAATTTTATTAATTGTTCCTTACATTTGTTTTCGTTAATTATTAAATTATATCATACAAGAAAATGTATCGTTGATTTCATCTTTCCTTATGTTTATATTTGTAATACATTATTTGCTTATGGGTAATGCTTACGTTTAGAGTAATTTTAATGCTTCATGTAATATAATAGATTATTATTGTCTAATACGTACCTGCTTCAGATTAAATTAATAATATAATGCATTTTTTGTTAAGATGTTAATGAATTATGTAACAAATGTTTCTAATTTTTCTATTTGAATACATTTTAAAATAAGAATCTCATTTTCCTTCTTAAAACGATAAAATATATAATGATATGAATTTTTATAATATTAATTTGTTTAATTTAATATTATTTAATATATGTTTATGGGGAAAAACCTCTTTATTGCAATTCTTTTTGTCATATTTAAGATACATAAAATAATTCATATACATATTTTTATATATAATGAGTATACATGAGATTTTTTGAAAGATTCTATTTTACAAAGTTAAACTAACTGCATTTTGTGTTATCTTCTGACATTATTTACAACAGAATAATTTGTTTGTCCAAAGTGAGAAATATTTTTAAAAACTAATAAAAAACATATTATAAAATTATTTAAAAGTAATATAGTTAATATCGAAAAAAAGAAGTTTCATCTCCTATGTATGTATTAAATCTAAAATATACCTCTATATATCTAATATAAACATCTATACGTTTCTGAATTATTTGGCTTTAAAATAAACTTTTTTTTTCTAGAAAATGTCTGAAATGATTTTTAATAATATTCTGCCTTAAATCCATAACTAAGTACTATCATCTTTAGAATCTATTAGTGAATATTTATGTAATATCATCACTGAAAATTATGATAAAAATGCATCTAAATTAGATAAAGCATCATAATTAATGTTTGATATAGGGAAGTGGTCAACTCACAAATTCATAAAGCTTCTAAGCAGCTATTTTTAAATACTTACATTTGCATATAGCCTAAATTCTTAAAATTTTAGTAAACATAAAACAAATTTGAACTAATCTGTATAAAAAGAAATAGAAATTGAACTGTGCATTAGAAAAAATTGACATGCAATTTGTTATAAATAACGACTGTAATGACCGATTTTTTGCCAGATTTATGTTAATGAGAAGGAAAGAACTAGAAAGTATAGTGAGATTGTCATTTGAATACAGTTGTTGAAGCTCTGATCAAAGAAATTACTTCCTTACTTTTTTATAAGTTTCATATTTGAAAAAGAAATTATCGATATGATCATCTGAGTATTGTCTTCACTTTTATACAAATCTATACTAAAATATAATATTATTCTAATGAAGCAACAGGCTATATATTATGGAAGAAACAATTTTACTGATAAATCATTTTGTAATCAAGTTGTAGAAAAAAAATAGCTGCAACGTTCAAAGTGAGATAAAAATTAGAAGGTGACAGCAGAATATATAACCTTAAATTTTCTCATTACTAAATAGACACTAACTCAGTTTTATTTTAGAAATTATCAAATAATGTGTGTGCAGCTTCTACAAATTCCGTTTTGATTTTTGCGATGCCTATTTCTGATTTTTTATTCTGTGCAATGATATTTAAAACTTGGAAGGATTCCATTTAAATTTTTAATTAATCGAGCGTTTTAAAAAAGATGATTTTTGATTATACAATTTAGATGTTAGGTGATTTATGCTATAAGAAAATAAAGGTAAGCCTTTCTTTTCTTAGAGCAGAATTTAGTGCAAACTATTTTCAGTCCTTGCTGGAATAATTTGGAAGGAACTTTCAACATATCCATTCTTTGAAATTGATACACATGTATAGCACATTAAATAAATATGTTTGTTCTTTATCTGGATAAAGTAATAATCAGAGTTCCTCATTCCAAATTAAAGGGATAAGTATTATGATTATCATTTGCTTTTTTTTACTTGAAAATGATATTAACAGGACAATTTTAGCTTAGTATCAGTGTGTGAACTAAACTGTACAGTTATTAAAATTTTTTTCCAACGTTGGGCACTTGGGGGACGAACCCTATGCCACAACAATACCAGAAACTGCTACTCATTTGTCGTTATCCAGCAGGCACCTGTGAACCAAGTCACGGAGGGGAGTAACGCTGCCCTTACAAACCCATTTTTAGGGTGGGCCACATTCATACATCATCACAGAAGAAGGGACAGAGAAACGCAGAGAGAACAGAAAAAGAAAGTAGCATCCATGCCCGAACCGCGATTCGAACCCGGGACCCACAGCTCAGGAGTCAAGAATGTTAACCACTCAGTCATTGGTCGGCTCCAGTTAGTAAAGTAAAATAAACACGTGCAAAACGAAAGGTGCATTACATTCACAGCTTTGAGGTAAAGTTGACAATAAAGATTGCAAGGAAGTATCAAGCAGTTATCTCAGTGACCCTTAATTGTTATCCGAGTAAAGGATTCAAAATTACCTAACAAAAATGTTACCTCGATTTGCCAAAAATATTTTCTCTAGCTACTAATAGATCGCAATCGATATTTTGAAAATCATTGATTTAGAAAATTAAATTTTAATTAAACTTATAGATGAATAATAAAATTGTTAGAAGTCAACCCGTTACTGTTTTTATTTTTGTAGAGCTAAGTCATCAACTGATAATATTTTAAATGAATTAAGAACTGTTTTGAAATTTTAAAAAATAGCTGAGAAACAGCTGTTTTTAGTTTATTTTTGTTACTCTAAACAAAAATTTATATGCCTTCTATGCTATCATGATTTCTAATAACTAAAATGTTAATAACATTGTTAAATTATATTTTATATTTTTAAGTTGATACAATAACATTTATCACAATCAATAACATTTATCACGTATGTCGACAATTTTTTATTTTTATAATTTTAGGAGAATATAACTTTTGTTTCAGTTTAAATACTGTAAATATCTTACTTTTCTGACTAAATTGATAATCCATTCAAAACAACATAATCCATGTCAGTAGCTACAATTGAAAAAAATCCTATACTTGATGTTCTAAGTTCCACCATTTACTTGGGAATTGCTTTAGACACAAAGATTATGCTATTTTTCTACTCCATCATTCTAAAAATTTACGCCAGTTCAAACACAAATAGAAGATTAAAATTATTCTGTTATGTTAGCATAAGACATTCATTGAAATTCTGAGTCTTTTTGGATCCCAAAAGGAATTCATATTTAATTATTACCATTTCTAGAGCATTTAGTATGAATAAGTTTTCATTTAGTATTTCTTATGAATATGGAAATAATTGAAGCAAACATCTACATCAAACTACAAATTATAATTTAATGGATATTATTTAGTTTGCAGCTTAACAGGTGAAGTTTTTTGTAAAGAATTTGAAAACTAGACACACATATTACCTTTTATTAGGTATTACGATAGATAATTGGCTGTATTCATGTGCCACAAATGAAAAAGCCAAAAAACTCCAAAATAACTACAAAAACTCTTTAATTTTTCAAAAGTGGGTTTAATCTAACGTCAGATCTTTGACATTGAAGAGTATATCTTGCCACGAAGTTATATTGCATTTCATTGTGTCATTTTCTATGTAAATGAATGTCTTTATCGTAGGCTTTCATAGGTCATTACTTAGGACTTGAGCTCTAAATTCCTGCCTATGATATATTATATAAGTTCCACCTAATTCCTAACTAACACACCCTAAAATTGAGGGATTTTTTCTGTTTACTATAAAAGATAAAACAAATAATTTCCTGTACTAAATGTTCCATTAAATAATTTTATTTGTAATAATATCATTTTTCTACGTTTTTATTCTGTCTGCTTTTAAATGAATTTGAATGGAAAATACAAACTCTGCATTATACATCCAATATTCATTCACAGTAAATTTTTATTCTATTTCAACGATTTGATTTTATTTCTATTCAACTGTCTACTGATAGCGATATGAAGAGTAAAATATCCCTTAGGTGTTTATCAGAAAAATGCGTTAGAAGATAAAAAATAAAATATTTGGCATACAGCAAGATGTTTTGTTTTCCAAATGATGCTTTGGGAGGCGGAGCACGTTCTCAAAACAAAATTTAGCAGCATTCCAAGAACATTTAGCGTTTATTCCAGTGTAAAATTGAGTCCAGAAAATGGCTAAAAAATAATGAAAACAGATAAAGTCCTGCAGTTAGAATAACTGTTTTCAAAGTCAACAAAGAGATAAATTTTATTTACGAACCACTTTTTTACTTTAGCTTCTGACATTTGATTCTACTGACTCGTCCTTGCATTCTGATGTAAAAAAAGAAATAAAACTAACACCAGACAAAACAAATCCGGTGATGTTTCTAGTAATTTGTTTTTATAACTTTAAACCTGTTACGTCTTATTTTGTTTTACTCAGCGAAAAGAAAAATCAATAAAAGTAAAAATGTGCTTATCTCCTACATGGCATTCAAATGCCATTTTCTTGGGTTGTATGATTTGCTTTACCCGCAGAAGTGCACTCAATTATTTTTTTAATTAATTAATTTTTTAACAAAAGAAGATTCATAGTAATTTTTATCATTTATTATAGAAATTTCAAGTAATGTAATCATAACATTCAGAAATTATAATACATAGCAATTTCAAATATTACGCATAAAAATATGACTTTCTGTTAATCCATTATCAAACAATTGGTAATAAATCTTACATAAACCAATATAAAATAAGAAAATTAGAATTTCATCATAATTTCTCAAGATTTCCGTTAAAAAAATATATCATCTCAGAATCATATTAATATTGATAAATAGCATCGAAACATTTAATCATTTGCAGATAACTTTTAATTCAATTGTTGACTTATGAATTAGGCTACAGTAACAATTAAAATTATTTTTAGTGCATAAATAATAATGATTTCTACTATTCCCTCTGTAGAGTAATTTTGAGGATAAAAAATAGCCATAAGATTCCTAGATATATTGAAGATCAAAAGCACTCTCACTGTTCCAATGTTCCAACAGTTTTTACTCTGATGGTGATAATAATGTAACTATATATTTTTCCAGATACGTTTAAAATTAGTTCACTGAATATTAATTTGATTTCCTTTACCTTTTCGAGTCATTGATGAACCTAGGTCTTGACCTCATTGAAAATGCGTGGGATATGGTTAAAAGACAATTCCGACAGCACTCTCCATCGTCATCTAATTTACAAGATTGAAAATGCAGCATAACCAATGAAGAGTATTTTCTGGACATAGATTCACTTCTGATATTTGTAAGTTTGATTACAAAATAATAAAAGCTGTTCTAATTTTAAAAGTTAATCAAATACTTATTGATCTAGAATGAATTCGCTGATGAAGTGCATACAAGAATTGATTTCTTATCTAAGATTTGTATGTATTATTGGGAAGCATTCTTGGTTCTTTAAACCTACTCTAACATTATGGAGCTGTAAAAACTTACATGGACATTTTTTGTAACCGTCTTGAATATAATACAGTAATAATTACTGTATGAGACAGAAGTCATGAACCGATACAGTAATACATTCAGAAATCCATATATGATGTACGATAATGTAGTTCAATAACAAGATTTTTTTCCCTTTCACCAATGATGTCAGTTCAAACTCAAACTCTCATGTTCAAATGTAAGCTCTTGCATCTAGACAAAACTGTTGAGAGTTTAGTTAAAAAGAACATGTTATATTTTTATCTTAGGTGATAATGTCATAATCAAAATTGTTGTTGCAGCTGTTCATTGTGTATCTTTCAGTATTGTATTATAGCTTATTTCAATAAGTTTGTTTTGCCTCTTGTCGGAATAACATGTTAACTTTTGATGAATTACAGATGAATTCGTAATAAATATGTATTCCAGTAATCTTATTAATAATAATAAAAATCCACTTCTTAGAAATAAACCTTGAATTGAGTCTCATAAAATTTTTAGACAAATTCGAAATTATCAAAGTTAAATTTATGCACTTTTACATCTGCGTCTGCATTTCGCTTCGTCTTATTAAGCAATGGGCATTTCTCATTATATTTTTTTGAATAACTTTTTTATTTTTAGTTGCAGATTAGGAAGATCAACAAGAATAAGGAGCAAAGAACATAGAATTCAACAAAAAGGGTGACACAGAATCCATTAATCTATAATAATTTTTGCCTCTTAGTAACGCCCGGTGAGAAAAATCTTACGCACAGCAGGAAAGTGTAAGAAGTTGCCCAGATCTATCACCTCTTTAGTAGACCATAGAGTACATATCAGAGAAAGAATAATTTTGACTCTATGGAGATGATTTCGAAGGAATCCGTGTCCGAAGACAAGGAGGAATTCAGTTGTCGCTCGACGACTTCGGCCGTTACCCAAACTAGGGAGAACATTCTTCCAAGATTTATAAGAAACATAATCAGGGAATTCTTTTTGATCACATAATCTTTTTAATAAGATTTCTATAATATGGAAAGACATAGGACAATAAATATTCTGAGTGATTACAGCACCCATTTTACTCAGGAAGTCAGCTTTCTCACTACATTAAACTCTACAGTGGGCAGGAACCCAATGGAAGACTTTTTTTATTTAAAGAAGTAAAATTAAATTTTGAAAATGTACTTTTCAAAATTTAATTTTACTTCTAATACATTACATAATCTGTATTGTCGTTTACAATTGGAACCCCTTATACAGCACTGAAGTTAAAATTTTGCTTTCGATATTAGAAGGTAATATTGAATCAACCTTAATAAATAAACAAAGTCACGAAGTGAATATCCATAAATGTTAATTGCTGGAGTAGCAAAAACAAGATGAAAAAGAAAAGGATTAGAGTGTATAACTAGGTATTCAGTATGTTTTATAACTAAAGTGTAGAAAGAATATAATATGCCAGTTAGGGTCATGTAAAGAACTGATGAAGGTACTGCACAGAATGTAAAATTTATATATATATATATATATATATATATATATATATATATATATATATATATATATATATATATATATATATATATATATTGATAGGAGCGACTACTCACAAGATAGCTCCAGTGAAGCAGTACCTCATCAAGGAATTTGGCAACCAAATATTAAGGTTTGGCAGTTTCGAAGAGTGGCCTCAACATTATCCTGATTTGACTCCACTGAACTTTTTCCTGTGGGGATACCTGAAACAGCAAGTGTATGCGACCCCTCCACAAAAACTGCAGGACCTTAAACGATGCATTACGGTCGCGTGTTCCAACGTGTGCAAAGTGATCTTCTAGCGAGGATCCAAATGTGCATTGCAGCTGAAAGTGAGAAGTTTGAACATCTTAAATAAAGTATATTGTTATAACTATTTGTTTTTTTTCTTCCTTAGATCGTTTTGTCACGTCACAGCACGAAACAACAAATGCGCGTTTTAACCGATGTATTCTTCACATGAATGCCTACAAGGTATCTTTTCGTACTAAATCGTGGCTGGTCTACAACTTTATAAATGACTTTTTCTTTCTATCTCGTTCCGTTTTCAAGATAGGAATGCTAACTCCTCGGTTTTTCACCAGGTGGCGCAGTTGTCTGTTACATTCATTAGCGCATGGCTACTTTACTATACCTAGACACCACTTTTATGAATATAGCAGCAGTTCCGAAATTAAGAGGATGGCAAGGGACTTTAGTGGACATACTGTATATATATATATATATATATATATATATATATATATATATATATATATATATATATATATATATATATATATATATATATATATATATATGTGTGTATGTGTGTACATATAAAGAAAAGTGACTCTTAATTATGAAATAATGAATCCAGTCAGATTATGAATAAAAGAAATAAACTATCAGAACATTTTATGAATATTGTTGAATTATATATAAAATTATTACTTATAAATTATTCATTAATTGCCTATACTATATAATCATACTTATTCACTTTTATCAACTAACTTTTGCATTCGAGAAAATTTATTTTAAGTTATTGTTGTTTTCTGCGTGTATTAATAGTTAAGCATATAATTTGAAATTCTAATTTAATTATTCACATTGAGACTTAGTTATTTGATACCAGCCACAAAATGATTAAGTTTAAAAAAGTGAAATGATGTGTTTTTGGTCATAGTTATAATTCTCGCAACAAAACAAATAATTTATGAATTAGTTAAGACTATTTTGCTTAAAACTTATTAAGTTTTGAAAATATTAAATAAGGTAATTTTATAAAGTTTTCAAATTGAATAATACAAATATGAATGTAAATATTGAATTAACGATTGTGAAACTAAACTCAAGTTTATACATATTCATTCAAGCATCTAATTTTTTCTAATATTTAATCTAAGTACATTTGTAATATTATGAAAAATAATTACTGAATGTATAATTAATAATTGAAATGTTATATAATTTTTTCGTTTTCGTTTTTTTTTTTTTTTTTTTGCATACATTTATAGAAAAGTTTATTCAATTAGTTAAATAACTTTCAATTTATGCTTTTGTATTATAAGTATAAATTGTTTGGTTATGTAAAATCTTGTATTAAGAAATTTTCTATTCAAATTCTGTATGAATAGAAAATATCTTAATACAAGATAGTACTGATAAATAATAAAACAAATAATAAGTAAGTAGTTACTGAATGTATAATTTTGATTTGTGTAATAATTACTTTGCATTACTGTGGTAATAGTGATTTATTATTCATAAATGTTTTCTATTTTAATTAAATTAGATATTTGACTTATTTTTATTTAACAATAACGACAGTTACCAGTTTTTCATTATATACGAATTTCAATAGTGACGAGATTAACAAACTACACCCTTTATTTAAATTAAAATTAAAATTAAATGCTAGTAAAAGATGAAACTAAAATATAGACACGGATGGAATTTTTATGCATTATGGAGAGTTTATAAATTGCTTTTATTTTAAAGTATCATCTTATGTTGAAAAGTTGATTTTCAACAACATAAATTATAATTTTTTATTTGTGAATCTAATATTCAGAGCTTTAAAGTTTACAAAATGTCAAATAAAAATTAATTTACTGGAATCCAAAAACACCTTGCGTTTTTTGAAAAACGAAAGATTAAGTTACATTTTCAAATCGAAAGTGGAAAAAGAAGAAGGTAATTTACTTCTTTTGCTATTTTTTAAAATTGTTTTTTCATAATGAGCTGATTGATAGACGTAAATATGAGGTCGTTATTTGATTTACACATTGGAATAGAAATGGAAAAATCATAAGCGAAACTTTATCACTTCAAGGGTGATTTTTATCAAAACTTAGTTTTTCACAAAATCTTCAAATCATACATTAACATGATATCTCAAGTAATAATAAAGATATTTGTATGAAACTTGGCCTGCATATTTTAACTGTTATTATCTATGAAATGAAACACAATTTTTTAAACATATGAAGAGCGTTTTCATTTACAGCTATTTTTACAGGAAACTTTTTTGTAAAAAATTCTAAAATATCCACATTGCTGAATATTTTTACCCATAATTTATTTATCTTTATCTTAAGCAAAATCTAATAAATTGATAATTGGCTTCATTTCAAAGAACATTGTTACGTAAATCATATGCCCACATAAAATTAAGATTGATGCATTACAATTTTCTGTAGATTGACGAAAATAGCCATTTTGTTAAAGTTTCACAAAAATTTATCGGAAAGTAACCAGTTTCACAAATAGTATACTATATGTAAATAATTTTTTTGCTACTTTTATGTTTTTTTCATCATAATTTATCTAAAAAACAAAAGAAAATATTAATTAACTTTTAAGAAAAAGTTGGGTGGAACGTAGGCGGATGTCTTAATTAAAAATATTTTGAATAATGTTGATGAATTACAAAAGATAAAAGTAATTTTTACTGTTACATATTGATTGTGAATAACTTTTTCACAATAGAAAAGTGTATACATAAAATGTTTCCAGTATACTAACTGCTTATTTCAATTAATTTCATTAACTTTATACAAGCAAATTATATTAACACAGTTCTGTTTTATCATTTTATGGTATTATTCATTGTAATATAGCATTATAATCACAGTAATATTCAATTCTATCATTATAAAGACAAAATATAAATAATAGTACATTCGTAATTCAGGACATTTAATACATATTTCCTTTCATATACACAAGTGTACAAATACAGAGTTGGGGTTGTAAATTGAGAATGGAGACAGAAAAAATTAGGTGCGTTAAAACAGGACAGGAATAGGAAATAAAAATATAATGCATTTAATGGCAGCACTGGGGAGAAGTATTTCATTTTCAAGGTATCTGTTTCACTCTCTAAATCCAATTACCTGAAATCTAAATAACTCTTCAAGAGTAAACAATCAGAACAAATTAACTTATTTTTCTCTCGTTCATTCGGTACGAAATGTACATTTCAAATGTACATTCATTCGGTACGAAAGATAAACGAAAAATAATCTTCATGGAATCTCATTTCTCTCTCAATCACTAACATGCCATAATAAGTATTTCTGCTTAGGTGTCACGTAAACATATTATATGATACATTAGCTAAGATTCCATGTAAGCACATTATATATACGAAATAATAACTTTCGATAATTATCTTAAGCATTTTAGAAAAGGACACACATCAGATTCAATTTCTTTAATCCTTTAAAAAATGCTTTTAATTCTGAAGATAATTTCACAAGAATAAATTAAGGAATTTGATATTTTCGTGCTTCTAAAATCTTGTAACATATCTTGTAACTTTGTTATAAGACATTTTAGTGTAAAGGCTTCAGCATTACCTTCCCCTTGAAAACATTTAATCCGATTACCTTGTATAAATAGCATTGGAATCCCCAGTACGCTAATCTCCTGAATTCGAAGGAAAGCTGATTTAAAATTCTTGTTTCTTTGTATTTTAAATTAATCTAACACTTGAATTATTCTTAAAATTATTATAAGAGTATAAAATTGGATTAAAAAGTGGACATAAAGGTGAATTTTTGGTGACTTTCAGGGTAATTCTAGTTGCAAAAGTTGAATATATTCTCGCTAGTTCTATGGTTTTCCTTTCTTATTTTTCTTCCTTTTATTTTACTTGGATTTAACTTGTATCTTTTTATACATTTACTTGAAATTTTACTTTTTGATAAGGCTGGAATTCTAACATTTAAGTGGATAATTTATTCTTTTTTGTAAATTCTGAAGTACATTTTTCACAGTTAAAACATCTTTTAAACGTGTTTTTATTTTATTAAGATTAGAAATTTTTCTTAAAAATGATGACGTACTGAAGTATATTCTTGTGTTTTTGTCATAAATTTATTTAAAGAACATTTACTTATTTATCTACGGCCAGAATTAAGTAAATATGCGTAAATTCATATAAAGAATGTATTAATTTGGTTGACAATAATTTTTATCAAATCAATTTCTTATGAAATTTATGTTGAAAGAATGTTTCCTTTTTCCTGCCAGAAATTATTTTGCTATCTTTTTTAAAAGTTTCAAATAATATTTGAATTAAATATTATTAAGATTTAATCACAAATTTTTATACAACCTTTCAACATTTTAATAAAAAATTTCGCTTTGTCATAAAAACTGAAATTTAAGGCTAATTAATGACAAAAAGGAGCTTCCTTTGTTCTAGGAATATTTACAGAAAATTTTAAGTATGTTATACAATCGGATTAAGCAATTTCAATTAGATAAATTTTTAATTTGAAATAATTAGGGCAGATTCGCAGAATCCTGTTATTTAAAATTTTTGACAATTGTCTTGTTGCCATTTTCATTTCCAAAACTTTTTGATACCTCAACCACTATTAGTATTTCTACAACAAAATTGTGCGAATTAAAGAAAACGTCTTGGGTCTAGTGATGACGGTATCACTTAAGATAGTTATATATATATATATATATATATATATATATATATATATATACATATATATATATATATATATATATATATATATATATATATATATATATATATATATATATATATATATATATATATATATATATATATATATATATATATATATATATATATATATATATATATATATATATACATATATATATATATATATATATATATATATATACTTAGAATACATTTATCTGTTAATGGGTATTCTGCCTTGAGAGATAAAGAAAAAACACTCTTTCATTTTGATTAAACAAATTTTTACAAAGTGCAAAATGCTATGTTAAATTTTATAAATGCTTCGTTCAGTATGCCTTTCTTGCTGAGAGAAAAGTGGGAGATTCCGAAAAGACTGAAGAACATCCATAGAACCTCATAATATAGTGCTAATAAATGGAAAGAATGTTAATCAGTGTAAAAAGATTGTAACCATCGTATTCTGAGCATATTCTGCGTATATAATATATTACAGTAACATTGATATTCTGAAAACAAGTATATTAGTAGATTGTCTGATAAACAGACAAAGATATGATTCAGAGCCTACAGTAAATTAGTTTATTAAGCACTCTCTTTTAATGTTCGTAGTCATCTATTAACATAACTGCATACACTATTTATATACACTGCTCACTTAAAAAATTTCATCGATTTTCAAGAATTAAACAATAAGTTTAAAGAATTTCTAATAAATAGATTTAATGTAGTTAAAAACTCATGGAACTCGTAAAAAAAAACTAAAGTTATGATGAAGCGTAAACTTCAATAACCATATATACAGGAAATTCCATAAATTTGTGCAAATTTCAAAAACATTTCAGTAAAATAAATAATGAGCAAAACATCTACGGTATATAGGAATGTAATAAAAGGGACTTTGGTCTTCAGATTAAATGTTATTAAAATATAACCAAACAACAGAGAACTCATACAAAATATCGAGACGATTTACGTAAATCAGGTTAACAATGAAATACTAATCTAACCAAATAAATCCATTATTCGACGCCATAAGCACTCTATTTTACTTGATATCGAGTTTTAGTTAAACTTACCGATATCTGTGAATTAATTTCTATTGGACTGACGATTTATTTGGTACCATAATTACAAAGTTCTTCCCTAAAATGCAATCAAGGAAAATGAAAGCCCTTTTCTATTGAATAGTCCGCTGGAAATTTGTAAAAAATATTTACGTTGTATGCGGATAAGCACTTTTGTATAGACTAACTTGTATTATAAACAATACAAGTTAAAGTACAATCTTGTCTAATAAGGTCTAAACTAACTTGTATTAGAAAACAATACAAGTTAACGTATAATTTGAATCAAATCTGAAGAATTCTCAACTGCTATGAGTAACATATTTAACACTAAATAATAAATCTACTACAGAAAAGAACAAAAAATGTAACTGAAAAGCTTGAGAACATCTATGAGCGAAATTAAATTAAGCTCAAAAGTTTCATTAGCTTTAAGTAATATTTATAAGTTCTACAAGATATTGCTTTACATACATTATAAATCATACAGAAAAGCTAGTTATATAAAAAAAAACATTGCAATTAAAAATGCTTTAAACATACGCTAGGGAACAAGGCTTCTTACATCAAACTAAGAAAACAAATTCAAGTTACCTATTATTCTTATTAGTATCAGCAATTTTGCATCCTCACCAAATGAGACTATTTGGCATTGATACTATCGTTAGAAGAAGTAATTACTTTCTCTCAAAGAATAGATTTTTCTCGATTAGTATAAATTGGTACATTTTAAGGTGATTAAATTAATTAAATAATTAGATTATTTCCTATTTTCTTTATTACATGAAACTCTATATTAGTCTCTTCTAACCATGAAAGCTAAAGGTATTAAAATGTTCGAACCATACGGTTTATCTGAACTTTTTTTTCCGCCAAAATAATGGTCTATAGTATTATAAATATTGGCCATTTTGATTTTACCATATTATGAATAGTATGATTGTTATTAATCATAAAATGAATTTATTATATCTTCTCTGTTGATATTTCATGAATAGAAGTAACGTGAACATAATTATGTATAAATAAATCAATATGAGAGAAATCCGCATTCATTATTTTTAATTGTTCTTCTTCATTTTTAAGTATTAATATTCTGGTAATCTCTTACAAAGTTACACCAAAAATTACAAACATTATTTTTAAGAACATCACAAAGCTCAAAAAAGCATAATACTAAATATATGATCTTGGAAAAACAAAAAAGACAAAATGCAGTGGAAATGAAATATAAATATATCCGAAAAAATTTTATAAGAAAATATTCCTACTAAAGAAAAAAAAATGGATTAAAATTTAACAGTAAAATGAATCTATGCCAGAAAAATAGTAGAACCAGATAATATTAAAATTTCATGGATGAAAGGCTTGGAAACATTTAAGAGACTTCTTTTTAAAATTTTTATATTCAGCAAAATGCCTAAAGTAATTTATATTTCAGACATATTTAAGTTATTTTGTTTATTCATATACCAATTGAAAGTCTTGTATCAAAATTTTACATGAAATACTTAAATTTCAGACATTTTGAGAAACATTATCCTGCATTTTGCAACAGTGCAATAAATTCATATCTTGCAGATGGAAATGCTGAAATATTTTCTTCGTAATCTATTTAAATATTGAAATTTCAAACAAGTTATTTTTATTATTTCTCAATTTCAAATATTTTAGCTTTGTTCTTTTAAAACTAAATTATAGCATGAAATTTACGTTCAGAGCATTTCAAATAAAAATATTCAATAATAAAAAAGATAAATCGTCTTGAAAAAAATAAAAATAAAAATGCTCGTTTCGAAGCAATTAGTATTTATTGCTTAAACGACATGACGATTATAAATTAAACTTAATAAATTAAGATATTTAGAGTTACTTAAGTTACATAAACTACAGTTGTGTTTCGTTTGCGAAGATAATTATGTTGCTCATGTTGCCACTTTTTACAGAAAAAAATACAATTCGATGGCAATTAAATAAAATTCTAGAGTATTACAAAACTTTTCTAGACAGACATTATCCTAGTGTTGAATTGATTTTAAACATCATAACAGCTTAATGTATGCTTTCCTATGAAGAACTATTTGAAAGTTTGATATGTATTGCAGTTGCAATGCACAACTTGTAGATTTGTAGTAGATGTTTCAAATGTTTTAAAAGCTACATCAAACAGTATTAATCTACATAATCTACATAAGCATTTTAAGATCTACATAAGCATTTCATCAATCAGACTTCGTATAAAAATGTCTGTATCATCAAATATTGCTGCATATCTCTCTGTACTAACGTAAAAAATATAAAAATCTTTAATCATCATCCACGAATACTAAATAAAAAATAGATACATAGCAATATCATTAATAAAATTTTAAAAATAAAAAGTTTTTAAATTTATCTTTATATATAATTTGATTATTTGGTCAAGCTTCATACAAAAAAGAATTTCAAAGGTCTGCATTCCAAAATCGATTTTGAATCATTACGTGCACTTAAAGATGGAATTAAATTCAAAAGCTATTGAATTAAAGATCAGAGCTCTAACAGATAAGTCACAGCTCATTACCATTAAGAAGTTGATAACGTGTTGAAAAAATCTGTTTTAAATTTGTTTCCAATAACTTTTTAAATTTTTTTTCAAGGCAACAGCCTGAACATTATTAATAACTTTCAGAATCCTTAGTAGAATGCATTTTAAAATTTGCTTTTCATATTTGTTAGTCTTAGTGTTCAGATACATATTTTTAATGTTAAAGCAACACATTTTTGTGTTTATAATATAATATTATGGGAAAAATAATCTTATATAGATACATAAATGCATTGGTTAATGTATGTACATAACTAATCAACCACACAATTTTTATGATATGACATAGAAATTTAATAAATATTACAGGATGATACACATATTTTTACATAACGAGATACAAACACATTCAGATATAAATCCAAAATAATTCATTAATTAAAAAAATAAGATTATTTTGGACTTATACCCCTAACATTGTGAAAAACATTAGTTATCTATATCAAATAAAATATTAGCAGTATATATATATATATAATATCAACATTATTAAGATTTGAATAAGACCTAGTTTCAAATCCCGCCATACGAAAATCAAGTTGTTCTGAGGTAAATTAAATCATTGAAAAATAATTGACATAAGGTTTTAAAGTCTTAAACACATTCAGGCATTCTGATAATTTTAGTGAAACAGTGCGAGTACTTCAAATTTCATTTTTTATGACAGAGAATATGCCAGAAAGTATTCATGAACATTTTTTCAAATTTTCTCGTTTATAAAGAATAATTTGTCTACATTATTTAAAATATCTTGCTTATGTATTCTCCATAGATTTCCAATGAACTTCTTAATTGCTTATCCCTCAGGCTATAGACAAAGATTTCAAAATCCCCAATTCAGTTCCGGAGACTATGTGCAATATCTATTTTCCAAGATGAAGTGCTAAATAGTGAAACTAATCTTCAGATATAAGAAACATTCTGCGATATCAGCTGTCGTAGCATTTGGATCACAATAACTATTTGAAACATAATTAGGTTTCTCTCCCTCTGTTTGATTAATTTATTATTTTTATCATTTTAAATATTAGACAGTTAAATCTGAATTACGAGTCTATCTTGAAGTCTTTACAGGAGGTAACAACAGCCATAAAAAACTGGAAAAGTAAATATTGCATTTCATAGAAACATTTGTTATACTAATTTTCCTATTAAATGTATATAAGAAAATCTGTATACACTCCATACCGAAAGTGATCTCACAGATAAATTTATTTTTGAAATGAGATAACGTTTCTATTCTTAATTTTGTATAAACTAATCTAAACTCAGTGGTATGACAGCCCATGTGGGCCAATGCCTACAGTGCCCATCTCTGATTTCCTAACAGAGAGGTCCTTAGGTGCGAAGCATATGTCTGGATTATGTGGTCAGGCTAACGCTAAACCCTCAGTGTTTAGTTCCCATCCCAAGCATGCTTGGTACTCAATTTATCGACCCACTGAAGGGATGGAAGGCTGAGTTGACCTTTCCCAGTCCGAGGATTGAGTCTCAGACCTGTGCCTTAGGAGCGTGAAACTTTATCACTAAATTTTATGCATAATCTGTTTCTTTTTATAATATTAATGTTTAAGAAGAATTTCAGGTGTATTCAATTAAAAAAAATTAAGTTCCGCATGATATTTATATGTAATTAACTATTTTAAGAGTTTACATTTCTGAATATGTGGGATTTCTTAGAATTTTATATTGATGTACCCACAAAGCATAGTTTTTTCTAACTGATTTCATGATAAAATTGATAAAATTTAAAAAAAATGTTTATGCATGTTATAATGAATACAGAAGCTCTAGAATTAAAATTTCTCTTTTCCAATGTGAATATTTTATTATTTGAAAACTAGAATGAAATCTTTTGAATGAAGTATAAGTGTTTTCTGGTTAAGTCAATGCTATTGAGCTAAGTATCAGATAGGTAATAATATTGCTCATCGGAATTAAGATGAAGATGTTATATATCAAAGTGAATTATGCGTATGCGTTTCTACTCTGACAAATTGATAAATTAACTACTAACTGTATAATTAGACTCAGACATTATGTTCAGTGATACGGGAATTACATATCAAAATATTTACTCCATTAATTATATTGGAATTCATAATCACATTTTGACAACAATCTAACTTAGAATCTCTTGGAAAAGCATATATCCTAAAATATATTTGATTTAGCTCCTCAAACAATTATTTAAATTAGATATGGATATTTTTAAAATATTATATCTTAAGAATTAAAAGTACGCGAAAGAAAATTAATAAATGTTTCATTTATTTAAATTTAATTTTTCACAGAAAACAAAAAAATATTATTTTTCTTAGAAAACAAATAAAATATTCTTTACATAAATAATGTGTATAAGATTACAATTCTTTCATAAAAGTAATTTAATTTGTTATTTATTATTGATAAACAAACAATTCAGTTTTTAAGTACATCCGGAAAATGTAATGATTTTATGAGTAATCATTCTACATATTTTTGTAAATTTTCTTCCATTTAGTTTCAGTTTTAAAAGCAACAAGCAGAATTTAGTTTAAGCTCTTATAAGGATGTAAATCTTTACAAAGATGTAATTCTAAAGATGAAATATATATAGATTATTTATTTAACATAATAGGGTATAATTGATAAAATGTAAGTGAATCTAGCTAATTATATTATGTTTTAATAAAAAATTGTTAGTATGTATAATTAATGAGATTATTTTGAATGCTTAAGACTAATTTAGATATATATCATTGTGGTATTTCAATAACCTAGTTCAAATGAAGAAATCAATATTTTCAAATATAGGGTTTTAGAGAGAGCTTAGTATTTTATAATCGAAGATAGGTATTCAGAATTGAATTTCAAATTTCTTTACTCAATTATTGGGTTGTGATTAAAGTATAAAGATGCTTATTCAAATAACGTGTAAGCTATTTCATCTTAAATTTAAAAAAAAAAACCTCGAATTGGTAATGCAGAATTAACATTCTGATCTTGAGTTTAATATTACATTGTTTCGATTTTCATTTTTGACTTCGATACATAATAATTTAAAATGGTATCGGCTGTATGCCATCAGTCTCGTTGAAAGAGGTTTCGCGGTATTGGATAGTAGCACGGGAACAAATTAAAAAACCCAAATATAAAGATCTTTGAATTATTAGCTTACAATATCATTATATTTTAAACAAATTTTGAAAAACGTAACCCTTTTTTGAAGTTATTAATATTTCACTTAGAGTACTTTCGGTTATCCCAATTGAAATTTACCATTATTATATTATTTCACTATCAGTATGATAATGGTACATCAGTATATTGAGGGAAATTGTGAATTTACATGTTAAAAATAAAATAATAATAAATAAACTTTTAAGCAATTCTCTTTTTCATAGCATTTGGAGAATATTAAACTAAAATAAATTAAAGTTAGAATTTTCTTTTATTATGGAAATATGCAATGTGATATAGTATTAATTTGTCTCAAACATTCATTATGAATGTACAGATATGCAGAATTGTGCTTCTCTGCTTGATCGAATCCTATAAAACCGAAAAAAAAAAACCGTTACAAATATCTTTAAACGTTATTTTTTTACATTATCCATAGATCCAATTTTCAACATCTTTCCACCGAAAATATTTTTAAGGTCACATGCAGTTTTGTCATTACGCCAAGCAATCGTGCAAGATAGAAAGGTCACGTGATGGTCATAAACCGCACGATTGGCCTTTTGCGTGGAAATGGGAGGAGTTATGCCGTTTTCCATTCCTTTTCAGTTTTTCCGCTGTATGTATCTCTTTATATTTTATTGCATGAAAAGCCAGCGCACATGTATGGAATGATGAAAACAGAAGAAGGGCGTCAGAAAAAAATTACGATTATGTGATGGCTTCTTTGAAGCTAACTTTCACTACGAACGGTGTTGATGAAATAGAAATTATTAAGGGAACGATTACAAATTATACAAATTTATATAAAACCAGTCTTTACTCTTTTCTGTGCCAAAACTTAATGAACAAAGCATTTAAATATATATAACAAAAATTGAGAACACGAAAATAAATAAACTAAATTACCTGTATTTAACTTGAATATTTATTTCCTGCTGTTGCTATATAAACAGACTTTAGATACTCATTCTGAACATTTTGAATTCTATTAAATAATAAGTTAATTTTTAGAGTTTTAAGCTTTTTTATCATATTTGCGGAGGGTTATCAGTTTTTTTCTATCAAACAATTTGTAAGGTGTACCAATCAAAACGCGTTACCTCTATAAAGACAGTCTTCTGCATCATATTTCTATTTCAATGTTAATAACACTTTTATCTAATAGATATTTTTAGGACAATAAGCATTTCATTGTGTTTGGACATTTATATATCAGTGGATACAATAAATAAAAAAAATAATTTTACTAAGTGTTTAAGACTTAAATAAATGATCAAATTACATATTTTATTAATATCATGCAGTTGGGATGTTGTTAACAAACGTTAAAAAAATGACATTATTTCTTCTAAAATTATAAATATTAGCTTGTGTATTAAAAATATCCCATTCGTACACTATTTAGAATAGGGGTAATTATTTGAGAGTTTTTACTTAAACATATGAATAGATAATAGTTGATGACATCAAAGATGTTGGCTTGCCCATTATGAGGTTGAAATATTATTCTTGACCCTTTTAGATGTTAATATAAAATAGAAGTAATAATCAATAAATTTTTTGGGAAAAAATGCTTTTCCTCAAAAACATGCAACATTAAATGGCTGGTGAGATAAAATGAGCCGTTTGCCTCAATGGATGTTTTTTTTTTCTAATGCAAGTCTGCCCTTAAAATATACCTATTCAGCCTTATAATGGGCGAAAGGAATGGCATCTTATACAGTGAGGCATCCAGTAGTGTGCCATCTTCGTTTTGAAAGTGAAGGGATAAAGAAAGACAAACACAGAAAGAGAAAGGAACATCCATGCTCGAACCAGAATTTGAAATCGGAACCTGCTGCTTCAAAGTTAGGGACGCAAACCTCTCCGCAATCGGAAGGTTATTGCATTCGATGTACGTATTGGATTACTTTGGTACAAGAAGATCCGAAGAATATTTCCCTAAATAAGACACATGATTCTTATTGATTTAATTATCTGCAAAATTTTACAGAATAAGTGAATAATCTTCCAATTAAAGTTTTACATTAACCCTTTATTAATACATAATATTTGTACACGCATTTTTTAAAAATTTTTAACTATTAAATTGTTTTAAGAAAAAATATTCCAGTATTACATTATTTATTTCATTATTTTTTTTCCATATTCGCATAGAAAGTGTATATTTAACTCTATTCACATAAACAGCATGAATACAAATAATAGTAATCATAATACTATTCTTAATAAACTATGTGAGACATTTCAACTTCACATGTAAAATGTACAGCTTATTTCACTAAAATGAAATATCATAAATATGTTAAATTTAATAGTAAAAAGACGTAAGAAATTATGAAAAAAGCTTAAAAAATATTACTAATAAATCATCACATTATTAAAATAAACTATTCAAAATAAATCACCATTGTTACTATGCATTTTCTACCAAAATAAAATGAAAACTTTAACATAGCATCTGATTATGAGTGTTAACTGGATAAAGTTATAAGTTCATTTATATAATCAAATAAATAAGGAAATATTCCACTGCATATTATTCTTCATAAATCTTAAATCATAAAATGGTGATGCAGTGGAATATTTCCATATTTATTTGATTACTCCTTTGATGTTTTTATTTGAATATAATATTTTTGTAAATAGTCACATTAAAATATGCTTACTTTTTAAAATACTCGTGAAAATAACATTTTAAACAAAGGAACAAAATATTTCTGGCGTTAATTTTTTAAGCATATGAAATAACTGTATTTTCTTTGCTATAATTTATTGTAAATATTTTTTGGGCGTTAATTAATTTTATTCATTCAAGTATAGCGAATATCTTAATCAATTTTAGTGAATTATTAAATTTAAATTATTAAAATTAATAAAAAATTACACAATGTATGTAAAAAGACAAGTTTTTTCTATGGAGAATGTGCAGTTATTATGGTTTTCACACACATTAATATATTCCATTCTACAATAATGTCTTTTAAATATTTTTAATATATATTTGTATATTTCTACGTAAAAATCTTATTGTATTATTATGCATTTTTATATGAAACGATATAAATTTTCTAATTAGAGAACTGCATGTAACTTTTGATTATTTCGGGAAAAAAATAAGAACTATGAATTTCCATTCTCTCAATAAAATAGCTTTCACTTTCAAGTGACAATCTAAACTTTTTAATGCCATATTTATTTCCCGACATGGTTAGAATTGTGGGGAGAAAACAACATTAATCTTTGATCAGAGTTTCAGAATTGACTTGCCAACAGACAGTTTTCAACTAAGAATTTTCTAAAAACGTGGGAAATTTCCCTTCTCTAGATAAGGACATACTTTGACTGACATATAAATATTGAATTTTTTGTGCATTTTTTGGTTAAAATCAAATTATAAAGTAAAATAAAAATTATAAGAAAAAATGAAAACTAATAACCTTCATTATTTAACATACGTAAAATAAACTCGTACTATTTCACTTCTTCAATACAGTGCATTTATTGTATTACTTTTGTAAAGATATTATGCCATGAACACATGTGGAAGATATATTTTATGGAACACATACACATGGAATAATACACATTGAAGATATATACATACACCATGCATTACACACAAATACCATATATATATATATATACATATACATATATATATATATATATATATATATATATATATATATATATATATATATATATATATATATAATATTAGATGGAGGGAGAATAATACATTGAAAATACAAAATATAGTAAACATTTGGAAAAATGTTCAATATATATTTTAAAATTTCAAAGAAAATAGAAAATGGAACGAAGTACCAACTTGGCCAGCTTCATTAGGGGGTGTTGACCACATTGGCACAAAGTACAGCTTTTCTGCACTGGCCCAAGACATAGTCTTAATGAAGCCAGTACACCCCAAAGCCACGCCAAAATGTTCAAACCAAAATATCAAGCCATAATAAAAGAAGTAAAAGTTAAGCTAAAATATATAAACCAAAATCCAATGTTGCCAAAAAATACATTTAATTTATAGTAAACAAAATTGAAATTAAATCCATATCCAAATACAAATCCAAACCTGCAAGAACCACACCAAAAATACTACATGTAAACAAAATAAATAAATGCTCTGAATGTATTGCTAAACATAAATGTTTTATCTATTCTTGTATCTTTCAATTTTCGCTTATGATACTTCTAATCTTGCATTATATATATATATATATATATATATATATATATATATATATATATATATATATATATATATATATATATATATATATATATATATATATATATATATATATATATATATATATATATATATATATATATATATATATATATATATATATATATATATATATATATAGTATATATATGTACCATAGACATACACGTATGCCATACACATGGGAGATTTAGGCAAGTATGTAATAAGGTGACAAGTTTGTAATGTTCATTGGATGTAAAAGTTATACTAAAATTATTTTTTGATATTTTACATACTTTTTAGTTTTAACCTATTTTGAAATTGCAACCAATATTTCCTCTAATTGTAATCTATTTAAAATATTAACTATATAAGAATTTTCTTTTTCTGATTCCTTTTAACTTGATAATGCGAAATATAAATCTAACGTTGTTCAACAGGGGCTGGTATCGAGTACAGAATCTTTCACTCACTAGAGTCTTGTTTTACCACTTGGTCATTGAAAGCTCTTCGATACTATACAAATAAAACTATTTTAAAAGCCATTGTAAGATCTTCGAAATAGTAAAAAACAAATAAAATGCTTATAATCGTAAATTATTTACAAGCTTTTACACCTATATTTGAGCTTTTATTGTATTGTGTATATTTCAATGGAATTTTCTATTTTCAATATTTTAAATATTATATATATATATATTGATAACAAATAAAATATTTTATAATAACATCATGTGAATTATATTTCTTATATTACCAACAATACTCCTGTAACACCCAGATTTTCTTATAGTTTTCTTTTAATCCACAAAGTCTACGAATTGCTCCTTTTCTTCATCACACGATAGTAAAGATCTACGATCGTTGATAAGGGCAAGAAAGAAAAATAGCTCGAATAAAAAAACCTGTGACGGAGTAAAACTCAATCTCTTTCCTCCTTTCTCGTAATTCCCGTAAACATTTTATCTCCAAGATTAAGATTTGCTGTGCAATGACTAGTCGACACTTCTGAAGCATATATACTTTCACATTCCTGCTTATTGCCCTATGAGCTGGTAAAAAATGCTATACCTGATAAAAGGTTTATGCAGTATTAAAACTGTTAATCGTCCCTGACGAGGGAATCCCTTAGAAAGTCTGCACCGGAAATGGAAAAGTGTATCATGGACAGCAATCTTAATTGATGTGTCTGATTCAGGAAATTGGTCTGAAGTTTTGTGATTTGAAAACTTTATATGACTCCCTAACCTTAGTTATGCTTTGAGTGATATACAGTATAACGATGTAAGTTAATTGTGTTACCCGGAAACATTTTGCTGAAAATCTTGTTGACTTAAAATTAATGAATAATTAGGTAAACTATTTTAAAATATGGCAAAATAATAACTTATTATTTGTGACTATTTCATATAGTAATCATTCAATTATTTCGTAAGTTTAATTAATCATTCGTTTTTATGTAATGAAATAAATGTAATAAATCGTATCATTTCCATGATAAGCATTTATAAGGGTCAGAAAAATAATCAATATAAATAGTCTTTTCTTAAGCTTTAAAAGTTGGTGTTTTTATTAAGATTTTCTGAAATTAATAAATATTCACAAATAAATGTTTATATTTATTCCGATATTCATATGCTAAATACTCATTTATACATTTATATTTTAAATAATCATTAAAATGTTTGTTTGCTTACGTGATTTACAAGAAAACATAAGAAATATTTAATTTGATATTTTTTTTCATTACGCAAATTATGATTCAAGAAAATTATTAATTATAATGAGTTGGAATATTTCCACCTATTTTGATTAATTATGTATAGTTGTGAAATAAATAATTTTTGTATTTATCATAATTATTTCTATATTTAGTTATAGTTTCCTTGTAGAACGAATTTTCTTACTAGGTCTATATCTCGTTTAAATTTTAAATAACCTTTAAACATTTGTTTTTGATAGTAGTTCCTAATACAATAATTAAATACATTATGGTGAAACTTCCGAATGCAAATGTAAAATAAATGATGAAATTTTCAATATTTCGCGGCAATAAGCAAATATCCAAAATTTCTACCTTAGTAAAATAGCATATATATTTGAATTCCGTAGGCGAACATAGTGTAAGTTGAATTAAATCTTGTGGTTTGAATAAGTGATGGTTCTCAAAGAAATTCTAGCTTTCTTTTTAAATCATGAACAAAAAAAATCTTAACTGAGATAAATTGATTCATCAGGTCAAAAATATCTATATACTCGAGTAAAAAATTCCACACTACGAAAGTCGATAGTGTCAAAACACGAATTAACTCCAATCGCATCAAAGATTGGTTGAAAACATTTGTTCAATAGCATCATTGAAATTGGTAATGACACGCAAGACGTACTCTCCAACCGGTGCAATTCACAATCATTCACAAATCTCATGATGTACCGTCATGCTTACAAAATCCGTTAGAAGGCGCTAACATGATATTTAGTTTGGATCTATGTACTAAGTGATTTGTTCTTCAAAGTCATAATAGCCAAAAAATTATTGAATAAAATTATGTACCAATAGAGATTGCTTCAAAATAGAATACAATGACTAGAAGAAAAAAAAATTAACTATCTTATCAATACAAATGAGATCAGGCTTCACTATTTCTTTATTTTATCAGCCAAAAATTAATCAGGATATTTTTTAATTAACAGTGTCAACATATTCCTTATTAATGTCATAATGCACTTGCTTTCAAAATAATGTTGTAAGGTTAATTGTGTTTGATAATTTGAACAGAAACTTACAATGATGTAATGTCAAGTAGGACAATGATTATAATTTCTTACAAAATGCCAATCTTTTTCATTTGAAAGTGTATTAAGACATTCCATCACAACTAAGAACTTCCAAAGTATTATTAACCCTTTGACGGCATTCGACGTATCAGAACGTCATGCATTAATTTGACCAAAGTCGCACATGACGTTCTGATACGTCGTTGAAAATGAGACAATATTTAACATGTTCATTCTTGTTTATTTCAAAGTAACAATGATAGTGGTGATGATAGTGAGATAAAACCAAGATGCAAAAGACGTACAAGATACTTCTCAAGCAGAGATTGTGAATCTTCTCCTGAGAAATTAGACCAATGGATTTGGGAAGAAAAAGACAATGTACCTAATGTAAATCGGTTTCTTGAAGTGCCTGGAATAAATCCTTTGTGTCGGCGAAGGCTAGGTGCTAATCCTAAGCCTTTGGCTGTTTTGAATGATGTCCCAAATGAAGATTTTTGGAATAGCATAGTGGAAGAGACTAATAAATATACCAGACAAGTGATAGAAAATGGTTTTGGAAAAAAAGAAACAAAAGGTGGGAGCCAATAAATTCCAATAATTGCTTAAAATATGCTGTTCTTACAAATTACTTTCCCCCAAAAAAATAAGTGTTTTCCAAATGCAAAATATTATTCGAATTAATGTGCATCCAAAGGGTTAAGTAAACCGAATACAATCGGGACGTCATTGTTCAGTTGTTGAAAAAAGTAAAAATAGTTACAAGCTATTGCGATCAAAAAATTATTATGTGCCAGATAAATTCCTCAAATAATGTTAGATGATTTAATTACAGGGTTCGCAATGCTTTTGCTGAATGTAATGCTGAATGCTTTTCAGAATGGAACGTCGCTGGTGTAATCTCAATTATTGTTAAGAAAAGAAAGATGGCTTCTTGATTTTTTCTTCCTGTATACACATCATCATGAATGCTTGAAGTCTAGTTTTGGGGTTTTTCTCCCTTGCTATACACAAATGAGTCAATTATCTGTAAAAAATTCCTCCCTAAAGTATTTCTCAGCCTTATTGAATCGTTTATCAGGAAGATTATTCATTTTATATAATTTCAAGTTGGCAAGCTGAAGTACATTTATTTAAAACATAATAAGATAATTTACAAGTATAACCAATTATCATGATCGTATTGCATACTAAATGCATCAAGTTGAATTAAATGCTTGGTTTCCTATTTCTTTAATAATATATAAATCAAGTATTTTGAATGAAGTCTGTAATGAAACACCGTACATTTCAATAAGTCAATAAATTGAAAGAAACTCTTTTAGATTCAACAAAATGGCACTAATTTCCAAAAATATGTACAGTCAGTATATTTCATTTTTAATTTAATAAAACCAATATCTGTGTGAAATAGCTATTCATAAAAACATTCCGATATTTTATTTCTCTGGAGATTAAAAAGATCTTTGATTGCAGATGGGGAGAGTTTTTGGACAAAATATAAATCGAGAATTTGCTTTATGTATCTGGTGAAAATAACGATTATCGAGTTTTATTAAAAGCGAATGGGATATTGAAATCTGATAAAAAATGTTGAATATTTGATGAGATGAAATAGCTTTTCTAGAAGCTAATTATTCAAAAGATTAAATAAATACTCATCTAATTTTAGATTTAGTTCCTTAATTGAATTTAATGAAAAGAATCTTATTTAATTTTATGGTCTTCACAGCATTTTGTTATTAAATAGACTGTTAAATCTTTTATACAGCTGATAAAGAAATTAAAACTGCAAAGTATTTTATTATTTTTGTTATGTTCAACAATTATAGGTATACATTTATTAGAAATATAGAACCTTAAGGAGAATTGCAAACAAATTTTCAAAAACTAAATTTTTCCTCAATTTATTTTAATTAATTATGCGAAGAGAGCTAAAGTGTCACATGTAAGTAGCAGGTAGATCTTTCACACATTAAATTGATTAAATATCAACTGTGTGTTAGAGAGACAGAGTACAAGTTTATATTGATTTTTTGAATGTGTTTCAATAAGGAAGCTAAACGTTTTTTTTTCTTCCTCAACATCATTTCCAAGGAATATTTACAGCCCTACGAATATATAAGTAATGTGTTTGTGTTAAAGTTCAGTTATTTGCATGCGTTAAAGTTCCATTAAAAAACCTGTTTACAAAAATGCATGTTTATATAGCCTTTAGTCTTCATTGGACATTGACAATTTTGATTTTCCATGAAAAGTAAATTAAAGAAATGTTTTCACTATAACAGAATATCGAGAATTCAATTTAAAAGTTTCAATTACAAGATAGATAGAATGAGTCAATTTCAATTTTAAAACTGAGCAATGATTGACACTGCTTCAAATCATTCTCCAGTAAAAAACAGCTACTTCGAACCATAAAATTGAGAATTTTATTTATTTATTTTTAGTCTGTCTAAAATCGCCGTCACTGTGGCGCTTGACCAGCCTTTAACTGAATTAAGATCAGGGTTTCCGAGATCGTCTGCATCAGTGGGAATGAACTGAAGTAAACGAAGGACGTGTCTTTGTTATGTTCTGACTAATCGACCAATCGGACCTCCCCCAGGTCATAATTGGAAGTTATTGTATCCGCGTAATCCAATAAGCCAGGGGCAATTGCCCGTTCGCACAGGTGGCTTTAATTTACCTAGACGTGATCGCTGTCCCCATCTGAATGTTTTATCCCCAAAGACAGTTATGCGATTTGCAGGACGGTCGTGACGCTGCGATCTGACCTTCCCTACCTTGTGACTCTGTAGAAAGAGAGGGAAAATTCTCGTGGTTGTTTTCCTCAGAGAGTTATTTCAATTTGTGGTATTAATCTCTAATACGTGATTTTCTCTCGTTGTTTGTTACTCTGAGCAATTGTTGGAGGCATTCACTGTTCCAGCGGTTACGGTTGATTTAATTTGTGTCCCTTCTTTTATCTGAAAACCGATTTTTTTTTCAGTTTAGTTAAAATTTCTAAATGCGAAGAAAGGTAAATGTAAATAATAATAATAACTTTTCAGGTACTGAAAAAATATTTTATGATTTAAAAATATTTTTAATTTGAGAAGGAAAGCATAAAATGATATTTAAAAAAATGCAACGTGTTTTATTAACATATGACTTAGATAAAATAAATGCGTTATAAAAAGTGCTCTTACTATTTATTTACTGATTCATATTTTATTCCTTCATTTTGTTTATGTTATTTATTTTTTTACAGGCGCAGTAACTTTACTATGACATTCATAATAATTTAAAAATGAAACTTATTCTTTCATTAAAATGCATGAAAATAAATATATTATATGTTTGAAAGAAATTAATTACTCCGTTAAATTATGAATTATGAAGTTTATTGATAAATGGAGTTATGTATGCTAATATTTATGGTCTGCTGCAAAATATCCCAGAATTTCTCAAATTACATAAAAAAGAAAGATTTTCTTTAAAAAAATTAACAAATTTATAAAATATATGATGTATACTTATATTAATACTTAGCATTATTTATCAGATAGTTTTTTCAAACAAGACTAAAATATTAAAAAATTAAAATAAAAGTTCTAGAAGCATGCTTATTTATCAAGGTTTGTTTTGCATGTTATTTTCTTATGTTTGCAACATAAAGAATATTTATTTTTTATTTTTATTCTCGAAAAGATATATTCTTAATTCAAAGAATTTTTTCCAACGAATATTATAAAATGCATTTCATATAAAAATATGACGATCATAAATTGATTATTTTATACAATCACGTTATTGAAAAGTGAAGTTAGAGCACTTGAGTAATTTCTCAAGTGTTTGATAATAAAATTTTGCCATAATAATTTTTTTATCGGGAAAACATGATACAAATGTTTAACTTAATTTACAGGGAATATTTTAGAAGTTCTTAATAATTTTTTATATTATTTAAGTTTAATATTTTACATCTCTAACAAATAATATGTAAGCCGCATTTTCACAAAAACAATTTTTTGTAACATCAAATTATTTTTATTATAGCAATGGTTTTAAAATTGATATATTAATGTATAATACGTATACAGATATGAACTTTTATCAATTGATATGCAGTTTTTTTACCTAATAACATCATATACAAATGTTTGTTTCAGATATAATAACCACTCTGTGAAATTTTAATAAAAAATTTTTAAATCTTGAAATCGATTTTTATATTTTTTCAATTTTAACATCAATGCACTTATTCATATTAATCAATTCATATTTTTGGAATAATTAAATACAATATGTACATAATTTTCTCTTTGAATAATATGACCTTAATTTCTTGAATAAAGATTTGCTTATATTAAAAATATCAGTTTTGTATACATATAAAAATCATATAAAATTTTGAAATACAGAATTTTTTTAAAAGTTTACTTTTTCTAGCAATAATGTCCTTCCCTTTTTGAATTCATAATTATTTTTTTAGAAAAGAATTGCTATGTTAAAGTTTCAGCAATTATTTGAACTTTTTTTAGTTAAATTATTTTTCTTTGTAATTTTTCGGCATTCATACACACCGCAATTTTAGGATAAAGGAATTAAATAAATTAACAATACTTATCACATTAATAATACTTAATATATGCGCAGAGCATTTTGAAGAGAAACAAAATTATTTTACCCACACACACATACAAAAAAGGATACACATAGTGTTGAAACATATATTCATAGACAACTTTAGATTATCGACCTGTTTCCTCTGTTGTCCAATAGATGGCAGTGGGTGCATTTCAGGCAGGTACTAAACTTTTACATTGAAATTGTACATCCATTTAAATAAAAAGGTACAATTGCCACGAAATGTACTTTAGGTCCAGAGATCCGAAAAAAATACTCAAATTATGAAATCCTAAATATATATTTTTGCATCAGTTGGTGTTTGATTTCAAATGAAAAACGGAAATTTCGAAAATTTATTTTAAGATAAATGCAATATATAACAACTGAACTGAGATCTATATCTATATCTATATATATATATATATATATATATATATATATATATATAATTTAAAAATAAATTTTAATAATCGATTCATAAATATTCCTCGAGCACTTTAATCTAATAAAAAATGTCGTAAGACTACATGCATGTAGGCGTCTTTTTATATATTCACTAATCATCTACTTTTCTTAAATATGAAGTTATTAATTGATTAAACTGCATATTTATATGTATATTAAAATTGATTCATTTTTTTCATTAAAATTTCAAGATCAGATTTTTAGATAAAATTAAATTTTGAAATTCATGTTGAACCAATTTTAAATATAAATACTTAGAATATAGAATGTACCACAATTTTAACTTGAAAATAGTATTTGCGATAGTGGTCGGACTAAAACCGTCAGATTGTATCCCCAACAACAATTTGCAGTCTATTGAGCATTATATATATATATATATATATATATTCACAATGTTACAATTAGATGGGAATGATTAAAAAGTTGTAAAGTTGATCGTAAAGTTATCCAGGGAAGATTACGGCTTTAACAGTTATTGATTGTCATGGATTTTTATAAGTAATTATTTAAGTTTAAAAATGATTTTTTATGCCTGTAAATACACATAGTAGTTTAGGTTACTGAAGATTCGAATATGTCAAAATATTTCCATTCATGCGAAACTGTAAATTTCTATGATGCTTAATTTTGTCCTAAAACTGAAGTTTAATTAGAATAATTTGCGTTTACTTTCATTTGAAAAGTAGTTATAGTAGTTTAATGTTTATTTTTCAAATAAATCGATGCTTTTATTTATTGTTTTGATTGAATTCTGAACAAATTAACGATGGCCATTAATTTAAATTGATGAAAAAGTATATTTGTAATGTTCACTAAACAGGTTATCGCAAGCGAATATCAAATTAATTTTCATAAGCTATCATACCTCTCGACAGTATAAAATCTTTTAATTTATTTTCTTTCTTTTAATAAATAAATGAAAAATTTATGTAATATTGAATAAAACAACAAACTATGGAGTAGAAATTACTTAATTTATTAAAGATAATATAAAATCATAAAGAAATATTTTTATTTTTTTTTTTCAAAATGCCTTTCAACAATAAAAAGTTAATTTTGTTTTACACAAAGTTTAAACTTTTGAATAAATAGATGACCATTCTTCTACAAGAAAAATTTTTTTAATCGAAAAATTACCAAAAAGATATTTGAAAGTTTTTAACTTTTAATATAAAAGCATTACCATGGTTTCTGAAGAAAAAGGAATAAATAACAGAATAAATGTTGAAAAAATGATAAATAGTTCTCTACATTTGGTACAGTCAAATACGGTGGAACAACAAAAACAAAAAATATCTTGCGATTTTCTTAAATCCAGTTTGCTAAGTGCTTTGTCACTCCGAAGTTTGCGAATGTTAGGCACAAGTGTCAAAGTTCTTAACTGAATTTAATGGCTTGAATATAAAATTATGAACAAACGGTTATCGCCAGCAAAAAAGAAAAAATATGCGTTTTTATATTGGTCGTAAAATGGGCTGTTGAAGTCTTTTGCCACTATAAATAAATGTTTTTGTTAATATTTAAAAAAGGGGTCGTTCACTGTGAGAAACTATTGAAATTCTTGAAATATTCTTTTTCTTTCTTTTTTTAAAAGTATTATTTTAAATGTTGAAGATTTGCAACCTGTACTCAGCTTACACATACTAAAATGAATTGCTTTTGACACTCAGATTTCTAAATTCTTCAGATTTATGTTTCTAATTACTTCACGTTAATTTTTTTGCAGTTCAAAAACTTAATGTTAAGTTTTTTATAATATGCAAAGAAATAGTATGCTTGAAATAGTTAAATTATACTAGACCTCGAAAGTTATATAAGAGATTTAATGCACACAGAATTACTTATATTAAATTACTTTAAAAAATTAAATAATGTAAAGCATTTAAAATACTTTTTTACATTTTGAAAAAAACTCCTGATGTTGGTATGGTTATTTGGATTTTACAAATAGCAAAATTAATTATTGATTTCCTTTATCTTTTTAAAACTAGTAATTTTATTCAAAATAACATAATTTATTCAAAAGAGAAGAATTATTATACATATTCAAAATAATATTACAAATACGCAAAATTATTTTGCATAGCTCTAATTACCTTGGAGAAATATTATTTCTCTGTAAATAAATCCTAGCTGAAAAAAACTAGTAAAAATTTTGAAAATGATATAGTTAACTTTTAGTTAAATATAATATTTTTATACTTATAAATCATTAGTTAATAGTTAAATAAAAGAAAAAATATGTAAATACTTAAAACCAGCATATTTTATTATCTTTCGAAGAGATGAAGAGATGATAGAACACCTAGTAAAATTATTCGCACTGTACATTTTAATTTTATAAGATATATACAGTGGTGACAAAAAGTATTGGCACAATATGTTTTTTAACGTTAACTCTTAAGAAAATCATACAATTTTGATAATTTTTTCACAACCAAAAAGAAATTTACATTGATATAAATGTGTTTTAGAAAATTTTGTTTAAGTACCAATTTAATTTTAAAAAATAAATTGTTTAAATAAGTCAAATGGAAATAAGTACTGGCACAATCAGTGTTCTCTAAATTTTGTAGTTAGTTTTGTTTCACTGTTTAACTATAATGCATAGTATAAATTATGAACAAAGTTTCCAAGTGTATAAATTTATATAAATATTTAAATTAATTAGTTATGCCTAAAACAAAAGAACTTAATATAGGCACATGTGAAAATATAAATTTTCTGCGAAATCAAGAAAAAACATATCGTGAATTTGCTGCTTATTTAAATTAAAGTTTTTCGTCAGTGAAAAATGTGTGTATAAAGGCATGAAGAACGTGGTACGGTTGAAAACCAAAAGTGCACAGGACGACCAAAGAAGCTAAAGGCTAGAATGGTGAGAAAAGTTATGAATGAAGTCGAAAAAAATAATAATGCCAGCCCGAGAAATTTGGCTAATATGGTCAAGTCAGTTTCTGGAGTACAGGTCTCTGAAAGAACAATAAGAAATGTACTGCACTCTGTTGGTCTACATGGCAGAACACACACAAAGAAAAAAACCTTTTATCAGTGAAATAAATAGTCAGAAAAGCCTCGCTTTTTCCGAAAAATACATAAACAAACCTCTTGATTTTTGGAAAACTGTTGTTTTCACGGACGAAAGCAAGTTTAATGTGTTTGGTTCTGACGGTAAAAAGACAATTTGGCGAAGAAAAAACGAAAAGTTAAAGAAGAAAAATGTGATTGTTAATGTAAAGCATGGAGGTGTGAGTGTTATTGTGGGGATGTGTTTCATATAATGGTGTGGGAAACCTTGTTTTTATTGAAGGCAATTTGAATGCAGAAGGGTACGTGAACATTTTACGTGATAATCTGTAACCAAGTGTTACAAAAATGGGACTTCAAAGTGACTATATGTTTCAGCAGGACAACGACCCAAAACATACTGCACTCAGTGCCAAAGAATGGTTACTGTACAATGTACCAAAACAGCTTCACACTCCTCCTCAATCACCAGATATAAATATTATTGAAAATTAATGGCATTCTCTAGATGTGATGGTGAGAAAACACCACATTCCAGAAAGAAATCATTCGAAACAACTTTTGGATGAAGAATGGGACAAAATAAGCATAGACTTGATCCAAAACTTGGTTCACTCAATGCCCAGGCGTCTCCAAGCCATTATTGATGCAAATGGACTTTTTACTAAGTATTAAATTTAAATTGAACGTTAATTAACGTCAAATGATGAAAATGTGCCAATACTTTTTTCCAAGTAGCTTTATGTATTTTTTATATTTATATATAGTATTTAAAATTAAAAACATTTGTGAAGTACACATTGTTTCAGTTAATCATAAGCATTTTGCTTATTCTAAATTGATTGAATTGTTTAATTTAATGAATTTAAAATTTGCAAAAAACTAGACTAGTGCCAATACTTTTTGCCGTCACTGTACCTGAAATTATTGTATAATTCATTTTAAAGATTTACGCACATTCATAATTTATGAAAATTATTATTAACTGCATAAATTATCTGTTTACATGCATTCTGAAATAAACGAGAATATATTTTATCATTCACACTTGCTTGCAGCATAAGCAAATTTTTTATCAAAGTTTATAATCCTAATTCTACAAAAAGAAGAAATTACTTTGGAATTTTATAAATTATCTTGATAATAAATAAGTTCCTAAATATGTCACAATTTTAAAACAAAATAAAAAAAACTCTTTGACAGAAATTATAAATAAAAAAATTAAATATGATAAAAATGTTAAAATATTTTCAACATTCAATATGAACTTTTTAACATTGAATACAACAGTCAGTAAGAAACTTAAAATTAGATAGTGCTTAGAAATTCATTATCTTAAAATTTTCTTTATCAAACTGGAGCAAATATTCAACAGTTAAAATACATAAACGAAATTTTTTTAAAAATATCTCAATAATAAAAATCTGGTTCGGGAAAAATATTCCGTTAAAAATTCCAGGGTTATGCCTCAGTGCCTTTATGTCATTATTCTGGAATATAGAAATTTTATTATTAACATAAAGCCATCGAAAAAGAGTTAGAAAATTGATAACTACATGCACAAATCTGTATACACATACACAAATAACTACATACACAAATGAGTTGTTTTCAATGCACAATTTCTAATATTTTCACCACACAAAAAGCAGAATAGATGGCGCCTTCAAATAGTGGGTGTTATATTACATAAGCAAATTTTCATGAAATTATTCGAAAACAAACATTGATTGCTTCAAGAGATTTGAAAACTCATTTAAAATAAAAGAAATAAAAATATTCCTTCAAATGCAAATTTTATCAGTTTATTGTTTGGTATTTCAAAACATAACATGTAAAAAACATGCGTCGTCAATGTAGATGATTACATTTCTTAATTTAATTAATCTTTTACTTTTTATACATAATTAAGTCTTCAATAAAATATATTTCAGAGAAATTAATAGCCTTTTATAAGAATTTCATTTAAATAAATAAAATTAATAATATACTATAAAAAATATAAAAATAGTATGAAGAACTATGAAGAATATCAATAGGCTTACGGTTATTCATTGTGTAAATACCAGCATTTAAATGTTTCCAAGGCGAGAATTTTCAGTCTAATGCGAATATGAATTGGAAATTAAGTATTCCAATTCATATTCGCATTATTCCATCTATTTTTAGAAAATATCTCTTACATTAAGTTTTCCATTTCTATGTTTAATATTCAATTTAAAATATGAAAGTTTTTTTTTATAACTGTTTTTATTTTTGAAAAGTTAACGCATGCTTTATAAAAATTGATTTGATACTTATGAGTGCCAAAAAATTCGGAAAATGTCGAAGTGTACTGAAATTAAAAGTTCAGTCTTTTGAATTAGCATATTCATTTTGATAACTACGTGCACAGAAAATGTACCTCTGAATTTCTACTTTGCAATAGTGCTATATCATTGCTCTGCAACTAAAAGAAATTTGGAACAAAATCAGTAAAAACAAATTCATATTTAATACACAAATAACTATGTGTTATAAAATTCAATATTAAACGGTTTTATTTAATTATTTATAGAATAGTAGACATATTTTTGGCAAAATTTAACAAGTTGTATTGAATATATTTCATAATTTGTAACACTGAAAATAATTTTATAATTATAGCGCAGAAATAATGTTTCATTTATATAAATATCACACTGAGCTCCAATTAAACTTACAGAATCTATTTTTCAGTGATCAGTACTTCAAAATTTTATTGATTATTTAAATCTTAAAATTCAATTTTCAAAAATTTATGTTATAAAATATGATAGTTTTCTGTACTTATTTGCTAAAAGAAAACTTTGGGAAAAATTTAATATTTTGTCAATTAAAAAAATTATTTACATCACAATGCATTAATAGTTATAAATTTTCTCTGCATGCGAATTAATATCAAACCACTTTTTTATTTCAAGGAATATTTTGATAAAATAAGAATCGCTCTCAACATAAAAATATTATTCATAGTTGTAATCCATTGATTACATTGATGAAGAGTTAGTACTAGTTAACAATGATAATTTATTCTTAGCTAGAGGTTCTTTGCACATATGCTTTCATCGGTAAATTCGAAAATCAATGATAATATTATCTAATTTCTTGTTAATTAATTCCAATTTTTACGTTTGAGCAGTTTATTTTCATAATTATAAATTTCCAATTATTATTTTTAAGTTTTTATTAGCATTTCAAATAAAGTTTATGATTATTTACAATTTTCTGGTTAAAAAGTTGGTTTCGTTGTTTTATTTCTCTTTCTGCTAATTTTTTAAAAAAAATAATTTCTATTTCTGTAAACTTTTTATTTACATTATTTAGTTATATCTAATTAGTTTATTATAATTAATTAGTTATATCTAATTAATTAGTTTTATCTAACACTTATTACTTTCGGGTCATATTTCATAGTAAAAAAATACTAGTCCAGGCTTGTCTAAAGTGTGAGCTGGAAACCTTTAAAATACAGCCCAAACGCAAATTATGAAAACATTTAGATTTACACATTTTTTTATTAAAAAAATAAATATTTGCAATGTGATTCATGTATAATCGTTTCGGTGACATTTATTTTGATATAAAGATTTAAGTAAAAAAAAGTTTTTAATGAGTACTCATTTTAACCAGATGATTCCTGCTGTTGCAAAAATCAAAAGTAAAATAATGAAAAATATTTAATTGATTGTGCATGATCTTACACTCATTGTCTTGAAGCGATTCTTTCTTGTAAGAAGAAATAATTTAACACCATTTTTTATTTCTGCTAGCTTATAGTGTTCAACTATTTTACAAACACACACACACACACACACACACACACACACACACACACACACACACACACACACACACATACACACACATATATATATATATATATATTATTATTGTGTGTGTGTGGTGGTGGTGTGTGTGTGTGTTTGAATTGTGCAAATAAAACAAATAAGTTCTAAGAAATCCTAAAGTTTTGTGAATAATTAAATTCATTGCATTTTCGATTTAGTGAATATCAAATAATTGAGTTTTAAATCGTTTTATCAAACATTATTCCTTAATCCAGTAAATATTTGAGCTTAAATTTAATGTATGTCAGTATCAGTTTTTGATTGAATTTGACTGATTCTATTTTCATTTGAAAGATCCTCATTTCCAAATCATTATGTCACAGTATTTTTTACAGATAAAACAATATATGATTGCTTACGGAATTATTGTGTTGAATGTTTGATTAATAACTTAGAAAATGCAATATTTCAATCTTCTTTGACACATTCCTTTTTTCAGGATATTTTTTTATTATATCGATCAGTTTCAAATTTTTGTTCAGAGCATTTCTTACTTAGAATTTACAACATACTTAATTATTTTAAAATCGAAATGTTGTAGTTTTGAGGAATAGTTATTGGACATATTGCACATCACATTTGATTCATAAACATCATCATAGTTTTGTTACCTTTCCTTGTGTTTGTTTTTACTAGATATTTTGTTCGAATGTCTCTAATTTTAGTGAAAGCCACAAATATTTTCATTTTCCTTAGATGGATAATTTTCAAAATAAAAATATTTAAAAAATATTTGAAAGTTAATTTTGTTTTGCTTTTGAAGCCTGCAATATCGACAATATGATCCAGATGGGATATCATTGTATTGTACATCAGTTCAACTTATTGGGAAAAGTTTTAGAAATGGAAATTGTATTAAAAACGTTGTTATAAAAACTATTAACTTTGTAAGAACAAAAGGACATTATCATAGGTATTTTTAAAATTTTCTCATAGTAATGGGCACTGATTTTGCAGATGTTATTTATTATACAGAAGTAAAATGTCTCAGCGTGCTTATGGAATGTTAATGGAAACAAAAGGGAAACCTGTGATTAATTCTGAAGACGAAGATTGGGTTTTATATTTAGCTTTTTTATTACACATATAACAGAACATTTCAATGATTTAAATTTGAGACTTCAAGGAAAAATTCATTCAATAATACGTTCTATACAAAAGAGCATTGGAAAGAAAGCTAAAATTTTGGCACAATCAAGTCAAAGTAGATGATTTGATACATTTCAGTGCAGTCCATAGGCTGCATATAAACCTGTGAGTTGCACAAATGTAAAATTTGCTGCATTAATTTTTTGATTTAATTAAAGAGTTTGAAAACAGATTTCAAGATTTTCGAAAAAAATGAAGAGTTTTTCAACATATTTTTTACTACATTTTCTCTAGAAATTAATAAATTACCTTCAAATCTTCCAATGGAATGTTACATTCCATTGTCTTCCAATGGAACGTTCCATACAAAAGAGCATTGAAATGCAAACTGACATTCAACTGAAATTTGAAAATATACTGGATATCCATATAGATTACCTAACCCTTGATAAACAACGTAATTTCCACAATCATGCAGTATTAATGTTTTCAGTTTTGACGGTATCTATATTTGTGAACAATTATTTTCAAGAATGAAGCATACAGAAACCAAAAATAGGACAAAGATCAATGACAAAGATCTTGAAAATGCGTTAAAAATTTTAACCTCGTCTATTGAATCTGATACCTATTTGCTTGTTCAACAAAAGCAAATTCATCCAACTCATTAAATTGAATTTTTTTCCTTCTTTATGAAATCCAACTTAAATGAAAAAAAATTTTTTACAAATTAAAATAAATAAATATGTATTCATATCTAATTAAAATAAAAAAATAATAATTATATGGGTTAATTTATATTAATAAAACTACATGGGGTTAATTTTTAGTTCAATTTGTTCAAACAATTTTCCTATGTGTGGCACAGAAAAGGTTTTTTCTTTGCAATCACACGCTTAAATGGTCATAGTTTAGACACCCATGTACTTGTCCTCACGTTTTGTCGCTATTTTTTTAGTGATGAAAGAAATATGAAATTTATAAATATACAGAGAGAGAGAGAGTGAGAGAGAGAGAGAGAATTATGTCTGAACAGTATGTACACATTTAACTACTAAAATGTTTTTTTCGTTCTTCAATACCTACTGTTTACTTTTTATTTACGTATAACTATACTTTTGATATGAATTTTTTCTTACAAAATGATCTTAAGAAATGTTTATCATATTTTTTAATTTATTTGTCTACTAAAAACAAAAAATACTCTGTCATACGTTCGCTATATGTTATATGTTTACAATCTTACATATTTTACAATATCTATCAATTAATTAGTGTATCATTTTCTTGATAAATCTAATAGTAAAAGAAATCACAGTTTTATTTTTTCTCATCTTTTTTTAAATAAAAATTTTAGTAAACTATTTCTCACCAATTTTATATATTAATCTTTTAAATTTACTCTGAAACTTATTGGATTCTTCCTTAAATATTCACAATGATTTTTTAATAATTAAGTATAAAAAATACTTTTATATCAATAACTCTAAATTTTCTTGAGTTCATCCTTTTTTCTTGAAAATTTTTTCATGAGTAAATGATTTAGTAATGCCAAAAAGTTTTTTACATAACAAGAAAAATCTTTTCTTAAATTAATAAATAAAAAACTTTACATATATTCGGAATAATAATCTTAATATACTCTCAGATCTTGTGTGTTCATGTGTCTATTTCTTGTCAAAAATATTTTGAAGATTATTTTGAGAAGAAGAGACAAATTTAACAGTGGAAGTATGACAGCACGTTTAAAATCAATAAGCATTTTTTTTTCAAATTATACTTTTGTTCAAACATGCTGAAAACATTAGATGATATTTAAATGATAAATTTGGCAATGCGGAAATTATAAAAATAACGAGTTCATAAAGAGTAAAAAATCACAGTAAATTTAAAAAATAATTTAACTATTTTTCTCATTCATATAATTAACTTAATTAAGAATTTTTTAAAATAAACATCAATACATATATATGTTTATCATTTTAAATCACATAAAAGTAAATTCTTAAAATAGCTAAAATACTTTCATATAGCAAGTTTTTCCAAACAGCGTTCTTCTTATTCTAACGACATCCTTCAAAAATCTATGAAATTATCGCAAAATTCATCTGCGTATCGTTAATCGTTCAAAACTACTATTCCGGAAGGCAATACTTTCTTTCAAAAAGTTCTTTTCCAAATCAATTTTCTTTACATCGATTAAAACAATAACGGCACGAGTGTGTGCCAAACATCTTTAGAGTGTTTCGGAATTTGATAAATTAATTTCGTAGCAGGATAATTCAAAAACAAGTAATTAATATTCGTTAACTACAACATCGATATTCGCTGGTTAATGCTCGAGGCTGCTTGACTTCCACAGTCGTAAAGAAAAATCAATGGTATTCTTTTAATATTTTCTCCCTTCTTTATTCTTTTCGCATTTTGTAAAGAAGAATATACAAAGAAAAGTATTCTCAGGGTCTTTGTATTTGAGAAACTTTAAAAGTGTTCTCGATATTTATGAAGGTTTTTAATGGATGAGTTTTTTCTTTCGTTTTGGCGTCTTTGACAAAATGTATTTATTTTGTTGAAGAGTTTATTGTTAAAAAGGGAACACACATACAAAGATTAAAAATTGAATCGGTAGAATAATTGATTGCTATATTTTTTATTGCTCATTTGGTAAAGTTGTTATCAATGAAATTAATTTTAGAATATATAAGTATCATGGATATCACTCTGAAATATTTTTCATCGTTGATATTTGTGTGGTGCTTTAGTTTAATGATCAGTAAATGTATTCAGTAAAATAGATTTGCTTTTATTTATATCAAGAGGTATTGTATTAAATAACACTTGAAAATGAAATGTTTAGATTATTCCCTTAATATGTAATTTTTTTATCTTATTTTATTCTTGATTTAAAAATATCATCTATTAATGACAAAATGAAATTTAATTTTAAAATGTCTGATAGAAAATCTAAAATAGTTTTGTTAAATAATAAAATTAATTTTGATTTCTTATTTCTGAGTATCATTTATGCATGACAAAAATATTTGACTTTAATTTTCTTATTTCATAAATAATATTTAAAATGATAAATAATAAAAATGCATAAAGTGAGTAAATAATGCTTAAGTAAAAAATGCATAAGTGGGTAGTAATAACAAAAATAAAATCATTTAAGTGAATTTTATTTAACTGATATAAGTTTCTAATTATTATTTATTACAGTTGATAATAGTATTAAATATATAAGAGTGATTAATTGTGAAAAGAGAAACCTACAAATGATGCGTGGTGACAAACTAATTTTAAAAAATGAAAGTTTATAAACATCGAAAACATTTTTATCTATAAATGTGGTTAAAAATTTCCCCACGTATATTAAAACTACATCTTACTGGTATTCAAAAATAAGATGTGAAATTTAAAATCAAGACTAATTATTCTTTTCTAATGTTTTTCTGCTAAGGAAATGTAAGTTGTATGCTAGAGAAATATAAATACCGAGAAAAATTGTAAACTTCAAAATAGTATACACAATTTGAAACAATTTTATACACAATTTTAAAATTTTGAATTATTTTAAATTCATTATTCATTATTGAATATCAGAATCATAATCAAGTATGTCCTATTACAATCGAGATTTTAAAAAATATCACTTGTTGATTTGTTTCGTTTTATTATTGACAAAGAACATTTCAATAATTTATTTATAGCTGCCACTTAAATGGGTTAAGAGAAAAATGAAAGCTCATTTAGCCTGCGGATATTAATTGAATTTCGAACTCCTTCACATCAAAAACCTCGTTTTGTGTTGGCAACTTCAGAAGAAAAACCGTCAACTTTTTTTTATATCCATCCAATCATCGGAAAACAACAGTCAGAGACAAATTGATTTAAGACGAAATGAAGTCAAGTGTATAAAAGGCTCAGAAATACTATAAAAATTTGTATTGGTTTGGAAATAAAGAGAAACTAAAAAGAGATGGCCACAGAAATGTATGATGAAAAACAGAATAGAATCTTCAAAAGTGAAAACGGCGTAAGTTAAAGTTTATCAAACGTTCGACCAAGAAATCCTCCCAAGGGAACTATGGAACAAATTCCTAGTGAGTCTACTTTCTTGTGCCAAGCAGAATTGTTGCAGTGAACATTAAGTCTCAAAATATTTAACTTCTCAAAGAGAAATCTGAGGATTATTTTCCACAGCCAATTGAATTTTAAATTTTACTAATTAAAAATCACGAATTTTGTAAAAGATCTTAATAAAAAGTGCTTAATTAAACTTTACATTGAATAACAATTGCTGCTGTATTTTCAAGGACGATATTTTTAAATACTTATTTTTATGTAAACGGTAATTTTCACCAGACGTTATTTTTCTTCGCTTGATTTTCCATCCTTAATAATAATTATAATATAAAATAGACGTAAATTAAATTTTTTCTGCCACAGTTATAAAATTTGTACATTTTTCGAAATGTACATATTTAAATATTCATTTAAATATGTTAATATAATAATATTAATTAAATATGTTCAATAAATTTGAATATTCATTTAAAACTCATGGAACATTTCATTTAAAGTTTAAGCTTTTTTTAACAAGCGCTCTAACAGTAAAGGATTTTTAATTCCAATATAAAAGATTTTTAAGTACTATAAATTAAGCAAAAAATTTTAGATACTGTGAGAATTTTAACTGAAATTTCCATGATTTATTTATTATTGGTACAAAACGAAGTATCAAAATATAAAAACTGACAAACGACATTGAAGACGTTAGTGTCTCTAACTAAGTATTTGGTGCTTGATTCGAATCCTAGTTTGGTCATGGATGTTCGATTCTCTCTCTGTGTGTATTTTTTATCATTTCACTTTGGAGGCGAAGATGGCAAAACCACTGGGTGCTTCGCTGAATAAGTTGCCCTCATCGTCACCCCTTGTAGCACTGAACAGGATCAAATTCCTGAGGGCAGCCGGGTATTGGAAAAAAAGTATGTAAAAAATTACAATAAGTGTATGTAAAAACTATGAATATTTACGATCCTATTCGACATTAAATTCTTTCTTAATCCAATTATCATTTTAATATTTTAAAAAAAAGTTATTAGAAATATACAATGACTCTATTTCTTTCAAAAATTCTAATGAAACATATCTAATCATTGGAAATAATAGGTTTGATGCAATCTTAATGCAAGTTTACTTTTATCGAAACTTGTGATAATAAAAATAATTACAAACTTTTTACTGTTATTTTCTTTCATTTTTTTATTAATTGAAATCTATTTATTGAATATACAAGTAATTTTACTAGTCTTAGTTTGGGAACATAAATTTTATAATCAATCAATCATTTTTTGCATTTGTTCCATGGGATGCTGTAGTTTAAATTGTACAGTATAATTAGAACACTCAATTTAATAACTTGTGTAAGACATAGGCTATGCTGAAATTAGACATGACAGTGAAAGTACTAAATAATTAAAACATGGTGGATTATCATGGTCGAAGATGAAATAAAATTTCTCTTTATTATTTGATAATGCAGCTTTAAAACTTCAGATTTTTAACAAGAAGTTTTATATATGCATCTTATTTTGGTTGCATTTAAAAAAGCTTAATATTTCCGAAGAAAAATTTCAAATAAGGAAGATTTTTATAGCTATATACAATTTACAAGAAGAGTAATTTTTGCTTTTCTTTAAATGCCACGTAAGTTGTACGTTGACAAAATTGAGTTTTATTTATATATTATTTAAAATAATACTGCAGCCGTATTTTCTCTTAATACATTCGGATATGATATATATTTATGATGATATATTTATGTTATCACAAATTATAGAGAATTATTTAGTTATTTTTTTAAAAAATATATTTTTAATAATAGATTTTAATATTAATTCTTACGCAATATAAGGGGGGATTATAGATTAATTTGTACTTAAAATTTATAACAAAAATGACCACTCATATCTAGTTCTGAATATAAGATAAGCAGGGATATGTTATGAATGTGAGAAATCTAAGTTGCAATGTGCGCAACAATTTTAATGGTGTCATGAAAAAAGTTCAAAGTACGGAATCTTTGAGTGTAGTATTCGGCAGTGATCAGATACCTTTGTGCTAAACGTAGTGGATATTTCATAACTTTGTAACAAAATTAGCTAATTTAAAATGATGTGCGATACAGAAAAATCAGTTGCCCCGATAATAGTAGAAAACGTATCTATGGCATTGTTCCAAAAGCCTATAAATTAGTATAGAAACGTATATTTTTTTCATCTCAATGAAGTAATAAAGACAAATAGAAACACAATAAAAAGCGATGAATATTACGCATTATATTCTTATGATGTATATGGAGTATTTATTAAATAATAACCACAGTAAGAAATGAAATTTCATTATTTTAAGGAGTTATGGACACTTTCACATTTTTTCCAATTAGTTGACTTTATTCATTCATTTTTGAAAATGTTGATTCAAATATTTCTCGGTATTCATTTATATTTATTCATAATATATCAGTTGTATAAAAGACAAAGTTTATTCAATAATGTATAAGTTTTGTCTACTTTTTACTAACATAAAGTCAAATAGAATCAATTTTATGAAGAATTTATTGATAAAAAATTACTATAGAGAGCAGTAGCTTAAAAAATAAATTTTACAGTTATTAAAGAATAATTTACAATAAATTAACAAATAAAAACAGTTCGTAAATATAAAAGTTTTGAATTTTTTTAAATAACGTATAAAAAGGAATATATCTGAAACAGCAAAAGATAACAATCTAATTAAAATAATGATATTTTTTGAGAGATATAAAGATTGTTATGTTAATCATTATTCCAAAATATTATCTGGTGTTTTCCTAATCAATTCAACAAATGACAATAAAAGCCCTTTAAAAAAAACTTCTTAAACTACAATTGTATGCTAAAATTTATTTTTGAAGATCATTCAATTATCCAAATTTAACACCAAAAATTTAATTTTGAATTATTTTTAGAATTTACATACTTTTTGAAAGTTGAGATATCCTTCAAAGCAAATATTTAATTAAATGAGAAAATTTTTAGAATTAATACTCACCAAATAAGTTTTTTATTTATCAAACACACACATTGGCAATATTTTGTTACATACTAACATTAATCAAATAAGAAAATAGCTTGCAATAAATTTGAATTTTCACTTGTGATAAGGTTTTTATTTATAAATTGAAATGTTAATTTTTTGACAAATTGTGTAAATGCCCACGTTTTTCAGAATTTTATTCAGAATTCGAACGATTCCCGAAGCTCTTTCCATTTGAAAATGTGATCAATCAGAACAAACATTAACCAAATATAATCTATCAATATTTTTCAGCTGTTTATAGTCTAGCAGATTTATTCATGATTCTATAGAACTACAGTAGTTAATAACAAATTGTTAGCAAATGATAAACTACAATGAAAACTATTAACGGCAAATGCCGTTGCCGTGTATTCAAAGACACATGTTTAATTTGGCTATTATTATTATTTGACATAATGTTATTTGTCTAATTATATTCATTATTTTATGCAAAAGGTCGATATATATGTACACTACTGACCATTAAAATTGCTACACCAGGAAAGCGGTGCACCCCACACGTGAAATTTGCATGACAGGTAGAAATTGCTGTGATATACAATTGATTAGATTTTTAGCGCATTCATACAAAGCAGGCGACAGTAGCGACATCTACAATGTGTATAAAACCAGAGATTTGACAGCAGTTTTCTCATACTCAATTTCCTTTTCAACGAAGTTTTCAGCAAAGAAAGTTGTTGTAATGCCTCGTGTAAGAAGAAGAAATGCCTATCAGTACGTGTCTGACTTTGATCGAGGAAGGATTATAGCCTACCGGGATTGCGGTTTATCGTACCGCAATATTACTGCTCGCGTCGGTCGAGACACCATGACTGTTAGCAGAATATGGAATCGATGGGTTTAGGACAATCATACGGAACGTCATGCAGGATCTCAGCGACCCCCATCACTAACAGCAGAGAAGACAGACTTCTTATCCGCATGGTCAAAATTGATCGTACAGCAACGTCACGAACCCTGAGTCGAGAAATGGTTTCATTTGCAAGGCAACAAGTTTCTGCTCGAGCAGTTCGATGGCGTTTGCAGCAGCATGGATTGTCTGCACGGCGACCATGGCTTCGGCTACCATTGACGCTGCGTCTCAGACAGGAGCGCCTTCAATGGTGTGATCAGCGACGAACCTGGACGCGGGAATGGCATCACGTCATCTTTACAAATTAATCTCGGTTCTGAATACAGGACCTAGATGGCCGCATCAGTGTTTGGAGGCATCGTGGAGAACGCGCATTGCCAGCTTGCATTTGACATCGCCATACTGTCCCATCTGCTGGAGTGGCGGTATGGAATGCCATTGGACACACGTCTCGATCACCTCTTGTTCGCATTACCGGCACTTTGAACAGCAACCGTGACATTTCCGATGTGTTAAGGCCCGTGGCTCTTTCCTATCTTCGAAGTCTCCCTAATGCTTTGTTTCAACAGGATAATGCACGACTACATGTTGCCCGTACTGTTCTGAACTTCCTTAATACAGAACAGTTTCGACTGTTACCTTGGCCATCACGTTCTCCTGATCTGTCACCAATTGAGAACGTGTGGTCAATGGTTGCCGAGCGATTGGCACGCCATCACTCACCATCCACTACTGTCGATGAACTGTGGTATAGTGTTGAAGCTGCATGGACTGAGATCCTCGTACATGCCATACAATCTCTGTTTGACGCCATGCCTAGGCGGATAAATGATGTTATTGCAGCCAGAGGTGGCTGCTCTGGGTACTGATTTATCAAGATCTATACATCCTAATTTCCTGTAAATCTAATCACTTGTTTTTTTCCACTATAATGTATGTGCCCAATAAATATCGTTCTGCTATTTGCATTCCTTTTTGGTGTAGCAATTTTAATGGCCAGTAGTGTACATATATTAGTCAGAACTTATATGCTATTTTTCATGTATCACTTTACTTTCAGTCAACATAAAATGACAGGGATAGTTGAAAATATTTAAATACAACATCTGTTGACATTCCATTGAAATTGTACATAAAGACAATCAAATTCTCTAACAAACCCGAAATAAAGAACATCTTGCATGCAGCAGGAACAAAGATTCTGCAAGCAAAATCTATGAATTCTATATCAAAAATATTAAAGCATAACTTAAATGTTCTTCATCAAACGAATATAATCATATTAGTTATTGTCTAAAAACAGGTATAATAAGCCAATTGAGTCACTATTCCGGAATTCACATTGTTTGTATGATAAGCACAATGAAATCTTCTAGCATCTAAAGTACTGAATATTCGAATGATTTGATTTATATATTTATAACTACTCAAAAAAATCAATTGTTCCACTTGGAATCCTTAATGGGCAAACAAAATTTCAATATCCTTACACAATTCATGGAACTTTCCGTTAAAGTGTGCAACACAATATAAGATTGTGAGCTACGACATTTCAAAGCCAATAAATACCCTCCTCTTTCAGCCTCGTTGAAGAAAAGAAAGTCTATTCTTCGACCGAAACAATGCGCCCACACTCCACCTATCCCGGCGATGAGACCATTCTCAGTTCATTAGCATACATACCACCTTTGGAACAAGCTCGTCCAAATCAACCCCATCCAGCGATAATTAACAGGTTACCGAGATAGTTAGGTCTTCTGTAATTAATCAAACTCGATTTTAAGCCCTTTTGACAAAATATGCTGAGGGAGGGATGGAACATTATCATGCCTCCTTTTCCCCCATTCTTTGCAAAACAAGAAGAATCGCTAGGGAAGAAATACCGGCTACCTCATCGAGAGTTGTTGTGCGAAAAGAAAAAAAATACAGACTCCCCTAGTTTTCGTCAAGGATATTGTTCACCTTCATATTCTTTCTTTCTTCAGTGTGTGGGGACACAAAAGCGCTCCTTGCTATAATAATTTCCTCTTAACCGAGAGAAGAAAAGGAAGAGGAATTTTTGAGCAATTGTTCACTTGAAAAGACTAATTAGTGCTTTTCTCAGAGAATATTAGAATTGATCGGTTTTTCGTCTCATGCTGGTTACTGAGTCACTTCAAGAAGCCCCCCCTCGAAACCTGAAACAGAGACGAAACAATGGAAGCAGTAGTGATGAGAAAAATGATAAATTGTATCAGATAAGCGCTGAATAATGGAGAAACAATATATCCTCTCAGATGCATCCAGTCTTTTCAGAATCTCATATACAAGCTGGTGTGAATTACAAAACTGGGTACTTAACATCACTTTAAAGGTATAAAACAACATAATAGAAGAGATATATAGCGCTACTACTGTCAATAATTGGAAAATCTACTTATAATGACGAATAACATGATTTAAATACTATATTCATAATTTATCCTTTTTATGAAAACAAATGTAAATACACTTATCGTTCTCAAAATAACAGTCAAGCATAACATTAAGAAAGTTCTTGAACAAGTAATTTGTTCATAAATTTTGTTCTGATGGTGAAAAATAAAAGTGGTTTTCATGTATATCCAATCATGAAAATTGCCTTATTTACAACCACAATTTAAATTTTAAAAATCCACAGTTATTTAGCTGAATTTATAACGTTTTCTATGTGAATATTTTAGCTATCAAATGAAAAAAATGATGAATTGTATTTAATAATTGAGATTATGTTTCATAAGGTAGAAACACACGTTTACTTTAAATATAAAGATGCAAAAGAGCTTTAAAAAAAGATTTTTTAGAGTGGAAATAAACTATTGACAGTTGAGAACTAATAAGAGTAGTGGAAATGAATGATAAGACTGTTGTGTCTTCGGCAGTTAGGTTTTCCTCTAAGCAAAGTCAGATAGATCGCATTGTTAAATAAATTCCATGTTTTATAAGTACCTAAATAGGAGAGAATATAAGAAGAGTCTTTATGGAAATAAAATTAGTATTTATTAGAGGTTATAATGTTCTTCATGAATACATGAAAATAATGATGTCGCTCATGGTTAAAGAGACACATATTTTAAGTTATATAATTTTGCCAGATAAAGGTTAATAAACTAACATTTTGTATACAAATTTTTATTGTATCAAAAACATTCAAATTATATAAAAGTGATCAAACATGTCAGTATGTCTCTAAAGACATTTAGTAAAATTAATTTGTTCAATATGAAAATTGAGCTTCATTACAAAGTGAGTTATTTGTCACTCAGGGGAAAAAATTGTTATGCGAAGTTTATGGATAAAATGTAATTTATTCTATTTATTTATTCTTTTTTTGTTACAGATCATATTAAATCTAACAATTTTTAAAATACTAACTTTTAAAAACTGGTTATTTACATCTGTAGTAACTCTTTATAATCAAGAACTAAAATATTACATACAAGGAAAATTATAATAATATAAAATTTTATATTTCTTAATAATTAGGAAATGGTTAAAATTCAAAATAAATGTAAAATTTAATACTACATTTATTTAAAAATATCGCTTATAAGCGAAGGAAAATCTTTGTGCTGTATCGTAATCATAAACAATAATGGATTCCAGCACTTCTATGATTACTGCAACGAGAAAACTTTCATCAGTTTGATATGATACTTTTCTTAACCATAAAGCTGAGTTTATTCAAGCACGACAGAAAGCATACTGATTTTCCTTTTTCTTAAGCCCAAACTTAGGTGACATATAATCTCCTTTAAACTAGGTTCTGCTACCTTTGATATCTCTCGTAAAATTTACGAATTTTTCAAAAAAAAGTCTTTATCGATGAGAAAGAAAATCGTAAATTGAACAGCGTAGCGTTTAATACCTTTCTCTAACGATTTTTATTAATATTACTTGCTGTATCGATAAGAAGGAATATCGATATTCACCAACGCATGAGAATGTTGAGTCTTATATGAAAAAAAAAATTAAAAGCAACTATAAATCAGAACTTCGGAAACAGTTATTATGCGGTAGAATGGTTTTATGCATAAAAAGTGCCTTTAAATAGCAATTACGTTTTTTACTATATTTAATCGATGAAAACTGTATTGTAAAATTGTGAATTACACCGAAACAGTTTACTCTTAAATTTTGATACTTTCTTTAATCGGTATAAGATATTTCAGATAAAATTTGTTTCAGTTATCACAAATATAATCATTTTTAAATCAGAAATTTAGCCACCTGGAAAAAATTTAAAAAAATAAAAACTATATACATAATATATGATAAAAATATATAAGTACATTACAAAAGCAAAAGTGTAAATATTTATATCGAATAACTAAATTACCTCGAATGAGAAATTGTCTTAAACTTTTGCAATACTTGAAAGCTATAATATACTATCTGATTATTATTAAAAATTTTGATAAATTTTTGTATTTCGATAAAGAAAATATCGATTATTTAACGGATTTGCTCGACAACCATTTATTAAGTCTTGATATGTATTAGTTATTTATATAATTTTTTGTAAAAGAAATTTACTTTCACAAAAGTGAAACTTCTTTTACTTTTAAATAGATAAAATTTCTTTTACTTCCAAGTATTAAAATTGCTATAAAAAAGAAATCATTTTTACTTTAAGTAAATTATTTCTATTTAAGGAAAATATTTATTTAAATTTACTGTAATATGTCTGAATAATATGTAGCAAGGAAATTCTTCTTACATGAGTACTTGCAAACTTTGATGAGAAAAATAACAAAATTCCATTCTTAATTAATGCACACACGCGAGCAAGAGTGTGTTTACATATGAATCAATCGAAGTAAAGTTTCCAATCTTCAGAATCCTTTATTAGAATTTTTTCTGCTTAAGATTCATTGCATTTGTTTATTTCAAAATTTTAAGATTTTGTACAATTTTTCCTTCAAGTAATAATTTCAGGTATTCAGGTGAATATTACAACGTGTAAATAAATTTTAATAGTACTAAAGTTACATGCTCATTAGTAATCAGATCTATGACTTGTGTGTTTTATTTCAATTTTATTTATTCATTTTAATTGAAGAATAAAATATTAGCTTAAATGTTCGAAAGATATATAAGAATAAATGGCATGTAATGAGTTTTAAGTTTCTATGATATTTAATACAAACATGGTAATACATTAAAAGCAGTGAGTATTTGATAATAGAATTTTTATTGAAAATTTTACAAATATCATTTATGTTTTAATGCATATATTTACATTTTACAATACACGCATTGAATTTTTAATGTAAAAATGAATTTTTGTACACTGTTTGCAAAATATCTATAAAACCATTTAAAAGTGTTTTTAACTGAGTTAGAAAAAGGCAAAAATTCATAAATTCAATTTCTTTTTAGTACTTTGCGTATTAAAATGATACAACATTATATTACTAATAAATATGTTTTAAAATATGCATGACTCAATATTTTTAACTACATTTTCATGTATGTTGTTATAATATATAAAAGTGATTAAATTTTGAAATATTGAAACTTTTTCTATTTCTAGTGTAAATACATATTAAATTATTGCCTATTGATATCTAGAATCATTTCTGCCCATAACCAACGCAATACGGATGTTACACATTTAAATATGTAGTAAGTGAAATTAAGACTAAACATAGAGTTCATATTGATTGTGAAATACTCTTAATGAGATTTTGAAGCATTTTTGAGAATGTCTAAACGTATATTAAGTATGGAATAGTTTCTGCGAGATGAATTGTGAAAAATAGGACATGACTGAAAAAATTACTACAGTCGATTTGCTGAGAATTAATTTTGTTCGATACAGTTTTAAAAATGGTCAAAAATCAAAAAGAAATCTACTTACATCATTGGTCTATCACGTAATTCAGTAAATTATATGTAGAATAATTTGAAGACCAAATTCTGAAGTTTTTACTCAAGAACACGTCTAAGTCTAGAATTTAAATTTCTATTTAGCATTCAAACAAATAAATACAGCCAAAATGAAAAAAAATTGTTAAAGTCATCATTAGTTATTAAGTATTTTGTGATATGCATGTCAATGGAGATTTTCTTTTTTAATAATATACACTTCCCCCTCTCGTTAGAGTAGATATTTAGAAAACAAATATTCTTTAACACTTCTTTACCTCGTTCACAATATCTTGTTAAATCTATCTTTGACCATTTTTGCCAGTCGCAGTCCAGTGAAAATACAGCACAAATATGCAACTTGTGTTTTCTCCTGTAATTGTGTTGCCCCTCAACAAATTTGATATCGTGAATCATTTTCAGCGAAACTGAAGCTAAGTTGCACTCAGTTATGTAGCCAGTAGAATTTTCTTGACCATTTATGATCATCTCTGACTAACAAGGTTCTCACAATTAATGTTCAGATTTAGACGAATGCTTAAAAACATAAAGATAATACGATTATAGACAATGTGAACCAAAGGAGCATAGATAACATCAAATAAACATTTTATTTAACTAATGGTTAAAACTATCTATCATAAATGTGAACCTCATCATAGCTCACATTTATTTATGCTAATGATCTATTTCCCATTTAATGTGCTTTATATAGAGGATATTATAAGGCTGTTCAATGTATTGAAAACGTCTTAGAAATTTGCTGATACTCGTGTTTTTTGATCAGTAATGCGCTTCACTGCATGGGTAAGTTATAGGAATATTCGCAAATTTAAAATATTATCAAATGAATTTGTATTTAATAAAAATTTGATGTGCTCACAAACGCATGCATGCAAATAATTATAACGTCAATGGTTTGAAGTAAAATTTTGTTTTTCATTCTTACCTCCAAAGATAGGGAAAAAGATAAATTGAAAACATATTTTTTACATTGAGGCAGATGAAGCTATCTATGGCATAAATTCAAGTAAATTTGTTGGAAAAGAATATTTTCTTATATTCAAATAAAATTTATAATAAACTAAAAACTACTTTCAAAACTAAATCTGTATGTACAACAAACGTTTTTTAACGTATCAAAAACCACTAACTAAACATTTTAATTTCTTCAAAGATTCCTTCATAACAATTTCAAACTTTGAAAATAAAAAAAGGAAATCTCCTGAAGATAAATTCTAAAAATTAAAACAAATATTCGCCCGCTCTTTCTCAAAACCTCGCCAATCTGTCATCTTACAATGATAAAGGGACCAGATTTTCCTTTGGTACAATAGCTTAAAAGAAGATGGAATAGGCAATTTGGATTTGGCGACAAGATGGACAACATTCGCCAAAAAGTGGTCCACCGATCTTCCATCAATCCTAAGGTACTTTAAGAACGCTTTATTCTCGATTCTCCCTCATCCACCCCCTCCGGCTGTGGATGTTTTTTGTCCGCCTCATCAAAAACTTATCCCTTGTGGTAAAGTAGGGTGTGTGTGTGTCGTATGAGAAAGAAGATTAAAGACGGTTGAGGCTCTTTTGAAAGAGAAATATCTATATTCTCCCACGCAATCATGGACTTCGCCAACTTCCTTCATCTGAAAAAGACGGAAATGGATGAAATTTATATTTCTATTTCCATTTTTAGTTGTATGAAAATATGCATAGTATCGGTTTTAAAAGAATAAAAATATAAACAATTTTAATAATGTATATGAATATGGGAAAAATTATGTATTGAGAATATTTATAATCAATAGTGGTCTTTTTAATGAATTAAGTTTTTAGTTAATTAAAATTATATAAAAATAAGATTTCGCCAAATCTTAATCACAAAATAGATATCAGTTTTAAGCGTTGTGTAAACGTTTTTAAAACGTAATAAAATTATAAAAGTAAATAAATATGTAAAAAATCTCACAAGAAATACTACTGCTTGGGTGTATTAAGAATTAGTTTAATAAACTGGATTATTCTATCTCATGCCGCCCAACTTGTCTAGTGGTCAGCGTGCCTGACAGCGGATAAGGATGTCCTGGGTTGGAATCCCAGTTCGGGCATGGATGTACTTTCTCTCTCTATCTATCCTGTCTTTGTCCTTTCCTTGTATGAATGAGGTGTGAATGGTTGCCTACCCTATAAACGGGTACCTATGGCATGTGTGTAGGGCAAAGTCGTACTTTCATTTCATGGTGATGTGATTAAAAAAGACGCTCCCACTTTACTTAAATTCGCATAGCCAAGGCATAGCAAGCTTGGCTTGTCCAAGTGTCATTAGTAACAACAATATTCTATCTCATTTAAATAGTAAATAATTATGATGAGACATTCAATTGAGTATCAAGAGGTAAAATTCTGCGCCACAAAATATAAATTCTCTAATCTATATTATACATTTCTGTACTATTCTATACTGTATATCTATAGTATTCTATACTTTATATTTCCATATTATTCAGTTACACTTTTTTAAGCGTTTTTTATCATTAGCACTCCTCAAAAGCATTTTAACATACACTGAATATCCTACAAAACAATTCCATTTTTAACATTTCAAATTTATATACACTAGTTATTTATATAATCTGCATAATTCCCGGTGACATAGTTTATTATATTGTAATCTCAAATTTCTTGTACTTTAAGTTGCAATTTTTAAACCTTAAAATATAGTTTCAAAATTTGTCTTAAAACATATATATACTTTATATTATAAAGATTTGCTGAGTATATATTTACACTACTGGCCATTAAAATTGCTACACCGAGAAGGAATGCAAATAACAGAACGATATTTATTGGGCACATACATTATGGTGGAAAGAACAAGTGATTAGATTTACAGGAAATTAGGATGTATAGATCTTGAGAAATCAGTACCCAGAGCAGCCGACTCTGGCTGCAATAACAGCGTTTATCCGCCTAGGCATGGAATCAAACAGGGATTGTATGGTATGCACGGGGATCTCAGTCCATGCAGCTTCAACACTATTTCACAGTTCATCTACAGTAGTGGATGGTGAGTGATGGCGTGCCAATCGCTCGGCAACCATTGACCACACGTTCTCAATTGGTGACAGATCAAGAGAACGTGCTGGCCAGGGTAACAGTCAAACCTGTTCTGTATCAAGGAAGCTCAGAACAGTAAGGACAACATGCGGTCTTGCATTATCCTGTTGAAACAAAGCATTAGGGAGGCTTCGAAGATAGGGCAGAGCCACGGGCCTTAACACATCGTAAATGTCATGGTTGCTGTTCAAAGTGCCGGTAATGCGAACAAGAGGTGATCAAGACGTGTATCCAATGGCACCCCATACCATCACTCCAGCAGATGGGACAGTATGGTGATGTCCAATGCAAGCTGGCAATGCGCGTTTACCCCGATGCCTCCAAACATGGATGCGGCCATCATGGTCCTGTATACAGAACCCAGATTCATCTGTAAAGATGACATGATGCTATTCCCGCGTCCAGGTTCTTCGCTTATCACACCATTGAAGGCGCTACTGTCTGTGACGCAGCGTCTATGGTAAGCGAAGCCATGGTCGCCGTGCAGACAATCCATGCTGCTGTAAACGTCGTCGAACTGTTCGAGCAGAAACTTGTTGCCTTGGAAATGTCTCCATTTCTCGACTCAGGGTTCGTGACGTGGCTGTACGATTCCTTGTGACCATGCGGATAAGATGTCTGTCTTCTCTGTTGTTAGTGATGGGAGGTCGCTGAGATCCTGTATGACGTTCCGTATGATTGTTCTGAACCCATCGATTCCATATTCTGCTAACAGTCATGGGGTTTCGACCGACGCGAGCAGCAATATTGCGGTACGATAAACCGCAATCCCGATAGGGTATAATCCTTCCTCGATCAAAGTCAGACACGTCCTGATAGGCATTTCTTCTTCTTACATGAGGCATTGCAACAACTTTCTTTGCCGAAAACAACGTTGAAATGGAAATTGAGTATGAGAAAACTGCTGTCAAATCTCTGGTTTTATACACATTGTAGATGTCGCTACCGTCGCCTGCTTTGTATGAATGCGCTGAAAATCTAATCATTTGCATATCACAGCTAGTTCTACATGTCATGCAAATTTCACGTGTGTGGTGTGCCGCTTTCCTGGTGTAGCAATTTTAATGGCCAGTATTTAATTTGTATTTAACTAAGTAAATAATATATTGCATATATACTTTAGAAAGATAATTTATATTTGATTAAAATTATGAAATTTCATATTTAAAATTGAACAGCGAATATTATTATGATATTATTATATAACTTTATTAAAAATTCTGAATTCAATTTTTTATATAGCAAAATAAAATGATGTGATTTACATTATTTTAGATTTTATAATTATCGTTAAAAATATGACTGTTTAGTTCAACTATTTTGAAGTATGATCACAAAAAGTATTAAATTTTTGAAAATATCAAAATATTAACGTCATTATTAATTAAAATATTAACGTAAATAAGCTTACGATGATTGTAAAAGTATAAAAACTGAATTATTGAAATTTGATTAAAATATAAAAATAATCAACACAGTTATTGAATTAATAAAACAGTCAATGGATACTAAATATTTGTACTACTTCAGTTAGTAAGCACTTTTTTTTTAATGCGGAAACACATATATTAAGAAAGAGAACAAATTTATCACTTCCATTATAGGAGAAATAATATTTAACGAAATGTTACTTTTATCATTGTTCAACGTAGAGAAAGTATGTTGAACATACATATAATTAACTTTGCTTTTATAAAATTACCATTCTATTTATTCAATCATTATAGGAAATATAATTTATTTCTTTTCAAAAATGCATTTTAATTCAAATATCAAAATAAAGGTATAATAATATAGTTTAATTGCAAATGATAAAACAATACCGTATATTCCTTCTATAAGTTAAATATTAAATTATAGTTACATTTGAAAGCGAACATCATATAGGAGTAAACTCAAACATTCGGTGAAAGTTCAAGTGTTTTCAAGCGTTCTGTATTACAAACATCTGCATGGATAATGCATGTTACATGTTATTCTTATGGTTAACTTAATATATATTTATTTAAAACATTTTTCTGTTCAATTTTCTAAGTTTTTCGTTGAACGACGACCTTTAACTATTTTTGATCGATAATCTGTTATTAAAAAAATTATTCTATGGTATTGTTTTTTAGTATATTGATATTAAAAGCATTCATTGAAGATAGAAAAGAAAATTCACCAACAAGTTAATTCTCTATTTCTCTATATCCATTTTATGATCCATAAGTTTGAATCTTCACAAATGGTATTTCAGTCAGTATTTTTAGAAAAAACGTTAAAGAGAAAAAACAAAGAATATTCCTTGATATATATAGTAAAAATGTAATATTTCTTAGCAAAACTTATGATTTATTAATATAAACACGAATGTATAGCAAAGCAAATTTTTCACAACAGACATTTTTGTATATTGAGTTACCTATTAGCTTGAAAATATCAAGTTTTTATCATTCATAAGATTTGGAAATCCGAAATATATAGTTCATAGGCGTTCTGTTTTCACTTTCGCCAATAATGAATTACTTTATGTTAAGCAACACTGAATATAGCTACTGTACTGTGTAATACAATGACATTTAACTAGTTTGAAATGAACTAACTGTTATGATATCGTAAAAACTATAAAGCAAAATTTACAGTCGCTTATTCGGTCAGAAAAAAGACGTGTATTTACAATCATAAAGAAACATACATTTTTGCCTGGTTAAGAAATTGTTGCAGCAAATTCCAATTAACTTTTTCATAGCAAAGTGTCATGAAACTAGTATTTTGTACAAAAATCACATATTAATATTATATTCATTTTTGCACATCTATGAAATATTTTTTTTCTAAATTTAATAGCTTTAAAATATGTAGCGATTTTATAACTATTAGAAATAATAGAAATTTATGAAAATTTATTAACTTTACAATAAATCCATCATGGTTTCATACTATATCGTAATAACATGTACTATTCAAAATCTAGATAAATATTTTAAACCTTTAAATGCTAAGCATGAATATCATCATAGCTTTAATGGAGAACAAAATTTATTCTGAAAATATTTCTAGAAATCAACTTTATGCGAATATGTGTCGCTTTAGTTGAATAAATACATGTTAAGTAGTTGTAAGTAAATTTCATAATTCATATAGTTACATTGTTAACTAATGTTTATGTATGTAACTTTAAGCTAAAGATGAATAGATTAATCTTATATACCTAAACATATTTCACGGTATGTAAGTTGCGACTAATTAACTTAACATTTCAAAATAATTATTAAAGCAAAGCATGAATTTTGTTAATAATTCACTTATGATTTAAAGCAACTATTATTAAATTATTCATTTCATTGTTAAGAAAGCACTTTTATATGTTTCTATAAAATAATCCATACATCAATGGAATCATTTAAGTATTAATTTAAATAAAACGCTGACTTTGTCTATATATATATATATATATATATATATATATATATATATATATATATATATATATATATATATATATATAATAATATATATATATATATATATATATATATATATATATATATATATATATATATATATATATATATATATATATATATATATATATATATATATATATATATATATATATATATATATATATATATAGATAGATAGATAGATAGATAGATAGATAGATAGATAGATTAAAATTACACGCATACTTTTCTTTAATAAATAACAAAAATTTTTGTTATTATTCCAAAATGTTATGTTACACAGTGTAATTTATAAGTGATTTCTTGTCACACGTAAAAGATCTGTTTAAAAATGAGAAAGAAGATATTTTTGAAAAGAAAATGGAAGTGGAATTTGGCATTAAATTATATAAACTTTATTACAGTACTAAATTTACGTTTGGAAATCTATTTTTTTACAGTAAACAACTCTACGGGTACTGATCACCTATCAAGTGACTACAAACAATCATTAAACTGTGAAGGAGAATCAAATACATTAAAAGCTAAATTGTCCCAAGATGAAATCATTAATTAGTAACAAGTAAAGTATATCGTGATTTTCAGATTATTGCAACGGTTTTCGGCATCGGTGGCGATCACTATATGGGCTGTAGAAAATCTAAGAAACAAAACACCTTTTAAAGATATGTGACTTCAAATGCACGGTGTTCTAAAGATGTGGCTGGAGGTCAAATCTCTCAAGACTTCGGTGATGCATCTGGAACCATGACATGAAAGCAAACTGTGTGTTTATGGGTAGCTGAGAGGGTCGTTCATGTATGGATCAGTGATGTATGTTTACATTAAGCCATTTCATTGAAAAATCCTTATAATTTAGTGAAATTATTCCTGTATTCATCAATGGTGGTGCAGTGTTCTTTACAAGGATGAATCGTAATTCAGCTCATATGCGATTTTCTGTGAGATTTTATCTGGAAAGAACCTGAGTGAATTCGGCGAGGATGAAAACTTGAGTGAAAATATAAAACGTATCTACCATTTGCAAATAAACTTGTAATCAATTTTGCCAATATTTTGTGACACTTCAGTGTTAAATATTATGTAATGAAAGCCATTATAATTATAATAGTACCGCAAACAACTACTGGATATCTTCAAAATATTCCTTATTTTTTATTTGAAATAAATTATTTTCATTTTGTAAGTAATATTGAAATTCAATGCGGATGGAAATATGTTGTTGTTGTTGCTAATCCCAGATGATCAAGCAATGCTAGACCATCTCCATGAAACCCATTATTTCCAACAAGTCCAAAAATAGTGTAGGATCTTTAAGAATGTCACTTTTGGCAAAATCCAAGCAGTTTAGAATATGGGCAGGGGAGGCCTGCACGGCTCCGCACCAGCGGCAATCCGGGTACTTCTTCTGTCCCTGATGAAAAACAAGATCTTTAATATGTCCACTAATGAAGCGAGAAAGAGCTGTTTGTAGCTTTCTGGGGATAGAAATATAATAGAATGTATTAATAAAAGACATAATCGTATAATACACTATGATTAATTTTATATATGACTCTTAATTCGATGCAGCGAAAGCAATTTGTTTTATAGATGCCGAAAAACCTGACACTTTCAATAAAATCATTTTCCGTTTCCGAAGCATATCTATGAGATGAAAAATATCCCTTCAAGAGATTGAAAATCATCCAGAAGTTAAAACCATTTCTCAATCCCACTGAAGGATCTCATAGCAGATAAAGTATTGATAGAGTCGCGTCCATTCCACATTTCCTACCTCTGAATCCCCATGTCCATTTTATTCAGAGACACGTGAAGTAGTGATAGTGATATCAGAAGCTTGTCACTGATTCCCTCCCCCAAATGCATCTTTCATCATTTGCCGATGACGGAGTGGCTGTTTTCCCGGATTTTTTTCTCTTTCTTCTTTCTCATTTTTGACGTTTCGAATCGTGCAGTCTGTGTGGCGAAGGTATTTCTTTTCTCTTCTCTAAATCAGAAAATTTATCTTTGTTTAAGAAGAAATACGATGCATGAGGATGGAAGAATGCAACGTTTAGACGAAATTTATGTTACCCTTCCTGGGCTGAATACTTATGGGAATGCCTGAAAAATGACTCCAAATTTTCAGGAAAATGAAGCCACAATGCTTACTTTGAACTCAGAATTATTTGTAAAGAAAAAAATATACATTGCGAAGTCAAATATATACTTGTAGTATTTGATATGTTATATAAAAATGAAATAGCTTATATATTTTAATTATTTTCAAAACTATTGATTTAAAGTAAGCTGACATAAATACCTTCTTATATACAGAGATTTAAAAAAATATTGCTAATAATTAACTCTAGTAAGGTATTACAGAAATAAAAATGTGGGCATAAAAGTTCATTAATTTGAAATAAAATTTGTTGTAAAGTACTATAAGATTTATTTTTTCAAAATGCCATAAAAAGATAGAATACGGAAAATAAATTTTAATATTTCTGTAAAAAAGAGATGTTTTAATTTTAACATATGGTACAGTATAAAATTCACATTATAAGAATTTTTATTCGCAAAATAAATGATGTTACAAATAAAATCTTGGAAAATAACCATCAAATGCAAAATTAATGGAGAAGCGACTCCAAATAAATACCAGAAATATATTCGTAATATTTCTATTATTTTTAAAAGAAATTATTATTTAAAAAATAGTTTGACATAGAGGTTAATTGAAATTCATTAGATACTTTTTTGTGAAAATGATCAAAACAATAATTCAAAATCATCATATTGAAATTATAAAAACATAACAATCATCCAATTTTTCTGACAGAAGCTCCCGGAAGCTAATGTAGTTCATTTATATAGCGATAAGTGAAACTACATTTTTTTATCTCTTTAAAAAAAAACTTTTAAATGATCGTATAAAAAAATAGTACTTTTGGTATAAGCTTAGATGAAAATAAAAATAAAAATTAATTTAAAAAATGGAAAGAAGGCTATAGTATACATTACCCTTAGGAAATTAAAAAAGATAATATTTGTATCAGTTATTAGAATTGAGTCATCATGTTATCAAGATAGAATTTTATGGCTTATATTTACCTTTACAATAATGGACGGCACTCTCACTGGGTGCTATATTATATAAGTTGCCATTGTTAGGATATTAAAGTATCACTGTCTCTGCTTTTACCCTCTACATAATAGATCCTCCTGACTAGAGTGAATGTGCGCCCTCTATTGATCAAACGGTGTATATTCTGGTCAGACGTCTTTCTGCCTTGCTTGAGAGTAGATGTGTTGACTCGCTTGTGTATCATTGGAAATGTTCTTTGCTGTTATTATTTTATTGTAATCACTTGTGTTGTAACTGTCTGTTGTCATTAAACATGTCTGTTTGCGTACTACTACCTTCTCTCTTCTTCATTTTATACCTAAAAGCCATCACCTCAGCCCCTTGTAGAGCTGAAAGTCGGAATATCCTTGAAATAGGTATTTCGAAATAAAAATATATAAAAGTATTTGCATTTATACATTTATATCTCTGTTCTAAAATTTTGCAAATTGGAAAACTATGGTGCTAGTAATTCCTTAAAACGCAACTCTTCTAGAGGCAAAGACATTAGTAGTTACTTAACATGTATCGCTACATTTCTCCATAAATATCAAGCAAACATAAGCACTGTATATGTATCATTTTAGTGTATTTTTACTAATAAATTCCCATTTATTATAGACTGTTACTGTAAAGATATATTTAATAGTTCGAATGCATTATAGCAGTAAGAGTTTGGAAACTGAATGAAAAAAAATTATAAAGTACTATTCCAGGAAATGTAATTAAAATATTTCTGATAAACTCCAATAAAGACTTCGAATCTATAAACAAGGTTACTTGATTGCATGAAATTGATGAACAATAATAAGTGTACCAAAATTATAATGACTTAATTCTCAATATGTAAGAGGAAAAGATCTATGTGAATAATTGCTCCGTGTTCCGAGCAAAACTAATAGCTGTTGAGGATACTCTGACATTTTGTATAACTGAGAGTATTTACATTGACGTTTGGATTTTGAGTGATAGTCATAGCTTCATTCAACATTTATCTTAATGGTGAAGCCACGGGGATCGAACGACTAGGAACATCGTTCGACTTTTGAATCACTTGATTGCCAATGTTAGGATCACTTTTCAGTAGGTTCCATCTCATTTGAATGGATACGGTAATAAAATTGCTGATGGTCTGGCTAGAAAGAGCAATCGTAAGGATACTGCTTACAGTGGCTGCCTTACCTTTTCAGAGATTGCAACCCAAGTCAGTCAAGATGTCTCTTCTTCTTGAAGAAGAGCTCCCGTACATGAATGGTATGTGGAAAATCACTCTGATATTGTTGTGATTGAGGAAGGCAACAGGCACGATCAGACAACTCTTGCAAGATTATGAAGTGGACACACTTGTCTACAACGTCACGTGACGGGCCACAAAGTTTATCCCCTGTGTCTAAAATGCAATGCGACTCAAGCTACTTCTACCCCCATTTTGGCTTGCATTGATTTAAATAAATTAAAGTTGTTCTTGAGCCCTAAGGTTGTGCTCCATTATTTGAAGGCGTTCGGGATCATGGACCGGATTTCATGTTGTTGTCAACCAGGAAGGATAAGCCACAACAACACACATAACAGATACATACAAGATAGAAATTTCAGCATAGATATTTTGTTCCTCTTATTTTCAACCCATATAACATTATTATTATAAGAGTATATTTTTTTTAAAATTTCTTTAAACTTTTCTGGTACGGATTCAAATGTCAAATATTGTTTGAGTATGCAAAGATATGTAACTTAATAATTCTCATTAAAAGTAATAATAGTTATGCAGGGCATTTCTTATTAGACAAAATAAGTTTTATAAGCATAGATACCCATATTGTGAAATAATTACACATTAGCTATGAAAAAAAATTTTCATGACATTTTTGTTAAAAGATAAAAGGGGAATTATTAAAATTTGAATTAATAGAGAGAAAACAATTTTATTTTAAACATTAATTTTTGTCTCTGTACTTCATTAAATGTTTTAAACATGTTATTGAAAATAAAATTTTTATTTCTTTTCCCTTATTATTTAACTTTTGAGTAGTATCACCAGTGTCGAAATCAATGCCTAAAAATTTTTAAATTGCATTTTTTATGCAATTGTAACTCTTAGAAACCACCTTCTGAAATTTATGTTAGCAGAGTATTTTGAAAAAGGTGTTTATTAATAAGTGAATGTTTTAAATAGTTGCTCGTCTATTTTAATATTGTGTTTGTATGAAATAAACTTGTCAATTGGTTAGTATGTCGTTTAACGGTCATTTTTTATACCGGGACCGACCTACAATTAAAAGTGAATTCCAAGCCGCTACAACTTTTTAAGCCTGAAGTGGGATTTCAACCCATGAGCTTGAATTGAAGGCTAGAGCGCTAATTATTCATCTGCCAGTTTAGTTAGCCAATTGTCACTTGATGTGATGAAAAATATTGAAAGAATGGGGATAAACTATTATTTGATAATCTAGTTAAATGCATTGATAAATTTAATCAGTTTATTTCGTGTTAAAAGTAATGGAGTCTCATTATAATGATATGGATTTTATAAGTCAAAATGTGTGCCGAAGTGAAAACTTTCCTTACTAAATTAAAAATATTAAAACTCACAATCAGATTTCTCCTCGAAAATAAAATAAAGGATAAATTAATTTCTCTGCTATCATTCACTAATTAAATAACTACACTTAAATTTTTATCTATAAAATAACACCCCTTGAATTTTCATCTAACTTCAGAAGATTATTATATAACTTTAATTTTATTTTAAATACATTGTTACTAACTTTTGCATAATTTGAATAAATTATTAATGTAATATACATGGGTTTTGAAAACATAAAAGATTATTTTCATTAAATATTCTTTAACAAAATCTAAAAAGAATTAAAATTGAGGTTATGCTTTTCATTGCGGCTGCTCAAATTAATCATCAATAATATGCCAAAAAATTTCCACATATTAACATGCAAAAATTTCAGTAATATTTAAAATGTAGTAATATGCATTTTTTTTCATAACACTGAATTTTTTTAAATATTTTTATAACTTGAAATAAAATTTTGAGTGTGGCAGTTCAAATTAATCCTAAAAAATGTGCAAAAATATTTGCATATTCTTTCATATATCGATAATTTATCAGGTTTCTCATAAATGATCCCTAGAATTGTGTTACAAATAAATCAAAGCTTCATCAACAAAATTTCGAAGCTAAAGAGCAGATAAAATCCAAACAATGGTTTTCCTTTTTGTGTACAGAATATGAAATTTGGACTTTAAATTCTCAAACAATATTTGATCAAGTTACCAGAACCATGAATGTTAAATGATATAGTGTAGCTCTCTTTTATTTTCTTCTAATAATTATATACATTAAATACATATTATCTTCTCTATAGACAGAAGAACTTCAAAAATACCACTTTTTACACCACTTTCTAATTTTATATAACATGTTTATCAATATATCGCAATTACTTAATTTTTTTCTTTCCATGCTATAAAAGTATTTTTCCATTGAAACTTGCAAATGTTTATGGAATTTTTGATAACATAAATGAATATTAAAATATAAATTTTAAAAAGATTATTATGTGGATTTGTTTTAAAGAAAATAAAATTTCTGATTTCTCTATACTTAAAATATTTTTTTCAATAAACAATTCTTGTAGCAATATTGTTCTATAACAAATATTTATAGAGATACATTTCATAGTGCAAATATGCATAAAATGTATTATAACAAAATATCATCAAAAATATAAAATCTAAAAATATTATGTGAACTTTATATTTCCTTATACAAGAAATGAAAATAATCACTTAGCATATTATTTAGTTTAAGGACTAACCGGAAACCGGAAAAGGAGGTTTAAAGTTATAGGGGGAAAAGCAACTTCTTGTTGCTTTCAAATGCAACATCTTCCTCACCTTTAATTCACCATTATTGCGCTTCTCGAGACTTTTCCTAACTGGAGAACATACGCTTGGAATAGTGGCAACAGCTCCATCCACTGCATACATTATGTTCATTCATTAGTTTTAATTCGTAATGCATTGGAAATATTTTGAAACTGATAATTCTTATTTGAATCTGACAGAAATATGCTAATATTTTCGCACTATAATGTTTTTACAGCTTTATTTAATTATGAAACATGTGTTTTACGCAACGTTTTTGTTGTTTTTATAACTAAATAAAAATTTCGCAGCCAAATTAACTATTAGAAACATAATCCTGTGTCACGACAGCCCATTATGGGCCAAACCTTACAAGACCAATATCTGTTTTCCTGACCAAAGGGCTGGGAGTGTGAAGCGTTTGTACCAGTTAGAATTTCATCTTAACGCTAAACTCTCAGTGTTCAGTACCAATTCATATTTGGTTCTCAGTTTATTGAATCGATACCGTTAAATATCTCTGCTTCAATATCGAAAAGATTTGTACTTCGTTTTATGTATTCTAAACCATAGATGATGCTCCCTTAATGTATTGGAATGTTATTTAAATATAAATACCATTTTATTAAAATAAATTATGCTTTGAATTGAATAAAAAAATAAGATGATTAAATAATTTAATCGTGATTATATAATTCTTTCATATAGATCATGAAATAAAATCACAACAAATTATAATTTAAATGAAAATAATAAAATGCTTTAAAAGTACAGGGTGATCATAATTAAACTGCAAATTTAAAAACGCTGTAAAAAAGTCAGAAAGACCTGAAATTTCACCAGAATGTACTTCAAACAGGGGGATTTTGTTTGGCGTGAGAAAAAAAATTAGGAAAAAAAGTGGCCTATAGATGGCGCTGCACAGGTGTTTATATGCAAATTAACGTCTTGTATAAAATGCTGAGTAGCTTGAATTCTCGTTAATTGTCGATGGTGATGCAACGCCATTTCGGAAATGACCGTATTATCAGCGGACATTTTCCAACTCCCTGGCCGCCACGATCACCGGACATCACTCCCTGTGACTTTTGGCTCTGGAGATTTCTGAAAAATGTTGTGTACAGTGCTCCACTAGACACCTTAGCAGCGGATTTGAAATACCGCATTAGTCAGCACGTTAACAACATCAGCACTGATACACTCCAAGCTCCTGTGGAAAATACCGTTTTACGTTTACACCTCCTAACAGAAAATGGTGGACACCATATTGAAAGTTTCTTGAAGAAGACTAAGGACAATTAAAAACAGAATTATTGTTGGCTTTTTCTACGGTTTTGACCGCGCAGGGCAATTAAAAATGGATTTTTTCCTATTAGATGTGGCACCACCTTGTCGCTCTGAATAGGCTTTTACACCAAGAGTGCCACAACATCTGCCGGACTTACAATAGCACAACTGGTTTAATGTTCAGCTTACAGCCACAATTGATTATTGTTCATGTCAGAATTCATGTAATTAACCTACAGCCGCCTGTGCAGCGCCATCTATTGGCCACTTTTTTCCTAATATTTTTCACACGCCAAACAAAATCCCCCTGCTTGAAGTACATTCTGGTGAAATTTCAGGTCTTTCCAGTGGTTCTTTTATTACAGCGTTTTTAAATTTGCAGTTTAATTATGATCACCCTGTATAATGTTTTTTACTTGAAATCATATCACTTAAACAAGGAATTAAGAAATATAAATCCGTTATATTATTTTATTTTCACATTATATAGTCCTTATTTCTAGCAAAACGATTATTTTATGTACATTATTTAATTAAAAATATTTACCAGTATTTTAATATGAATTTTATTACAGAAATAATATTAAGGTAAATATAATTGAAATACACATATTAATTACCTAGTTCATTATAGTATAATGTTCAGACAGAATTAATTTTTCACTCTGTAAAAGTTACAGTACAAAAGAATGTGCCTTAGAAGTCTTACATTTAAATGTTCATTTAATTATTTTTAATAAGGAATCGTATGCATTAATTCGTATATATAATGTATTACAACATATTATGCTATCAGTCTTAATGAATGAAAAATTTAATAAAAATATCTAAATCTTAAAATCACTAAAATTGAAAAATTCCCTTAAATATGGTTACAAATTTAAAAAAAAATCCATCTCATAATATAATTTTATAGATGTCAAAATAAGACATTTAAATAAATCGAAATATAAATATGTTTCAAATAATAATTGTGACAGAGGTGAGACATATTTTAAACTTATAAACTACTTAAAGTTTCTTTTTATATTGCATTTGCAGAAAGAATTCAGCTCGGAAATTCTTATTAATATTTCGATAATTAACAACAAGAACGGGACGATAAGCATACATTTCTTGGAATTAAAAACATTTAAAATTTGTTTCAGTAATTGAAGATTACGTATTAGTCAAATAAAAATAATTTATATGGATAATTTTCAAATTCCTATTAACACAAAAGCAAATACAGTTTTTCTTGTTCAATGGCTTCGTTTGAATCTCTGTCTTTTGTGCAGTAATGCGATCGCTCGTAATGATAACACAGAACTATCGGCTTTCAATTAAAATACGATATTATCATTTGTACTAATAATGGGGATTTTTTATAAGATAAAGGAAAAATTGTTTCAATATACTCCGTGATGATAAGGAACACGCATGCTGAAAATACATCTTTTAAATCAATGGATGTAAATATTATTGGGGTTTAATTGGAATATAAATTATTCTTTATATAACTCTTTGTATTAGACTGAAATGTAAAATGAAAGCAATTAAGATTTAAAATGATGCGCTTATGCTAATAAAAATATTACTTAATTCTTATTTCAAAGTAAGAGAAAATATTGATATTTTAAAACAACTAAAAATATGAGCGAAATATTTATGTTTTAAGTAAATATTGGTGTTAGGGATTTTGAAGCACATATCGAAAGGAATTTTTAATCATTGAAATGCTTTTGATTTTTATGATTTAGTTCAAAACTAATTTATACGCTATTTTTTTAAGCCAGACACTTTTAAAAGTTGTATAATGATTATTCCTTTAGTTATTTTATAAACTTTTTTTTCTAAATTTAAATGGCAATTAAGTACAACTTGTACCATGGTTTAAAGCAAACATTTGACAAAGGTTGTGATTTTGTAGATAAGTGAATTGCGGAATGTGCTGTGTTTATGTTTGTGCATGTGTAAATTTATGCTTACATGTAAGTAATTCACTTTAGTAAGGTATTACAGTTTATTAATTCAATTCTAAGCAAATAATTCATTTATTGTACATTACATTTCTCATCAAGTTTGCTTAAAATATGCATAGTACTGAATTAGGTATTATAGTATATATAGATTTGTTAAAACTGACTTAAAATCACAGATATTTTTCGGATCAAAAGAAATTGCTCTTTATAAAATATTAGATTATATGTATATATATATATATATATATATATATATATATATATATATATATATATATATATATATATATATATATATATATATATATATATATATATATATATATATATATATATATAAATGTGTGATTCAATGAAAAGATTAAATACATGCTTTTGTCATGAATACAAAATTTTAAGGCTTAGTACTCAAAAACATATCCTTTTTATGGATTAATTTTGATAAGTATGGAAAGCATTCTGATATTTCTTAACGATATATGTAAGCAAATGTAAAAAACTTTACTTTCGAGCAAATCTTCTCGATAGCACTTTGATTAGATTGTGATGCTATATTTTAATTTGATATTACAAATAAAAACAAGTGAGTATTTCTTAAAATATCAAGGTCAGTATCATTTTCTATTCATTCTTTACAATCTTCTAGCGTCTATTCAGTATTTAGAGATAATACTTATATAAAGCTTGTTTTTAACGTCTAAAGGTATATTAATCCATAAGAGAAAAGTAAAACATCTTTGATTTGTAAGCAATTGAAAAAGAATTGTTTCATTTCTTCTTTTTTCCCCCTTTTTTTAAAAAAAAATAATATAGTTCAGTAGATTAAGACATAGAAATTTTAGCTTTATCACGATGGAACTTTTAGCAAAGTAAAACATTCTTGGGTAAATACCGGTAATTCATTTTGTAAATGTATTAAATATATGTTTAATAATCTAAATAAGTATTGTTATTTTTTTACTTTACTTGCGCTAAGCATTATACTGCTAAAAAATTCAATAATAGCAAACCTTTACCAAATCTTTTCTTTCCTTATCTGAATTAACAATGTGAATCTTTTTCTCATTTTTTCTATAGAAACTCGATCATTTTTTCTTAAATTTAAATATTTGTAAATCCAAATCTTATCAGTTTCAAATGCAGAAACAAATTTTTATTTTTTAACTGTCAAATAATTTTTATACAATAATGATCTTACAGTCTTAAACAGAGAAATATTAAATAGTATTGAACGATGAACACAATTTTTTTTAATTTGGGAATCTTTCTAGCATATTTTATAATTTTGTTCACAGTTTTTACAGAGACAGTAAATGATTTTGCGCTAGGTCTTTGAAATTTGTGTTGTAAAATATGTGATGTGTCATTACATTTAATAACATTGTAGAATGATTGTAGACTGCGCATGTTTCTCCGTTTTTCTAAACTAACAGCCTTTTTTATTAATTACTAATTTTAAGATCCGAAATTCTAAAACTATCTTTGACGCATATTTTTTAAAATAATCATATAAGAATATAAAAAAATAATCGGATAAAACTTAAAATATATGCTTTTCCATCCATTGTTTTGTTTTCCAGCGAAATTTTAGAACACAGAATTTCAACGCAGCAGACAATAATTAATCTTTTTTTTAATTTTATAGCCAATCCCATACTACCTCATTCAATAAAACTAAAAATTAATTGATTATTTTATTTATATTTATTTATATTATATTAAAATTAATTGATTATTTTATTTATTTCTAATAGCCTTTTTATGTCCTAAGTTCTGTTTTTATCATAACTAGAGTAAAATATATTGTCATAATATATTTAATTTTAAGAAAATCGAATAGAATTTCTGAAGATATGTATTTGATAAAACAAAAAAAATTTATAATCATAATTATAATCAACTTGCAACAATAGTATTTATGAAAGTTTGCTCTCACATCAGTTTCAATATTCACTATTATATACAATTAACATTGGATTTATTTTATTATATAGTAAAAATATAAAGAAAAATTTCAATTGTCAAATTTTTAACAATATACGATTATCTTTATAATACCTAGACTTTTAGCAAATTTTGATAAGGAAATATCTGTTGTAGTTATAAATCAAAAATCAATTCTAGGTGGTATTATAGGGAAATTTAATTATTTGTTCAGTTATTTTCTGTCTTATCTCATTGATTAATTTGAAATGTATTGCTTTATATAAGAAGTTAAATTAGAGACAGATTTGTTTTATGGATACATTTTAAAATTTCTCTCCTTCGTTTCTCTAAAAAAATTTATTTTAAAAGTCACTTTTAAATAACACATATTTATCGGATATAATATCATTTTGCAATAAAATTCTGATGATTCATTGTTCTTAAGAATCGCGGAAATAATATTTTAATGAAAAAATCATGTTCTTTTTTAATTTGTTTCGAAAAAGAATGAATATAAAAAAGAGTAGAAAGATTTTGAAAAATAAATTTTCCTTATCAACGTCAAGTGGCTAACGATTGTGTTGAGAACTTAGTTTATAAATGGCTTCATCCCAAAAAAAAATGGCGTTGACAGCAAAGTAGGCTTCTTCAAATAAACAATGACCGTTATCCTTTGAGTTCCGACATGCATCTGTATCGCTTTCTGTTTTCTGCGTTGACACATGAGCTGCTTTTAACTAGAACAAATTAGAAATTCTTGTTTTGAATAAAAAGAAATTTTTCAAGTCGAGATCTTCCTTGTTTTTGAAAAACATTCTTAACAATTGAATTGAATATATAATATGAAATGCAATGTTTATGAGAGTTAGCTATCATTGTAATTTGCAAATAGAATTTCCATTTTCAACAAAAAGAAGCTCTTATTTTCTCGCTCTTTATTTGAATATACAAGAAGATTTGCATACAATAAGGGCTCCGCGGATGTAAGTTTTCTTTTTTTTAATGAGGACAGATAGACATAAAACTAATGTAAATTTAATCAGATGTATTAACTTGAATGAAATAATTTTCGTTTTTGAAGTTTGAAGTGAAACTTAAGAATCTTTTTATTATTTGATTTACATTGTTTTCTGAAGTGACAATTGTTTGTGTTTAAATTTGATTAATTTATTAAAATTTACTATTACTTTTACTTCAGTAATAATAAATTAATTTGAAAAGTTGTTAGCTTCATTGTGAAATTAGTTTTGTCTTCAAAAGAAGGCTACTTTTAAAAGTGTTATTTTAGAGAATAATTGAGCAATATGAAATTGAGTAATTTTTGTAGCAATAATATTATTTCATTAATTTTAAAAATACAATCTTTAATTAGTTATAACGACGTTTAAAATGATATAACATATAGAAGAGCTTTTGATGTGTGCTGTTATCACAGATTATCATACAATTAACTAGAACAATTTCCTTTGAAAATCTATTAAGTAAATTCGTTTTACACTTGAAAAGCCTGACACAAACAGATGCTCGATTTATTATCAGGTAATAAATCATCAACTTCTGGATGGAAAATTTGGTGTTGGAAATTTATGTTTCAGCCTATTGTCTACTTGAGAATGTCGTAGAATCTCTCTTAAGCTCATAATCTTACGTCAATTGTAGACGATAATACTCTCTATTTACTGTATTATATTAAAACTTGCTTAAAATTGTGAATGTTACTAATTTATTTGATTAATTTAATTCGAAAAGAAAAATATGATTGATGTAATTGCAGAAAAGCCTATCCTAATCTTTTAAAAATTACAATCCATTTGTCGTTTGACAAAACCTATAATTGTAAAAAGCAGTTTTATTAGTAAAATAATTATTTAATGTATGTTTTACTCAATTCAGTGTCTTAAGTTATGTTTCTTCAATAAAACAAAGGTAAATTAGAGATATTCTCAAAATAAATTTTCTGAATCCAAAATATGAATTTGTTTTTAACGAAAAGCTTATATTAAAGTACATAAACTTATTATGCAGTCTATATAAAATAAATATTTGTAATAAAAAACAACTTTAATTCAAGACTTATTAATTTTGATGGTAAAAATAGTTTTGCTTGTTTTTATGACAGTAAAAATGAAAAAACCGATCAATCGTAGATTTGAAACTTATTTTTTTGAGTTAAATATTAGATATTGAATTTTCTGTAATTCTTTGAGTTAAGAAAATTACTCGAAATATATTAAATATATTAATATGGCACTGAAACCTTTAAAAGTATAAATAAAATAATGCTGCTTTGTACACTTATATGTACAAAATGCGTAATTAATTTTATTATTTAATTTTATTTACAATTTATATCGTTAATCTAGATGTTCATAAAGTTCTACTTTAAAAGAAAAGTATCCACATATGCTCGAATTTTCAGAATATTTATTAATATTTCTTGTAAAATTTCTCAGTATTGTTAACCTCTAAAAATGTTCATGACGCAAATACAAGTAATTCTAAATTCTAAACACTGAAAAACTTCTAGTTTCCCAAGATTTTTAAATTCTTCTAATTTACTATTTAATTAAGAAATTCGTGATATATTGCAAATATTTTTGCCGTATGAGACCTGAATTTTATTGAAAACTACAATAATCAAATTAATCGCAATTAAATAATACAGAATTATAAACAGTGAATGACATAAATTATTTCAATACATTTTATATATTTAGGTGCCGCGTAAACCTCGATGACTTATAAGCTTTGGATGCGGTTACAGTTGCAAGAATTTCCATATACTCATTTAACTGCTGTCTTTTTATAAGCAAGGATTTTCCCGCTCCTTAAATGTAATGTGTCATTTTCTGCTATGTAAATTCTCTTCTCTGATAAAAAGCATAAATGATTTGCATATTTACTGAAAGATTGAGGTGCAATGCGACAATTGTACGAGAAAATGTATAAGCAAACGATGCCAATAGACCTTCAATTCAACCAAATGTTAAATTCCGAATTTAGTGGCTAGGTACATTCGTATATTTTCAAGTGAAACTAAATTTTAACTTTCAAGTATTTGTGACCCTCTTTTTTGATATGTGATTGAATGCGCAAAAATGTCTCCCTATAGTGCTGCATAATGAGATAGCAATTTTAAAAGTCCATGAGATCACTATTATTTGTTCAAGACTGAGTTCAAAATTCCTCTTTCAAGATATATAAATAATTCAATCCTAAGATTGCCACTTAACATCGTGACGTTTATGCAGTTGTTCCATAAGATACTATGCAAGTGGCAATGTAATACTAATGACCGTATCACACTAAACAGTATTTTGCCCCTAACAAATTATAAGCGTAGAAGAAGACAAAGACAAACAAATAGATCACCATACAAGTAAAAGATAAATCTGCACATATCATTACACAAAAAAGTTAATTTGATTCCAAGGAGATTAGTGTATTCCTGCTACTATATAACGATTGAAAGTGAATGTAACAATTCTATCATCTGCATATCTCTAGCAAATGAATACGACCGACTATCTATTAACAGTCAGCTCGAAAATTTAATTCCAGATAGCTATTTTACAAAAGAATTCGATAGCGAAGTTGTTCACTACAAAATGTCAGAAATTTAATAGCTTGGACTTATCAAAAAATTGCTCATTTTTGAGTAATAAGGTTCAAATTTGTTTGTAGTAAATGTCTTCGCAACAGAAAATGGATGTTGTGATTCTGCTAGCTCGCCCGTCAGGATGGGTACATAAAAGCTTCCAGCTATTTGACTCTTCTCTATGTTGTGTCAAAGAATTTCATATTAGCATGTTTATTACAGAAAATTTTAGTTTTTTCAAATTCTTGTAATACTAAATTTAAAGTAACTTTAAATGTTGCTTACTATCATGGTTTAATTTGATAACCTTCATTTGTGATTTATTTAATCTTTCTCACACATCATATGCTCTATAATCTCATCTTCAAGAACACTGATGTAGAATAGCGTAATTTAATTAGACATTTCATGACTCAACTATAAAACATAAAAATAATTATATGAATTTGCTTTGTTTTTAATAACTCATATTTCAGGAGATACTTTTTCACCAAGTAAGTTTTATTAATTGATAATATCACAAGAACGTATAAGATGGTTTGTTTTTATTCCCTAATTATGGTACTTTCAGTAATTAATAATATATATTCATTTAACAGACAAATACTCTATATTGAATTTATATACATCTATAAAATTACTTGCATGGTTTATGAAATGAAATCAATTACGACTTAAGCTTAGTATGAAGTCGTTACTGCAGATATTGAACTATGTATGCAATGTAGTAAAATTCAAAAAACACCATTTATTTTGAGGATTTTTCAATGATATTTTTTTATTTCGAGCTGAAATTTTATTAATTTATCTATGCATATAATCCTTTTTTATATAATATTTTTAACCTCATAGTTTTTCTATGTTTAAAATCTAACCCCAATCTTCATAGTATTGGAATTTTATGTTAAACTATATAATTAAAATGTTTCTAAATACAATTACAAGTGAATTAGAATGTACGGAAATTAAAGTGCTTAACAAATTATACATAAGATTGGAGTCATAGAAATAAATTAAATTTCTTTTGCTTATAAAATATAAGGAATTAATCTTTAACTGAGAATAATTACATTGATTATTTTTAATGTTTATTAATTTTCAGTGATAATAAAGGAATTTTTTTTTTGTATTCTTTAGCAGCAAGAAGAAAATTGGCTTAATTAATGAAGGCAAAAGCAAAAAATATTTATTTATATATCATCTTCAATTAAAAATGAATGATAGCGAATAATAAAAAAATATTCTCAAATTTTTGTTTAAATATATTATTTTTTAATATCATACGCTTGTGCTAGATCAAAATAACTGAATTACTAAGAGCAGAAAAATGCACTCAGTAAAAAGGAATTGATTTTTTAATTGAATTAATAATAAGTAGTTTTTGTAAATATTTAACATATATATATATATATATATATATATATATATATATATATATATATATATATATATATATATATATATATATATATATATGTGTATATGTGTGTGTGTGTGTGTGTGTGTGTGTGTGTGTGTGTGTATATGTGTGTGTGTGTGTAATGTGTGTTTGTATGTACTGATTAATTATTGTATATTTGTGCAAATTTAAAAAAAAAATAATAATTAAATGCACTTATAATTTAGTTTATTTATCAATTAAAGTATTATTGAATTTTTAAAATTTTTTAAAAAAATACTGACAAAAATTTTAAGAGAATTTTGGAGTGAAGTTTTCGAAAAGTTTTAAATGGATTTTTCCCGATATTGATTTTGGTGATTAACAAATATTTTTAAATTTCTGATACTACTTGGATATTTTTTACAAATTGTTAATACTTAAATTTTAAGAAATTTTTAGAAATTTAATGAAAAAAGTGTTCCTAATCTTTGAATTCTCAACTTAGTGAGAAAAAAAAATCCTAGAAAATTGGCGCAATATTGAAACAACCCCTTAAGTGCGTTATTGCTGGACCATAAACAAAGTAAGTTTGTCCCAGCCATCTGTTCCCAGAGTATACTATAAATGTTCACTTCGGTAGCATATGTGTCCAGTTTATAACTTCCCTTGGCGTTCCCAAGAAGAAAGAACTGACTGAATGTATGTTTGTGTGCGCTGTTTTGAGTTTAATGTCTCATAGTCCGACATAATTATTAAGAGTGAAACTTGGTAACCACGAAAACACACAGATATAAACATCCGGTGGGCAGCTGTCGTCCGCAAAGCGTACAAGCGATACACTTTTTTTTCGCTTGTCTCAAGGCTTAATCGATAAATAAATTAACGCTGAATCTGAATTGGATAAACAGACCAAGGCGGCTTTTCTTTGTGTTCAACCGCGGAAGCATTATATTTTACCAAGACTAATGGCTTGTGACGAAAGGGCAGCTTGTTCGTCGGTATTTGATTTTAGTGTTGAGCTTGTTAGTAAATATCAATGACAGACAAATCGTATGGCTTGTTCTGATTTTGAAACAAGGAAGCATTGCTCATCAAAAATTCGTATCAAAAAATTTCTTTTTTTTTTTTCTAAAGCATTTGTAGTTAGTTTCTTATTTAGAATTGTAATATTTTTAGAATAATGAATTTTTAAAAAGATGTCTGTAACGCATCGTAGCAGTCTACTTTATTTTATTTCTCTTTATACAGTTATCACATAGTAATAAATTGCAAAAAACATTTTAATTAATTTTAATATTTAATAATTTATTTTTTAATATGTATCATTCTATTTATTTTTAGAAAAGCGAAAATAATGTTATTGCATTTTAAAAGTGAATGTAATATATATGGCAAATCTAATAAACTACAAAAATAATTAAATTGTGTAAATAATTTTAATAGTTGATAATTAATTTTATAATACGTATCTTTTTAATTATTGTTAAAAAATTGAAAATAATATATCTGTCTTTTATAAGGAAATGTATCATAAAAATTCTAGAATTTTATAGTTTAAAAAAAACTTTTTTTATTTTTATGAACTCTTTCAGTGATTTTTTAAAAAAAACTAATGCTTTTTCCTTGACAAATATTTAATAGGTGTTTTTATTAGAATAAAAAAAAATATGTGCTCATATAAATAATTGAGCAATATTTGTGTTCTAATCGCAGAATTATTGAATATATATATATATATATATATATATATATGTATTTGCGACATAATATCATTTGCTCTTATTTTATTATGTAAAAGTAATTAAATTAGTAGTTTTAATTGTGTTAAAATTTTTCTATTTTTTAATTAAATATATTTTCAAGTCTTCTTTACATTAAATGACACATAATTTTGTTTTGGAATTTAAACGTTATTTTAGAGTTTATACGGTTGGATTTTTAGTTTGTGAATATCTTTTCTAATTCATTGATTAAACTTGTGTCACTTTTCATTTTCTTTTAAATCAAATGGTTATATTAGTTGAAAGCCTCTATTCGGCTTCTTGAATAAATTAAAATATCTGTCTTAATTTTATCTATTGGCCTTTATAATATAAAAAAATATTTGGGTTAAATGATTAAATTAATTTTATTTAAAACATTTTGTTTATATAATTACCAAGGGATTATTGTTATTTTGTTTTAAAGTATACTGCTTATTTGTAATTTTATTTCTTGGAAATTACAGTGATAAATATTTTTCTGCTTAAGTTTATATTTAAGCAAAATATTTATACAACATTTATTTCAGTGAAAATGTATAAATAATTTAACCTATTTTATAGTTTTGTTTTGTATGTACGATAACTTCAGATATCTGAAACACAAATTATTATTCGCTACTACCCCAGCAATAATGCAGAGAGGAGAATTTGCTCCGTATCTTTTATGTCTTTATTAAGTTTTATGTATATGATAAACATTGGATATTTGGCTATTTTCGAAGTATCCATTTTCCTATTCTTTGTAATTTTTATAAGTAAAATGTTTAAAAGTGTTAATTTTACAAACTTTTCATTTATAAAAATCAGATTAAGTTGAAAAATCTTATAAATAAAAACCTGTGAATGTTAGCTTAATTATTCAAAATTAATATTAATATAGTTTAAAATATTACAAATAAATTTCCTGATTTTCAAATCCGCTAGCCTAATATACGCTAAATAAGTTAGAATATCTATCCATTTGAATAAAATAAATATGGAAAACTATTAATATAATTTTTATTATAAGTTATCATATAATATAAGAGAAGTCTTACAAAGGTAAGTCTAAAGTTATAGAAATATATTTAATACATTGATTATAACATAGTAGTGAAACAGTGTACAGTTGTGCGTCAAGAAGTACAAAGCAAAGGTATTTTTTCCGATAACCAATTTGCTTAACAATTCGTTGAAGTTGACCGCCATTAGTACAAATGTCAACAGTATGAAAGCTGGAGATCTACTCTGTTATCCATTGAATCTGCCTTATATTCGTATAGCGGATGCTACGTGGGTGCACTAAGTATAGAAAAAAGAGCTTAGAAATATATAACTATCTATTCTCATTTGCAGTTGTTGATGATTCATCTGAAATATAGTTGATAACTTTTTCATATATATAATTAAAGCTTAAAAATGAAATGCGTGTAAAAATGATATTTTCTTCTACTGTGAAACTTAGATATTATTGGGAATATGAGGTTTTCACGGGTGGAGACAAATATATTATTAGTTATTATATAAAGAAGAAAACTAGAGCATGCAAATCTATCGTCTCAATATAGACAAATTTTTCGTCGAAGTTAACAGTTCATGATGTTGCGGCATTGAAGGAATTTTTGGAAATATGATAAAAAAAAACAGAAAATCGTGGTTTTATTCAGTGATAAAGTTAAAGGGTTACCTTTATTTTAAGAGCATTCCAATACTTACATCATTATCGGAATGAATCGAGAAAGAAAATTCTTAAAAGCACTTTTGAAATGAAATAAGGGCAGTTGGAAATATTAAATTTTATAATAAATATACCAATATCAAATTTAAAAAAATTATGTGAAATTTGCGATAAGAACTTGCATTTTACTGATTATTCTTTATTAAAACTTCTTTGAAACGAGTAATAAGTTCTTATTATTCCATTACATGAAGATGGTTGTACTTCACCTTCACGCAATGAATTTTTCGTTTTTTGTCAGCTGACAAATAAATAGCAGACTTAGACAATATATATATATATATATATATATATATATATATATATATATATATATATATATATATATATATATATATATATATATATATATATATATATATATATATATATATATATATATATATATATATATATATTAAGTTTCTGAAATTCAGAAAATTTAATTAAAAAAAATTCATTTTTAATGTTAACTTTGTTTTTTAAAATTTTTAAACATAAGTTTTCAGAAAAGAAAAATAATTATATAATTTTAATTGTAATTTTTTTTAACAATTTCATGAAATAAATATATCAGAATTCAATAATTTTATTGCTTAATGTAGAACTTCATATAAAAAACAATAACATTTTCATTGAATTGAAAGCTAAAATATACAAACATCACATGCTCACATTCATAAATTTTATGATTCTTTCTGCTTTTGCTATAATTTGAAGAGTCAACTATAAAAGTTTTATAAAATATAATACGCTATGCCTTTTTTTAAAGTCAAAATATTTAATCAATTTGATATATTCATACATTCATAAAAAATATTTCAGATATCGAAAGTCTTTTTCGGAATTACACATTTTTTTAAAATCGGAATTTCACAAAATTTTTAAGAAATATAAAATTTTATGTACTAATCAATATTTTCTTTATCTATTCTAAAATTAATTTTTGTAAATAATTTAGATATTAAATGCAAGAGATGAATCTCATTTACATTCGCTTAATACTTACATTGGACACTGATATAGTTCATCTTTGCTAACTTTCCTTTTAACCGGTTGTTATATTGATTAGTTCTTAAATTGTAACCTCGCTGTGACTCGAAATTTACAGAAAATATCTGAATTGAAATAAGCCACAAACTAGACGCAAGAACCAGGGGTGATTAAACTTTGATAATGAAGAAAGCAAGTGATGATGCCTAGATTAAACTTGGTGGCCATTAGAATTTCAGCAAGCTAAATCTGTAGATTTAAGTACAGTAACAAAATTAATAAATTTTTCAAAAGAAATTCAACTCTTTTTATTTAAATATGCAAGATATTCGTTTATCAATTTGAAATTAAAACATTTAGATATCAACAAAATATCCTGTTCTATGCTGATATTTTCTAGTTTATTTTTTTATAATCTAAATTAAATTATTGCTTTCAAATGCAATTAGTGCACTGTGGCTCTAAAAAGACAAAAGTTATTTAACTCGATTCTATGTATATATAAATTGATTGGACTGAAATGGTGAAAAACTCTAGTAAGTAATATGTAGAAAACAAAAAATACTCAATAATTCAGAATATATATATATATATATATATATATATATATATATATATATATATATATATATATATATATATAATATGGGAAATAAGAAACTTTCATTGTATTGTTGACATCTGGAATTTTAATTAGTGTACTTATCTTTGAGTAAACTCTATGGTAAAATGTTACTCTTAGGGAATTTATTTTTCTTCATAAAAACATACAAATTCATTAATAAAAACTTACCAATTTTTTTTAATGTATTAGCAATCTACTACTTCATAATCTTACATAATATAGTCTAATATATTTCAATACTTGTGAGAATGTGGTTTGATCAGTCACACTTAGTTTCACTAACATTAAAAAAACCAATTTCACATGCAATGAGCCTTAAATAATAGAAATGCACTTTAAAATTAAAAGAGTGATTTATGAAGTTAATATAGCTGATATATCCTTTGAGTAAACTAAATTGGCTTTGGAAGTTAATATTAATTCTGAAAAATTCTTGTTTTATAAAATTAAAATAATATTTTTTTTCTTATGCATATTAAGATATCTATTTTGTGCAACCCTCTTACAGATACATTACTAATACATTTGAAGACTACGATCTCTGAAACTATTCACCGATAAAATTTGTGCAGAAGATCCTTACGTGCCCTCATTCACCAATTTGAAACACCATTTCAACTATTGAAATAAAGACTAAAGTTGAAGCACTTGCATAACTTAATACATCTCATAATTTACTAAATGATGTATTCTCAACAACATGATAAGGATCTTTAAGATTTAATCTCTGGGATTTACTTTTGAACTGATATTAATCCTCCCATTTCAATCGTCCACTTAAAGATCCATTAGCTTCTCAATCAGATCCTTAGCATTCTGAAATTGTTCTCACTTAAGAAAACTTAAAGCGCTTGTTATTCGTTAGGGATATCCTGTCATTTCATTTCACAAGATGTTGTCAGAGTTTAAAAGCAAGTGTGTTAAATAATCTGGGATTGTTTATTGAAAATTTGTTATTATTGGGCAGTTTGTTTTTGCTGATAAGTGTTATATATAATAGATTCATTTGAGAAGTATAAGAATGGAAGAGCTACGAAATATATTATTATAATAACAATATGATAAATATGTTATAAAATTATTGATAATTACAAAATTATATATATATATATACATATATATATATATATATATATATATATATATATATATATATATATATATATATATATATATATATATATATATATATATATATATATATATATATATATATATATATATATATATATATTGCTTCTAAATAATAAACATGAAGGGTTGGAAAAGTCTATGATCAAATAAGTGGTAGAAATGTATAACAAAGAAAAGGAATGCTACTTGTTACTAAAAATCCTTAAATATAGAAACTAATTAAATTGAAAAGTAATAGAGTTTTTGTATATGTAACAGAATATTTAAATAAATATCATAGTTCTTATAACCGAAGGGTCTTTATTTTCTGGATGATTTCATATCTCAAATGGGAATTAGGTATTCTGAACCCTGATGGCTGAGTGGTTAGCGTTCTTGAATCCTGATTTTTTCGAATCCCGGCTCGGGCATGGATGTTACTATATTCCTTACCCCTTCTATGTGTGTGTGTATATGTTTCTCTGACCTTTCTCTTATTAGTTGATGTAAGAAAAGAAAGTAGTCCACCCTATATAAGGGTTTGTGGTCGTATGGCATGGTTAATACTACTCACCTCAATGACGTTTTTCACATGTGGCTACTGGGTAACAACAAATGAGTAGCAGTTTCTGGCCTTGTTGTGTTGAAGTGTTAGTCACCCAGGTGCCCAGCGTTATAACAAAATTGAACCCCATAAAATACACATAGAAATAGCCGAGAATTTGAGTTTCTATAAAATTTTTCGCTTAAAATAGTTTTCGGAGAAACTTTTACCATTAATTTCAAATTAAATTTACCGAAGTAGACAATATTCATGAGGTGCTGGTTTGCTCTAATTAGTTCATTAAATCACATTCCTAATTTTTGTTAAACAAAAACAAAAAAAACTAAATTTTTTGAAACATTATTAATAGGAGGGCATGGAACAAGTGAATATTTTTAAATGTACAGACGTTCTTTGAAAAAATTTTCTTTTGTTAAAAAAACATAGGGTTAAATATTCATTTAAAAAATATAGCATCTTTAGAATATGAGTAAACGAAAAACAATGGGAAAATGTATTGCTTATTTTTAAAAATATGAATCAGTTTATCACAACAGACCATCTTTGGTGAATATTTGCAAATAGTTTAATTATGTAGAACTACAGATATGGAGTTAGTCCAAGAACATTATAATTTTTAAGATTTTAATGTAGGATTAAATCAAGATAAATCATTTCAATGTTTACTAGTAGACTTTGAAAATGAAATTTCATTCTATGTTACATCATTCAGATGGCTAAAAAAATTTACAGAGATCGTGATTCTCTTCAGTGTTAAGGGAACACGGGAAGGTCTTGTATGTTTTAATCCTATATAATGAGCTTGTCATATCGAACATGTTAATCTATATAATCATTCTACTCATAAATGACAGAGAAGGTATATCATGTTGCATCCGTAGTAAATTCATTCACGAAGTATTGCATGTGAAAAATGAAAGATCAGCCATTGAGCTTCCAATGATTTAATTAATCGTCAGAAAGAGAAATTTGTCAGAATCAGGAAAATTCTTAAACTACTAAAATATAAAGACTGGTTGGTTGGTTTGGTTTTATGGCGTAAAGTTCAATATGATTGCCAGGGAAATATTTCAGATATCTTGAGTGGATATGTGAAATGTACATACCATTTTTTAAAACTCCAACAAGTAAAATAATAAAGTTTGATTCATTAATGCGATCCCATGTTTGAAATTGTAGAAATACAATGTATATCTAAAAAGTAATTTATCTTGTTTTTTTAGACAACAATATAAATTACTGAGAATGAGTTGACTTTCTTCAGAAAACAACATAAATGAAATTCGTCAATATTTTGTAAATATTAACTAATTTCATTACAAAAACTAAGGCATGTAGAACTATTGTATGTAAATGATTGACGTTACTACAGAAATGTTTAACTTACGTGTATCATGGTTACGTATATTTAAGGCGAAGACTACCGATTACTGGAAAACCCACACACTAGAACTGACAAAGAACAAACACAGTTAACATTTGAAAAATACTATTTCTTCCCATAACTTGTTCAAAAAATGTTCGATGTTTAATGTTTTAGCATGAAAATGAATCTTAACTTTCATCATGTTTAACAATCTAATTCTTTTGACAAAAAAACATAGTTATTAATCATAGTTAAAATCATAGATCATCCCTCCTATGAATCTGATTTGGCTTTGACTGACTTTCGATATTTTACTAATTCAAAGATCAATTTAGGCTGATGTGTCCTTTTGTATTCCGAAAATGTTATTAATATGGTTATAAATGATTAACATTCAATGAATCTAAATATTAAATCCCTTGGATTATACAATCTCTGGAATATTTGTTTACAGAAGTACATAAAGGCTGCAGAAGATTATTTAGGATATTTCTGAAAGTTCTTAGTTATAACATTATAATCTAAGTATTTCTCAAAACCTTCAGATATAATATCCTTATATCAAGAAAAATTGATTATTCCTTTAGTTAAAAGAATCAATCGGGTCAAAGCAACAGATCCAATTAATGATTAGCAAATGAAATGAAAAATAGAACAATTTAATTTCTCTGGTAAAAATATTGAGTTTATTTAAAAAGAAAGTAGAGTTGAGTTACAATGGAAATCGTGTTTTTCGGTTTTCTTCACGTTTGCATACGTCTTTATTACTAAAGTTTACATTACCAAATGCTTCATAACGAAAACTTACCTGAATATATGCTGTTAAAATATCATAATCTATAAATGAACATTATATGTTTACACTTGTTCTTTGAATAGTCTATAAAATATTTCTGATTGCCAGTATAAATTCATGTATATAAGTAAATATATACATAGGATTCTATTCTAATAAAGAAATGCTCTTTTTGAGCTATTATTGAAAGAATAGTTTAGCCTTTTAGTGTTTATCACAAAATTAATGTCTTGAAAATTAAAAATATTTTTATCGCAACAATAAATAAATAGTTTCATGTTATGGAATATTTTATTAAAGATTAATAGTTTCAGTTTAATATAAATAATACGAGTAATTTAAACATAAATAAAGAATTATGCTCTTAATAAAATAATATCTGACTCTTTCTTGCAAAATATTTAAATTGAATTACAAAATGATTCTATAAAATCAGTCAGACAAGTAATTTTCATTTTAAGAAATGTGTAATCCTTTATTTTTTAAAAATTCATAAATACAACTTTACTTTCTTTCAAAGTAAAATTCTAGAAAAAACATTTGTGGATATATTATCTACAAAAATTAACTTATTATAAATTACAAAGATAATTATTGCATAAAATAATTTATTATTCTAGTAAAGCCTTTTTTGAAAGAGAAATAGGATTTAAAAATTAAAAAAAGAAATGTGACATCATAATACATTCATATGCGAAAATATGTTTTAAGTCCTTATAACGGTATCACACTTACATTTGAATTATTTATTAAGGAATGGTAACAATAGTTTTATTAATTTTTAATGTTAAGCGCATTGTGTGAAATCTAATCTCATTTTACTTTAAGCAGAAAGCTATAATTATTTTATTGTGTTCTAAAATAAATATTTATTAAACTTTCCAACTATAATAAAACAAATTTGTATACAAAGATAAATTATTCAACTTTACGACTATTTTTGCAAGTAATTATAGGATTATTTTTATTGTTAGAATGTGAATATCATAAATTTTTTCCTGAAGGATAAATTTTTACTATTTAATTACATATATTTGTATAAGTATTGCGTTTTTATATTACATATCTCATTTTGTGACTAATACGAATAGTTAAGTCACAAAAATATATGAAATATAAATGGGATTTTAAAAATATAACAAAAAGTGCAATTACTTCTTTTTAAAATATTTATTCAACGAAACGATTTGCATTTTAAATGTTTTGATTAAATTCTCTTCTAAAAGCGTAGTTTACACATTTTTATCAGCTTGATTAATTTGGCTTGTTGAAATTGTTTTTTTTTTTTTTTCAGATTTTTCCTTTTAGAAAAAGTGTATTCTGATGATAAAGAAATTATATGCATTGAAATGAGCTATATTTATTTCATAATATCGTAATTTTTTAATTATATTATAATATCGTAATATTAAAAATTTATTATACTTTACTACCGAATATTAGACGAGAAACATTTCTATACGTTAGTTCTTTTTAATTGCTTAAATAACTAGATTTTTAACTAATGCTAAGAAACTTAATTTTTGGAGATGTCTTAACTTCAAAAACATCGTCTATTTCAATTACACGTAAAAAAATGTTAGCATTAAATATAATTAAATTGCGAAAATTTTATTAAATATTTACATAATGTTCGGAAATTGTTAATTTTTTTAAATTCTAATTTTTTCGTAAAATGTTACTGTTATAAGTTTTCTTTAAATGAAATATTACTAATTTGCCATAATTTTGTTCATTAAAAATATGTATTTAAACTGAAAATTGCAAATAATTGTATGCAACTTTAATTTCTCGATTTTTACGCTCTCTATTTAATTTCTTGATTTTTCTATTTTTTAATTTCTCTATTTTTTTCATTTCTCATTTTTTTTTAATTTCTTTATTTTTAAATATCGTCTCAGAAATATCATTTGACGATATTATACTTTTTATTGCATTTTAAAAGAATAAAGAAAAATGGTAACCGATTGCTATTTTACAAACACAACAACAAATAGCCAAATCAATCAAACATTGGTTAGTTGGAAATGTAAAAATTAAATTCTTACTTCTATTGCAGAAATAATTAAGGCATAGTTTAAACCTAATATATTAATAAGTATACGAATTAAAACCTAAATTTGATAGAAAATAAAAGTTTTGATAAAATATTTTATTTGAAAATATTTTGATAACTATGATTACTAATGCAATATTTGTATACGCGAATGTGAATGAAAAAAAAGTTATTTGAAAAAAAATTATTCAACATTTCTTTATTTTAATGCGCTTTTAATAAAAATTTATTTTAATTATATTTTATTTGTGTTAGCAGATGAATTTTCTATACGTTTTTCCTATCATAACTTTTATGTTGGATTTATTGAAGTGTCTTAAATTAATTGAAAGTTTAAGTGAATTGTTCTAAATTAGCACAATTAATTGAACGAACATGATTAATTGTAGCTTATATTTCACGTTATATCATATTTTAGTTAAGTTTAAATATTATAATACTTGATAATGTGATTAAAATGTTTTAAAATCTAAGCAATTAATGTGATAATTTTTCTAATAGAGAATATATTTTGAAAATTATGCAAAAGTTATAAGCAAGAAGTGATCTTTAAATGTAAAAATTAAAACAAAATTATTCGATACTGTTTACAGTTAATAGCAAAATTTTCAATAACTTGCTATATTAATTAAAATACCTCTTAATGTTATATTACAAACCATAATTATAAATTATTTTTATAATGAGAATGTTAAAACTAGATTGAAACCAACAATAAAATTAATTTATGACTGAAAATATTATTTAAATATTTTGAAAATTGTGTAAAATTATAGAACATTTATTATTTGACTCGAACGTAAAATAAATATCTTATTACTGAATCTATAGAACATTATAGCACTTTTTATACCATGCATTTGTTATATAGCATGTATTTTTGAAATTCAAGGAAAATTAACGGACTTGTCTGATTTCCAGAAAATTGCAATCATCATAATATTTTTAAGCCAAATTTAATTATTTGATCTGTATTTCACTTTAACTGATTCTTGTTTTGATTCAGGTGTTGATGATTTAATACATTCATACTACATTTTAAAATACAGCTCCGTTTCAAATTACTCATTATATGCAAATTATCTTCAAAAAATGACGAATCATATTAAAACCAAAATACTTTGTCAAGGAAATTTTAGAAATGCTTACATTACTTTTAAGAAAGAAAAAGAGTTATTAATGAAAAATATGACGACGCAGAAATATAAACAAATATTTTTCAAAATAAATATTTCAGTCATTACTTATATCATGCAGTAATTCATAATAAATAAGTTAAAGAAAAATGATATGAATTATTTTTCTAAAAGAATCATTACTATTTACTTTCAATATCTAGGTGCTGCAGAAATGTCAAATTTAACAAATGAACTGGTAATTAAATTTTAATGAAGTCAATTCGTAACTACTAATAGTTTATTGTATAGTATTTTAATCTAAAACTAAATAGTTTTTCTGCTTTTCATTCATGAATAATCTTAATTACTGACTAAACTTATGAAACTTTTATAAATAATAAAATAAATGATAAATTCAATTTTTTATTACAGATTTATGGATAACTTATTACAAACCAAACGTAATATAAAATTCTTCCCCTCCCCCACATAGATAAAAATGACGCAATAGATCCTTACGCTATTTTCCCATTGTGTTTTTTATATTTTCTAATTATATATATTATAATCTATATAACCACAAATATTCATTAATAACTTTTAATTACGAAAACTCATCTATTATTAAGCGTATCGATACTCCTGGAATAGGGCTGAATTAGGCTAGTAAATTTCATAAGTTTATATCTTTAAAAATATAAAAGTAAACAAATATAAATTAAAATTTATATCAAGAAATTTATTATTATTTTTATGCAGAAATCATTACGTATTCATCTACTTAATCAGGAAACATACGGGAAGATAAAGCGATTTCCATAAATCTCCTACCTTAGAGATGAAACATCGTCTTTGAGCCTCATGAAAATGATAAGCAAAGCATCCATCGAGAGATAAAGCACAAAAAACAAAAATCAGTTTAAGAACTGATTTATGCTGCTCTTCATTCTGGATACGTAGTTAGACATACGATAAAAGATCCGAGCTAAGCACTTGAAGAAGACGACTGTCTCAAGAGAACTTTCGTGCATGTATCCATAATAAGCTTTGCATTTCGTTTTTACGAATTCCTTTTGTGTTTTTCTCAAGCGCTTTGATGTCTTGTTTTCAGACTCATTGGAGGGCAGAGATTCTAATAAGCTTTCCATCTGGGTAAAATCAGAATTTTTACTCAAAGAAGGTTCCAAGACTTCCCCTTTTAGAGCTTTGAAAAATTAACTATGATTCCCTTTGGGTCGCAAATGAAATATGTATTATGTATGTATGACTTTTACTTGGGTGATTTACCTAAAAGAAACTATAATACACATAGCAAATATATGTTCTTTTTTTCAAAAAAAAGATAGACCTTTGTATGGATTAAGTTGTAAGAGAAGATAATTTATAATATAATTTAACATTTATGTATGCGTTTATGCTTATTAATGATGGACTAATTGGCACTTGTGAGTGCAATGCCAAAAGTATTGCTTAGTTCTCAAAATCAGAAACCGAGAGAGTCTCATAATTCTCTTATGAGGTACTCTCAAAAAATCGGTTTCACATAAAAATTAATGTTTTTGTCATTTAAGTGCTAATTTTGATTTGATTCTTATAAAATTAGTAATATGAAATGTTATGTATCAATATCATATTATTGTTATATATGAGATATTAGGAAACACATTAAATGTTTTTCTTTTAAATGTTTATAAGTATAATGTTAAATGTTTATAAGAAACACACTAAATGTTTTTCTTCAGAGAACTGTCGTCAATTATTAAAATAGATTCCCAAGAAAATGATAGAGAAAATTCATCACACAGTTTATTAAATATTAGTTCACTTATATTTGAACAATTTTAACAGGAAAGAATGTGATGGTTCTAGATGTAATACTAAGTAGTATTTCCTGAATTCCAATAATATATTAAAATTTTAATAGCCTAAGAAAAAAGGGTTATATTAATTTTTTTGCAGTATTAATTAATTTCATGAAGTTGCAGATTAAATCTAGTATTTTTTGAAAATTAAAGCAAAATCATTGTATCCATTACATAAATATAATCATTAGTTAAACTTTACTGTTCACAGAAATTTAACTTCTATTGCATATTTTAAGTAATGGGGGAACTCTACATTTAATATGAAGTGAAAATGAAATTTTCAAAATAAAAATTGAGGACATATAAATCCTTTTGCATCTTTAAAAATTTGATTACTGTAAAATTACGTTATCTCATCAAATTCACTAGAGATGTATTTTTAGAATACTATTATTTGTTCAACGTGTATAAATTTATATTCTTCAAGATTTTATTTTCTGACAAACTTGTTATAGAAAACAAAGAAGGTAAACAACAATACTAAGATTAATTAAATGAACTCGGCAAATAAAAAATAAATTTTTTTAATACATGTAAATTTTAACAAACATGCATTTATATTACAAATAATGTATTATTTTAAGCATATTAAATAATGTATTACTTATTATTGCAAAATATTTTTAGAAGTCTTTTTCAAAAATAATCATGTAAAATTAATCAGAAATCATAATCAAAGTAACACCCTTCGTAATCTCAAATCCCATTGTAGGAATAATTATTTATTTACTAAATACTAGAATATCTTAGGAAATTGTTTTAATGATATTTAAATAATAATAATTCTATATCAACATGTTACAACAGCCATAAAGGCCGAAGTAAACAGGCTAAATTTGATGGGATTACATGACATGAATGTTTCTAATTTGAATCTGTCATATTTCATTCTTCGTAACCACAAGCATGCGATCCGTCTATATTTTAGCTGGCGTGTTTTAAATTAACACCCAATTTCAACAAGTTTTGCGTGCTTGTTGTGAGTTGTGAATATAGCAAGCTTATTAGAATCCTTCTGCTGCTTAGAACAGCTTAGTGGTTGCGTTAGTGTCAAATACAAAGTAGTTAAAATATGAAGATGGGCTTTAAGCATATAAAGCAGATTAGTGTTGTGTATTAATGAATCAGGGAATTCAGTAATGGATTTTGGGAACATTAAATGCTGTAGTCCTGATCATATTCAATGTACTTCAATCAATTACAGAAATAATGTTATTTGATTTTAATAAATTGATATAAATCACATGTATATTTATTTAAAAAAACTGGTTTATTTAATTCATATTTTTTTATCATTTATAAATAAAAATAGAAGTATATTTTTTCTCATTTTATATAAATTCAAATGAAGTCCTCTAAATCTTTATCATATATAGAAAATAATAACATTAGAAGCGTACATTTATTCTATATACTTATATTTAAGTGTATGTAATACACTTTTTTATTTGACATACTACATAAAAATAAAAATATCATTTTGTTTAATTTTACGTTGATTAAACTGATAAAACGTTTAACACTTATTTTAACTATATTTATAATTGCACATTGTTGCTTGTTATTACAAATTCACTTAATTTTAAACTTCTTTTCATTAGTTTCCCTGGATAAATGTTAGAGATATAAAAAACATTTATTTAAAAATATGATAACGATATTCCTCGTTAATACAACCCTTATCTTTATAAAATATTCTAAAAACCATATCCTTGAATTTCAACCTAACTCTTTTTGAATATGAAGAAAAACCAAATATGGCATCATTTGTCATTACTTGTTGAAAATTATATGCATTTTAAAAATTCAAAAAAGAGATTTTTTATGAATTTCTGATCACTGAATTGATATCCAAAATGCTCAATGAAATATAGAATTTAATATATTGAGTGATATTTGTGTTTATAAACAACATGGTACTTAAAAGATATCGCAACAATAAATAAAGACACACTTTTTGTATCAATTTATTGCATGGGTATGTAAGTGTTTATCTATCATGCATGAAATATTTTCTTGAATTTGGTTTTATGCTAAAAATAATAAGCAAACATTTTTGTGTACCATTCACATCAGATCAAATAATGAAAACTTACTTTATGAATAATAAAATTTCACATTTAACATCCAAATTATAAGTATGTATTAATGAAGAATACTTTTTTTACTTAATATTCATAAAAATGACGGAAGTATTAAAGTATACGATGCATTAATATAACACACAAACCTGCTTGACTTTTCAAGTGGAAATTTTATCATTCCGACTACCAGAAACTCACGTTAGGTAAGGTTTAATACTACTTACTCGTCCATGAAAGATATTCAATTAAAAATCAAAAGAAATTTAACTCATGTAATAATTTGGTGCATGTATATGATTTAAGTTTACTTCACTTTTTCTTGGAGTATTTCAAGAAATAATGTTCTTAGTCCTTCTCAAGCTCCCAAGTTTGCATCAAGTACAAGTTTAATGACTCTTAATTTTAAATGAGCTGATTGCTCACTCGATAGACATAATTTATAAGCATATTTATAAAACCCAATATATAAGCATATTATGCTTGTTTCTTTTTCTTATTTTATAACATTACCTGTTTTCTTTGGAATAATATACGTAAAATATTCATGGAAATATGCTAACAACAAAAATAATTTAGAGTGTACACTATTGCTTCTGAAAATTAGCATTTTCATACTGACCATGATTTCTCAACATTAAAAGAATAAAATCTATTGCATATTATTGAACAATTTCCTTTAATAGCTTACTCACATAAATACTGAAGCTTGAAAGTTTTTGTAGACGTAAATAGTCTTTCGTAATGAAATTTTGTTTGCAATTTAAAATATATTTTTCATATATTACTTATTATAAATTATACTTTATTTATTTAGTTCAGTAAAACACATATTCAGCAGTTTGAAAGTGAATTTTTAATATGACTAAGTACTTAACAATACAAGGTAACATATGTATGACATCTCGTAATTCTAAATGCTCTAGGCAGAAGATACGTTTAATCGTAGGCTTCATAACTTGGTACTACAATTTCAGAAAACACCTTTATAAAATGGGACTGTTTCAGCAAGACCCTATCTGCAGGAAATGTCATACGCAAGAGGAAACGGCCAAGCATATCATTTACGAATGCGAGGCTCTTGCCCTCCCTAGATTAACTTCTTTAGGCATCATCCATACTAGAGAGTTACACCTAGACTCCATTAAAGGGTTATCGGACTTTATTAATAAAGTGGGTGACCCGAGCAACTGGAACTGGGAAACATTGGGTTTGGAGTTAATAGTACAAAATGCTGATAAAAGCAGAGGTGCCCAATGACATACAAACCCAACTGTAAGAAGAAGATGAAATCTCATAGAGAGCAGTCAAAAGACCGAACACTTGCATACTACATTTTATTATCTATCGCTAAATTATCTTTCAAAGAAGGAAGAAGATTCACACATAAAGCTTTTTCATGCGTCTCAATGGAAGAAACCAGGAAAAGAAACAATTGCATACCATAATAGATGTGCATGCAGAAAATAGAGAAGCACTACATATAAAAATCAAAGGATCCTTTAGTGTGTCAAAGGATCCTTTAGTTAAAGTGTCTTTAGTCAAGCTTTATGTGTGGTAAGCTAACAAACCACGACTATAGGCTTTACATTTATTAAAAATTTAATTATTTTATGTGGCATGGGCTTATGTTAAATAACTGGTTTTTAGAAATACGAAATTTGCATTTAAGTTTAAATTAAATTAAAAATGTTGTTTGAATGAATTTTTACCTTATATTTTTGCATTCTAAATTTTTATTCTATGTAATTAAATTAAAAATTATACCTTTATAAGCAATATTCTAGTGTCTGTTGTGTATCTTAATATACATACTTTATATAAGTTATATTTTAATTTATGTACTTCATATAATACCTAAATACATTAAGTCCAATAGTATTTCGTAGGTTCCATTCAAATAAAAGTCATCTGATTTTAAATACAAATATTTTTTCTATTTTTTTTGCTTAAACTATAATAAATACATAAGTTTTCATTTCATATTTGTAATGATAACAAGACTTAATATCTTTTGTATATACTTAGAAATCTTATTTTTGAAGTGCATTAAGAAGCAATTTATATTCAGAAGATATGTTATTAAAATTTTGTTTAATCTGTATTACCATATAAAATACCATGTATCAAATCTTAATGATGTATCTAGACGCAAAAGAATAAAACAAATGTTACATTAATATGTATAGCAAATGCATTTTTTATAAGAATTATCATTTGCATTTAGTTATTTTCCACTTCATATTTGATTAGATTTTATAATGATAATGTAAAGTGAAGCAAATATAAGACTGCAGAAATTTTTATAATTAAATTATAGTTGTTAGTATATTGTTTTTGCAATTTTTTATAATAAATTTGAATTATAATTATTATATGTTTACATATTTATATTTATAACTATATTGATAATTAAAAACCCTTATTAGAATATTTATCTTTTCTTGTTATTCCTTTACTTATATGCACATATGCGTTATATAGAAAACTTAGAAATAATCAAATATTGCAAATGTAAGAAACACAAAAATAATTATTCACAGAACAACAAATTCACTTAATAAATTATGAAACGCAATGCAAATTTTTGCATGTATGAATTCAACAGTATTCTCTCAAAGCCAAATTTTATAACATATTAATGCCGAAAATAAAATGAAAAAAATCTGAGAAAAGTTCTTTAAGTGAATTGTAAAATGCAAATTGCTTCAATATTATCACTGATAAAATTCACAAGTTTGCAGCATATTCTATTATTTACGATTATATACATGAAATGTAAGTAAAATTATTTAAAAAATGAAAAACATTTAAATTCATTGATTCTGCATCACTTTAAGAGGATTGCATAACGATCACACAAAAAAGAAAATTGTGGGGTAATGTTAAATCATGACGAAATAATGAAACAGAATTCTTTGGTTTCATTCTTCCCTAAAAAATTGCACAAATACTGTAAATCATCAATCTGTTCATGCTTAATGAACTTAAGTCTTTCATAATAAATTTTGTTCGGGTTAAGTCGAATATATTTTACAACTTTTTTAACCAAGCAATTTTAATTAGAAAAATGGAACGGAATGAATTGTTTGTAAACATACTGCTATTTTAAATTTAAAAAAAGATCGAACTATTTATTATCCATATGTTAAATTTATGGAAACTTATATTTCTTTTTTGATTGACATTATATAAATTTATTTTTAAAAAATAAAATTTCAATTTATAAGATATTTTGTACAAAATTTTCTTCTGGATTTCATCAATTAGAGGACAAACTAGAGAGGTATCAACAGTCTTTAGCTAGCTTTGTATTGGTTACTAGTCAAGGACTACTTTAGAGCGCATCAAATTGGTTAATAGCTTAAGGAAGTAAAGCTGTAAGTAGTGAAACAGTTTTTTACTTAACATGTATGTGGACTCTGAGAATTTTAGTCTAGAAGCAACGGTGAAATCACCATTAAATGGAGTTAAAAATTAATTTTTAAATTGTAAATGGAAATTAATTTTTTGATAATGTATCTCTGTTTTGCATACCTACCTTTATTTTCGAGAAACCAAATAAAAATGTTTGATGACAATGTGTATTTTAACTTTTATTGAGATAGAAAAATATCTATTTCTAGCCTAATCGAGTTAGTAAATAAAGAAAATCTAGTTTAGAAATATTAGCTTATATCATAATATGATGCTCTCACAAAACTTGTGAAATAAAATTTCACCAGCTAAAATATAACCTCATCATTTTCCAAATGATGTTAGATTTTAATGAGTCTCTACAGTTGGATTAAATGAAGTTTGATCCCAATTCACACACACTTTTCAAGACTGGTTCAATGCAAATTCATGCAGTTCTGGTACAATAAAAATCTATGAAATATAAGTACCAAATTCTTGGATTTTATAAGTTATATAATCTTTAGATCTTAAACAGAAATTAAGATGGTATCTTTTAAAATTATATAATTGATAAAGCTGTAATATTTACTAAATAAAATATTTTGATGGACTAGTTATTATATTACGATACGTAGATTGATGATATAGAGTAAAATAAGATTACTCTGAAATATCTTTGCAATTCACCTTTAAAGAAAATGAGTGATATTACACTCATATATAGATTGCATTTAAAATATAGTGAAATATAAATAAAGAACATTTTCAAATATACGTCTAAATAATAAAGCTTGATTTATTTTTTTCCATTGAAATATATTTTTATAAGGGCATAACTAAATGATTATATATTGCTTACAATCACGTAATTCATTTGGATTATATTAGAATTTGCAAACTCTAGGTAAACTCTCATTAAAATATTGAAACAAATCTGTTTCATCTCATCCTATATAAGAGTGTAGAAATAAAACGTTGATTGCATCGATTTGCAGTTTGTATGATAATGCTTAAAAAATAATATAATTAACAGCTAATTTTTGTATTAACAGTTATATTAAGTAGAATTAAATGATCATTATAATAATCAGATATTCAAGGAAATCTTATTAATTTACTGTATTCAAAACATTCGAAATATATTAAATATGAATTACATTTTTACGAGTCAATAACAAGTTTTTCTTTAGTAGGCACACATGCCGTATAATCCAGGCTGCTAAATTCTTAATGCTTTTGGAGACGTAGAAATGTTGCCAAGATAACGTATTGGGCCGTGTTTGATGACGTAAATACTATGGTTCTCAAAATATAATTTTTGCATCATTCTTATAGGTATTCATATCTAGGACGTAATAAAATCCAAGTTGCCAGATACATAAGAAAATCTCCCAAAAAACTCAGAATTTAACAACCTGGATTATACGAAATCTGTGCCTTTTAAATCACATCAATTTGCTAAAAACGTTGAATATTTGAAGATTTAAAGATTTTGTTGTCTTATTATATTAAGTAAATATTACGTCACACATCACGTAATTAAAAATAAAAATTTATGTTAATCACATAATAAAGAATAACCATGAAAATACCAATATAAAATTCACTCAAAAAATGCAAATCAAATCTTTTCTTCAATAAAAAATAAATTATTTAAAATAGCAACAATGTCTTTAAATAAGATAAAATTTAAAACAAATATCACATTGATAAATTCAACCTAAGTTTATAAGATGAAAAACAAATGTAAATGAAACCGAAATGATAAATTAGCTGGCGAAATTTCAAACAAATAATTATGTTCTTGTCATGCAACCAAAATTCACTATTTCTCACTCATCAGACAAAATAATTACCGTCGACTTTTTCAATCACCAAAAATAAAGATATTTCAAAAACGAAGTAAATGGAATAGCCGAATTTTAATTTTCAGAATAAATAGAAACCTTAAGGCAAAGAAGAGAATTTTAGTCATACGATATTTACTGTTAACTGACAATACGGAGTGAATAATTGTCCTTATGTAAAGAGTGCTTAAATTTCACGTGACGTTAATGTAGCCATTTATTACACTGCAGGCTATTGTTGGAGCTAAAATGAAGGTGTGTGATATTTAACCATTCTGACTTTTGGCGATAGTTTATCTAAGCCAAAAAAGAAATCGTAATTCAATAAAATAATTTCATTTTGCATATTGACATACTGGATCGGCGGTTAATTTGTATTCAATTGAAATATTTGGAACTCTTCATGTATTTCCATGCATTTTAATCATTTACAATATTTGGTTTGTACGGAAAATTTGAAACGTACTTCTCCATCTAATTTATCATATCATTTCTTTTTAACTAAACCAGTTAAATATTTGAATTTCTTTTCTTTAGAAAAGATGTGCCGATTGATGCTTCAAAAATCAAGAATCCAAAAATGAAACAGACTATCAGATTTTATGGACGACATCTTAAAACAGACACAAAAAAATCTGCTTCTCTACATATTTTTCAATCAAATCTAGTATGGTGGGAAAAACTATCACTAAAATAAAATAAAAATATTTTTAGACACCTTATTAGAAAATTCTTTTTATATATTTATAAAAGTATACTGAAAACTCTAATGAATAGATAGTAAATCGCATTGAGAATTATCAATAATTTCGCAAATCAATTTTGAACATATTTTATTTTGCACCTAAGAACGTATGCCTAAAGCAAAATAAAATATTTTTAACCATAAAGTGGTTTTTTCGTTACAGTTGAGATCCTGAGTATACCACTTTATTATGATTCTTATTGGTTTAAAACATCCATGACGTATTTACGGTTCTTCTTCTTCTTCTTAAGGTTGGGTTTGTATGTCATTGGCACCTCTGCTTTAATCAGCATTTTGTACCATTAACTCCAAATCCAATGTTTCCTAGTTCCAGTTACTCGGGTCACCCACTTTATTAATAAAGTCCGATAACCCTTTAATGGTGTCTAGGTGTAACTCTCTAGTATGAATAATACCTAAAGAAGTTAATCTAGGGAGGGCAAGAGCCTCGCATTCGTAAATGATATGCTTGGCCGTTTCCTCTTGCGTATGACATTTCCTGCAGATAGGGTCTTGCTGAAACAGTCCCATTTTATGGAGGTGTTTTCTGAAATAGTAGTGCCCAGTTATGAAGTCTAAGGTTAAACGTATCTTCCACCTAGAGCATCTAAGAATTTCAGAGGCAATCCTCGCTGATGATCCACAGATCATACTTTTAGTGTGAGTTTAACCAGGGGTGTTGAGCCAAGCTTCATACATCTTCCGCTTTTCCCATCGAAGAATATTGGTTTTTGCGGTTTTCAAATTGATCCCACAAAAAGGTTGTGCACCGATGGGAGCAAAAAAAATGATCTTTGTTTAGCAAATTCATCAGCCCTTTCATTACCTTTGATACCTTTGTGCCCTAGTACCCATACAAGGATCACCTTGTTTCTAGTTGCCAGTTCTGTAAGAAGGTTTCTACATTCCAAAATCATTTTAGATTTGATTTCGAAAGAATTAAGCACTTTTAAAGCGGCTTGACTGTCACTAAAAATGAAAATCCGCTTACCGTAGTAGCCCTTCCGCATATTTAGTCGCAAACAGTGGATAATGGCCAAAACTTCTGCCTAAAAGATCGTTGCCAAGGCAATATCTTTTTGATCCAGAGTGGTTTCAATCTTGGAAACTAGCTGATGTAAAGCGGTTTCAGTAGATTTGCCGGGTTGATATGCAAATTGAATAGCATGCAAGGTACTATTACTACCAAGTAATCTCTAATATGCCGATCAATGATTTTCTCCATAATTTTAAGAAAGAATGAAGAAAGACTGATTATAAGACTTGGCCTGGCCATAAGTGTCCTTGCCAGGTTTAGGAATGAAAACAATTCTAGTCTTCTGCCATATTTTTGGTATGTAACCCAGTGCTAAGCTAGTTCTGTAAATTCTAGTTAGCACTGGTATGATAACTTCCTCTGCCTTCTGGATCATGATGGGCATAATTCCATCAGACCCTGGGCTTTTGAGAGATTTAAAGGCAAAGATTGTCCATTTAACAATGTTGTAGTTTACGATATTTTTAGCGATGGTCCATTGATTGCTATTGACTCTTCGCAAAGAGCCAATGCAGTGCTCCCCTTCGTTGCTATAAATATCTGTAGCTCCTGGAAAGTGGGTTTTGGTCATAATTTCCATAACCTCTTTCCCGGAACCAGCAAAATTACCCTCCTCGTCCTTTAGGCTGCCAACCAAAATAGGTTAATCCCTTTTAAGAAGTTTTTGGAGTCTAGCTCCTTCAGAAATAAAATCTATCTCTTTTAAGAACTTCCTCCAGGAGTTAATTTTGCTTTTTCTAACATGTTTGTTATAATTAATGAGGGCCGTTTTAGAGTTCTTCCATTCACCATTTTTCTTGGCTTTATTAAAAAGTTTTCTAACATTTTCTCTTTCGGCTGCTAGAGAGTCATTCCACCAAGGACATTGGAGTTTAGCTCTCCTAGTGCGAATAGGGCAATTGTTATGATAAGAATCAAGAATACTACTCTACAGAAGGTCTGCTGTAACTTCTAGATCGTAGTTGTCTCTAATAGGTCTGTTCCCGAGCTCAACCAACCCAGTCAGTTCCTCCTGGAATTTCTTCCAGTCTGTCCTAACTGAATCCAGTCTGTCTCTGAATATGCGATCCAGACACAAATTAGAGTGAATTTCAAAATGGATGTTTTGATGATCTTAGACAGAAGGTCTGCCATCTACTTTCCAATTTTTGATATTTTTACTAATCAGCGTTGTCGCTATAGTAATGTCAATTACTTCTGATCGATTGGAAGTAATGAAAGTTGGTTCGTTGCCTTTATTTAGAATATCTAACCCGTAGTTCAGAATGAATTCTAAAAGGTACTCATCTCTTTTATTTGTGTCAGCATTACAGTCTAGTCCTAGGACTACCTGTAAGTTGTTATCTCTGCAAAAGTTCATGAGCTTGTGCAGAGAATGGTCAGGTGGAGCCTTCTCTTCATAGGGTAGGAACCCAGAGCCAAAAACAATTTCTCTGTCCCTACCCTCTATGTTGAGTCTGACTTTCACAGCTGTCAGGTCCCTAAGGATAAATTCAGAGAAGGGTAAAACCTCAATGTTTTTATGTAAGAGTATACAAGTTCTAGCGTTGCAATTGTTACAATAGATAAGCTTACCTTTAGTTCCTTTGAGGCCACTGATTCTCCCCTAACCAGTCAGGGTTCCTGAATCAAGGCCAGGTGTATATCCCCAGCAAGAAACTCTTACTGCGGTTAATATTACCACTTCCACTGTGGTGGAGGTTGGCTTGAAGAACCTTCACCCCCATCAGCAGGAGCAAGTTTGTCAAGTAATTTAACCTGCACTTGGTGAAGTCCAATATGAAACTTATATCCCCTTACACCAAATGTGACAGCATCTAGTTCATGCACACTAAGAACGATGGTCCGCCCAAATGGGTTGTTCTTAATGTTAAGAACGTTCTCCTCCATTGGAGTGACCCCACCGTTGTGTGCCTCGATTTTTCTCAGGAGGTCTTTAGGCTCCAGTTTACTACAGATTTTCGGCAGTTTTACAATTATCTTGGTGGTTCTGACAAGTTTCCTTGCCTCACCCACCAAAAGTGCTTGCTCCTGCCAGGGGCTTATGTCACTGACATTCTGTTCCAGCCACTTTGAGCTCTCCAGATCTGCACAGTTGACAATAAGTGCCCCATTCTCAAGTTTACAGGATAGGAATGTTAGGGCAAAACCCTCCTCATTCCTTCCTATTTTCTTGGTTAACAAAAGTTCCAGGTCGAAGGCCTGTTCCTCTGTTAACCGTTTTTCCGGATGACCCTCTATGAGCACAGCCATTTTGATCGCCGTGAGAGCCGCCCTGTAGGTAAATCCCCCAGGTCCTTCTCTCTTGGTAGCCTTTCCGGCCTTGCCCTGGTTCGTCCGGTTGGAGGGACACCTCTCGCCTTTGGTTGCCTTGGGTTTTTCAACCCAAGTCCCTTCAGTGATTTTGCGTTCCTTTACCAGCTTTCTTTTCTGGACACCAGAAAGTCTCTTTTTAAGCTGGATTCTGGTCAGAGAGTCAGTCATGCTAGCGATAGCTTCCTGACTCTCACCAGAAGAAGATGGTTTGGAGGTCATTTCCACCTCCTGTGAAGAATTCATTGCTGCCCCTTCACTAGGATTCCTCTGGGTTCCTTTGTCCTTTTCAGCAAGGTCTGCTTCAGAGGTTTCACCTGCAAATGCAGAAAGGTTTTTTATTTTCATTGTCTTTTCAGCCATAAAATAACAGTTAATAAGCTCAGGTAATATGACAGTCCACCCAGCATTGCCTGAGTTACTGGGCAAGGAAAATTACTCTAGAAGTTCGCCAGGCAACTAGAGGCTCCGTTAAGACACCATTACCGTGGTGCCAAATATCCCTAGACACGGGTCGCATAACACCAGGGCTTTTGGGAGCTGTTTCATTGCCTCTGATTCTATATTCAAGGCTATCCTGTCAATTCTACAGGACATTCGGCTATCCACCACCTGCCGACGCGCCTGGTGGCTGCTCAAGTCCCAGGTATTTACGGTTAAAAATATTTTATATCACGTCGTATTGAGATAGCGTTGTGAATCCGATTTGTCAACGATTTTGCCGTTTGCCTTCAAATCACATTCCTTGAGCGGCATTAAAGAAGACGAAGTTCATTATCAAATATCTGAAAATACTGTCAAAATTCTTTTTATTAATTAAACGAATTCTCATACAAAGACCAAAGCATGTGGAGAAGCCATTTGTAGCAAGGACAATATTCCATTGATTCAAGCCATAAAACCGTTGATAACAGAATCGAAGAAATAGAATAGCAAAGTGAAAAAGACTAAAAAAAACATTCACTTTATGGTTGGTTTAAATCAGCAAGAACAATTTTAATTTTTTTAAATTTAATTAAAAATAGAATTCTAAATTAATAATTGCAATATTTGTAAGCAATTTCTTTTATTTATTTATTTATTACATTACATATATTCAGACTTGTATGCTTGATTCTTGAGATCCGCTTGTAAGTCTTCGTCGATAATAGGACAAATAGCACAATGACAGATGTACAACCACAGAAGAATAACGAAGAAAACACCCAGGGCCACGGTGGGAATCGAACCCACACTCCTACGCTCTCAAGCGATTAGCGGTGATGCTTTAGACCACTCAGCCACGGAGCGCCCGTAAGCAATTTCAATTAAATTTTAAGATTAAGGCCTTGCTTAAGCCAACATTAAATGTTTTCTTAATTTCCCTCCATTATAGCGGAATCATCTTCTCGTTGACTGAAGAATATAATTTTATCATTTTTCTCATATAAAACTAATAGTTATATTTATTGATATTTGTCTTTATTCAAATATTCATTTTTTAATTATATTTTTACTAATTTTTTAGTTCTTATTATATCAAGCTGTTGAGTTTAATCCTCATGTATTATTCAAGAAACTCATCATAACTTCACTAACATCGAAAAAAAAGAAACGATAGTCACGATATTAATTAAATTAAAAGTTATTCTCTATACTTATTTAAAATTATAATACAGCTACAATGAAAATATTTTTTTTATTTTGTATACATTATGTAAAATATTTTAAGACAATTAAAAAAATTTTAAAAATTAATGTAAAAAAATTAAGAAAAGAAAAATAGACTATCAATATAAAATTAATTTATGGTTTCAATAACTGTAGATGAAAGTAAAATATTTTTTCTAAAAAATGTGTGAAAATTATGAAATCAAAAGCAGTTAAAAGTTTTAAATTCTTACTAAATTTTTATTAATGTATTAAATTTTATTCAAAACATTCTTAGTAAAATGCCTCAAATGCAATTGAATGTTGAGACAATTTTGAAACAGGTTTGAAAAAATGTTATTGATCTTTTTTTCATAAATTAAAATTTAAAGATCATCACAAAAATATGTTTGTAGATCATTAAGCTAAACTTCAAAATTATTTATTAATTACTTTTACCCAGTTTTGATGCCTTAGCTAGAAAATTATTTTTTAATAGATTTTAATTTTTGCTCAAATGTAGAAAACTCAAAAATTTGTTTTTTTTAAATGGGATTCTTTGCATTAGTAATCTAATGTTGGGTATCATTGTATTAGGAAGTGATTGCGTTAGATGCATTTAAACTTAGTTTTATTAGAATTTTATGCATGCTTTGAATAATTGATACTGAAATAATTTTAGATGAATTGTACATAAGTATTCACTGACAAAAATAGGATAACTGGGAATACAAAACTGATTAATATATATTACTTTTCATTCTTCTGACTGTAATTCCCAAATATTCCTTTCAAACTGCATTTTTTAAACATTAAGGGAAATATAGATGTAGATGATTTATTATCCATAAAAGTGTAAAGAAAAGACTACATAAACTAATAAAAAGAAATCACTCATCACATTTTGACTTACAGTTCCTTGCTTAGAAAACAAGAGTCTGTCATCTTAAGCAAATTTGTTTCATCTTAAATACGTTTTACTATTTATTTGTACGAATATATATGACTTCAGGATGAAATTTATATTATAAAGCGTATTGTGTGCTTAAATGAGATAATTTTAAATTTAAAATTTATTTGTTGAAAAACTGACCAACTCTTTCACCAGAATTGGTATATAATCTTTTCAGAAAATCTGTAAAGTAATTAATTTCACTTTAATAATTCTGTAAATGCAGTCAGAATTGCTATACAATAAAATGAATGAGTATTATTTTTTTATAATCCTTGTCTACAACAAATAAATGAGAACTTTTGATTATATGATTAATAAATGCATTCACATTCACACATTAACAGACAAATGAAATCTGTAAAGGCTCTGAAATTTTTACCAAGAAATCTCATTAAATCAAGAATTATTTCCACTAGTTCTTTAAGTTCCACTAATTACTATTTCAATAGTTCTTGATTTTTAATACTTTCAAATCGTCTGGTATGCAATCCATCTATCTGAGTTTGGGACCAACCACTTCAGCCGAATACCTATTGGTTTAGCCCAATAATTCCACTTTTCAAATGCTGAGTCGTAGCAAGTCCCCATTAGATATATTGAATTCTAATAAATTTTTATAACGAGTATTTTTATAAAATAATGGAGTTCCATATTAGATCTGTTAATGACAAACTGTCAATTTATTTTCATTAAAAATACTTACATTCATATTCTTCTCGAAACTTGCAAGGACACTCTTGTTCCTTTTTGTCACTGTCAAATTTCAAATAATTAATAAATTAATTAGATTAAATAATATTATTTATTGAGTTTTCAAAATATTTGTTGTTATTACATAAACCAATTCTGTATAATAAATTGATATTTCGTTATATGACATTATATTTCTTTTATTATAAAATATCAAAATATAATAAATAGTTGAATCATGAAAGTAAAACTGACAAAAATACTTTTTAAAAAATACAAATATATATATATATATATATATATATATATATACAGGGGGTGACAAATTTATACTGTTGACAAAATTGTACTGCTTTTGATTGGTTTAACTTATGTATACCACTTTTTATAATAATTTCATTTCCTTAAAGGACCTTAATGCTAGTAAAACAAATAGGAAGTTTTTATTTTCTTGTTTGAAATAATATGCCAAACCAACGACAACAAATAATTGCTTTATTTAAGGCTGGATTAAGGCAAATTCCGATTGCCAGGAAGTTGAACATCCACAGACAAACGGTATAGCGTATTATAAAACGATTCTTGGAGCTTTGCCATGACGGGGATAAGCCCCGAAAACCAAAAAAAAAACTGGGAATACAAATGAAATTTGCAAAATTATCAAGAAACGAATTAACCGAAATGCAAAAAATCAATGAGAAAAATAGCTAAAGAAATAGGGCTTAATAGAGAATCAGTTAGACAAATTGCAAAAGAAGAATTTGGACTTGAACCATATAAACTTCGAAAAGTACAGAAACTAACGGAGTAGAATAAGCGTACACGGGTTGCAAAGATACAGAGCTATCCTTCGAAAGTCCGCAAAAGATGAATGGAAGCATTTTATCTTCACGGACGAAAACATTTTCACAATTGAACAATCTTATAATCGACAAAATGACCGTTACTGGTCATCTGATTGTCCTGGAACTTCCACAGGAGTAGAACGTCGGCAAAAACTACAGTCAATTATAGTTTGGGGAGGCATTTGGGAATCTGGAAAAACTCCTTTGGTTTTCATAGATCAAGGCATCAAAAAGAACAAGATCATGTACCGCAATGAGATTTTACAGTCGGTTTTACTTCCTTGGGCCCCAAAATATTTTAAAACAGCATCTGGACAAGACTGGTGTCAAGCAAATCTTCCAAATTTTCTAACTGTTAGAATGTGGCCTTCTATTCACCTGACTTAAGCCCAATGGACTATAGTGTTTGGTCTATTCTGTAATCAAGAGTAGGCTCTCCTCATCGAAGTTTGGAGTGCTGATAGGCTACTCTTAAGAAGGAATGGGCTAAATTAACGCCTGATTAACTGCGGCCCATTGCAGAAAATTTTACGCATCATTTAAGTCTCCATATCGATGTCCAAAGGGACTATTTTGAAAATACTTAAATATGTTATATCTAAGTAACAAATGACTTAAGTAAAGTTAGTTTTTTGAAAATAAATTCCATATTTTTAGTTTAATACAATGTTCTTTTGTCAACAGGATAAAGTTGTCATCCTGTATATATATATATATATATATATATATATATATATATATATATATATATATATATATATATATATATATATATATATATATATATATATATATATATATATAATAAACCAATTTAAATTAAACTTTATTTATTTTGAAAATAGCATTTTTCAATTTCTAATACAATTTTTATATGCTGTGAAAAATATATCTGTACATTATATATTTTTATGAGAACACATCTCTATTAATTAACCTTAAGTTTTGAAATAGCTCTCACAGATTCAGAAAAACTATTGATTTCTTCCTATATAAAATTAGAAATTAAAAAATTCATGAAGTAATAGAAGAAGTCAAATTTCAAAATGTCATCAATATCTTTCCTTTCTTCCTATTTGTATTCTAGTAATCTGATGTTGCTTTTGTTTTGATCTAAGATAATTTTGTTTGTTAAAATATTTATAAGGGAAAAATGTATTTTCTTTCAAATTTTACATCCAATTGCGTTAAATTTTTAAAAATATTAAATGTTTTAGGACATGCTAAAAATAAAATTATTATCAAGAAAAATTTTGAAAACATTTTATAATTAATTAGTTTTGCATGGTATGTAGAACTAATGCAAATAATAAACAGGTTTTTTTTAATCAATCTCTTGAAAGTGAGTAACAAAAGTAAACAAGTTTCAGCTACTTGAAAAATAAGTTATTTCAAACATGCAATGAACTACTTATTATTAGTTACAAATGTTCGATAAAGGGACTTACAATACAAATGCCTTATTTTTGCACTTTTTCATTCAATTTTGTATAAGCGTGTGTTTTGCATTGATGCAAATTATGCTTAATTTTGTTTTTGATTTTAAATATTTTTAAAGAATAAATTTTTTTTGAGTTAGTGTAAATAATAAAAAGCGATTTTTGGAGCAAAAATTTACTGAAACCTTCCTATAAAATATAAATGCATTTAATATTTAACTTTAACATAATAACTTTTTCCAAACATTTAACATAAGGAATGTAAAATAAAAAAGATACTTTAATCAAGTAAACTTGATAATTAGCTTCTCACGTTTTGATGGCTTCATTTTAGAAATAATTTTTCTGTGATGAAAAATGTGAGATTTTTGAAATATAATTCAATGTTATTATGAGGTTTTTTTTTTAACTTTAGTTCTACATTACCATTTGTTAAATTCAGAATAAGATAGTAAAACTTGAACCATTTCTTAAATCTACAAACATAAGGAAATCATCTTACAAGAAAATGTAATGTATTTCTGATTTTTTTTGTATAGTTTATATGAATTTTTTGATAGTTTACTGTCGTGTTCTTTTTAAATAGATAACCACAAATGATCAATGCAAAACATACGCCATAAATTTCTACTTAAAATATACTAACATTATTTGAAAATTATACCTATCTGTGAATTTACTATTTTTTTCCATTTCTTTATTTCATTTATATATTCTTTTGAATATTCTACCAAGGAAATATTTTTCTACATCTTTTCAGCATCATAAAATATTATATATAACCAAACATGCAATGTATAAAAACATTTCATTATTTAATTATTAATAAGTATAAAATAGCTTCGCAAAATAACTCATTTGTATTTAGAAGTTTGTCATATGCTAAAATAGGGAAAATGATTACATAGACAACATTATATATACCAATTTCAAGATATTACAAATTTCCCTTTACTCATATGATTTTAAATATTTAGAAATATATTTCAGTAAATTAGATTTTATGGTTCAACATTCATTTCTTTTGTAAAAAAAATTATTTGCATAGATTTATAAATAATCATATATTATGGTTTTATAATGTAAGAAAAACACTCAAAACAGAGAAGTGAATAAATTATAGTGTCTAAGAGTAATCATAACTATCATATGTACTACAAGTAAATATTTTTCTGAGACAAAGCCATTATAATTTTGTTTTGAATTCATAAATTTACATATTGTTTATTTGAACTTTATATATTGTTTATCTACATATAACATACATTTATAATTTTTTATTATTTATTCCTTATAAAATTATAAAAGCACAGTTAAATACAAAATAATTTTAAGCAAGTCTGTAAGAGAGATGATATAATTACACTTGTAAACATAAAAGCTTCTAAATATTAAAAAGGGTATTTTATGATGAAATAATAAATTCCAAATTTTATGTATACATATTAATGTAAATAATTATTAATGTAATAATAGTTATATTTTATTTAGGAAATATTCTATAAGTAGTATTGAACACATTCACATGCGTTTTTAATGGAATAATACTAAAAAAATTCAAAATGAGTGGAATAGTTTTTTTCCTATTAAATTATTTATACTTATTATCTTTTCTAGTTTACAGGAAGAGGTTTATCAGAAGAGTTTACAAGAAGAGGTTTTGCTGTTACTTATACACATAAAAAATGACATTATCTTAAAACATTTATTTTGCTGAATGCAATGCAAAAGGAAATCATATTTAAGGAAATAAACTAGCCAATTTAAACAGAATTTATATGCAGATAATTTATTACTTGGTGGTGGTATTAAGTTTTAATAAATAACTTTACTTCCTTTTCTTTCCTTCTGAACCTTATAATTTAAAGTACCTCATATGTGAAACGTGTATTAGTTTAAGAATTCACACAGTAAAGTAATTATTCTCGAATTTTTAAGTTCCGCATCCAATTTACTTCACTTTCTCAAACACTCATAAATAAGCTTTACATCTGCGTATGAATTATTTGCTGCATCATTTATATGCATGCTGTAGTAGAATATTTTCAATGAATAATATTTGAATTCATATATTTTTCACACACAGAATTATGCCATGGAGAAACTAAATTGCTTTCTGGCTTAAAGATTTGAATTACATTTTGAAGATTTTGAAATGAAGTCACTTTGTCCGAATGAAAAATATATTGCACGAGAAAGTGTTAAATCTTTTTTTTCCAATTGTTTATATCTCTACCTGATTTGTTAACGACATTTTTATTGGAATATAAGCTATAAATTTAATTTACAAAACTGATAGTTTTTTTTTTTTCATTTTTGATATCTTTCAGAATTTGTATTGTTGTGTATCGTAAAGCTATTTATATAAGATTACATTTATATTTAATAACTGTTTTTGCTGGGCATACTTTACCACGGATATGAGCCAGTACGTTTTAGCAATTTTTTTATGAAATTTATGAACTCAGAAAGCATTTTATTGGAAAAGTATTAAAAGTAAAATATCTTGTATTGGATTTCTAAATTCCATTTTACCCGAGAAGAAATATTTGCTTATTTTCTATAAACGATATTTAAAGGAATATCTTGTGAAGAATAAGTGATTTTATTAAAACAAATTTAACTGTCTTAGGAAGTGAAGTATGTATCCAAGGAAAAATATTTGAAAATCTTATGCAACTTTTTCGTAGTATTTTTATTTGAGCTTTTCGTAAGCGATTCGTTTCTCGGTACTATATTATTTATAAACACAATCATTTTATATTGAGCTAAAATGCTAACAAGTTTGACTATTTTCGGACACGTCGTTATGAACATAATATTTTAACCAAATGGCTGGGAATAAGATCTGTTCAATATCAAACATTGTGAAAACTATTGTTTCAGATAATAATGAAGATCAGTAAATTGGTTTAAATATTTATTCTAGAGAATGTGTGTAAGAATATTATTAGAATATTCCATACTAATTTAATAACAATAGTGTAAAAGTAAATTGTGAACCCTATTTGAAAAGTTAAAACTGGTGAAGGAAGAATCATAAAAAGTATTCATTACCATTGAGCTGTTAGTAAATCTCTATAATCATTGATGAACTACTGTAATATTGAAAGTAAAAAATATTTACAATACCGCAACTGTGTAGAAAACAATAGTTCATTCCACTCATGAACAACTATTCTGAAACTGTATGCAATAATAGCTAAACATTTTTTCTTTTCTCATAATCCGTTCATTTTGTTTTATCCTTAACGCATGTCATTGAATTTATGATTGCATCATAATATTATAAAACTTTTACACGCACGTATACCATCTTTTATTTAAATGCAAAACAGTTATTCATAACTTATTTATATCAAACAAAAATGAAATGAAGTCTGAGTAAATTATTCAATTATTCAGTTCCACGAATATATTTCTGCGTTGTTGAGATCTCAGATTTGTATGTTTGTAGATTTACATTCTCTGGAACTCACCATAGATTCGATCTGTGAATGTACCCTAAAGAAAATGCAACAGAGCTGATCATTAGGAAAAACATTCTTTCATGTACACTGCTGGACAATTGCTAAGGACGGAATACATATTGCAATGTAGCATAACATTAAGCGAGACATGAGGCTTAGTAGGATAAAATATAGTTGCCACACTGTTCAGACATTAGAATGAAGAATATTTATTGTTCTGGAAAGTACAAAAGCTATGAAACATCTGAAAGAAAAAAATGTTCATTTAATGCTGCATACGGAAAAATGGAACTATGCATCTAAAAGTCAGCAGGCAACTTGAAGGAAGGTATCAGTACGGTATATGTCCGACGTAGAGTGTGATGCAACATTCCACACGTCGTATCATACTTTGCACAACATTATCCAGCAGCTGTTGAGGCAATTTATCCCATTCCTCTGGGAGTGCATGGATGAGGATGTTCTTGTTTGTCGGAGGATAGTTTCGACCAGCAACTTGCCTCCCCAAAGCATCCCACTCATTTTCAATGAGGTTTAGATCTGGAGAACACGATGGCAATACGAGGCATTGAATACCCTCTCTGTCTAGACAATCCTGAACAGCGAGTGTTCGATGACATGTTGCGTTGTCGTCCATAAAAACAAATTTATCACCGACAGCACCACGGAAAAGACCAACATGAGGAAGTAGAATTTCATTAATATATCGTTGGCCCGTCATAGTCCCATTCGCAACCACATGTTGGGGCGTGCGGCCATTGATCATGATGCCGACCCACACCATAAAACTACATGTCGGATATCGGTCCCTTTCCTGGATATTTTATAAGCAGACAATAAGCAGTACCACTCTCGCACCAGATCAGTTGGCGTCTACAATCCGATGACAGACTGAACCTACTCTCATCTGAGACCATTGCAAACGGGCAGTGCGGTGCTGTCTGTTCAATAGGACACACACAACAGGTCTTCGGGCGTATAGTCCTCTTCCCCTCAAATGTCTGGCAACAGTTTTTCCGGAGATCTGCTTTCCTGAGGCAGCAAGAAACTGATTTGCCACCTGCTGGTGCGCCTGTTCCTTTTTGCTGATAAGATGATATATCTGTCTTCTGCAGGGGTCATACTTCTATCACGACCTCCCCCGTGCCGCCTACTACACATTCCAGTAGTTTTAAATGACTTCCACAGCCGTGAAACAATGCTGTGAGCGATGTCGAACTCTCTGGCAACATATGTTATTTTTCGCCCTTCTTCGATCTTTTCAATAATTCGGCCACGCATAAAATCATCTAAGTGATGCCGGGAAGACATGCCAAAAATTTCAAGTTCGTCTATTAAATCTTTCCTGTAAAACTTTGACTTTGAAACAACAACTGTCCACGCGCGTCAAAACCTTTAAAGCTCTTATGAACGCTATCACATGATGAACAGACGTGGAAAAAATTTGCATACGCATACCGCTTCTTACTATATACCGCACTTATTCTAATTTTCCACATTTTGCTTCATTTCATTTTGTGGTTGCTATGGATGATAGTGTTATCCGTCCTTAGAAATTGTCCAGCAGTGTATGTATAAATAAATGTCATTTTCGAGACAGTTCTGTCTTTATTTATTACATAACTTACGACCTAATTAGTACAATTAAATGTAAAGAAATTTAAGAATAATATTATTAGCATTTGACAAATGAAATATCTTAACTTATAAATAAATAAAGAAAAATTTAATTATTATCTAATATTTTGTATTTTAAATTTTTTATAAAAACTGGTAAAAATGCCTAAATTTTTTCCAATTTGAAAGAAAATTAAATTTATACAGCGACAATTACATTTTTGACTTTCTAAGTTCTACTCTAATTTGAAAGAGCATATAAATTTCGAAAAGAATATAAATAGCAAAACAAAGTTTCACAATTCTATATTCGAGTTTGTAAGTTTATCATTTCCAAATTTGAAAAAGAAAAATCACATTTTTTATAAACAAACAAAACTTATATCTAAATTTTAAAATATTAGTATGATCAAATTAATATTAATAGAGTATTTATTTCTTGATAAAAAATGTTTAAAATTTACTGTAAAACTCATCACCATTTAACGAGAAATGTCAATTATGTTTTCGATATACATATTAATTTGGAAAAATATTGTATTTTTGTTTTTAATACGATGTAAAATGAAATTTTTTTGTTTGAGGCAGAATCAAGCAGAGAAGGTGAGCAATATCAAATATTATTTATAGAGTCATTGGCAAAGCAACTTGGCAGAAATAATATTTTTAATGATACATAAATAATACAGATATGTATACTAAACTGGTATTTGTATATATAATATATATATATATATATATATATATATATATATATATATATATATATATATATATATATATATATATATATATATATATATATATATATATGTGTGTGTGTGTGTGTGTGTGTGTGTGTGTGTGTGTGTGTGTGTGTGTGTGTGTGTGTGTGTGTGTGTGTGTGTGTTTCCCCTGTTTAGCCCCTGAAGAATCTAGCTCTGGCTATTTTGATGCATTATTTCACTTTTTTTATTCTGTTTATTACATTGAATCAGTTTTATTTTGTACGTTTGAAGTTCTCCTTTTAATGTTTGTTTTTATATGGTATGTTTCAAGGATAAAAGGAGTTCTCGAATATTATATATATATATATATATATATATATATATATATATATATATATATATATAATTTTATACTTATTATTTTATATAAACACCATATTGTGCACTTTTAGGAAACAATATGTATTATAGCGAAATTCATAATGCGTTATGCAATAATAATCACTTTGGTAATAACATTACCAAAGAGCACCGTCCCACCCGAAGGTATACCGTGGAGAACGTCGTCGGACAGTAATCCTCGTCGGACGGGAACCCAGGCTTAGCACTTGGCCAGGGCGTGTGAGTAGAGCTCCTTTTGTGGTTGACTGTCCAATCCGAAAGGACAAAAGGGGTTCTGTTGGAACTCACTGTGGCTAAAAGTGGGCCGGATGGCCTTAATTGAGAAAGATACAGCACAAAACATACATATACATATATAGGAAAGTTTACAGAGGGTATTTACATATGTACAAATGAAGGAGGAGGTGGTGGTTAGTCAGTGAGATGAAGGAGGAGTTCAGCCTGCAGAATTTCCTTGGCAACTTTCCTAAATTCTTTAAGGGGGAGAAGCTGCTTGAAGTGTAGTTGGTGGAAGTTCTTGGAAAAGATCTTTTCCCGAATGGCGGAGTGGCGGCTACAGTGGAGGAGAAGGTGTTCCGGATCTTGTGCATCACCGTTATGTGGACAGACATCTGACTGCCCGTGGAATCTGCTGCGATAGGTGTCGAAGACTCCGTGCTTGGTAAGAAGCTGGTTTAGGAAGAAGTCCTTTTGTAGTCTTTTCCGTGAAATTTTCGGGAAGAGTTCAAAGAGTCTCCTGGATTTGTTGGAGGTCTCCCATCTGTGCTGCCGCATAGAATTCTCGTGCTCGATGGTAAGTTTCCGGAACTGCTGTTTGCTGAGTTTGACAATGATATCAATGTTGTCTAATTGGGTGGCCTGCATCGCTGCAACGTCTGCTGCTTCATTTTGGGTGATACCAATATGAGCCTTGACTCACTGCAAGGTGAATTGTCTCTCTTGTCCTTTGCAGATCTCGACAATCTCTTGTATTGTGTAACTTGAGTCTTGCCTTCCAGCCAACGCCAAGAGTACTGACCTAGAGTCTGTGTGAATGTGGCATTTCTGGTAATAGTGGGAGATCGCGTGCTTGATGGTTAGCAGGATTGCGGTTGCTTCTGCCTCAAACAGTGAAGCTGTGTCATTAATCCGGGCTTGGATGGCCTTAATGAGCTTATTGTCTCTGCAGATGAGTGACGCACAGCCGACTCTATTGTTAATCTTCGAGCCGTCCGTGTAGGCGTGGAAGTGTTCGTGGACCTGCTCCATATTCTAAGTCCAAGGGTTGATCGTCCATGGGGGAGTGAGACTTGGGTCCTTGATCCAGACATTGCAGGGGCTCTAATCATTCTCGTTGATATGGATTGTGGACCCAAGATTCCACAACTTGTACCTCTTTTGGAGGGCGTCCGCTTAGAGGAAAATCGTTGAGACACCTGCTAGGATTTGGAGTGCATCGGTGGAGGTAGTACGATACGCTTTCGTCACTTTCAGGAATCCAATACGTTGGATTTGCTGGAGCTTGTTGTTGATCCTGGCAGTGCTGGAATACCAGACCTGACACCCGTAGAGGATGGTACTCTCAATGAAGCTGCAGTAGATGAGCTTCAGGACATTTGGCTTTAATCCCCACGAGACTCGGGAGATTCTGGCTAGCTTGTTTTGGATGCTGTCAATCTTGTTCTTGACATCGTTCAGGTGCGCCTTCCAGGTCAATTTAATATCCAGTATAAGTCCGAGGTACTTCAGTTCATCACAGTAGGTGATTCGGTTTCCGGAAAGCGAAATGCCTGGTCTCTGGGTAATTGCCTTACTCTTAGTAAAGATAGAGTATTTACACTTATTGAAACTTAATTTGAGTCCGAATTCCTTGGTCCAGTCTTCTATTATCTTGAGGGGCCTCATGGCTAACTTTGTGAACTTGAAATAGGACTTCACGTCCAACAGTATTGCTACGTCATCAGCGAAGGCCTGGCAATGGGCATTAGGGCCAAAATCTTTAGTCAGTAACTCATTGGTTATGATAAGCCATAGGAAAGATCCAAGGCTTGAACCTTGAGGAACCCCGATGTTGTATGGTACCTGTCTCTTATTATCATCTAAGTAGGACCTGCCCTTAAGGGAGGAGCTCACCATCCAGTACAAATTAACAAGAGTCCGGAATTTTCCGAGTAAACGCAGTATGTCATCCCACCTGGAGCTGTTGAAGGCATTCTTGATGTCCAGTGAAATCAGGCAGGAGAAGATGTTGTTCTGCTTACTTTGCTTCATGCGGTTGATAAGTTCTCCAAGGGCATCGCAGGCACTTTTACCCCTGAGGAATCCGAATTGGTTTTTATTGAGCAGTCCATTTGCAATGAAGTAGTAAAGCCTCCTCAAAATGACCTTATCGAAAATCTTCCCCCAGATAGGCAGGAGACAGATAGGCCTGTAAGAATCTCTGAGCGATTTATCCTTACCATCTTTTGGGATTAGCGCAACCTTTGCAATTTTCCAGCTTTTGGGAAACGAACATTGTGTTAGGCATTTGTTGAGGATTCCCAGGAACCAGTCCTTGTTGGTGTAGAACAGCTCAGCGTAGACGTCCAAACAGAAGTCGGTGTCTTTGATTGCTTCCTGAATTTCATGGGCCGTGAAAGCTAGTTGGGAAGGAGAGGTGTAGTCTGATACATCATTCACTCTAAGAGGAGTCATGGGAAAGTGAAACTCGAGGATAGCATTGACTGATTCTGCGACATCTTTGGCCAGCTCGTTGTTGTCAAGTCTGACGAAGTCAGCAATCTGAGGTCTGCGGAGTTTATCTCGAATTATCTTTTAATGACTGCCGAAAGCATTTGAGTTAGTCACATTGCCAAGAAAGTCCCGGAAAGCACGTTGTTTGGTATCCAGGATTCGCTTTCTATAGCAGGAGGTTGCCAGTTTGATATCCATCATCTTTTTCTTTCGCAGTTCAGGATCCGATTCTTTCTGGAATTTACGCCGTAAGGCTTGGACTCTGCTTCTCTCCATCGTGAGTTCCTGCGTCCACCAATAATAAGAGTTGGAGGCTGGTTTCAATTTCCTCTTATGACGTTGACAAAGCTTACTGAGTTTCTTCTCGATCTTATCAATAGTTTCGTTTATGTCTGATGTCTCATCGAGTGGGTATTCCTCAATCAGTCTTGGAAGGCTGAGCTTGAACATGTCCCAGTCCAATGTCTTTGTGTTCCATCTCCAGTTGTGCCGCTTTTGTACCCTGTTGATTCCAATCTCACAGGTCATGATGAGACAATGATCACTGGCAGTAATGCAGTCTCTAATTTTCTAATTTCTGACATCATCACTAGACAGGTTCTTGGTGATCATGAGATCAATCCAGCTGTCTCCAATGGTACTGGAGAAGGTAGGATGGCTGTAGGTGTCATTTTCAACAATCAGGTAATGACGAGCTATGAAGTCTAGAATCAGCTCTCCTCGATGGTCAGTACGTCTCAGACTCCATGCCGAAGATTTGGCATTAAAGTCGCCAAGAATGATCCATTTCTTATTGAGTTTGCTGGAAATGAGACTCTCAAGTGGTTCAATTGAAGATTGAATATTCCTTGAAGGAGTGCTGTAAATAGAGCAGATGAAGAGGAAATCATTATTTACCTTCACTTTGATGATGAGGATTTCATCAGCCGAAAAGATCGGACTAATGATGAAATTCTTTTTGCAATGATGGCTGCCTTAAGGTCTTTAGAAGGAATAATAACATAGTCAAGAGAGAAGCTTGTGATGGAATTATTGAAAATGTACGGTTCATTTGCCGAGGTAAAGTCAATATCCAAGTTCTTAATGTCTTGCGAGTACAAGAGATTTGTCGCTCTACAGTGGTGCAGATTTAGGTGGCTCAACTTTAGTTCTTGCTTTTTGTCTTTAATATCCATAGTTGGTCTTGAGGATTAATTTATTAATCTCTTTCCCATAAATATGGCAGCACTTGCTTCTGGCATCAAGACCAGTACTTACCTTGGTGTTTTCCTTTTTGTTAAAATCAGAGCAGTCGCAGCAGTTAAGCTCGTTCTTGCAGTCTTTGCTCAGGTGGTTATCTCCACATCTCCTTCAGGTTTCCTGGCCCTTTCAGTCTTTAGCATGATGGCCGTAACGCAGGCACTTGAAACATTGTGTGACTCGGAGATATTCCCGGAATCTGACGCAGGTCCATCCCACATATAGCTTCTTTCTGTCTTTGATGGCGTTGAAATCTTCTCCGTTAACTGAAATGACCCAGTTGTTTCCAAATAGGCTTTTGTAGCTGAAGATAGGCTCCATTTCCACAGTTGTTCATCCAGTTGATTTTGTAACTTTAATTGCTGGACAATCTCTTCCTTGCAGATTTCCTCGTCCACATCAAAGAGCACGATACTGGGGTTCTTTCTGGCTGGCTTTTGGATACTAACAGCTTCCCTGATGGTATCGTTCTTCTTCGTTCTCTTCGATATCTTCTCTTCGTTCTATCGTTCTCTTCGATGAGTTTGTCTAAGTCTTGATTGCTCTGGGTCTCAATCAGAACTCCTCCTTTGTGGACAGGCTTGACCTTTGCAATGTTAAATCCCATGCTGGCTGGTTTGATCTTCTTTCGAAGAAATTCTCTGGTCTCCTCCGAAGTGCTCTCCTTGGTTGGGTAGATGACGACTACATGCTGCTGCCTCTGCCTGGACTTTTCTCTGCGGTTTCTGGAACGACTGGCCTTTCTCTGCTTTTTCTGTCTCTGTATTCCTCGACTTGCTGGCTGCAATTTGGGCAAAGGTCTTTGCTTGTGTCTGCTGGGCCATGCTGACATGTACTTTTACCTCTCCTTCAAGGTGGGCGTCCTCTCGATCTGAGAAAGTGCAATCTTAAGTATCTCCGAGACTCCATTCCGGATCTTTTGCTGGCGGGGGATGCTGGCTTTGCTGTTGGCTAAAGCCACGAGGATTTCTTGTTCAACCTCAAGGAGTCGTGTGGTGGCTGTACCATTATCAACAGAACTATGGCGTTGGTAGCCAATCAGCTCATCTCCTTGCGGGGATTCACTCGAACTGTCCATAATTAATTTGCCTAACAAAGTGTAATCAGTTCAATTAATGGCCAGAAATAAAATCCAAACTGCCTGCGTTTGCCGTATACAGATGTTAACGTCTCCAGTAATTAAGTTGATTGCCTTAAAGCTTTGAAGTAGAGTGAAACTATACGTAATTAGTAGATGTGAGTATTAATTGCATACGCTGAGGAAACCCAGATACTCTACTCATTCCTTCCCTTGCCGTCAAATACTTTGTTTTAGCCCTGCATGCTGTTGTTTCAAGCTAATTGATATTTAAATCTATGATGGTCTTTACACAGTACACTAATTAAATGGTCTTAAATCCTGTGAAGCCGTCAGTCGTGTTGCCGGAGTTTCGTCAATATCCGCGCTCTGGTGGAACGGAAGAGATTTCACTTCGGCTGATGAAGTGCCTCCGATGAAGACCGGTTTCCAGCCTGGACTTGGATGAATTTTCGCTAAGTATAGCACGAGGGGCCCTTAAAATTAGTTAATTAATTTACTACTTATCAAAAAAAGTAGATTGTAGTATTCAATAAAAGCTTTCGTCAAGCTCTATCCAATGGTGTAAATCACTATGCACAAAAATAAAATATTCCGCCTTTTGAAACAGCTGTTGAGTAGCAATGCAAAACCACGTTCTGTCTCCTCCTTATTCTCATTAATGCGTTATGTAAGATGTAGATGTAGGCCGACCCACCCGAAGGTATGCGGCAATAATGCGTTATGTAAGTCAATATTCAATAATAAAATGGGTGAGAGATCTTAAATCATTTTAAATAAACTGCATAAAGTAAAAATATATATTCAATAATATGTATTCTAATATTAATTAAGATATATTTGTTATAAATTTTTGAGATTTCCTGAGCTTTCTATGAAATTACTTGATGGGTTGAAAGAGCAACGATGTCAACGGGATGTCGACTTCTGGTGTTTAAGTTCATTTTCGTAATTTAAAAATAAGAAACTATTAACAGAATTGTTTTCCAATTTACGGTTCAAATAATTATTTAACGATATTTATTTCAGTAAAATTTGGTTATAAATTGTTTTGCTGTAAATTATTAAATATTTATTTCAATTGCTGGTTAGTGTATCAATAACAGTTATTGAAAATTAATGAAAAAATATTTTCACAGAAATGGTCTCTTCATAAAATTCATCAAATTCAAAAGAAGTTCGCATATTTTCCATTGCATCTTTTATTTCCTCTATTTTTTGACTAATATATGCTATATTTAAATAAGTTTTTTTTAATATCTAATAGAGAACATCAGTATATCTAAACACTTTGACAAAAATATTTAAGAGAAAGTTACTGTTAAATTCTTCAACATCATGTGATAACACTTTGCAATATTAATTGTATCGTTATCCCAGCCTTCTGGATTCTCAACAATATTTTCAAATAAAACAGATAAGCCTTGCTTTCGCTTTTTATAGTATTTACCTAACGAGATTAATAATTCCAACGTGTTGCATCAAAGTTTGGAAATTTTCCTTTAATAATTTCATTTAAAGCATGATTTCTTTTTGTAGACACCGAAAAAAGAAGACTATACCATAAATTGTTGCAAAAAATAATTTACAATCTTTTATAAACAATACAAATTGGTTCAGAACTAAATTAAGTACATGTGCCCATCAATGCACAAACATAGCCTCTGGGAAGATGTCTTTTACTTTTTTCTGCGTACCATTCAATGCCTCCTGCCATGATTGCCACCCTATCATACGATTGAGCAATCAGTTTGCTCTCACACCCTTAATTCAAAATCGTTTCTTGTACAACATTACACAAAGCATCCGCTGAACGATCGTCACTCTAACATCTTGAAAAAACAAAAATCTTTCCACTGGTGCACAACAATTATTAATATATCGTAGCACAACCAATAATTGCGATTTGTAAGATGTGTCAGACGTTTCATCCAGCATAATAGCAACGAATAGTTTTTCTTTTACCTCATTTCTAATTTCTGAAATTACTACAATATTTTTTGTCGATGCAATAATATGATTTTGTATTCTATTAGAGTTTCCAGAAAATACATTTGAGGTTTTTAAATGGGTTTCTAAAAGGTCCTCAAATGTACTAATATTTAAAGTTATTAACTCTATATAATTTCCTCGATTAAGGTAATTTATATTCTCAATGTGTCCACAAAATGCATCTTCTTGTTTTGCTAAGTAACAAACTACATCTATTAATCTTTTCAATATAGTTATATTTTTTGTTTCATTTGGTTGAACAATTGATGAAGCCTTTTGTTGATCTAACATTAAATATATCCTGACGGTACCAAGTGTTTTTAATAGTATTACGGTATTTATGTGAAATTGTGTGTTTTTTTATGTTTGCAGCTTCGTGGAGATGATTTAAATCACTGTAGCCTTGTTTTGTCCAAATATTCTTATCCTTTTTAATTACAACAAAAAGTAAACATGGCCAACAGTTCAACTTATTCATTTCACTACAACCGGTTAATCATTTAAATTTTTCATACACATATTTTTGAAAATGTCGTACACACTGTTGTCCTTTAATCTTAAAGTTTTGCAATAGAATAATATTCGGTCTTCGGTTTACTTAACTTAACTATTTCGTTTTTTGTAGTAATATCTCATCTCGAAAATGGATTTTACAATAAATTTTTAATTATTGAGGCATCTGAATTCTCCGTTCTGAAATTCAGATTATAAATTTATATTATTAATATAAATTTAAAGAATACAATATATGAAATATTTACCTATGGGTAGTTGATGCATAACTATAAAAAAGCTAAACTTATGAGAATTCTACTAGCACTGAAGCAAAAATCATTTCTTGTATTGTACGGTGTCATATCGGTGGTGAAAAAGCAACGCTTCGGCTTCCACGAAATACTTATATTTTCAGCAAACGTAGCATTACACGGCGCCCACCGCTGCGTTGCCTCATCAAGATGCTCATTGGTGCCGACAAACAGAACGTCTGTTCCACGTGCAGAGGACTTTACTGCACACTGGCACAATAGAACGAACTATTTCTTGTTTGGTCAATGGATTAAATTATATTTGTTAAATTAATAAATAATAATACAATGAATGGTAAAATTTGGACTATTCTATTAAAATTCGTTTCTTTTTTGTCTAACAAAACAAAATTGTTTTTCAGCGAATTATTTCTATAAATATAATATATCACCAAAATTACTTTTCCACACTAAAGCATTTCCCTTTATATTGATGAAATACTTCTTTTATATTTCCATAAAAACAAAATCTTACAATATGTAAATTTAAGCACTAACTGTCTCCAAAATCGAATGGTCAGTTAATCAGTTAAAAAACCAATAGCGCTTCAGCACGTAAGTCCCCGCTCTAATGCAATGCTTTATAAACCGTACCTTCGGATGATTCTGAATGCTAAGTGCAGGAAAAATAGCTGCACTTGCTTCAATGTTGTGCTTCTTCAGTAGCCCATACATTTAAAGCATGATTTTCTATTAAACCGCAGTGCGTACACATCAAAACTTCCTATGTTCGTTTGCTTTTGAACGCGCTACGTGGTGTAGCACATAGTACTGCACGCACTGCGGAAATACAAGCAAGCGAATCATATCATAATATTTGAATATATTATAAATAATATTTATTATATACCATATAAAGATAGGTAGACATTGGTGCAGAAAATTATTGTTTCTCATAATTTTGCAGGGTGTGCAATGCATATGGACCGCACGCCATTGCTTTGTAATGTTGTTTGTCTACAATGCAACTCTTTTTTTATTTTAAAAGATATAAGATTTCTTTCATAATTATATTCTTAGTTGGCAAAAAACGTGAGCTATATTTTTCAAGTACTGAATTATTGTATTATTATTTTATTCAGAAAACCATCAAAATAATCATCAGAATTATTATTGCTTGAATTTTTGTGGCTCTATAAACTTAGAATTATTTTGGAAAAAACTGCGATATTTGCAATTTGAAAACTTACAAACTTTTATATTGGAAACAATTGTCAAATTGATGAAATTCCTAATAGTGTATTTTGAAATTATTCCTTGCACAATAAAAATGTATTGCTTACAATCAAATCATTGATCAAAGCGTTGCATATCACAGTAAATATTCTGTTGAAAACAAAACAAAAAGGAAAGCAAAATTTTAATTATATCAACATGTAAGCAATGTCTTACAGATAAAATGAACAAAACCCATGTCTCTAAATACAATTTGTAGATTATGTAAGATAGGTATTAAAGTAATTTGAAAATAAATCAGAAATATTCCTTAGATTTGTTAACATGGAATCATGTATGATATGAAATACGATAAATTTAAGGAGGAAATGAGTGAGAGATATACATTTTACGTAAACAATATTAACGTTAACACAAATATATATTCAAATCAAATAATCAATAACTAGAAACTATTTAGATCTAATTTTAGATTTAAAAAACAAAAATTATAATTTTCTGCCATAGATATAAATTGTGATCAAATGATGCAAACAATAAATTGGGTTCTAAATTACCTAATGAATTTGTTTAATGTAAAAATTTTCAAACACACATAAAATGTCGCCTACAGCTTATCATTCATGACAAAATATATCATAAATTTAATGATATTTATATCTTGAATGAGAACAGGGACTTGGAATGAGTGTTTCGGATTATCATTTTAGGCAGCTTACAATTGATATTGTTGAAGAATTTTATATTATATTTCTTTTTTTAAAGCGAAATGGGACAATTCTGTCCGTTGATGGTCAGATGGGGAAAAACTATTTTGTTCTTATTGATATTCAATAACCTAACATATCACTTGCCTTGAATATGAGCTGTCGCTATTAACTTCTATACTTTATTGAGTAAAAATAATATGATGAGTTGATCGGAATTTTTAAATCATGTTATAGAGGATTCTATATTAAGAGATTCTATACTTGCAGTATCTTTTACAGTAACTAAGGATTTTAATTAGTTACTGAAAAAATGAAAATTATTTACTGAATTTAATTAGTTACTGAATAATTAGTTAATTAACTGAATAAATAGAAATAATTAGCTGAATAAATAGAAGGTTTAATTAGTTAGTGAAGTTTAATTAGTTACTGAAAAACTGATGCAGGAATAGTTAGTTTCATACAATACAAAAATAATGGTATTTTGACATTTATCTAATTTATCAATCTTTAAAATTTGTCTGTCATCACTTTTTGCATATAACCACTCTATAAAAACATTTTTATTCACACCACAAAAGTTAAAGTTCTTTCAATGCAAGAAAAACAACATTTTCCAATTTGATTTCCCATTCATTCGAATTTTAAACTACGGACATATTCATCACGAAAGCTGAAAAACATCAAAGTGGAACATAAATAATTTTTTAAGTACTTTATACACAAAAATATAGTAGAGATCATTCTTATTTGTATTTATATGAGTTACTAGATATTTTTAACTAGGCATTGCTTTTCAGATTTATCATTTCATTTGTTTCATATCCTGTTTTAAATTGCTGAATATACTAATACATACATCATTGGTACTTTGATTTGTGAAATTGGTATATTTTATTCTAAATAAAACACTATCTTCTTGAATAAAAAGATGAATCTTAAAATTCTTTATACTTGAAAATTTTAAGTTAACTGAAAAAAGTACATATTTCATCCATATAGCAAATATTTCATATCTCTTATCAATCTGCTGAAAAACTATGTTTTATTTTACTTATAGAGGAAATGTAATGATTGAAGTAATGTCATAAACTGTTTTAAATTAATGTTTATTTATATGATTTATTTATATTTTATTGCAACTGATTATGTGAGAATATCTGCAAAAAAATGAAATTCTCTTCAAACATCCAAATTTGAGGATGTTTCATAAACAGAGATTTAAAAAAAATAAATTATTGAAAACTGAGAAAGCTTTCGCTGTCTTACAAAATAGAGTAGGATTAATTTCATCTATAAATCTTTCCTCAGTAATTTCAAGATAGTTCACGGCAGACCACAACCCAAGTTTTCAATAGCTTATAAGTTTTAATCCTTATGTTTGCAGAGGCTCGGAATACATGAGCTTCAACGGAGATAATTCTTGTGAGGAAAAAGTAACGAAAAAGTTACTAAATTTAAATCTCTATTCATCACGTCAAAAATTGGTGTGTGCTAAAGTTTCAAGCAAAAAAGCATCAAAATCTACTTTATCAAACGACTTTTAACTTGGTGTTTCAAAATAGCAAACAGTAAATTAACTGTGTTTTTTTTTAACTATTTTAACTTTAAGGTCTGCCTTTATGACAGAACATAAAACAAAATAATGGGTCTGATAAAAATAATTGTTGTGAAATAAAAGCATTTGAATGATTTTTATTAAACACTATTTTGCTAACAAATGTTTATTCTTTCAATAAATTTATAGAAAAAAAGATATTGCTAAATAAAGAAATACCCCTGTCAAATGTAATTTTTTGCAAAGTTGAGATTAATTCAAATATTTTTTCCCATTTTCTAATCCGCAAATTTATTAATTATTTATTTGATGCTAAGTCTTTCGGTTCTATGCATAGTACACAATTAAATTTTCTATGTTATTTTGTTGTATTGAATTTGACAATGAATTTCATAAATAGGTTATTTCAGCAATCTTTAATCTCATGTATATTCGATACAGACTAAATTAATCATGTACGCCATTCGATTTCCATATTAATACATTTTGATACATCTTTTGTAGTTTAAAACCGTAGAATGTCAGATGATGGTGTTAAATTCCAGTTTTCACAAAATAAAAAAACCCGGAAATAATAACATTTTCTCATGCACTTCCTCTGTATCATTGTTTTCACTATAATATTTTTAATAGCATGGTATATTCAGATTCAATTGAGTCATTATCATTTTAGTTCGAATGAAATATATTAAAAATTAATAATTTTGTGGACTTTTCTGCGTAGAGTTTGTTTTTAAAACAAAAATTGTTTTGTTACGTATTACATAATGGCAATTTTGCTTAAATGCTTCTTGACTATAATTACATTTTGTTGACTTCCTCTTGATGAACTTAATTTTTTTGTATGTTTTCGGGTCATTTTATAGTTGTGTTTTTATTTCTCACTGGCTTGATGCTTCCGGTGTTATTTCTGGAAGCAATTATTTTAAACTATTTAGGCGTGCACGTGTTAAAATAAAATGTTGACTGAGCTTCTATAATAGGATCTTGTGAAGATATATTATCTGGTATCATGCTCTACCTTCACATCAGCTAGTCAAAGGAGTGTTCTTTATGTATAATTTTTTACATTAATACATCTTAATAAAAAAGAGACCAATTTAGATTAAGTTTAAATTTCATATATGGAAAAAACTTCATTTATTTTGTGGAATAACAAGGAACTTTTATATTAGCTTTATATTTATGTCAAAATTGACGGTTTGACTAGATCCCTTCAAAACCTGAGCACAGACATTGCTCTGTGTTAATGCATGACACTGTCCTGGAACATTAGATTCACTTAATAATCCTGTTTTCTTTTCAATACCCAATAATATGTATACCCTCTTGGAATAATTAATGACCTAATACCCTGAATTCCAAAAGTAAAGGAATAATATGTTTTTCGAAGCTTACTGTATAAAAAAATGACACTAACAATATGATTTATAGTTAATATAAATGATAAAAACAAATTTATGCAAAACTACTGGTTACCCCCTTTTTTTGCTAAAACATAACAGGTACATATGGGTGAGAGAAAAATATGACCTGCAAAAAAAAAGAACATTTTACAGCACTTTTGTCCGAAAAAATAAGATTTCTGTGCCGCATCATGTGATTAACTGTGTGTGTTCTTCTAGCCAGACGACAAAGAAGAGTGCACTTATCTTGGTAAAACATATCTCTAGACCAGAAGCGATGGGCTTCTGTTCTTTTTACAGACGTGACCAGATACACACGAAAGAGCGATTCAATACGTGTTCTGATCTGAAGGGAAAAATCACGAGATACAATTAATCCAAAACTGTGGATAGACATAATCGCGGTGTTAGGAAAATGTTTTGGGAAAGGATTTCGATAGTGACATTGACCGTTAGGTGTTTCATTGAGGAACTGTGACTGGTGTGAGATATCGAGATGAGATACTTGATTCATTTGTCCACCTTATGCTAGAGAAGTTGTCAATGAGCTGCAGTTTTTGAGGAATTTCTTGATGGTCTTGGTTTTGAGTGGTGGCGGCATATTCTTCATTAGAATTCTTTTTTATAATGTTTCTATGACATTTTGTCACATAAAACTGTGTTTATTTTTTTCCGAGAATTTACTTCTTTAGGAAGATTACTTTTTTGTTGTAAATCAGTTATGCATTTGTTTTAAATTTTTATGTAGCAATTAATATATTTTTGTTTTCTGCACATATCATCCAAATTTGTTATTTCTACATCCATTTATTTGGAAATTTGGCGGGAAAAACTAGTTGTTCCTTATTTTTTGGAAGCCAGTGTATATTTTTATGTCTAATTAAAACTATGAAAACCCGTAAGTCTAAAAGAAATATCCCTGGCTAATCACGAGTTACAATAACAGCAGACAACCATTTATAGCTCTTTCGGCTGAAGTATAAGAAGCACTTCTGTGCCACAACATGTTCAGAATATTCTGTAGCATCATGGAGAATAATATTTGCTAGTACCGTACAAAAAGGCGTCTTTACCATACAAGTCTATATCCAAACCGACCAATTGTGTATTTCTCTCTCACTACATAATAAAGAAATTCCTGCTTATCTTAATTAAAGGAAATCATTTTTTGGACTAGGCAGCGATGGGGTTCTGTATTTTTTCAGATGAGTCCAGATTCACAGCTGATAGCTATTCAGAACGAATATTGATGTGGAGTGAACAAAGCTCCAGATAATGTGGAAGGACACAGTTACAGTGATAGTGGAATAATGTTTTGAGCTGGAATCTCACTTGGTGGTCAAACTTACCTGTATGTACTACGAGGAACTAGTACTGTTGTGAGATATCTAGATGAGATCCTTTATTCATATGTTCACCCATATTCTGGTGCAGTTGGTAATGATTTCATTCTAGATAGTAGTGTACGACCTTATCGAGCTGTAGTTGTTGAAAAATAGTTTAAGGCTTTTAAACTGGAGATCAATTTCCAAACCTGTATCTCGAAGAGTTGAAGAATATCTTGAACGCTTTAGATTGTAAAGAATGGAATGGTCACCTCACCCCACAGACCTGAATCCCATTGATCATCAGGAACTATCCTGTAAGAGAAGTTGTTACTTTAAGCCCTCCATATTCTGTAAGAGAGATGGAAAATAGCTGACACCGTGAGTTGTCTTCTATTCCAATTTCAATAACCTACATCTTAGTTGTCAGCATGCAAAGTCTGTGCCACTAATGCATTTAAAGTAAGAGTGGGCATATCATTTATTAAAATTATTTTTGTGGCATTTCTGTGACATTTTTTGATTATTATTTTTTTTACAAGAAATGGAATTTCCAGGAAGATGTATGTTAATCTTTTATGCATTTTTCTTACTTAAATTTCTTTATTGCAACCAATACATACCGGTTTTGTGCACATGTTATCCAAATTTAGTTTTTCTATATTCTTTCATTAGCAAATTAGGCGCAAAAAAAAACAAGTTATTCCTTAACTTTTGGAAATCACTGTACTTGGAGTTGATTATGTGCTTTATTTTTATTGAAATGCAGTAAATACACAGTTTGTAAAGTGAAGTAAAATTACATTTTCTATCTCTATTTGAAAATATTAATTTTAAAGTAAAATATTAAAAAATTCTCATTGCAATAGCTTAGGAAATATTTTATCAGTCCATGAACTCTAACATTATTTCAAGAGAAAACTGCAATGATTATTTTTAGAAAATGCTAATTTAAAGTAAAATCGAAAAATTGTAATATATTAGTTTTACAAATATCATTTATATGCAATCAGAAAGTAATAGTAAATTATGAAACTTAAATTTAAATCTAAGGCTAATTCAAAATTTTGCTACAAGTAAACGATATATATGGTAATAGATTGCTTTTACATTTATTTTTGTCAATTGCATGCATAATTATTGGTGATAATGTTACGAGATAAAAATATTATTTTAGAGATAGATTAGAGAGAGAGAATAGTTGTTGACACTAATTTAAATGAAGATAGATTCAAGTTTTTAAGTTTAGAATTGGGGGAATCGGCTCATCAGCTTTTGTATGTTATAAAATTATTACTTATATGATTAAACTGATTATTCTATGAGTTATAATTTCATTATAATCAAATAAAATATTAAAGTTATAATCGTAGAACAATGGTTAAATTTTTAATCATATAAAAAAACTTACTTTGCATATACATACTATAGAGAATATATCAAAATATTAGGAAGAATATATTTCTAGCCTTTAATGATATAATATTATTTTTCTTACTCTGCATTTTAAAACAAACAGATGAAAGCAACAAAAATTAAAAAATATTTTTAAGAGATTTTCCTATATTATTAGGAAAATATTTCATATGAAGTTCTATAATTCAATACTGAATGTTCATCAGAATGTTCGTGTCCCGAAGTAAAGTTTAATGATTAATCAAGAACTTTCAAAGGAAAATGTCTTCGAGAAAAGATTTTTATTTAAAATGCAGCATTCTCTATTTAACTGGAAAACATTAAATGTCATATTTGCTTTCTAAATACAGAATACTAGTCATCTAATACACAACTCGAGTAAACATATCCATGTCTTCCAAAATTTCACTTTATCGATTCTCTCCTTGGTTTGAAAAGTGGATTCTTAGGATAAACTTCGAGTAAAGTTTGCCTATAAAGGGGTAATTTTAGAAAGCTAAGAATTTCATTCGAATGAAAAGCTAATGGCTCTTTAAAGAGGCGTTTGAAGTGAAGAGGATTCATCACAGTTCACACAAAGGCAAATCCCAATGATCGAAAATTCGAAATCCCTATCACGTTGTTGAGAAATGGAAGACTACCACTGAATAAATAGCGAGTTGTTCTGTGTTGTACACGTGCTTCAGTTATCCTCTCCTTTTCAGTTATTATATATGACCTTTTAGTATTTTGAGAGCCATATAAAGGATTCTCAAAGAGACTGTTACTCGTAAACGTGCTCGAAAATCGAGTTCATTTGGTAGGTCAATGTGATTTACAAGTCTGATAATATATATAAATATCCAATAGTTGAATAATAAAACAATAGTATTATTCGAATAGATATAAAATTGTTTTGTTAATTTAAGTGCATATGTTGTAAGCAATGTAAATTTATCTAATTATTATTGCAGAAACTAGCGTTCGAGAATATTACAATAAATTTATTAAATTAAATTTGTATTTAAAAGTGAATTTTTGAACTGTTTTGATTTGAGCTACTTTAAGAAGTGATAATATCTACCACTAAGCAATATTTCTTTATAGAAAGAAAAGTAGCTATTATTTAAAGAATCGATTATTCCAGAAAATAATAAAGAGAGGAAAGAAAGAAAGAAGGAATTAAATTATTGATTAAGTTGTTGTACTGTAATTTTGCACACACTAGGACAAATTCAAACATGGCCAATAATTTTTTAATAAATTCGGAGTTACTCAAATCTATAAACGTGAATTGACATCGGTTCAAATTAAGCACTAAAGGCATGCTATTAAATATTAATGTAAACATGAAAATACATTGTAAAAACTATTTTAACTATAATGAAAGTATTTACACTAATACAATTTTAATAATGCAATTACAGGACAATTTTAGCAACAGACTTACTTTTAAAAAAAATTTATTTATTCATTTGATTTATATTTTAATATTGCGAAAACAATTATATTTTTATGATAATATTTAAAATGATTTTATTTTCAAATAATATTTTTTTCTTTTTACAAATTACATTAATTTTAACCTCGAAATGATCAAGTAAATACAATTAACGTTTCTCTTTATATCTTGATATTTGTTGAAATGGTTGATCATCTTTTTATTCCGTGACAGTGATTATACTCTAATTTAACAATAAATGTATCAGTTGCTTATATGGTTTTTATTGCTATGATTTATTATCAATATTTTTTCTTGCTCCTTGAAAATACTTTTTAATCTTTTTCATATCAGTAGGGAATATTAATGATAATTAAAGGATTTAAAACTCATACTGCGTACACTGAATATAAATATCAGTATCATATATGAGATACTTATAATTTGACTTTCTAACGCATTTAACCAAATGTAATATTAGAATAACCATATATTATAATTCAGTATATTGTTAAATTAAGAACCAAGATATTAAGATAACTTGGACAATTATCTAATTTGGTAAATAACTGAATAAAATAGGCAAAGTTCTACTTCAAGGAAACAAGGGAAAATAATGCAGCTGTTAGTTGCGTAACTGACTGACCATAATAATTTGAATGAAAGCGTATGCTGTTTTATATTTTAAAAGGAAATGATACAGCAAGATAAGATTTTAGTAAAATTATGTATTTTGTAGAATTTTGCATTTTGTAAAATATGTTATTTTAACAATCATGGTTATTAATTCTGAAAAAATTAGCTTCATGAAATAATCATGTTTTAATGCTTTCCTCCTGTTCAAATGGAACATTTATTGCTCTATCAAAAATTTTACATGCGATTAAAAAGAAGTGTACTCTATTATATTTCCTAATATTATATTAATTTAAATTTACTTTTATATCAAAAATAATATATTTTGCTTCTTTAATAATTTTGGCTTGACTTTTAACATACAATGGACATAATTAGCTGTTTTAAAAGTCATCAAACTTTGACATTTGTTTTTTAATTTCACGTAAAAAACAGATTTATAGTTAAAAGATTTAACGTAAAAAATTATATTCAAAGTGCTGTCAAATTAATTTTGAAAATAAAAACAGTAAATGTGATTGAAGATGGAACAGTAATTTTATTTTTATAACTAAACAAATGTCGAAAACAAAAAACAAGAAGTATTAAAATAATTTAAATTTGACTGTGATTAATGAAGGAAAATGACACATTTACGTAATTTTTTTCATTGTGATGAGGTAATAATGTTGAAAGGGCAATACAACCGTAAAACAATTATGGAATTTAATTTCAATTGCTATTTATGTTATGAACGAAATAAAAAAACGATACTGAAATAGCTAGCTAAATACATCATAGAGTTAAAAATTTTGCTAAAGATATAGATTTGTTACAACTAACAGCTTGAATTTAATGTTATCTTCATTAATAACTTAAAACGTATTGATGTACTAAGACCCAAATACACCAAAGTAATGGAAAAAAATTACAAAAATTAAGTATGCACTTATTTTGTTCCCAAAATACTATAGTAAATCTTAATTGGAATTTTTTTTATAGTTCAAACATGTTTTAAAAGATTTTCATTAAGTTGCTATCATTGTTGGGACTAACAGTCTCGTTGCAGGATATCATCAGAGAAATCTGCTTGGAGTGCCATTTGAAGATCTTACATACGCTGGCAAGGCTTTGACTGGATTAGTTATTTAGAATATAAATTTCCGTGTCTTTTCCCAAGGTTACGATGATCAAAATATAAGCGTTGATAATGGATTTAGCAAATATAGATACGTTTGTCATCAGAGATCGGTTTTCAATACTGTAGAATAAGATTATTCACGACATTGAATCCTGTTTTCAATTTAAATATGATTTACTACCTTGCTCGTACTTAAAGAATTTAAAATGAAAATTACAATATTTTTTTTTACGGAGAAAAAAGCTTGATTTAAATTTTAATTTTGAGCACCATTTGTTCTAGTTTAATCTTATTCCTTGTGAATAGAAAATAATGCTAAGAATACGACCTGAACAACAAGTTTCTTTATCTGCAAACAAGCAAGAAAATTTATGTTATATTTATATAATTGCAATTATTTAGTTAAAACTTAATGAAAAAACATATACCAAAGCCCTACAAATAATAAGTGGAATAGAATTATTTATATTTCTTGAAATTTCTAAGCTAATCAAAAGTTTTTAAATAAAAATACTTACAGAAATAGTAAAATTTGTCGCATTACACTATTTTTATTAAAAAACACTTTTTTTACCAACAGGTAACTGTTATACGTTGATATATTAAATATTGCATTTGGATCTTAAATTGTATAATTTTTGGTTGTTTGGAGAATACTTCAAGACATATTCTCCTCTTTCAAATAATAACCTTATAATTTTAAATAAAGCATTGATGTGAAATCAGTCAAAATACAAAATTTTTAATATTCATCAAAGTATTGCAATGTCTGATTAATGAATTCGATAAACATTACTATTTTTAAAAGAGTTGAGAAAGATATTAAGTTCTTTAACATCTTGTCCATTTAAATATTCGGTATGTTTCAGATATTTCACATTGGCCATCTATAAATCTATAATATAATATCTCAGATTTTCATTAAGATAAATATTTCTCTTTCACCGTTAACGACTGGCAAATAAGTGTTTATGGTCACAGAGAAAGAAAATAGTATTTTAGGAAATGTATAACTCGAAATATATTGGTATTTATTTTGCGTGAATTCGCTACATATCAACAACCTTATGAAGGTTTCAAAACATGTCTCCTCAGATGCGATTTAATGGACTATGGTAAAATTCTTTGTAATTTTATCGTTTCGGTAAAGAGATATTGGCTTTTCATTCATTTGAAAGTTTTAGCTTCTTCAAAGTGTTCCCTTACTGGAAAATTTAAATTTAATGTTAAGTTTAATATTTATTTCAAAGCTTATTAAAACATGCTTTACATTATGTTCAGACATGCTTTACAAAATTTTGATAGAGAGATACAGATTTATAACTTAGGAGATTGCATATCTTTCTTCTTACAACACAAATAAAGATTCTAATGACTTCAATTTAATGGTGCAGCTCATATTTAAGGAATATTCTTTTCTAAAGGACGTTTTCTCATTTAAAGTTGCTGATTAATCGGAAAACTTGACTTCTTGATATAAGGATAACGATTGGATTTTACTCCTAAATTTAAATCTTCAAAGGAAAAATATGATTTGGCTCTGGAATTTAATTCTGATCTGTGGTGGTTGAAAAGATTCAAAAAACCATATTTTTTGTCCTATTTTTGAATACTGATGTTAGAAATATTGTACAATATATTTTTGATATCATTAGAAAGTGTTACTGTTAAAAACTTAAGAAACTGATTAAATGAAATAAAAATATGTTTTTATTTTAGTAACTACTTTGACATTTATATTTATTTAAAATCTTATGTTAATAATTTTTGCTTACAAGAGATACTATGAATGATATTAGATAAATAAGGCTAATCACATTTAGTATTAAGAAGAAATATTGAAAGTCTATTTACATTATAATAAGAAAAGAAAGTGATCATTATGGTTGATTGGTATTTTGTTATTTCCCCCTATGCAAAAATAGCATATTATAAAAATGTAATACAGATTATGCTGTATAATTATAATTTGTTTTATGATTTTGCTGCTTATATCCTCAATTTCTTCTTGATTTCAATAAATTCAATATTGATAATTAATTCAAATAAATTCAAACACAAATAAATTAAATTTGTATCATAAAATACATTCCGAACTTGTCAGTTGCACAATGAACTTCTTTTAATACATTATATAACGTAAAGGATTATATATTTAACCATTTACGTTATATCATATATATATATATATATATATATATATATATATATATATATATATATATATATATATATATGCCCAGAAAATTATTTATGATGCTATTAATCTCTGGGCTTCCAATACCGCTGAATAGCACATGTTAGAAATACAAGTGAAGAGAGCACGAGTCGAGATGGTTCGCGTCAAACATTTTATATTACTTACACAAAGGATGCAAGAGAAAACCCCAAAGTTTAAACCGATATTAATAGAGCAGTCATGGCTTGTAGAAAAGGGAAACAGAGCTAACACCAGAGATTGCTTTTGATTTCTTTGTCAAGAAAAGTCTTTGATTTATAGAATCACACAATGTCTTCTGCTTTGTTCTAGCAGCATGTCATCATTCTCTTAAACAGTAATTTTAATGATTTGTAAGAAAAACTATTCACAGAGAGGTCTCTTATGGAAACTCTCACTTTTTTCGTCAAAATGTCAGCAGCCTCATTTCCAGGAATTACATAATGAGCTCGAATATTGGGAAAAGAAATAGTTACTGATATTATGAGATATTTTTCACTGCAAAATGTAGATATTATCCATTTTCTGTTTGCAATATATTGAGAAACTGATATAAGGTAACTGATCGATGGAAAGAAAACTGCGGACATACAGCTGCTTTAATGGGATGTAAATAACCCCAATTTAACACATAAAATGTAGAGATTGACTATAACAAGTAAAAGCCCAGATTTGACCGTAAAAAGTAAAAAAAGAGCACACAACACTCATGTTTCCGCATCGTCTTCGTCATTGAACTTGTAACCGTAAATCTCTAGGCTGTTTTCAATAATAGATAAAACTGTTGCACGAATGTGTTGTTTGCTCATGTGACTCTGGCTAACATTCATATATAACTTTAAATGAACTAAGAGCTCACATAAATTCAGTGGACAAGTTGGTCCACAAAGAACCTGTGATGTCTGGTGATTATCGAGATCAGTTGCTATAGATTATGTATATTGTACGAAACGTTTTGAGTTTAAGATTTCTCGGTGCATTAGCATCGTAGTCTCCCTAGAACGTATTGTTTATTAAGAAATTCAACTTTTCAAAGAGAAGGACTGAATCTCGTTTAATAATATTTCTTTCTAATTCAGAAGTTGTGAGTCGGATACTGCACTGCCAGAATAGGGGTGGTCTTTACAGCACCTATTATAATACGAAGCGCTTCTTTCTGGTTCGTTCCAAGTTTTTAAATGGTACCAAGAGCAGAAGATATCAAAACTCCATAACAATAGCTAAAAATGGGTGTTATGTAGAGCTTGAGGGTAGCATTCAGAGTATCAAACTTTATCATATCATCAATATAATATTCAGCATCAATTATAATTTTAACAGACTATAAGCGCTATAATTGAAATTAAGGAAAGAAACATTTCAAGTAAGTCTGAAAGGTAATCAAAATTCGTTTCAAGAATTCCGCAAATTTAGATCCCCTCCCACAAAAATAAAACAACAGTCATTAAATGATGTCGAGACAAATATTGTGAGTTCTCTCTTGAAATTATTTTAACAATATTCTAAAGCAGTTTTCCATGAAAGTTTTCTTTGTAGAAAAGAGAACAAAACCACTCCTCCACCATCTCTGCCATATAAAATGAATTGAATAAAGCCTTTAACTTGCTTTTCCTGACTGACGTGAAGTCTTGACAGCGTACTCACAACCATTAACTGAGCTATTCATAGCGGCGTGAATTTTCCCAAATAAAGGAGCGCAGATCAAAAGGTTCGAAAATGCAGTGGCAAATTTGTTGACTTTCTCTGAGTTTAATTAAAAGACGTAAAAGAAGGAGAACAAATAATTATAATGATTCTTAGTCTTTTGGAGTAATTTCATTTAAATGTTCTTGAAGAAAGCTTAATTGACCTAATCGGAAAGTTTCTCTATGAAATTTACTTGAAGGAACAGTCAGGAAATTCTCATTAATTTTTAAGAGGAGACGTTCTCATATATTGTTGCATAAATTGGAATGACTTTTTCTTGAGCAAGATTTTCTTCTTCTCTTCATTATGTGCTTTTGCTCCTTCTCAAATGAGTTTTAATTTATAGTTTATCTTTTAATTTAAATTCGTTGCTCTCGAGTGTTCTTCAATTTAAGTATCTATGCTTCAGTGATCATGGATTTTGGTATAAAGAAGCAAAATGATTTCTGTTTATTCTCATTTAAAGGGAGCACGGAATTAATGCTCTATTTTTTTTCTTTTCCCGATTATTATATTTGTCATTATAAGCATTTTAATAATATCACTATCTTTTAATCATTGATTGATTCATTCATGGCATCATTTTAATAATACGATAGATGTTGTGCAATCTTCAGGATTTTTATTTGAATGTACAAATTATGGTTTGAAATCATTCAAAATGTAATGAATTGAAAAAAAATCTAGCTTTTAAGTTTCTGGATTAATGTAAAAAATAAATTAATATTTCAATTTGGCCTGAAGAAAGGAAAATTAATGGTTAAATACCACAACACGTATTTTGAAATGTATATAAACATTTTAATGTAATTACGTAGTAAACAGAAATGTTATAGGTTTAATACTTTTTAATGATGATTTTGTTAATTATTATGCTATGCATAAAATTATCCATCACTTAGATTTGTGAAAATATAGAAATTTTCCTTGAAACTGTGTGTGAGTGAAAAACTACCATCTTGATCATAATACTTATTTTCATTAATTCTTTTGCTTATGTTTTCTCATTTTGTAATATATTTATTCCTGTCCCAGATTCATGCCCAATCACTATGCAACTAAAATAAATAGATGTTTCTTGTTTTTTTATGGAAATTTATTCATTGAAAGCTTGAGAGTTTAACATGATTATTTCCTCCCTTTTTTATGAGTTTCTTTTTATGTTATGTTTTAATATTTTCTATTATCCATTTAAGACTACGAAATTCAGTGAGTTGAAATTAAATAAAAATTAGGAAACGGCTGGGAATTTTTTAATCATTATTATTCACACGGAAATATAAGTGATTGAAAGAAGAAACCTATTGTTTTCTTTATTGATATAATTCTAATGTATTTAAAAAGTAAATAAAATATTTCATTAAAACTGCTTATAGTTATTTATATTTTTATGTCTCATTATATTTTCATGTTCTCTAATATAATGTTGCAATAAATATGAAATGTATTTTCATACTAACGTAAAATCTTTTAAAAATATCAAATAAATGCATTCTTAGTAGATTAAAAGATTAATTGATAAATAGTCACTATCAATAATCACGCATGATTTGATGTTTTATATGAAAGATAATATAGTACAAGTCAACCAATATGTTAACTTTTTTTCTATCATGATAGGAAAACTCATACTTTCACTCAATACAGTTGATAGATTCGCTGTTAGAAGCTGCTGTAAGGTTTATTTAAAGATCTGTCGCATGTTTTTCGTCCATATCAAGGTAGAAGGTTGTATTTACAAGTCACAAGAGCACTGACACCGTCAGACCTACATGAGAAAGTAGAAACACAACATTTGTCTTTCATAGTTCAACAGTTGGTTGACTCAAATCAGGATTTATGGCCAATCGAATAGCGTTCCGACTAGTCACGGAGAAGGGCTTTCTTTATAAGATTAGGTTATAACAATATGTTTTTGCCTTCATTTTTAACAAAGTAGCTACTAAACATAGCAAGCCACTTTGTAACTTTGAGCTACGTTCAAGTGAAGAAGCTATTGCCAGAGATCCAAACTATTTTACAAAATCAGGTCAGCAGAGAGACATTAGATCTTACGGAACCTACTTATCTTTTTAATATGCATTGGTAATTTGGCACAAGCGACTTCGGCTAAATTAGATATGGAAACCGTTACCTCTCAATTAAAATAACTGCAATCTATAATCGTTGTGTTTACTCTGAAGAATTTTCATTTTAAATTTTTCTTTTGTTAATTTTGGTTCCATATGAAAGGCATTTTCTGATCATGGCTGAAAATTTAGCATGAATGTATTTAATTATTGCCATATTACATATTGTATACTTCATTACATACTAATAAATCAAAGAGAAGAATTCCCATTTATCAATTCATTTCTTAACTTTAATCGTATTATTATTATAATAAAAATTTAGCTTTATTCTAGTTATAGAAGTTTAAATGCTCTACATATGGATGTACCTTTTCTTCCGCTGGTGTTAATTGCTGTCGTGGACAACAGTCTTCAATTACTGCGAAATTAACATTGCTGTCAATATTTTTAAACCTGCATCAATTGTAGAAAATATAAAAATAGTTATAAGAGTGAGCATCCAAATGAACTAATTAATTTCATAATTATTTAAAGCATAGTCATCAAATTTCATGTTAATTTTAAAATAATAAAAATATTACAGGAATTGCATAAAAATATTTTTAAATGTAAAGTATAGTTTGGCAATTTTTTTCAGAGCTACATTATGAAAAATTTCCTGTTTATTATCTTCATTTATATTAGAATGCAAATTTATACATGTTCATTGGCGAAATTTTTAGGTGAAATTATAAGGAAAGAAATATCAGAATATTTTAAAAGAGCATGCTAAAATGATATCAAACCTTAATATGTTGCTTTTCATCAAAATTCAAAAATCGAGAAATCAAATGGAAAGGTAGACTGAAAAAAATATTACATATATAACAACAAATAAAAAAAAATGTCTTCACTTACAATAGTGCTTATACAAGGAAATGCAATTATTTTCTTAATTCGTATGACATTTATATCAACACATAAAATTAAAACTTCATATATGCATAAAATCTACAATATATATAAATTTCAAATAATTATATATATTTATTTTTGAAATTGGTTATAATTGATAAAATTTAATATGAGAGTAGAATAAAAATATATAAAAAACATATACACACACATATACACAACCATTGTAAAACCTTATTGCAATAGTTTTTTCCAAATTCAAGTTACATATTTTTAAAATTTTTTCTCAATAATAAACACTAAACATATTTTAATTTAAACTTTCTTAAATAAAATATAACATATTAATATAGTTTAATAAGAATTGAAATCAAATCATGGTTACAATTAAGATATATAACTATTTCCTGCATTAGTATACAATACATATTTTTTTTAAATTTCACTTTGCATGATATTTTTTTAAAATAATTTTATACGTGGATTTAATGTTATTAGCATACAAAACTTAATATTATTATTAGAAAATTAAAATGGTAGATTAAATGTTAGATAATTAATACAGTTTAATTTGATTTCCTAGTTTGCTGCTTTAATTAAACGTAAAGAGTCGCGTTAATATATTTGAAAAGACAGGCAGAACCTTAAGAGAAAGGAGGTAAATTCTCCAACTTGTCAAATGGAGCAACAACTTTTAGTTTCAACCCGGGGCTGTAAATTACCTCCAAGTGTTCGGTGTCTGAAGCTCATGGCAGAGTTCTGATGCTGAAAAGATTTCAAGTGTCAAGGACACCGGTTCGGTTCCTTGCCCAAGTGTCAGGCACAGGAGAAACCTCTTGGCACTTTAAGGTCGATAATGGGCGCAAATGATCCCTGTCCTTGTTATTTTTCTACTCGATACGGATACTTTTGCACTGCTGGTCAAGAAAAATTAAGTGTTAAAAATACTCTTTGTCGACTTTTTCATTTTGTTTCTTCCTGTCAAGGTGGAGGAAACATTTGATCTTTTACATTATTGAATATGTCATCAAAATAATGTTATCAAGAATTATTTTATTCACGCCCATTCTGTATGTCTCATGATCCAGCTAAATTATTAATAGGGATTCATTAATAGAGGCTAAGGTAAAGAAATAGAGCGCATCTATTGTTACATTTATTCTGTAAAATTTTACTCAAAAATCTGTTACAAAATTTTGAGATTAAGTAAGTGCATACTAATAAAGAACAGTACAATTTTGTAATGAAGTTTGTCATTATCCCTAGTTACACCCATTAATTATTCTTTACCAATTTATTTTGAGGAGTTAATTTAGAGTGATAAAATATTTGATTTTTTTAAACATTAGCATGTTTGACCTTAGAACTCTGCAATAATGAATACCCAAAAAATATTTTAATGAATGTTATCATATATATATATATATATATATATATATATATATATATATATATATATATATATATATATATATATATATATATATATATATATATATATATATATATATATATATATATATATATATATATATATATATAGCTAAATTCCTACTGATGAAATGATGAAAATCAGAAAATCAGAATTTAATCTTATTTAATTTTAGTATGTATTCAATTTGATACACATATTGTTATAAAATAATATTTTACTATCTAAATATCAATATTTTTATCTCATTTCTTTTTCTTAACTATTAAGAATAATACTTAAGATTAAAACTGACGCTCACTTAATGTTTTTATAAATAATAATAACTAGCTTAATAATAAAAATAATTTTAAAAATATCAAATTTTGGTTACAAAAGATAATTTAGTTTAAATATCGCATTTTTTTTGCATGTCAGTATGTTATCACTAACAATAAGTTATCTGGTCTTAAGCACTTAAGAGCAATATGATTTTTTGATATTTTACAATTTCAAAAATATTCTCTGCATACAAGGAAATCACTTATTTATCCTCTTTATGATGAAAAAAGTTCTCACGTTTACTTAACTATAGAAAGGAAAAAGATATTGAAACAGAGAATCAAAGCTCTTCCTACTTTCCTCCACCTACTCTGAAGCTCCTTATGCATACGTATTTTCTTTTTCCTCTCTTATCTTTTAAACCTGAAATTTTCAAATAAACTCGATATAACGCATTCAAAGTGGGGGAGGATAAAATTAAAAAAAAAACACAAATCCCCACACATTGACGAATAAATTCTCCGTATTTTTATCGTCGTTCTTTTCAGACACCCTCTAACCACCCACTCAACTGAGTCTTAGTGGCAGGGGGGAAGATTGTCAATCCGATAATTTATTTTCGGGAGCCTCTTATCGGGGGTCAGCACGGGTGAATTGCTCCTTTTATGTTAGTTCAGAGAATAACATCTTAAGTGACATCAAAATGCTTGTGTGCTCGTCCAGCCCTTCATCCCCTTGAATGCGAAGGGGGAGTATCAATGAAATGGCGTCCTTTAGCATGAGCAGTATTTGTTCCTGAAATATAGCCCATTACATCAGAGTGAAATTTATTCAAATTGAATATGTAGTTTGTCTTAAGAGTTGCAGAAAATTTGCTATATGGTTTAGTGAGAGTAAATTTACTTTCCTCTGGGATAATAATAATTTAAAGGATATTTGGAAATTTAGAATTATGCATTATTAATAATCAAAAACACATATCAATCAGGCAACTCTTGCTAAATGTATAATTTTAAAGATTTATTTTGCTGATGTAAGATTGTATATTCTATCGCTGTTATTTGTAATGTGTGATGTCTTGAAAATATTATACTTTAACTAATGTACTATTAGTGTCAAAAGTGACACCAGCCAAAATTTTCATAATGAAGGATAAATTGAATGAAAGATGATATTTTTTATCAAAACGTATGTTGTTGATAATGCAACATAAAACTGGACTTATAAAAGTAAAATCAAAATTAACTTTAAATTCTCTAGCGAATCTTATAATTATTTAAGATTATAAAATAAACTAATTTTATGTTTCCGAAATATTTAAAAAATTATCAAGCATCATGTCCGGCCTTAAGTGAGACAAAATTGTATTTATCGTTATTCATAAGCGAATTCATTGTTTAAAAAAACATTATTATAAAATTTACTAAGAGAGTAATATATAAAAACTCAAAAATTAATATTAATTAACACACACATTTTTTGATTTATGAGCATCAATATGCCAATGTTTTGATTTTTGTTGTTGCTAGCATGAATAGATCAGCTATTTCCAAATTCTAGACTATAATTAACGTTATATTTTTTAATATTTTCTGAGGAAAAAGTTATTTCTATGAATGTGACAAAGAAATATGCACATAACTTCCAAACATCTTATATAGAATTATTAAGTTGCCATATAATTTCAAGTAAAAACTAGAGGTACAAAATGAAATATATATTTTGCAAAAATATGTGTACATTATTAAGAGAATCCAAAAGCAATATGTGTAAAATTATCCAAACTGAAATTATATATATATATATATATATATATATATATATATATATATATATATATATATATATATATATATATATATATATATATATATATATATATATATATATATATATATATTATATATATATATATATATCAAGATTTACAATTTGAAACTTATTGTGAACATACGTACACACATACCTTCACATGCGTACATGTAACACACGCGGCACGCATATTAATACTGTTTTTTATGTAAAATTAAGGTCGATTGTTAAATATTTGTGTTGATTTTTCGGTGTCATTTAAATTACAGAAATTTAAAGACCCTAATGACATATAAAAAAATTCGTTAACTTTATAAAATTAATTTTGATTTATATCATGAGTTAATAATAATGTGATAAATAAAAGGCTAAAATAGGAATAATCAAAATCATTAATTTAAAATAAGCTTCTATCCAAAATTAAGCTCATTTCAATATAAATCTATCAAATATTTGTTACTGAGATTAAATCGGATTATTGTGATACATTTTCAGTTACATATATTTCTCTATTGTGACTAAGAATATATCCACTTAACGAAACCATAATTCGCGTAATATTCAAGGGACAAGATGAAATCATGAGCTGATAATTTCCAATCTACGAGCTTTTGCGTGAAAATTGGCTAACATGAAACTTTTAACGTGCTTTTGCTCTCTCAACAGATATTCTTTGGCTTAGTATGATATGAAAAAAATTGACTTTAGGACCATAAAATATTTCTTTCTTTATTAGACTACAGCTCTCTTTCGTTACTAAATTTCTCTTCTATTCTAAATATTCTTTCTTTTCTATATTTCTTTCCTTTTTACACTTACAGTTGCTGAATATCTCCTTATAAAAGTGTCATACAATATATTGTTATTCCCCTCAATAACAAGAGGAAAACAACGACCGCTCACACAATTAGGATTGGTGACACAGAATTAAGTGAAGAATAGGAAATAGCTAAGAAGCTCAATGAACATTTCCTTGGAAAGTTTAACCTAGATAAGAAGAATAAGAAAATGGAGAGAAAGTTTAAATGACTTCTCTGAAGGGTACCAGAGTGTCCCGAAGAACTTGAACTTTTCAACGAAGAATTTACTACTGAAGTGCTAAACAAAGCTATACATGACCTCTAAAATAAAAAACAACCAAGACCTGATAAAATTTTCCCGGAATTCTTAACCCACATGGGTAAAAAAGCTAAGATTTTCCTACTCTCGGTTTACAATAAATTGTGGACCTCAAGTTATAACCTTCCAGCGGACTAAGTAAAAGCCAAGATCATACCTATCCAAAAACCAAATAAACCGAGTGAAGATACTAATTCCTATAGACCCATCTCCTTAATTTCTGTCCTGGCTAAGACAATGGATAGAATGATTTCTTACAGACTAGGCTTCTTTTTAGAGCCAAATGAGATCATTAACGAAGAACAAGTAGGTTTCAGAAAAAACATGTCCACTGCAAACTGTATACTTAAATTAGTTCATGGAATCAAAACTGGTTTTAATTTAAAGAAGAGCTCATTGGCAGTATTTGTGGACTTGTGTAAATACTGCCTACGATTCTGTTTGGAGAAGCAAACTTGTGCCCAAGCTCCTTAAAAGTAAGATTAGTGGTAGAATACTAAACTGGTACAGAAGATTTCTAACCCAAAGGTGGTGCAGGACTAGCTAGAAAATCATAGAATCTAGTTATTACCAGAGCAGAGTCGATTTGCCACAAGGAGCTGTGAGTAGCTGTGTGCTTCTCAACTCGTACACTAATGACTTGATAGAGAAACTTAAAAAGCTTGAAGGTGTTAACGTTGGCATGTTTGCCGATGATATGGTTATATGGATACAGAAAGAAAATTTAAAAACTATCAAAAACAACAGGAATATCTAGAAACTACCATGAACAACGCCCTCAGCGGCACCATGCTCAATAAAAGCACCACAACTAAATACCTAGGAGTAATGTTGGACAATAAACTTAGTTTTAAATATCATGTCACCTATATCAAAAATAAGGTAGAAGAAAAATCAAGAATCCTTAATAGACTGGCAGGAGCAAAATGGGGTTGTACTCAGGATACTCTTAACAAGACGTACAATACATACATCAAACCTGTAATCAAATATGGAAGTGAGATGCTAATTTACACTTCTCACAAGAAAATATGAATGTACTTGAGAGAGTCCAAAACAAGACCCTTAGAATAATAACTGGGGCAGTGAGAAGAACTGCAATAGAAGCACTACAGTTATATACGAACAATAATTCCATCTTCTACAAAATTAGGAAACATTCCTTGGGAGTCCATGTCAAAATGAAATGCTTGAATCGAGCCAAATGGATGCATACACATAAAAAAAGTACTATGAAAACACAAATTTCACCAATAGAAACTTGTGACCGCATCCTCGAAGAACTGGACGACTCGGTCTGCAACACCCTCTTCGATGTCCTTACAAACCCGCTGACCATGCATATTGAACATTATCTCCCAGATTTGAACCATGGAAAGAAGGAAACTCCTTACGGTATCCTAATAGCCTTGTCTCTTTGTACTATTAACGAAAATATCCCCTCTTGTTGTTTTCGGTTCTGAAGTCTGGATTACGTTGTTTTCGGCAAAGAAAGTTGTTGTAATGCCTCGTGTAAGAAGAAGAAATGCCTATCAGGACGTGTCTGACTTTGATCGAGGAAGGATTATACCCTACCGGGATTGCGGTTTATCGTACCGCAAAATTGCTGCTCGCATCGGTCGAGACCCCATGACTGTTAGCAGAATATGGAATCGATGGGTTCAGAACAATCATACGGAACGTCATACAGGATCTCAGTGACCTCCCATCACTAACAACAGAGAAGACAGACATCTTATCCGCATGGTCACAAGGAATCGTACAGCCACGTCACGAACCCCGAGTCGAGAAATGGAGTCATTTGCAAGGCAACAAGTTTCTGCTCGAACAGTTCGACGACGTTTGCAGCAGTATGGATTGTCTGCACGGCGACCATGGCTTCGGCTACCACTGACGCTGCGTCACAGACAGGAGCACCTTCAATGGTGTGATCAGCGACGAACCTGAACCTGAACAGAAACTCATTAAAATTTAGTCTTTTGTAAAGTTGTATCAATATTATTCTTTGACTTTTAAGATATAATAAACGTTAAATTTCAAAAGTTAAAGCTCAAGAAATTTAAATTGAAGGGTAAGGAACATTTTCAGGTCTAGAAATCTGAAGCATATTTTATGCATTAGAAACATTTATATCTGTTTTATACCCGCCGATATAGGCTAAATTAAATTTTTTTAAAGTAAATTTTGTTTTCTATTAATTTTACATGAACTATACAGTTAGCAACTATTTATTTCAAAATAATATCTCTGTGGAAAAAATATCTTTATTTTGAAAAAAATAGCGCAGAATTCATTGAAAGAAATGATGACTTTTGTCATAAAACAAAATTCTGAAGCTTAGCCATATTTAATGGAAATATTTTTTTAATTTAAAACATTACTAAATTATTATCCCACGAAATAACTACTATTAGATGTTATGCATGATTTTATTTAGTAAACAATTGTTGTGGTATGTAAATGTGTTAATCTCACGTGAACTACTCAATAAAGTAATTCAAAATATATTACATTACTTAACTACTCTATAAAGCAATTCAAAATTTATTTTATATTCTCATCACATAAAAATACACTGCTTTACTCGAGACATTCTTTTATCAAGAACTACTTAAAAATCACGGGTAAAATAATCTTATAATCGGATAATTTTTGTTGACAATGTGGAAATCAATGAATTGGTATCTACTTGCAAATTGATCACTTGATTGTTTTCCGACACTTCCAGTAAAGGAATTTTGTGCGAGAAATGGCAATTAAATTGTAAGGTCGGGCAGAAACTGCACCAGTCGTCTCAACTCGAACGCATGGATGAGTTTTTAAAATGGTAATTTACTCGAACAGCATAATTTCGTTAGAGGAAGGAAACGCCAGCCAGAAATTTGTTGGTCTCTGAGGATAGAATGCAATTGCTTTAGTACTCAAGTCCCCATTCTTTCCAAGATCTGAATCGTATTCAATTTCTAAGTGTGTTGAAAGCATAGATTGAATTTACATATTCCAAGGCGAAGACTACAACATGTTTATTAGTCAAACTATTGTCTCAAACTATAATATTTTACAAATGCTTAGAATTTCAGTGCCTCAGATGCAAATAGAGATTAAAATAGAGTGGTAAAGTTTATGTTTGCATTTTATAGTAATTCATATTTATGACAATTGTCTGAGATTAGAATTAAGTAATTTATCACAATGAAATAAGATCGCTATTTGTCAAGTAATTTCATTTATTTAATTTGTAAACACTCAAATTTTGATTTGCATTGATAAATAAATTTTAAATAGGTAATAATGGATAGAAAATTATAAATATTAAAATACATACAATGATAGGTACGACAGTAAATTTCAATTAATATATCTGATCTTTTCTCTGCGATAGATAATAAATGCTAAAATATTGTCAGTTAAATCCTTCAAATATTATTTTAATTTAATTTAATATTAATGGACTTTTATATTCCTAAAAAAAGACTAATCTATAAAATTAATTGAGATTTGTAAAATTACAGTTTAATGAATAGACATAAATTTTATAATGTTATAAGTTTATAATTAAGTTATATACATATCTTTTATTAAAATATTAACTAGCACTTTATTTTTAATGAAATATATTTCTTGATTGATTTGTTACTAACATGAAATTAAGGTATTACTTTTAAAATAATTTGAACTACTATGATGAATAAATTGAAAAAATCCTGATTTAAAATATGAAGTATATTTTTGATTAGATAATTATTATTTCCTGTAAAGTTATGGTCAACAAAATGGTAAGTATTTGTGATAGAAATCCGTATTGTACCTCTGATAATAAATTACATTACTCCGTAAATATTACATACTTCTTAATAAATTAGATACTCCATAAAAATAGTTCGGTATATATTTATGTACCGAACTACTTTTCTAGAGTATGTAATGTGAAATATTTTTGAAAATTTTAATGATAAAATGATGTATTTGATTAGAATATTATTGCTTCCTGTAAAGTCTCAGTCTACAGAATGGTAGGCGTTTGTGATCAAAATCTGTATTGTACCTCTGATAATAACTCCGTAAATATTTACATAAAAACTTTTCTAAAGTATGTAGTGTGATACATTTTTAAATATTTTAGTGATAAAATGATGAAAAGATCAATAAGTAATGACTATAAACAGATTAAAAAAACTCTTAAACTAAATTTAAATTTAGTAAGATAATCTAATACATTTTATCTTAGTTGCATGTTGGTTAAATTTATGTTCCATGCACAATATGCAATGCCCTCTTTTCCATTGGTATAATATAGACCCTTTTTTCAACGGATGAAAATTCAACTCTACATTTAATAAAAAATTAAATTTGATGATTAAATAATAAGTAAATTGTAATTTATAATAACTTTTTCCATTGTCATTGAATGCTTTTAAAAATGGATGGTACACGCGATCTTGTTTACATCATTATTATGTGTCATCAAAGCATCGGTATTCTTAAATAAGAGGTATTATTCGACCGTGACTATTTTAAGATGGATTTAGATTTTAATTTTGGGGTAGGATACAACTAAAAAAACAGTTAAAATAAATTAGAATGTCTAAAAAGCATTCGCTGTTAAAGTAGTTACTTAACCCACGATGTAATGAAATGAGTAGCGCAAAACTTTCAACACTAATGCATAATTTTCAATATGAAATAATTTTAAATATGAATTTTCTCTAATCATACCAGATTATGATATGATTAGAGAAAATTTACATTCAGTGACCACAGTGAGAAGATCTCCCTCAATGAGAAGATAAATAAAAAAACAATACTCTTAAAATAAATAATATATACATTATACTTATTGTAAATTCAAACACATTCTTAGTGTTACATGCTACATTAAATTTACTTGTATATAATTATTTTTTTAGAGTAGCAGGTTTCCAAAGCAGTTATTTGCATTTCTGATTTCGTCACCTTTCAAATGAACCTCAAAACTTTGTTACAACTGAAAACAGTGGCAGATCTGGTATGAGATTGAAATTTCTACTTTTTATTAGGTAAAATACAAAACATAAAAGAATAAAATATATGTTTAGATACAATACCTAAAGACAATTCGGTGAACATAAAATAAAGAAAAGGTGAGGATATCTTTCATTTCTACATAAATAATATTCACTGTAAAGAACATTTTATACGCTTTATATAAAATTTTGAATGGTAATTTATATATACATGAGCAGCATTTCAGAAAAAATATACTTTTGACACTCAAACATTTATTGAACTAAGTAGTTACATATGTATGAAATGCCGAAAACGCTCAGAATACCAACAGTAAATAAAGTACATTATTTATGTAATAAATAAGATTTTTAAATTTCAGAGTGTTGGAATCTGTATAGCTTCCATAAATTAAATATTTGAAAGAACTGAAATAACTGCATAGATTAAAAAATTTATAATATTTTATAAAAACTACGGATTATTTATTTTATATTTTAGAAAAAAAACTGATGAAAAGGGTGGGAAATGTCACGTAATAATTTTATGTACTTAAAATATTGGATATATTAAAATATGTGCCATTTATTTTTATCAATTTTTTGTATTTTTGTACGTGAAATAAGCATTTGAATATAGATATATATGTTATATATATATATATATATATATATATATATATATATATATATATATATATATATAGTGTGTGTGTGTGTGTGTGTGTGTGTGTGTGTGTGTGTGTGTGTGTGTGTGTGTGTGTGTGTGTGTGTGTGTGTGTGTGTGTGTGTGTGTGTGTGTGTGTGTGTGTGTGTGTGTGTGTGTGTGTGTGTTTGTGTTTGCGTGTGTTTGTGTGTGTTGTAAATTACGCGATGTCTATATTAAAATACAAAATTAATTCGCTAAGTTTTTTATTTAAAAATTTACTTATTACAAATTTAAACCTACTTCGTTAAACCTGATGACAAAATTTTTGTTAAAATTTATGTTCTTTTAATTTATTTATAATTATTACGTGCAATACTACCAAATTTGTAAGAAATATTTTTTAATAAAAACAATAGAATAATATTAGCACTATAAAAAGCTTAGACATGGGGACATTCTTCTTCAAAGATTTAATGAAAATTGTTTAAATGACACATTTGTTACAAAAACTTGTAAATGCATTAAAGATTTTTTTTTTGCATATTAAAATATGTATGGAATTACATGCAATTCAGAACACATCTTTTTGATTTAATTTTCTTTATTAATGTATTCGAAATTTTTAACTATTTTTTTGTGAAAAACATTTTTTCTATTTTGTGATTTCATATTTATGTATCGAAATCGTATTTATTTGTAAGCTTTTTATAAATTTATTTTACTCCATAATTTGTGTGTGTGATTAAACTTTTAAAAATGAATTTGTTAAAGTACTCCCTTTAATTTACTAACAATTATTTGCTGCATTATTACTACCAGAATAAATGATTTTTTCTTATCGAAACAAAAAATAATATTCTTGATTGAACAAAAGTTTAGGCACGACGAAATACTTCTTCAAATGTTTTATAAAGGTAATGTCATTGATTGCACACAAGAAATTGTCATCAATTTTTCATCCTTTATAAGCAAAAAGTAATGAATCTGAAATGTCTCATTTGAGGGAAACCTAGTTGAAAAAATTTTAAAATATCAAAAGTTAAAATCTAAATTCCTCGGAAGCGAAATAAAGTTCCATATTTAATAATTATGACAACTTATTCTTTTCAAAAATTTTAGTCTCAGTGCAAAGCATTGCTTACTTCAATAACCATAATTCATTAAATATTCTACAAATAAAGATTCTGTAACACAAAAGTAAAATAATTATCACTAATTGGTGGTAAAATAAATGTCAAGTTGCACTCCAAATCTTTTGATTATTTTCTAAACAGTTCTTGACAAAAATGTTGTTCATAGGAAATAACAGCCATTCTTCCATAATCAACTCTTGGAATGAATGAAATATGAAGTCTCTTATCTCTTTCTACATGACTCTTGAAAACTTACTCATAATCATCAACTTAGATAGTCAGGCCGTGTGAACCACTTCAAAGCAAAACACTCAAATCAAAAGATTCACGAGTGCGTTGGCAATTTCTGTGGGAATTGAAGAAAGGAGAACAACAGAAAAATTAACAAACAATAATAAATCTCAATCTTTTGGAATAATTTTCTTTCAATTCAACTGAAGAATGCTTAATTGATCCAATTCAAAATATTTAATATGAAATTTAATGAAAGAATATATAGCTAAAATATTTTTATTAGTTTTATGAGAGAAAACCGCACTATCACGTTCCATAAATTGCGGCATTTATCTTATATTATCAATATTCATTTAATTTCTTATTATGGGCCTTATTTCTTGCTTAAAAAAGTTTTTAATTCAAGATTTCTCATAAATTAAGTTTATTTTAAAGTTTCTTCTGTTGCTATCTATCTATCTATCTATCTATATATATATATATGCATATATATATATATATATATATATATATATATATATATATATATATATATATATATATATATATATATATATATATATATATCGGAATATTGTTCGAATTGTGTGTATGGTTCGCGTTAAGCTTTTAATTTTTCTTTTCAAGGCTCTAAGCAAAAGCATTAAAATTGTCAAATATTTTTCCTTACTTTGGAGAGCATTATCTAATTGAAAAATAAATAAAACGTATATATAAGGACAATATTATTTTGATGTTTTAAATATTAAATGCAAATATAAAATATAAAAATTATTATTTCCGTTCTAGTATCTTAAGAAAGATTAAAAAAAACCTCACCATAAGACCTTATGGACTTTTAGCTACCATTGAAAATCTCAAATATTTGAAATTTTTACTTATAACATTTGTAGAAATTCATGCATTTGCAATTTTTAACGACTTGATCCTTAAGGTCATTAAATGTTTATTTCTTTTAAAGTTCTGTCTAAGTAACTTCTCACGAAAGTAAAAAGTTATCGATAAAAGTATAAAGAACTCTTGTTAGAATCTCTATATATTATCAAAAATTAAATGAAAAATATAAAGTAAAACTTTTAATAATAAAGTAATTCATTAGGTTATTTTATTAAGTGAAATGCTTAAAAAACTTACGCACACAAATATATGTATATATATATATATATATATATATATATATATATATATATATATATATATATATATATATATATATATATATATATATATATATATATATATATATATATATATATATATATATATATATATATATATATATATATATATATATATATATATATATATATATATATATATATTGTATGCAGTTTTAATTGTTTAATTATATTATTAAAAATTTTCAAACTTTTTAGTCTGTTGTATTTGAAGATGTTGCTGATGCTTTTTATAATCAGTAATATAATATTTAAATTAAATTAAAAATAAAATATGCAATACATGAAGCAACTTCTAATGTTAGTGTGTTTTCCTTTTCCTGGCGCTGTTTGACAGTAAAATGGTATTATTGGAAAGAAATATTTTAAAATAAATGAAAATCTAAATATATGTTGGTAATATCAAGAATAAAATAGATAAATATATTGATAATATTATAAATCAATACATAAAACTTCAAATAAAATGTATAGCTTATTGCTAAAAATATATCCGATGTATAAAACTGTTACAAAACATTACTAAGTAATAAAACTTTGTTATCTTTAACTTTGATAAAAGATATTTTAATGATAGAAATAATATCGGAAACTATGAGATATTTCATGATGCAAAAAATTCTACTAAGTTTGTCAATCTATAATGCATGTGAAATATATAATATTAGCTTTCGTACATTACTTAAGTTCTTTGGGATAAGAATCATTTTTTAGAGCAAAATGCTCAAATAGATTTGTAAATAAAAATGTGCATGTAATATGTGCCTTTTAAGTTTAAATGAGGATTTTAAAGCCTCGGATAGTATTTAATAAGAAGACTGTGCTGCTATGGTAAATTTGAATTTATTATAAGCTTTCTTGAACCATTCTTTCTGTGCATGACTGGATATTATTTTTTCAAGAAATGGTTCTTTTAAGCTCTATTATAAGAAATATTGACAGATTATTAAGAATATTATAGTCGTATATTTCATCTGCTCATTTTTTTAATCACTGCTAGATGAAGAACTACGAGAATCAGAAATGAATAATGTTCATTAAAATCATTTTGATTAATGAAACACAGTTTCATTAGAGGATTCAATTGCGGGTTTTTAAATGTGTAAAGAACCGCTACAAGAATAATCATAATAACTACAAAAGTTTCAAAAGAAATCGTGCAATATACTTTGTTTTGATTAATTTTAGTTCATCCGATGATATCATTTCTGTGTCTGGAGCAACTGTAAACGTTTCAATCTTACATTTTATTGGGTACGGTACACTACTTTGTGGTATATGAAGCCCATTATCAGATATATAAAGCACATTTTATAAGTCTTTCTATCAATCTTGAGCTATTTTGTGGAAATTAACAGTACAATGATAGGATTAAAATCTTGTGCAACTTAATTGCATCGCATGTTATTGCAGTTGATAAGAAATATGTCGCAAAAACTATTATACTTTTCCAACAAGGATTTAATACTTTTCAAAGTAATAAAATTAAACGATTTGTAATGCAACATTATTTGATTGTGGTTTTCCAATAATTTTATAAACTACATAAATCACTGAATAAACCTTATACATGTTTCACTTAGTTACAAACTCATTTGCATCTTTAAGCAAAAAATACCTCAGTATGTTTAATGCAGGAATATTAATTGATTTTATTATAATACACATTTTCTTAGATTAATTTCCAATCTTCTATAACAATTTTTTAATTCAATCTTTTAATTTATAAAATTTTCTCTATTACAAATTCGGAATTTTAGACTGTAATTTCAAAAATATTCATATCCTCTTAATCTGAAATTTTATGAATTGTTTACATAAAAACTCTTTTAGATATAATAATCTAATTTTTAGGTTCTATTTTTGGTAGTGAAGAGCTCATAAAATCATTTTGATTCGATTTTTTAATAGAAAAGATTTAATTTCTCCTTAACTTATTTTACTTCAATTATATATTTATAACATTTCCCATATCCTTAGGAAATGGTTCTACATTTTCTTATTTAAGGAGTTATTTCTTAAATTTATCTAGAAAAAATTCAAATTTGAAATTAAAAATCCTTTTTATATTAGTTGAAAGATATGTTTTTGTTCATTTTATTTTTGATACACTTTATTTTTATAATTGATGAATGATATAAATAACAGTTATTATTAATAAACTAATTTTCTAGCATAATGCATTTTATTATGATAAGATACAATCAAGTTTAATACAAGTAATTATTAAAATCATTGACACTGTTCCAAGTTTTTTTATTCCAGAAAAAGAATTCATTTTAGAATATTATTAACTTTTGTATCAACGCTTTCTTTATGCGACACTTTCCCATTCTCTTAGTTAACGCAGAGGCGATCTTCTAAGGCATCTTTATATACAAGGATTACAAAAGCTCTGAATAATAAGCTTTAAACTCTCTATTATACTAAGTCTTCGTCAACAATGTCTTAAGTATACATTCATAAGGAATAGCGTGGGGTGGCTTTTCAAAACACTTTAGCTCCTTTGAATTTACTCCCCCCTACACATAAATTATTTCCTTTCTATCTCTCAGAAAACTGAAAGAAAATTAAAATGTTCAGGGACGCAGATTTTGAAGTAGGTAAAGTGCCGAGGAGTGGCAGACAAATATTGGTCGAGAATTTAGTTCGTTCATAATTCTATTAATTTGCTTGAAGAGAGGGGTTAGTGAACACTCTTTCTCGTTATGATTTTATGAAAAGTTTTCCTTCCGCCGTTCAACACAAATCCATCGAAACTCACGTTTTAACTCTTGCTGTATTCCATCAGTAAAATTTAGTGGAGACATTATCAGACACGTTGCCAAAGTGAAAAATAAAATAATAGCAAATACTTAGGATATATTTCCCTCCATGTGATACGATAGATTGCATTAAATAAGTGCTCTTAGTTCAAGAGTACTGACAAAGGTTGAAGGAAAGAGTTTAAAAGTTTATCTAATTTTAATATTTATCATGGCATCAATGTAAAATATTTTGTTATATAAGTGCATACATATGCGTATGTATTTAACAGCATTAAAATATATAATTTGAAAATGTTTTTCATATTTAAATCAATTTTAGGTATTTAATGTACCTGGTTGAGATGGTTATGGAAATAGAGGTATAATTTTCACTCAATTTCTTTGATAATAGAAAAATGGAATAAAATTTTGATAGATAAAATCCATAAAGTTCTTATTCTATTTGCTATATGAAATATTTACTATTTGCTGCAGTTGAAATAAAATGATGCATCTGAAATGATGCATGCTAGAACAAATAAGATGTTTAGCTTCACACAAAAGTTAACTTTCTGACATTGATTCGATTGATTTTGATCAGAAGGTGAAGTGAGATAAGAGTTATTTTCAAAGACATCATAAAGGGAAAAAAGAATATTTTAATAATATATTATCGTAATGTGTGTAAATCAAAAATTATGTAAATTGATTACATTCATTAATATTAATTATTTATATTTTTGAATATTTAAAATTTATTACATATATTGCTTAAATCTAAAATGATATTTTTCTAATTAGATAATGTATGGATTTCTCAAAAAATAATGTTATTTAAAAATATATATTTTTAAATTAATGATATTAGATTAATTAAAATAATACGCAGAAGCAAGTGAATAACATATAACAAATTCATTGCATTAATAAAATGACCACAACTGGATTCTTTCAAAAATACTAGGATATTTCTTAATAGAAAGCATAATCATGGTACAGTACTAGTTTAATGCACTATTTCACGCCAAAGTGTAAAAGATGGCATCCTTTGATGTTCATCCAATAAAATGTGTAAAATATGTGAACAAAAAGAATAAATATACCCAATAAATCTATTGTTAATATATTTTAGTGATAACGACGAGCACAAGAAACTAATCATCGGAAATTTTTGAGGGTTCTGCACAAATCAATTTTGAATTATTAAGAACGAGACATAATTTTCTTGTATTTTTGAAACTAGACAAGTGTTATAACATTTCTAAGACGTTGTAATTAGTTTGTACAACCAAAAAAATTTAAAAATTAATTTTAACATAAATTAAAATTAATATTTTATTAAAATGAACATAATTGTTATTTTTATTTTCAGATTTATGTATAAATATACAAAGTTGAGTAAGCTAACGTTAATCAATTCTCCCAAATAGTATTAGCCATATTGAATTCAATCATATAACAATATCGTTATAGAAAACGCTGCTTCAAGAAACATTTTTCTTGAAAAATTACTTTTTATACTATAGAGTGCTGAATACAATTATTTATATCTTGTTACACACACATAGAATAAAATGCCTCAAATTTTAAAATATCACTTCTGAAGAAACATTAAGCTGTGGAGCTTAAATCTTACTAGCGAAACATCAAAACCAGATTAGTAGTTTGAGGTAAAGCTAAGTAAATGTGATAACCTTCATTATTTATTCATTGTAATCACGGTTCCACGTGATATTCAAGTTGGAAATTTAACATACAAAAATCTAATTCTATAGAAATCAGTCATTCTCCACGTCAGTCGTAACTATGACCGTGACTTCCTGGCACGTGCTAAGTCTCCGAAACGATTCGTGGGGGACGATATTCAGCACGAAACCAATTTTCGATTCAGCCGCAAGTATTATGCAAAAGGTCCAATTACATTCTTTTCCACCTCCTCACTTAATAGTCCATCTCTCTTATACATTCATTTCCAGCCAAAGACCTACCCACTGACTTCCTCTGGCATTAAACATGTATTTTATATAATTGCTATTTGTGGAATGTTGAATTGCTACTTATCTTTCCATATGAATGAATGTTTCAGTATAGTGTAACGAAACAGTTAATGAACTATACTGAAACATTCATAAAGCATGACTTTAAAGACAAAGCTTAGTTAACTAAATCTTCTCTTGAAGAAATGTAAACTTTAATAATTTGAATTCTCGAATTCTCTGAATATTAAGAGTTTAAAAGGTATTTGTCATACTTTTATTAGATATATCCATTTCATCAGAAAAAAATCAGAATTTAGAATAAATTATTTTATTTTATTAGAAATATTACTCTGGTCATATATTTCTTTATCACACATATGTTTCCACTTAATTAGGTAGTTTAATTGGTACGTTATGTAATTTCTGTGAACAATATAAATTTTTTTTCAATATTATTTTTAAAAAGTTTCAAAAATATTAATATTAACTGATATAATGCAGGTATTTTGACTAATATAGTAAATAATTTTTGGACATTATTCACTTTTTTATGACAATGAAATAATTTGTTTGAACATTAAAAATTTTGTAAGCATTATCAGCTATTTTTGAACTAATTTTTTATTTAATATGCAAAAAGTACGTTTTATTGATTCAGGGCTAGTATTAAGATTGGAAAAGCAGTCACATTTGACAAGGAAAAACTAACACAAAGAATACATAAATAGTTTAATTTCACGGAATAAATAATCGATGCATTTTGAAATAAAAGTATAAAAAATTGCTCTGTATTAATAAAACAATCTCTGTTTTACATAAGACTCTTGTTAAACGAGAAATATTTGAAGTTGGTATTTAAATTTATTTATAAGTGCATCACATGAAATCATGTACTAACTGAATAAAAAAACATTATTCATTCAAAAATCTTCTTGTAATATGCCGAATAAATTTAGCATTAACAAATGCGGTGCATGTAATATGATGAAATCAAAATTCAATTAATAAATGTCAATTATTAATTGACTGGAAAATGGCAACACAGGTCACTTGTAATCACCGGGATTAATTGTTACTCTAGAGGGGTGTTGTAATTCTATTAATATATAGAATAAAACAGGACACTTAAATTCTAAACAAACAGAATGTCATTTCAGAAATGACATTATTCAAAGTAAGCGGTTATCATAAGTGAATTTTAAAATGATGCAATTTCACAAATTAATTATTTGAATAGGAAGAATTATTATTCATTATAAGTAATTCATGTCAAATCATGATTTATTGCCCTTGTATGTAACAAACTTATGGCATTTTAAGCAATTAATCTCCAAAATAAACATTAGTTTACCTTACTTGAATTTGTTTGATAAATTATCTTATATTTCAAACATTTTCTGAAATCTGGACTGACCAATGGTATTTAATAAGATGCGATGCTGTTTTTAATAAAATACATGCATATTTGTTTTTCAAATGCATTCAATTTGAAAAAAAAAACAAATTTATTACAAAATAATAAATTTTTACCGATGAGGTGATTTTATTTAACGTTCCGATTATACCAACTTCACACTTTTTTTCTTTCCTATGCAGTAGAACTCCAATTATCCGAATCTTTTGTTAAAAAAATGAATTATAATGAAGATGAGAGGGAAAATTAGAAAATGGTGAAAGCTCAAGAAAAGGAAAGATACAGAGAAGATAGAAGAAGAAAATTATGTGTTACTTGAAGAATTCAGAAACATTCTTTTGAAAATTTCTGGGTGTTCAAAAGTTTGTGCTAAAGATATAGGAGAATATTTGAATAGGTTACAAGTCTGAGCATGCATTTCAAATTGCAAATGATGGTAATCTAATTAAAAGTGTCGAGGAAGATGAACTTGATGTCCAAGTTGAAGCAGATACGGGACATTCAGTTATAAAAGCATATGCTAACTTCTTTAAAATAAATGGAGCTTCAACCCAAGTGGGACCGTTTGCAATTTCTCAATGTCCAGTTGATGCGTGATTTCACTGCAGAAAAAATGACGAAAGCGGTGAAAAATCATATTCTGACCAGCAACCAATAATTTTCATTTGCATCACTGTACATATATAATGTTTCAATGAACAGCAATTTTAAGTACCTTAACAAGTAAAAGTGTTGCTATATCATTTAATTTATTAAACGTTATTTTTCTTTAAAAACTACTAATTTTTCCCCTTTTTCAACGTAATTAAAGTAGTCCCTTTTTTCGAAAAAATCCAATTATCAGAATTTTTGATTATCCGAGTGGGGTCCGTTTCCAATTGATTCGGAAAATTGCTCTACTGCATAAAAATTTATAAACACTTTAAATATCCCTGCCTATGCCATATCGTAGCCTAGTAATAAGGCATCTCTTATGAAATCGAATGATCCCGCGTTGGATTTCAATACTGAGTTCGGAGTAGAAGTTTTCTGGGTTTAATTGTGCGACACTTGAATATGTGTGACCCATTATGTATGGAAATGTATATATACATGTATATATATATATAAAAATAATATATATATACATGTTGGTCATTAAATACATGTTGGACATTAAAGTACAAAGACTAAGGTATTTAGGCTATCCATTTAACGGTATCAAAATATCACTGCTTTTATAAAGCAATTATCAAAACTTGCAATAAAATATGCGAGTGTAAATTTGATTTGCTTCAATTATGTGTATTTTACACGAAACAAACCTTAAGTTGAAAATAATGTTTTATGTGGAATTCAAATCTAAACGTATGAACAAGTTCCAAATTATAAAAATATGATGAAATTTTCTTAATACATTATCATTTTACGCATATAATTTTTGTATTTCAAAATTAACCAACATGAGAAATGTAATTTTAAATATTAGTATATTTTCATAGCTCATAATAAACTTGCATAATTCTTTAATGGAGTGATTCAGTTTGAAATTATTTGAATGAGAAGCTGGTCTTCATCACGTTTTAGTCAAAATTACTTCCCTCAGTGTAATTATTACATTATTGTTTTATAACTGTGAATTTATTCATGTAAAAATTTTTTAAACAATGTAAGTTTCTGAAAAATTCCAATGCTAATATGAATCAAATCTTTATTTTAATAATAATGGGAGTTTATTTTTCTGATTCATCATAGCTTACTTAATCCAAATCAACTTCAGTCTTTCTCTATCTGGAATACGTTAACAATCATGAGATCTAATAATTTATCAGTATTAATTTTAAATAAAAAAACATACAATATAAAAATAATATATATATATATATATATATATATATATATATATATATATATATATATATATATATATATATATATATATATATATATATATATATATATATATATATATATATATATATATATATATATATATATATATATATATATATATATATAATTTCTAAATATTAATATAATCTGATTAGTCTGACACTAATATTATCGTGTCATGTAGCCTATTTTGATACGAAATTACTATTGACTGCTGAAATTTTACTATTTACTTTGGATTTCAAGAATGAGTAATCCTCAATTTAATTACATGCCAAAATTAAATTTACATTTTAATGTATATACTATTCTATTGCAAAGCAGGCAATTTATTAAATGTAACATTCATTAATTTGCTTTTTGCATATTATAAATTTGAAATAAATACATTTACAATTCAGACAGATGCGAAAGTTTTTTTTCCCCGAAAGTGTTTGAACAATTTTAATTACACGTATTTCGTTTCATAACTAAATCATGAATTATTTATTTAGGAAAGATAAAAAAATTCTCTTCTAGGTAAACAAAATCTAGGAAACATTATGCAAAATTAAGGTGTCAATAGTTTGCTTTGTAATTGTATCTTTTTGACCATCATATATCAGATAGGAAATATAGTTAAATATGAATTACAAATTATTGCAAATATCAATTTCTGAAATAGTAATTGAACTCACATATTTTGTGATTAAGGAACAGAGCATCGCCCATGTAACAGACTGCTCATCTTCGAAACTAAAAGAGAAAAATAAGAATAATTGTTTCACTTATTTTGCTATGATTTAAGCACGAAAAAAACATGACCAAAAACAAATAAAATAAAGATAATAACACACGCTGTAATGAACTGTGGTACCCTGGTTGTCTCGGGCATTAGTTCTTGTCATCAATAGGTAGTGAGTTCAAATCCCGATTCAACCGATAATCCATCGTGTTCGCTAAGGGCGCATAGGGCACAATAAATCTGTAGTAGCCGCTATGTCTTCCACGTTTTACGCCAGAATATCTGAATCTAATCCTGACCTAGCTCAGGATTAGTTTTACCATTTTAAGTAATGGAGAATGTATTTGATAATTTTATTTTCTTAGAATTACAACAAGAGGCTCTTAAGTCTTTCTAAACAAAAAATAGGTAAGTAAAATTTAAATATTTACATGAACAAGGAAAGATAAAAGTAACCACTATTCCATCTGAATAATTTTAATTAAAATAAAATAAATGTATAAAGTGAAAGTATTTGGTTTAAAAAAGTCTTTGATGGGATTTTTGTTCAATTAAATGCATTGCTAACTTCTCGAAATTATACCGATGTCATTTATGTGTCAGGCCGAGTTTGGGGATCTTCTGCATGGCTCTTGCTTATGAATAGCGAAGAGCCGCTTTCAGTTCTACAATAGTACACACAGTGAGTGCTCATTTACATAAGGAACCATCCCTTTCTCCCCTTGTTGTGCTAAAAAGTAATATCCTTATATCCGGGCACTATGCAACAATATATGCTATAATAACATTCAATTAAACTCTTAAAATGATTCGCAAAAGCTATAAAGGATTATCTGATTCAAATACAAAGTGTGTATTTGGGAAAGAATAAGATATATTTAAGGTATAAGTGATTATATTAAACATTTAGTATATATTTTTAAAGATTTAATTTATAGTATACGGAATCAATGTAATTTATTTTTATATAAATAGGTAATTTAAAATTATATATTCTTCAAGAAGAGATGAGGTTGAGAATATCGATTCATAGTTGGACAATCTGAAATAAATATTGAGGTCGGGGGATTGTGTGTTCCAATACAGATGCTTCACATTCCCTCTCGTCCATCAACTAATAATTGGATAAGTCCTAGAAATAAATTAAGTATTTATATCCCTGGAAATTGCAGCTACCTGGCCAGCTGAAACTTCTCTGTATTTCTTCTCTGCTTCTCTCCTTCAGAGTTACAAATAGGATATCGGGAAAAATTGACAGGATAGCTCATACCTTGACAGATATGGCTATCTGCTCAACCGTTGAGAAAAGACAATCACAGTCATATGATCAAAATAAAGCAGGATTTATAACTGTTTTAAAATCGCATTCATAAATCCTTCTTGAATGTAAATTATGATTTATAATTGTGGTAACAAAGAAGATGTTTGGCATTATCCTCTGCACAACAGGTTGAAAATTTTTATATTCAATTTTTATTTAGTAAATAAAATACAAAACTTTTAAGAAAGTTTATTTTTCTCATTACATAGTTTTATATTTCTAAATTGGAATTTAATATTTTTACTTTGTTAAATTTTAAAATTACATATATTATATGTTTAATTTTATATGATACATGGATTGATGAATTGGTAAAATAAAAATGGAAATTGTTTTTGTAATATGCTTTAGAGTTAAATAAAACTCTGCTATTAAGAATGAATATGTAAACATATATTCAAGTATACGTATATGCACATGTGCCGAAAAAATAATTTAAGCATTTAGGAATAAAAGTAACATTTTCGCAATAGCAATAACAATAATTTAACATCACAGAATAAAAGTGACATTTTAGAATGTGCTTTATAAAAAATAAAATTAT